>CP025659.1:10684281-10768125 GCA_003576665.1 Ipomoea trifida | reverse complement strand
ATTAAAAACTTTATAACACTTCAACCAGAGTGATTCCAAGTGAATAAATTCAACTTGAAATCCGCAGCGGAATATCGTACGGTGAAAGTGCTATAAGACGAAACTACGTAAAACTGAAGAGATAACTCGCATGCAAAACGTTGGAAATACTTAGAACAGCTCAAAGAACAAGTATGCAAAGTTTGAGCAACATGCGAACGTGGGAACACACAAACCCAGATGATATGCTCAACACAGAACGTAAAGGGTTAGTATGTTAAAACATGCAAATATGTAAAGTGCAGTAATGTAAATGAGAGGCAGAGATTTATAGTGGTTCGGAAATGGTGTAATTCTCCTAGTCCACTTCTTCCTTGCTCCAAGGAAGGTTTCCACTATCTTCAATCACCAGATACAATAGTGAAACTCTTGAGTGTTACGCACAAAGCTACACTCAACCACGAGCTCTTCGCACCCAGCTAAGCTCACGAGCGCTACGCACAAAGCTACGCTCCCCGAACGCTACGCACAAAGCTACGTTCCCAACTAAGTGGTACGCACAAAGCTGCACTTAGTTCACCCGAGTGTTACGCACCCAGCTACACTCCTTTCTACCCTCAGTAGAGATACAACTTTTGTTTTAAAGAAATAAAGATTTCTATTTCTAAGACTTGAAATCTCTCGTGTATGGCTCAAATATCTCAGAACTCTATATTTTTCGTTGTAGATCCGATCGCTGTTCTTGCCTCTTGTGCTTATTTTCAAGTCTTCTTGGGCTTCTTATAATTCAAAGAATTATTTGCCCGTTATGAACATTCAAATTTTGAACGTTCACTTGATCTGATTGGCCATTCCAATCTGATCTTGATGGCCATACCTTCTCATTTAATGACCATACCGTTGATCTGATAACTTGCCAGATAAAATCTCTAATTTGATATGCACATTTAATGTCGCTGGTAACTTTTGACAAATTACCTCTGTAATTGCTCACAAAGTCTTCTTTTACGGCTTGATTGATTCTTGAAACTTGTAGCCTCCAATTTTTGACTTTGTTGCCTTCTCAGCTTGATATTGCAGACTGTGTATCCTTCAGAGCTTGATATTCTTGACTTTGTTGTGCTCTTGATTTAGATCTTGGGCAAGTTGATCTTTCAAAATATTTTCCGGGTGATTCTTGCTTGAGTATAAACAATGATCTTCAGAAAATCACCATCTTCAGATTTCTCCTGGTTCATTATATCACGTACTGGAATAAACTTGAACCATGCAAAAATGGTTAAGTATAAATTCCACTTTAGGTTGCTCCATAAGTTGCTCCAAAATGCTTTAGAATAACTTTTACGCGTGTAGAGTTCATGCGTGTGTAATCCATGCAAAGTTCCTCCATGTTGATTTTGACTTCCTCCATCACTTGCTCCATTGACCAAACTAGCTCCAAAAGTTACTCTATTGACCAAAATTAGGCTCTTTTGACTTGGCCGTGTAACTAGCTCCAAAAGCTTCTTCCTTTGTAATAAAATGTAGCAGGTAGGATTCAAACTCTGGACCTTTGGATATATGCTTCAAGTCTTTAACCATTTTTCCGTTTCAGCTCATTCAATCATATCCATCAAATAAATGTATTTGATCCTTTTTGGCTTCGTATGGAGTATGTTGTAGAGATAGTGGATCTTGAAGTTCTTCTCGGTTCAGATCACTTGACCCAAACTTCCTCCATTTGACCGAACTTCCTCCATAAGTTACTCCATGAGTTGCTCTATTGACCAAAATCTTTGACTTTGAGCCGTGATAGGATTAGCTCCATTCCATGCTCTCCAAAGCTTAAAATATCTTCAATAGGATTCAAACTTGAGTCTTCTAGCAACGATAAATAAGCCTTGTCCATTTGATCATGTATACTCATGTGTATAGTGGAAGTAAATGACTTACAAGAGTCATAATAAAATGAATTCTATAAGACAATAATTCGAACCAAGTTGTTGCCAAGTCTTGCCTTCCGGGTCCAAACTCTACACTCTAAAAAATAAAATAGGGGATTTCTAAAAATACAAATTGGCTCATCAAAACTATTACAATTTTATTCCTAACATATACATATTTGGTCATTGGAGGATAATAATATTGGTGCCGGTGTGAGCCAGAAATCTCACAACTTTCCTTTGGAATTGTAGTCATTATGAAAAATTGATTGATTGATATTGGTGTGGGTTAAATCCCCCAATTTGGTTTATGAATTATGAAATTTGAGTATTGGTGTGGGTTGAATCCCCCAATTTGATTTTGGTTTGGCTTATGATGCCTAGTGGTGGTTATGTAGAGAGCTTAAAGACTCTCCACTTGGTATTTAATCATCCTTGACAAATATGTTATTTTTGGAAAAGTATATCTCTACATATATTTTTTGAAAAAGTATATTATGAGATAAATGATAAAAACCCAAGCCTATATTTTACGGGGTGAAATGGAACTTACTTAGCTTATGTTAATTTTGGGATATACACCCCTTTGTTTTTGTGTTAAACTGATTTTTGCAGGTGAACATGAATAGGATGGAAGTTGAGGTTGAGATCTACTCTATCTTAGAATATACACCCTGGAAGTTTTAGCATTTTGAGAAATACCCGGTTGTATTGATTATTTCCATATGTAGTAAGTTAGACTTTGGATTGTTATTTGATGTTGTAAGTTTAGCCTTAGCGTTTGGGCATAGGAAAGATACCTAAGCGTGGCGGTAACACCCATTTTCTTTTGGTTAGATGTATAAGCTTTCGCAATATATTATTAGTGATTTTGTAATAAATTTAAGGTGTAAAAATTGGGGTGTTACAAAAACAGCCAATAATTTCAATAATAAAATTTAGGGCAAAGTAATTTGGACATCCATATATCCTTACCTCAAATGCTAAAACTTCCAAAAATTCATTCTTAAACTCTTCTTCTACATCCTTTCTTCTTCTCCCAAGCTAAAATTTAGCTACAACACCAAACTCAAACCTCAAACCACAACAAAGCAACAACCCAACAAAACCCATATGAATACTTCTACAATAATAAGCTAACAAAGGAATAGAAGAAGAGAGGTAGGAGAAGGAGTATTACCACTTGGAGTCTAGAAGTCTTGAGAAGAAGATGAAGCTTGAAGAAGATATTGAGAAAGAGAGAGGCACACGAGATAGAGAGATGCGTGAGAGAGAGAGATGAAGTTGGAAAAATGAGATAATCACAATACATACATTATATATATAGAGTAAGGATTAGACTATTAGAGTTCTAGAGTGTTCATTGGGTCATGGGCTAAAAATTGGGCTTAGGAATATTTGGGCTCAAGCAAAGTCATTGGACTTAGGAAGAATAATTTATTTGGGCTTAGAATATTTGATAGTTATAAAAATGATGTTAGCAGGCTCCTCTCAGATAGATTTTGGATAGAAAATTTTTGACTAAAGTGTCATCCCGCACCATGAACCATAACTGATTCTTCAAGTGGCACCCTGTTCTTTCATAAGTGACTATTCAATGCACAAACCATTAAAAAATTTTCGCTTAGAACTTTTTGCAGGTTATCCGGTTATGTGTTGACCTGGCATAGGTAATGTGTTGATGTGGCATAGGTAATGTGTTGATGTGGCATAGGTAATGTGTTGATGTGGACATTTTTTAAGTCAATTCCCAAAATTACAAGTTCCATCTCTCTCTCTCTTCCTATCTCTCTTCCACTCTTGTCGATGGCAGCACCGCACCAAGAACAGAAGCAGCCTCCACCAAGCACCGCACCACTTTTCTCGCCGGCGTTGACAGCAAGTTCTGGAAGTAGGCGGTGAACTTGGCGACTCTACTTCTCCGGCGTACCAGTGAAGCGACGAGTCAATCTTCTTCTTCTTTTTTTTTTTTTTGTTCTTTTTTCTTAATTGATTGATTCCTTATTAGCAATCAAATTAAAGATTTGAATTTTTGTATTTGGATGAATTGTTAATTTTAATGCATGCGTGGGCAGTCACATTAATTATTGTATTGGTTTTTGGTTGATTATTAGATGAAGGTGGCGGCTTGAATCCTATTCCTGGGTCAGTGTACGATCAGCAGGCCACCAACTTTTCAGACACATCAAAGCAGCGGACGAGTTGAGGAAACGGCAGTTACCGGCGGCGAATAGGTGGTGAACTCTGGTGTACGAACAACTCTCTTCCAGTGACGGTAACCGGTAGGCTGCGACAATGGAAGTTGGTATCTCCCCCTCATCCAGCAAGGCAACAAATACGAGCAACTATTTACAAAAAAAAAATAAAAAAATAAAAAAATAATTACATGTAAGCATATTATTACCAGTTACCTCTAAGTAACCTATGAAAAGTTCTAGGCGAAAAAAATTAATGGTTTGTGCACTGAATTGTCCCTTATGAAAGAATAAGGTGCGGCATGAATTATAGCTTATGGTTCATGGGGCCCGATGACACTTTAGCCAAAATTTTTGGATCATAAAATAGTTTATTTAAAGCCTAAAAACAAAATAATTTATTTTAATAGCATTTAAGCTAAAAATATTTATGATTGTAAAATAAATTTTATTTCTGAAAGTATTTGTATTAAATAATATCGCTTATTTGGAATAATTTTATAGGGTATTACAATCATATACCCAGTAACAATTAGAAATTGATGGCTTCAAAACTCAATGGACCCGGTACAGATTGAGCAAAGGAGATCGAGGCTTCCTCATCGTGACCCAAACCAACCGACATCATCATTGAATTGGGATGGAAATGAAGAAATGAAGAATGATTTCATTCTTATCTCTTATATATATATATATACGTATAATAATAATAATAATAATAATAATAATAGTAATAATAATAATAATAAAATATGGGATGCTTATCCATTCATATAAATAATAATAATAAAAAAAAAATATAGGGATGCTTATCCTTTCATATATATAATAATAATAATAAAATATGTAATTTTTATCCATATATATATTAATATAATAATGGTGAAGCTTATCCCATAAGCTTTGATCTTATAAAATATAGATAAAGAAATGTGGTAGAGAAAGTGACACTTGTCAAAATCTTGTGGTTCCAAAAATAAAAATCTTCCAACTTATCAGTTGGGGTCCAAACAGATAAAGTTTCGGTTGAAAATAATTTAAATAGGATAATTTTCGAAACCAAAAATTTATCTCAGACTGAAACTCAAAATTGGGCCAGGTTCGGTACACTGCGAAATTTAGCAATGCTACGATCAAAATAAATTTTAGCCGCTATGGACCAACTTAATTAAATAGGAAATTCAAGAATAATAATATAGTGCCTAATAATCCATTTCCTAGGACAACGGGTCCGAACACAAGTTCCTAAAAATTTTACGGTTCGTGACCGGTACGTACGATCGCAGCTTAATAACAACTATACTCCTTTATAAAAATTACTTTGAAGCATCGGGAGATCATCTTATGAATTTCATAGCCTAAAGACATATTTTTCGAACCTTAGTCTTATAGGAATAGGCGAGGGGTTACAGATGCACGAATAAAATTATGTTATTATGAATTTAAATAAAAAATTTAAAAAAATATAAATATTTTAAAATGTACAGTATAATAATATATAGTTGTAACTCCATATATTTGGTTAAGTATCTATTTTCATAGCATATAAAATTTAAATTTAAATTTTGTATAATTAATAGAGTCTCTAATTAATTATGTACACATTTAGATATATTTATAGAAAAAAGTTGACATAATTAATTTCATTTATTCCTAAGTGTATTTCATCATATATATTATAATTCTAACAATATGAATAATAACTAAGAAAATTATATTTTAAAAAAAGATGTAAATTTTAATTTTTGTATTAGTAAATTTAAATTGTAATTGGATGCATTTCCTTAATGATTGTATAATATGTCATATATGCAGACAATATCTATTAATATGTATATAGGCAAAATCTATAATATAATTTCCGTAATTATATATATATATATATATATATATATATATATATATATATATATATATATATATATATATTGATGGATTTATAATTAAAATAATCACATTTAAAAATTAACAAAATTAGCATTTTAATTTTGTATGATTAATATAATGCATAAATATAAGTATGTATTTTAAAAAATTTCTAAATAGTTATAAACACATATTTTTTTTAATTTTATAATTTTATTTTCTTAAGTATATTTCATATTTTATTACATATAATTAAAGAAATCGATTTACAAATTAAAAGAATTTAATTTTTAAATTTGTACGGATTAATATAGTTCCTAACTATATTACGCATTTATTCATATTTTTAAATTTTTACTTAAGAGTATGAGTTTAGAATTAAATATAGAATTAAAATATATATCTAGATTTGAATCAAATGAAATTATTTCAATTTTAATTTTTTAATTGAAATTCAAAACAAATAAAAAATAAAATTAAAAATATCTATAATATTAAAATATTAAATTAAATATATTATTTCAATTATATGTAAAAAAATTTAAATTTGGTAGAATTGTATATATCAATTTTTTTTTATGAAAAAATGTATATACCAAATTTAATATGTAGTAATTAAGGTGATTGGTGTTAATTAAGTTGATTATGGTGTAGTATTTATTGACCTGAACGTTATAATCCTGAAAAGGTATATCTTTGAATTCATATAAAAAAAAAGTAGGAATTATCAATTAATACCAAAAATGTTATATTGTCCAATCCCTGAAAAGGTATATTTGGAAAATCTCACCACCAACAGCGCCGACGGGATCCTCCAAACCAACCACTCACAACTCCATGAAATAATAACCTTAGTTGGGTTGTGTATGGTCATATAGAGTATTTATACACAATGGATGAGATCAAGAAAGGTAAAAGCTTTCAAATTTTTAATTAATATAAAAAAACGTTATAATCCCAAAAAGGTATATCTTTGATTTCAGACAAAAATTTATGGGAATATTTTCTTTCCTTGTTTATCATTTTTTTATCATACAATTATTTATCATTAATCAATGATTTTTATTAAAATAATTATGAGTTTGGTTTTACAAAAATGCCCTCCAGTTTTGGGGGAAAAATTCTTGCTAGGCACTTCTGTTAATATATATATATATATATATATATATATATATATATATATATTTTGGTTCAAATGTGGCCATGCTCTCCCGTGTGGCCGTGCGGTCACACACCACTCAATGTTACGAAATACACCACTCAATGTTAAGAAACACACCACAATGAAACACAATGAAACACACCACAATGTTAAGAAACACACCACAGTGCATATTTGTGTGGTGTGTTTCTTAACATTGAGTGGTGTATTTCGTAACATTGAGTGGTGTGAACCGCACGGCCGCACGGCCACACCTGAACATTACCCTATATATATATATATATATATATATATATATATATATATATATATATATATATATATATATATATATATATATATATATATATATATATATATATATATATATATATATAGATGTGTAAAATAATAGTGGTGTGTATGGTTTAAGAACTAAGCACTAAGCAGTAAGCACTAAGCAGCAATGCAATCTCAGTCTTCAAGATCTCACCCACGTTCTACTCTCATCTTTTGTATAATATGTGAATGTGAGGTTTAATTAACACTGTATCCCCCACTAAGTGTGGTCATTTAGATTAAGATATACTGTAAGTAGCCAATGGAAATCAAGCATTTTATATTCCATTTCACTAATTATTGGTTACGTTCTTACAAACAATATATATTATTTAGCATATGATCATACGCATGCAAAGATGACAACATTTTGTTCTATAGAACACTCCGTATCTAATGCACCCAATCAACGACATTAGTTTGCCAAAGAGGAATTGGGATTATATTATTTCTTTTGTTGGAATTGTAAAGTGTTGATTACAACCGCACAATTACAAATTATATGCAGTAAATTAAATATAACTACATTGTAGATTTGCAGTAGCTTTAGACACCAATCAATTGTATTATATATTATATCTTGGATTGAGTGCAATGAACTAAGTACTCATGAATATGCAAATCATATATTTTAAGCCCCAACTCCATGACACCATACAAAGCCTAACAAATCCATAAGGAAACAACAAACGAAACACAAAACCCATCGGCAAACTCAGCCACGCCAGACCATCTTGAACTTGCAAAATCACCCACCAGTCAACCGTTCAAATAGACAACACCAAATCAAACGCCATAGTCAACCAAACTCATTAAAATCAAAAGGTTCCCAAAAATCTATGGTTGAAGCGTGAAAAAAAAAAAAGTAAGTATAGCAAAATGTAATGTCAGAAAATCTCACCACCAACAGTGCCGACGGGATCCTCCAAACCAACCACTCACAACTCCATGAAATAATAACCTTAGTTGGGTTGTGAAGATGATGAGTTGTGTATGGTCATATAGAGTGTATTTATACACAATGGATGAGATCACGAAAGGTAAAAGCTTTCAAATTTTTAATTAATATAAAAAAACGTTATAATCCCCAAAAAGGTATATCTTTGATTTCAAACAAAAATTTATAGGAATATTTCATATTCTTTCCTTGTTTATCATTTTTTTATCATACAATTATTTATCATTAATCAATAATTTTTATTAAAATAATTATGAGTTTGGTTTTACAAAAATGCCCTTCAATTTTGGGGGGAAAATTCTTGCTAGGCACTTCTGTTATTATATATATATATATATATATATATATATATATATATATATATATATATATATATATAGGGTCATGTTCAAGTGTGGCCGCGTCTTAACGTGTGAACAGTGCGGCCTCACCACTATGTATACAGATATACACCACTCTATATATATATATATATATATATATATATATATATATATATATATATATATATATAATAATTATATATATAGGGTCATGTTCAAGTGTGGCCGCGTCTTAACGTGTGAACAGTGCGGCCTCACCACTATGTATACAGATATACACCACTCAGTGTTAGAAAATGCACCACACAAATATGCATCGTTAGGACGCATCACCAAAAAACACACCACTAGGTATGCAAATATACACCACACAGTATTAGCAAATGCACCATTAGGGACATGGGAGTTATGGTGCATTATTTTGGGTGTGTGGTGTGTTTTATGGTGTTTTTGTGTATTTTCATTGTGGTGTGTTTCTTAACATTGAGTGGTGTATTTCGTAACATTGAGTGGTGTGTGACCGCACGGCCGCACGGGAAGGCGCGACCACATTTGAACAAATTTCTATATATATATATATATATATATATATATATATATATATATATATATATATATCACACTTTTTAATGGAATGACTAAACTAAATCTATTGAGATTTTTTTAAATATATAATTGAAATGTCCAAGTTTAATAATGAAAAAAATACTTTGTAGTTGATAGAGCATAACATGACAAATTATACCATGAATCCGGGTCTACCTTGCATTGTAGTCCTTGTTTCAAAATGACAGTTTATTTATCCACAGTTCTTACTGTAGTAGTTGTAATATGTATATAATATATTAACTGTAAGTATATAATATATTAATAGTAATAGGTATATGTAATTTATTAATTAAAAATACATAATAGGTTAATTCTTTGTGAATAATGTGAAGACCTTTGTCAAGGTATAACAAATGGCATAGCATAAGAATCAATTTATGCCAAAACTAAAAATGCGGCCGGTAATTGGTATTTGTTCCCCTTCTTGTAATACTACTCATCATGTTGTGGTTTTAGACTACTATAATATATACTAGTTTTACACGTGGATTGCGTGATTAAGTTAATGTCTAATGCTTATATTTAAATAAATGTTTAAAAGTATACTAATGTAAGATTATATATGAGAAGTTCACACATAGGTAATTGAATGTCGAATTTGTTTATTTAAATGTGTAACTCAAAGTATATAAATACAAGAAAATTCATTATAATTGTCACTAAAATAAAAGTTTGCAACTTTGTAAAATTGATAGTCTAATACTTGGTCTAAAAACGATAATCTAAATAAATAATACTTTTTGTTTGAATTTTTCTAAGTATTCTTATTTCTCTTTTGAGTAACATTGACATTGTCTTCATATTCACTATTTATCCTCTTTCTTTTTGTTGGTAGTGTGTTATTTGCAATTGGGTTACTGTTGGTAGCATAGATAACAACATCATGTAATGAGATTATGGTGTAGGAAATTGTGGATTTTCCTTGTTGTGTATATAACTGGCATGGGATCTTAATTGTACTATGAACTCTTGATCTTGCAAGCGCATGTTGATATTTTGCAGTAGTAGTTTGTTCTCTTGCATGTTTCATGTGGAAGTATTGACCAAAATATTAATATTTATTATATTTGTATAAGGTTCATGAGTAGTACCTCTTGTTCTATTTTCATAACTTGTTTACTTGATAGTAAAAACGATAACTCTGTCAGTACTCCAAATACTGATGTTGTAACGTGTCTAGTTTCACTAATAATTTTCACATCCATTTTGCACCTATTCATTTTCAAGTTCATATTTTTAGAATTATTATGAATGAGTAAAGTACTTGATTTTGTGTGTGTGAGATTTTTTTTTTTAAAAAAAAATTATTGAATTGATATTAATCTTCGAGTTAAATTGTTTTCCACTTTGTGCATAAATTTTTTTTAAATAGTGGCTACATCCTATATATCAAGTATTTTTGTTATGAAGGTTGATGTTGATTTTCCTTGTAATCTAAGCAGGTTGAGTCTAAAATATGAAATGAATTGTAAATTTATATTAGTTCTAATATATATTTAATGAATGCATAATAAGTATTTTACATACATGATAAATGAATGAATCAACAGTGGTTATTTTGAAATTTCTTCGTTTTCTAGGTTTGCCAAATTGATTGTAACATTGTTGTAACCCCTCGCCTATTCCAATGAGTCTAGGAAATAAGCTGCGATTATACATGCCGGTCATGAACCGTAAAAATTTTAAGGACGAATTTTCAGCTCAGATTTCCCTAGGAAATGGACTGTTATACATAATATGACTAAGTATGAACTTCTTACTTAGTTAAGTTGGGATTAGATGAGTTATAAGGGTGAAAATTTATTACGAACCTGCGAACCGCTGAATTTCGTGATATGCCGGGAATTTTCCAATTTTGGTGGTTAATAACGGGATTATTTTTAGAATAATTTTGGTATTAAGATTTTCCCGAATTAAGTGATTTTCCACCGAGCATTCATCTGATTTGATCCCTAACTGTCTAGCAAATCTTATCCTTTAAGAACTTACCATGGGAATAGTGACAAGTGTCACAATTGTTACCATATGATTAAAATATTATTTTTAAGAGATGATTATGGATAAGATTTTAATCTAGCTTAGCCTCCAAGTCTTGCATTCACCCCCTTTGGCCGAAAAAAATATTAAGGGAAAGGAGAGAGAAAAATAGATCACATCTTCATCTTCATTCTTGTTCAAGACTCCATTACTCCATAGCTAAAATCCTTCACCAAGCTCTTCAACACTAGGTAAGCTTTGTAAATATTCGGTTTAAAGGATTAGAATTCTTTCCAAAACTTATTGTAAGCTAAGAATTCTTGGAAATATTGTTGTTATGGTGAGAATTATTTAGGAACTTCGGAGGAAATTTGGAGGGGAGGATCACAACACTTTCTACGGTTTTAAAAGCTACTTGGAAGGTAAGGAATCCCTTAAGTTAGTTTAGTCACTTGAAATTGGATAATTGATTGTTTGGTTGAAATATATGGATATATATACTTGTATATGTTATGGTTATGTCCATAAAGGCTTATACTTGTGAAAATAGTGAAAGGAAATCAGGATAGATTCTGGCAGTAACTTCCGAGATTTATTGGGAAAATTTGGTAAGGTATTTTGACTCCATTTTTCTCAGATATGTAGTTCAATGAGTGTAGAACCCGCATATAAAATTTCATAATGATCGGAGTAGTATAAGTATGGTTTTCGATTTTTTTTCCAAAACTGGTCCAGAGAGAGAGAAATTCCGGACAGCACACTGCCAAGGGCAAAAATGGAATTTTCTGTGTTTATTCGCGAACCAAAATGACCAAAACTTTTTATGGACATCAAGTACTAGGTTGGGGTTCTACCATAAAAATTTCAAGTGAAAAAGAGTTCGGGAACTATTTTTACCGGCTCAATCTTTCGGACTGCGCCAAGCTGAAATTTTCTGAAAAAGAATGGTTAGAAACAATTTTGACAAATATATTTTGTAATAAAATTAGTAACGAGATTTTGGGATGTCACAATCCATTTGGAAGAAAAGTTGTGTTTTAAGAAATAACGTGACTCTCGTTACTTGGATTTTCATAATGAACAAATCATTAACCAATATGTGTATTTTGGGAAATGTTTTGAGCAAAATGTTTTGAGAGACAAGACTTTTGAACTAAGTTAAGAATGGTAATTGATTTCAAAGGAGGACTTGATTTTGTGGGAAATGTCTAAAAGGTGATTTTGACTCAAGGAAAGGGAAAAGGAAGGAAAATGTTTTCAAACCTTAATTCTAGTAAAAGTCGTGAAGGACCTTGTTAACCTACGGGATAAATATGAGCTTAAAGTGCCTATCCCGTATGGTAGTTATGTGTATGATCATTCATACTGTGGGCGAAGTCTATTCGCCGAGTACTATATCACCCGGAAGGAAAAGGACTCCTACGGGGGTGTGCACACTTAAGTATAGTCACTCTATGTTCGGGTAGGTGTCGTTCTTATGAACCTAGTGAGGCTAGCTAGGGATCATTCCAACGCTCCTATAAGTCCAGGGGATCAATATTAGACCGGGCGATGACCACTGAACCCGAGTTCAACGATCCAAGTGGTCAAAAGTGGAGAAAAGACTCCAAAGGCCTCACACTTTCTATCTAGGACTAAGTGGAATTTTGAAATATGAATGTAGTTACGCTGTAGCTACGGGAAAGAAAGACGTGACAAGTTTTTAAGTACCCAAAGGTTGTGGGTGATCTCTCTTTTTGAAAAGTGAAAAGTGATGAGGATTTCATTATGAGGGAAAGGTTTTTTTTCTACTAAAGTGATTACAAGCAAGATGTGTGATTTATGTTTTCTTACTACTTACTAGTATGCTTAATTGTTTAACAATATATTACTGGGTATGAAAATGATTACTAAATGACATTGTCAAGAGGGAAATGACATGAGGCGTTATTGAATTTTGCTCATAGTGTATGCAAGATGCTCCTTATAACTGTTGCAGGTAGAATGCAACCGTTGGGTAAAGTTATATTTTCTGGAAATTATATTTTTCGAAACCTTTGTTTACTTTTGAGTGACAATGGACTTCCTTACTTAGCCGTCGCGCTAACTACACTTCATTGTGTTATTTATTAGATGTAGTCTAGCGTGGGCCCCTGTGGCCGATGAGCTCTGAATAGGATGAGAGTCGAGGTTGAAGATTACTCCATCCTAGAATAGACACCTTGGAAGAATTATTTCCATATGTACATATTTGGATATTGATATGGTTATTTGAGGTTGTAAGTTTAGCCTTAGCGTTTGGGTATAGGAGAGATGCCTAAGCGTGTCGGTAACACCAAGTTTTCTGCTGATAAGATGTAAGCTTCCGCGATGTATTATTAAGGATTTCGTAATAAATCCAAGATGTGAAAATTGAGGTGTTACAATTGTTGTAGTCTCGGCATCTTTTCAATGCATCAAGTGAGTTACGATGTTCTATTGCCCTAAATTGACAGTTTTAATAATGAGTTTTAAATGTAGCTCCCTAAGGTAATGATATAATTAACATTTACATATTATTATCAACATAAAAGCATAGCAGTCATTTAAGTGTTCTGCTCGAGGTTCATTTGGTTCAACCATTATTGTTGAATGAGTTATTGTGGATGAAGATTAGATAGTAGTAAAAATTTAAACATTTTAAATATGATACAGTCTAAAGATATTACGAGGCAGTTTCTTACTTCAATTTGTTGGGTTATTTGAATACTCTCTTTGTAACAAATCCCCCAAGTAGTTAATATGATTGGCTTCAAACTATTTTTTTTCATGGTATTAATAAAATACTTGGTAAATAAATATGATACCCCGAATTTAAATCATGTCTTGAACCCCAGTAATTCTTCTTACCGTGAGGTTATTTTTATTAATTGGGCATGGTTCCTTTAAATAGAAATATGTTTCCTATTCTAATTTATTCAATTGTTAAGAAAACACAATTCTCTAATTCAATTTTGTAAGGGATATCACTTGGGTCTTTTCCATCCCTTATAATAAATTGAATATTTATTATGGCTCAATCTTTGAAAGATCATATTGTAACACTCCCAAATTCTAAGACCATAAATAAAGGAATACAGGAGAAAATATAGATATCATATAGATTTTCAATAGGTTTGAAATGCGGAAGCGAAATCGAACAACCAAACTGGGGGTATTATGCCACGCTTGGGCTAGAATCTAAACCCAAACGCACATGCTACAAGGTTTCTATCTACAATATTCAATAACAAATATTCCTTTATTCCGATCACAACTAACTACAAGACAAGTCAAGTCCAATCTACACAAACTATGACATGACATTTCTCGGGGCTTACAAGTTCTACGCCACGCTCTCAACTAGCCACAAGTCCAGATCCTGAAAACATTCAAGGTTTGGAAAACAAGAGATAAAAAGGATTAGCACAAAAATGCTAAGTAAGCTCTACCCCACCCGGTAAAATAAATAAATAAATATATATATATATATATATATATATATATATATATATATATATATATATATATATATATATATACTTTTGAAATTAGATATACTTTTTAAATAGGTTTTTAAACCGTTCAGTAGAAGAATTTGACTCACAACAAAGGTACGTAGTATAGACATTTTTCCAAAACAGTTTCCTCACACACACTACTCAACGATAATACTAGGTTTAATACGAGGTAATATAGTCCCCAAAACAATAAGGTTTACTCTTACAAAACGGTATAACTAGTTTGTAGATTATTCACTCATTTTCAAAAGAAATACGAGTACGGAGGATTCATAATATAGCATTTCGCAATACCTCTCAATATCATTTAAAAGCATAGCTCTCCAAATAATCACTTTCCAAATAGGTTAAAATATATGTAAGTATAAGGAGGAATTCACATCCAAATAGCCATTTCAAAACATATATTTTCTCAATATCCTTCTCAATATATATTCATAATCATAGATAACTCAAGTCTCATTCTCCATGCCAATATCAACATAGCATAACAATACATAAGTGGAGGTATCCAACAATTCTTAGTTCATAGATAAATCACCAAGTAAAATATAAGTATGGAGGTACTCAAATCATCAATAGGAGGAAAGGAACGGAGCTTACCTCCACTACCGAACCTTCACACCTATACAATATAAATGGAAACAGGAACTAGAAACCTATGTGCGCACACCCGGGGATTCCAAGCCCCAAAGGTAGTTACTAGCCCTAGTAACCCAGGATTTTTGCTACCAGGTTACCCACACAATCAATAACCAATAGGACCGCAGCCCTAGGTTCTCATATCAATAGCAAATAGGACCGCAGCCCTAAGTGCTCACAATAATTTGGACCGCAGCCCAAGATTCTCGTAACCTCCAATAATAAAAATATAGATAACCTCCATATAGATTATAAAGATAAGTATATTCTCCAAAAATAGGTACCTTATCATATAATTCCTCCGGGATAGTAATATTCTTTCAAAATAGTTTTCATAGATATTTTTCATTGCCCGCAGGCTATTCAAATACACTTGCCAAAACAAGATAGAGTATATATATAATATATACATTTCCAAAATACGGTTTATATCAAACATAGGATTTATCCTCCAATCATAGTATAGTTTATATCTCTCACAATAAATATAGTTTATTCCTTCCAAAATCTATATAGTTTCATACTCAACTAATTTCTCATAGAATTCTCAATATATAAATGCATTCACACTCATAGATTAGTAAATCACAATTTAACACTAAAACATACTCATTTTGCTATTTATCGCATTTTAGAAACTCAAACACATTTTCAAATAGTTTAAAGACCCAAATAAGATAAATAGCACATTTTAGATAGGAAAAGGTAGATTTGACGGACATAGAAACTTACCTCCAAGCCAAAGCTCTCAAAAGCGACCACCTGATCCTAAGCTCATATCCTAAGCAAGTCACTTTAACGGGAACCTATGAACCAAACAAATCTCCATTCAATTACTAATGCTATTATTATCATTTCCACTCAATACCCATACTTGTTCTAATATCAACTCCTTTCTAACAACAAACCCATCAACACCATCCAATTATAATCCCTTCGCTAATACCCATTCAATCCCATATTTATTCTTTATCTAAATCATCACTAGCAAGTAGCAACTTAGTCATCACATACCCATCCTTCTTATCAACTAACACCATTCTTTACCATAATTCACCTCATTACACCATAAACACCATACTTAAGCTCAATAAGGATCATTAATCCTAATTACCTCATAATTAGTCCATAACCCTCAATTATTAAGCAATAAACCCAACAACATTAAACACTATTCACCCAATTAAGCTTTAATCATCATCATAGCAATTCATTAACAACACCCATTAATTCATAATCATCCTACTAAAATCATAATTAACTCGTAATCATCATCATTACCAAGTCATCAAAAACACTAAACACCATTATTAACCATAGTCCATAATTATCAATTAATTAAAGCTAATAACTAATTCACCATTACTAACTAACTAACAATCAATAACCATTCCTTAATCTAATATTAAACCTTCTTAATCATCATATTTAATATACAATTATCTTAATTCATCATCCTTAACACAACAACACTTACAAATTTCTATGAATAACTAGCCATCAGAATCCGTAATCATCATCATCTAATCAACCAACAATAATTAAATTAAGCACCATCTTAATCCTCATCTTCTTCCTTATTAAAACATTACTTTATTATAAAAGAAGACTCACCAAACCTTATCAACAAGCTCAACATCAACATATGCATACTACATCACTCACGCCACCAACCGAAATCCACTGTTACTGCCACCGGAAGAAAAGTCAACAATCTGCTGCTGCAATAACCAAGGTTGCCACAGAAGCTCAGCTCGCCGGAGGGGAGGTCGTTGGCAGAGGAAGGAGGTCGACGCCGGTCATTGCTGCTGCGTGAAGGAGAAGCATGAGAGACGAGAGATGAGAGACGGGAATTGGGGATTTGGGGCTGCTGATTTTGACTTTGAATATTTGTAATGAACATTACAAAGGATCTTAATGAACATATAGCTAGGGTTAGATGAGGCTTGAACTAAAATAATTGGATTTGAGTAAATTGGGCTCAAGGAGAACTTTTTAGACTTAGAAAATTAAACTATTTGGGCTTAGGTTTAATTTGGGTTCAAACTTAAGCTCAAAACAATAATATAAGGGTCACAGGTTCATCTCAAATAGACTTTTGAGTCAAAATTTTGATAAAATAAATTTACCCATTAAATAGGACTTTTAAAACCATAAATAAATATATAAATATTTTGTATCAAATAACTTGAGATAAGGAGTTTAAAATATTTTATTTATAAGCTCATTCATCAAACATAATTAGATTTACTAACATTTCACTAAAATATTTAATAATAAGAAAATAAGCTCTTTTTGAAATACTATAATAATTAAATTAATAATATTTGAGAAAATACGGGGTGATACACTCTTCCCCCTTAAAAGGAGCTTCGCCCTCGAAGCTCAAAAAATCATTTTGAGGATAGGGTTACAAAATTGTATGGTAGTAGATAGAGGAAAAATATTTATAGCATATATGCTTAGTTTTAAAAGTTTGGCCCCACGGGGAGAAAGGAGACTGAAGAGTTTAGAGTTAACCGCAAAGACAACACATGTCAAGGACATAATCAAGGTTATCAAGACCACAACTTAGGAAATAAGATTGTCACCTTGCACATAACCATTTCGAGGAAAAAGAAGAACAAGGTTTGAAAAGACAGCAACGATTTTCTCAACAATAGGGGGTATTTGGGTCTTCAAGGAAAAGAGAGAATTTCGGCTTCAAGAGGAATAAGGGATCTCAACTTCGAGTAGTCTCTTCGACTTGACAATTCGGTCACAACGCTTTGACCAATTGATGGTTTTCTTCCTTCACTGTCTTTCTTCGTAACTTAGAGTCTCATTCGTCTTCATTATTTCAAAAGGAATCACATGTGACGAATCACAAATATCCTTCTTCAATACACTCTAAATTTTCGTCCAATTTAGTTAGCAAAGGCAACTTAGGAGCCACTTTTCCACTATTCTTCATTCAATAATTAAAACCGTTATTAGTAATCACCACCGTTATTTTTAATTAACACCATCCATGATCACCATATTACTAAACCATAACATCATCAGAATCCAATTAACTCACAACTACCGTCATCCTTTTGAACATTGATTGTCATTGCTTTACTCACGCCCTCGACATCTATATTCTTCATTTTCCAATAACCATAACATCGTAACATCGTCATCGTATGAATCGTCACATCATCTTACACCCACAAGACCCCTTTTTTTTTTAAACCAAGAACCTCGGGTATAACTTATCCTTCTTACCCTTCCTTGTCATTCTTTTAATATGTAAAACATTTAGCAATATCTCCTTTGAAACTCAGTCGATTACTTATTCTTGTCATTATATGACTTTAGTGACCTTATAAAGCAAATTTAGTTCCTTACTATACCTTAAAACATCGAGGCCTTAATACCAATGCATTACTTATACCTCCTTTAACACCGAGAAATTCTGTTCTTCTGATTATACCATACCTTATTAGGAATCCTTTGAATACTCGGCTGGTAAACATCCTTGTAAGAAGATCTGATCAACTCTTAATGTTCATCCTATGATCCATACAAGTCTATAACACAAATTCTCAGTTCGTCGTCTCAGATTTTTAATGATTCTTCTTGTCGATCATCCGTAGTTAGTGAAACGCAATACTCAACTTTAATCTTTTGTCTAGCGTAGTCAATTGTACTTTCCAAAAGCGTGATATAAACCAAAACTTCTCCTAGAATCAACCTCTTGAAGCGTTCCATGGCATTTTGCTCTATGTTTCACTTATGTCCTTGTTAATTGCTTAGTAGATCAAATCTCATTCACGATTAACCATCTTGCGATCCTCATAAATCAATCAACTATAATTGAACTTTGTTTTCACTTGTCTTAGTTAATGGCACGTTTTCTATGAAGATCCATTGATACACAATCCCACTCCACTTAGGAAAATCCAATGGTTGAGCTAGTCCTTAGGTCCGCTCCAGTCAGTCTTATCTCTTAACTATCCAATCTTCCAATTGCAAGTTCAACTACTTCTTGTTCCATTCTCACCACCAAGATTCCTTCCTTAAGTCCTTATAGAAGTTATCACTTTCAAGGTGTACCGAAAATATAATGTCATTCTTCCATAATTCACTTCTTGATCTTCCTATGCTCATAGTTACACACGACATTCTTATAATGTTTCTTCTAATCATCATGCATCTCAAAAGATCCAAAGTCACCACTCATCGTCTTAAACTTCATTCCCTCCGAGTTCACCACTTCGAACTTATCCATTATTTGTTTCGCCAAAGGTAGATGGAACTACCTTCACGTTGTATACCTCAGCCTTACGTTCCAACTCTTTGTATTCCTAACTTTCCAAATTTAACTTTTAGTCTTTAAGCTTAACTTTTACAATTCCTTTCACCATTGATCCCAAAACTTCCACTAGGAGGGATTCGACTCATTCTTAGTGCATCAACATCTATGTGACACCCCGTAAAATTATTCCAAATAAACGATATTATTTTATTACAAATACTCTAGAAAATAAAATTCATTTTTAACAATAAATATTTTTAGTTCAAATATTATTAAAACTAATTATTTTGTTTCGAACTTTAAATAAATTATTTTATGATCCAAAAATTTTCTATCTAAAATCTATCTGAGAGGAGCCTGCCAACATCATTTTTATAACTATCAAACTTTCTAAGCCCAAGTAATTATTCTTCCTAAGTCCAATGTCTTGCTTGAGCCCAAATATTCCTAAGCCCAATTTTTAGCCCATAATCCAATTATGAAAAATTAGAATATTCTAGAGCATGATTCTTTATATATATATATATATATAATGTATGTATTGTGATTGGCTCATTTCCAACATTCATCTCTCTCTCTCTCTCTCTCTCGTGTGTCTCTTTCTCACTCTCAATATCTTCTTCAAGATTCATATTCTTTACCCTAGGTCCAAGACTTGGTAAGCTTCCTTTTCTCTTCTCCATTACTTTCCTTTGTTAGCTCATTAGGATGGATTGTGATGTTATTTTGTGTGGGTTTGTTGTGGTTTGAGGAAAGGGTTTGGTGTTATGGTGGAGTTTTGACTTGAGAAAAGAAAAGGAGGGTGAAGAAGACAAGATTAAGAGATGGATTTTTTTGGAGCTTTACCTATGGAGGTAAGGATTCATGGATGCCCAAATCATTTTGCCCTAAGTTTTATTGTTGAAATTATTTGAAATGTTTGGTTATTTTGCTACTTCAAATCCTTTAAAATTTTGTAATATAGTGTTATTTTGCTTCTAAAATAGTATGTGTTCATGTATTAAAGTTTGGAAGTGTTGGTATATTTTTGGAGTTGTGTTTTGAGATGTTTGACATGATTTTTGGGACTGTGATTCCGCAGAAATCTTTGTCCAGTAGCTCCTGGAATTTCTTATAGAACAATTGCGTGTTTCTATCTCTATAGGCAGCGTTGGTGGAGTGGTTTGTGTTGTTTTTGGTAGAGTGTTGGTCTGGGTTCGACCCCTGCTATCAAGAATTTCTGGAGTTTTTATAAATCATACTTCTAAAATTATTTAATTGTTTTGACTAGGAATTGAACCTTGGATAAAATGTTTTAACAGTTTGAACACCTTCTAATTAAGCTACTTCAACACATTTGAAAGCTTTTTAGTTTAATGAACTATTATATGATTTTTAAAAGAGTTATGTACTAAAGAAATTATTATATTTTTTTTGGAAATGGTTGAGTATTGGAAATCATATATGTTGGTGTTATGTCTATATATATTCTTGAATATTGTTATAGAGTTCGGTGAGAACTCCTACCTTGAGAAATTATGTTTGAAAATCAAAGTTTATTTAAAATAGTGAAACTATAATTATATTGGAGGATATGAGTTATATTTATTTTTGAAGGATTATTGATTTTTGGAGGAAGTGTGTAATCTAGAGAAATACTACTTTGCATACTACTATATTTTAAATTGGAGAACGTATACTATTTTGGAAAGTATGGATATTGATGGGTGTTGGGTATTGACGATGGATTAATTGTTAAATATAGATGCTATTGGAGTAATGATGGATTAAGGGATGCTTATGGATTATTCGTGGGTAAATGAGAATGCTTATCGATTAGGGGTTAACAGTGATTATAGTTTAATTAATGACTAATTATTGATTATGGATTGATGATAATTTAATTGGTGATTAATGTTGATTAGTTGATGATGAATAGGTAGAGTAATGAATAGATTATGTTATTGATTCAATAATGATTTTGGGTGGTTATGATTGGTAATTGAATTAATAGTGGACAAATGAAGATTATTACTAGTGATGTGATTATTGGCTATTAATTAATTAATGATGATTTGGTGATTTAAGATGGTTATAGATGGGTATATGGCTAATAATGATTATAATGGTGGTTAGTTGATAATAATGGATAAATTGATTAATGATGGTGGTTAGGACTATTGATTATTGATTGATTAATGGGATAGTTATGCATGACTATGAGATTATGTGAATGGGTTGATGTTGAATATTTTATAATTACGGACTAATTAAGTTAAAGAGGATGATAATAACTAAGATGGCGTTTAATTATTAATGGTGGTGGTAGAAGTGGAAGGATGGTGCTATGGTAGTTTAATGGTGAGGTGTGATTATGAGTAAGATGGTGAGGAGTTGATGAAGGATGGTGATCAATTGTTAATGCTGTGGATTTAAGGGAGATTAATAAGAAATGCTTGGACTAATTTTAAAGCATGATGATGGTGTAAGGAGGAATGGATGAATATTAGTATTGATATTAATACTAGTATTAGTAATAGTTGATAAGTGAGGTGTGATTAATTCACAGGTTCCCCGTTGACGTGGCTAGTCTAAGAGTTGAGCCTTAGATCGGGTGCTTGCTTTTGGAGCTTAGCTTGAGGTAAGTTTCTATGTCCGTCAAAACTACCTTCCCTATCAAATGTGCTATTTATCTAATTTGTGTCCTTAACTATTTTGGAAATGTGTTTGAGTTTAAAAGCGTGATAAATAGCAAATGAGTATATTTCGGTGTCACCTTATGTTTTACAAAGTATGAATATGTGTATGGTTATATAGTGAGGACATTATGGTAAATTATTTGAGTATGAAACTATATGACTTTTGGAATGTATAAACTATATTTATTGCGAGAGATATAAACTATATTATGATTGGAGGGTGGATAAATCCTATGTTTGATGTAAACCCTATTTTGAAAATGTATATATTTTATATATACTCTATCTTGTTTTGGGAAGTGTACTTGAATAGCCTACGAGCAATGGAAAATATATATGAAAACTATTTTGAAAGAATATTACTATCTTGGAGGAATTATATACAAATGTATCTATTCTTGAAGAGTATTCTTATGTTTATAAGCTATATGGAGGTTATCTATATTTTTATTATTGGAGGTTACAAGAATCTTGGGCTGCGGTCCAGATCATTGTGAGCACTTAGGGCTGCGGTCCTATTTGCTATTGATATGAGAACCTAGGGCTGCGGTCCTATTGGTTATTGATTGGGTGGGTAACCTGGTAGCCAAAAATCCTGGGTTACTAGGGCTAGTAACTACCTTCGGGGCTTGGAATCCCCGGGGTGTGCGCACTTAGGTTTCTAGTTCCTGTTTCCATTTATATTGTATAGGTGTGAAGGTTCGGTAGTGGAGGTAAGCTCCGTTCCTATCCTCCTATTTGTGATTCGAGTACCTCCATACTTATATTTTACTTGTTGATTTATCTATAAACTAAGAATTGTTGGATACCTCCACTTGAGCAATATTATGCTATTTTGATATTTGAGAATGAGACTTGAGTTATCTATGCCTATGAATACGTGATGAGAAGGATATGGAGAGAAGCTATGTTTTGAAAATGACTATATGGTTGTGAATTCCTCCTTATATTTATATACATTCAAATCTATTTGGAAAGTGATTATTTGTAGAACTATGTCTTTAAATGATATTGAGAAGTATTGGGAAATGCTATTTTATACTCCGTACTTATTATCTTGAAAGCGAGCAGTGATGTTTTATAAAGGTATTATGTTGTTTTAACCGTATGAAGTATTTTCGCTAAGACATATTACTTATATGAGCCTATTAAGACTTTGAGTAGAGTGTGTTTTATTCTTGACTATTTAAGTTATGTGTGGGAAAAACGATTTTTGAAAAGACCTATATTATGTATCTTTGGTGTGAGTTAAATTCTTTTACTGAATGGTTCCAAAACCTATTTACAAGGTATACCTATTTTCAAAAGTATATATGTACTTATTTTACGGGGCGGGGTAGAGCTTACTTAGCATTATATGCTAATCCTTTTATCTCTTGTTTTCCAAACCTTGAATGTTTTCAGGATCTGGACTTGTGGCTAGTTGAGAGCGTGGTGTAGAACTTGTAAGCCCCGAGAAATGTTCATGTCATAGTCTGTGTAGATTGGACTTGAATTGTCTTGTAGTTAGTTGTGATTTGAATAAGAGAATATTGTAATGGAAGTTGTAAATAGAAACATTTCAAGCCTGTGCGTTTGGGCTTAGTTGTGACCCAAGCGTGGCATAACACCCATTGGTTTAGAGTTTGAATTCGCTTCCGCATTTATTTTCAGTATAATTGCTAAGAAAGATTGTTTATTTATGGTTTATTCTGTATTAGAAATTGGGGGTGTTACAATCTACCATTGTCTTCCTTTGACGATCGAAAATCTTCAAATCTTAAAAAAAAAATATTTTTTTTTAGGCTCTAATCGACTTCTTTGTCTCATCCAAACTTTAGTTGCGTGAAAATGCACAATTGTTGTGGTCATCATGAATCTTGCAGCAGTACCTCACAAGTGATAACATTAAATCTTTAAAGTGAAGGCCACTACAGCTAACTCCAAACCGCGAGTAGGGTAGTTCTCTTCATAAGTTCATTCAATTGACTAGATGCATACACCACCACCTTACCGTTTCGCATCAAAAGGTATTCAAAAAAAAAAAAAACAAGATTAGCATAGACAAGCAATCTTAAGGAACTCACATCTCACCGCGATTCCTTAAGAATTCCTCAAATCTTAGAGTTCCAAACCTATATTTCCATTTTCAAGTGTTCAAACCTAAGTTCTTATAGTCAAACTCCTACATCTTAGGGTCGACTTTAGGTTTTCAAAGTCCAACTCTTAACATCCTGAGGCTCTAACATAGGCTCTGATACCAACTGTAACACCCCCAAATTATAAGACCATAAATAAAGGAATAAAGGAGAAAATATAGATATCATATAGATTATAAAGATAAGTATATTCTCCAAAAATAGGTACCTTATCATATAATTCCTCCGGGATAGTAATATTCTTTCAAAATAGTTTTCATAGATATTTTTCGTTGCCCGCAGGCTATTCAAATACACTTGCCAAAACAAGATAGAGTATATATATATATAATATATACATTTCCAAAATACGGTTTATATCAAACATAGGATTTATCCTCCAATCATAGTATAGTTTATATCTCTCACAATAAATATAGTTTATTCCTTCCAAAATCTATATAGTTTCATACTCAACTAATTTCTCATAGAATTCTCAATATATAAATGCATTCACACTCATAGATTAGTAAATCACAATTTAACACTAAAACATACTCATTTTGCTATTTATCGCATTTTAGAAACTCAAACACATTTTCAAATAGTTTAAAGACCCAAATAAGATAAATAGCACATTTTAGATAGGGAAAGGTAGTTTTGACGGACATAGAAACTTACCTCCATGCCAAAGCTCTCAAAAGCGACCACCTGATCCTAAGCTCATATCCTAAGCAAGTCACTTTAACGGGGAACCTATGAACCAAGCAAATCTCCATTCAATTACTAATGCTATTATTATCATTTCCACTCAATACCCATACTTGTTCTAATATCAACTCGTTTCTAACAACAAACCCATCAACACCATCCAATTATTATCCCTTCACTAATACCCAATCAATCCCATATTTATTCTTTATCTAAATCATCACTAGCAAGTAGCAACTTAGTCATCACATACCCATCCTTCTTATCAACTAACACCATTCTTTACCATAATTCACCTCATTACACCATAAACATCATACTTAAGCTCAATAAGGATCATTAATCCTAATTACCTCATAATTAGTCCATAACCCTCAATTATTAAGCAATAAACCCAACAACATTAAACACTAATCACCCAATTAAGCTTTAATCATCATCATAGCAATTCATTAACAACACCCATTAATTCATAATCATCCTACTAAAATCATAATTAACTCGTAATCATCGTCATTACCAAGTCATCAAAAACACTAAACACCATTATTAACCATAGTCCATAATTATCAATTAATTAAAGCTAATAACTAATTCACCATTACTAACCAACTAACAATCAATAACCATTCCTTAATCTAATATTAAACCTTCTTAATCATCATATTTAATATACAATTATTTTAATTCATCATCCTTAACACAACAACACTTACAAATTTCTATGAATAACAAGCCATCAGAATCCGTAATCATGATCATCTAATCAACCAACAATAATTAAATTAAGCACCATCTTAATCCTCATCTTCTTCCTTATTAAAACATTACTTTATTATAAAAGAAGACTCACCAAACCTTATCAACAAGCTCAACACCAACATATGCATACTACATCACTCACGCCACCAACCGAAATCCACTGTTACTGCTACCGGAAGAAAAGTCAACAATCTGCTGCTGCAATAACCAAGGTCGCCGCAGAAGCTCAGCTCGCTGGAGGGGAAGTCGTTGGCAGAGGAAGGAGGTCGACGCCGGTCATTGCTGCTGCGTGAAGGAGAAGCGAGAGAGACGAGAGACGAGAGACGGGAATTGGGGATTTGGGGCTGCTGATTTTGACTTTGAATATTTGTAATGAATATTACAAAGGATCTTAATGAACATATAGCTAGGGTTAGATGAGGCTTGAACTAAAATAATTGGATTTGAGTAAATTGGGCTCAAGGAGAACTTTTTAGACTTAGAAAATTAAACTATTTGGGCTTAAGTTTAATTTGGGTTAAAACTTAAGCTCAAAACAATAATATAAGGGTCACAAGTTCATCTCAGATAGACTTTTGAGTCAAAATTTTGATAAAGTAAATTTACCCATTAAATAGGACTTTTAAAACCATAAATAAATATATAAATATTTTGTATCAAATAACTTGAGATAAGGAGTTTAAAATATTTTATTTATAAGCTCATTCATCAAACATAATTAGATTTAGTAACATTTCACTAAAATATTTAATAATAAGAAAATAAGCTCTTTTTGAAATACTATAATAATTAAATTAATAATATTTGAGAAAATACGGGGTGTTACACATATCTTGTACTAATTAAATTAATTTTTGAATTGGATCTAGTTCATCCCTTATGTAAGAGTCCATCTTACTTTTAATCACCCTAATATTACATACATAGTGTATGTATAGATTTTGATGATCCATATAAAAGCTCTCTAATAATAATTCTCCTAGCCTTTTCTTTCTCCTACAAGAGATTCACACTATCTTCTTCATTCCTAAAAAGACCCTACACACACCGTTCTTCATCCTAGCAAGGTTTCAACCAATATTACTCTTTTAGGATTTATTGTGCTTGGGTAAGTACTAGTCCCTATTTAGATTGCATTTTATCTTACAATTTCCTAGTCTTTCTATAAGCTTCTTATGGTTTTCTTTGGGGTTTCTTGGGTCAAGATGACCAAGGTGGTGATGGAGGTTTGAGGGATTGAGCTTAGGAGTGGTGATTTCTTTTGGATTGATAAAGCTTCAAGAAGTAAAACCTATTTTCACTCTTGAGTATATGTATATGATTTGGTGTTGTGGAATCCTGTGAAATATCTTTGGGTTTAGCATTTGATTTGTTAGATTGTTGAGCCAATATTGTGGATCTATGGAGTTGTGTTCATTATCCTTCCATTTTGATGTGTATGAGTATTTATTGTTATGGATTCCATGCTTTATTTGGCTTCTGAAATGTGTAATGTGATAATATTCTGGGTATTGGAATAAGCTATCGTGTATTCTGTTCTAAGTCTGGGTTCGGTGCTTTGGGGTTCCTCTTGCAGTGCATCTCAGCGGTATAATGTGTCCCGCTGGGGTCTTCCGCAAGCTGACGGTGGTGAGGAGTAGCGGACCAAGGGGTTCCGCAGTGGGGTTCCGTCTTCTTCTCGCGGAACGAAGCGGCGGATCACGGTGTTCCGCCGAGTCCTTCCGTCAGTAGGGGTGGGCGAGGTTGGCGGTCTGGTGCGTTCCGTTACCTTGCTCCGCCAGTTCATTTCCTGGTTCTGTTCCAGTGAGTGTTTTGTGGTCTATTGACTTTGTTGTTCTATCTTTGCTTCTAGAGTATGTTCTGAATATGTTATTGAGTATTCTACCTTGATTGTTGAGTATTGATTCATGATCCTTGGTCATTTATCTTGGATTATTGATCGAGTGTTGTTGGTTAATTCCTTGGCTATTGTTCTGAGCATGTCCTGTAAGCATTGAATCTGAGTACTGTTGGTATGAGTATTTCTTTTGGGATTGAACCTGAGTTTGGTGTATTGAGACCTTGAGTCTTTATGAGTAATTCTTTAGCTTCTTGAGTCCAGTGTACCCTTTGGGAAGTGGTTAATCAAGTTATGGCTCTACTTGTGTTTGGCATTATGGGAGGAGTTGGTTGGATTGGTATGCCTCTGTGTGGTTGGGCTTGTACGCCTCTGTGTGGCTGGGCTTGTATGCCTCTGTGTGGTTAGACTCGTGTGTTTCTGTGTTGTATGGACTTTGTGCCTCTGTGGTAATGGGCTCCGTGCCTCTGTGGTTGGGCTTTGCGCCTCTGTGATAATGAGCTTGTATGCCTCTGTGGTAATGGGCTTTATGCCTCTGTGGTTGGGCACCGTGTGCCTCTATGTGGTTGGGCTTTCGCACCTCTGTGGTTGGGCTTTATGCCTCTGTGGTATAACATTGGTGTGATGGTTTGGTATTATGGTTTGGTGGTTGTGGTTTGGATCTTATCCTATGTACCTTGGGTTGGGGTCACTCTAAGTGAGTGATGTGAGGTTGAGCTTGGTTAGTTTCACTTTGAATTGTTCGGTTAAGGTTGTGCTTTAGTTGAGTATCTGATTATAGAAGTGTTGTATTGTGGATTTATCCTTTGTTAATGTATTCCTTTGAAGTGTCATTGGTTTGTGGTTCATTCAGCTCGTTGTTGTTGAGTCATCTGGTTTTTAAACAAAGGACAGTTTCGTTGGCGTATATATATTCTATATGCGTGTGTAAAATATATTTACAACCTATGCTATACTATTGTATTTCTCACGAGTGTGAGTGGTGGATTGCTTAGCATTTCTTTGCTAATATTTTTGACTGTTTTCTAAGTATGGAGTAGATTGAGCCGTGAGAGCGCTAGCAGTAGATCTACTTCGCCTTATGACTAGCTTAGTGCTTGTTAGGTTTACTTAGACATTTCAAGCCTGCGCGCGTTAGACTCTGGTTATGTATTGACTTATGCAGTTTATGTTTACTGTTGAGGATTGATGGATTAGATTGTGGATTTCGCCTTAGCATCTAGGAGCTGGTTTACCTAGATGTGGCGTGACACCCTCTGAGTATTAGTGTTGCTTCCATTTTAATATATCTTTGTTCTGAGATTTGCTAGCTTTTACATTAAGTTTCTTGCCTATCTCAGCGTGAAAGTTTAGGGGTGTTACAATAAATATATATAACATTATTTTGTATTATAACTTTGATATTTAATTAAAAGATAGTGTAAAAAGAAGATAGTGGACAATGTAATGAATATCAATTGATGAATTTGATTGTAAAGAATCTCAACATTGGGGAAAATAAAGACAATATAGCTAATGAAATTATTTCTCATGTTTAATTTATTTATAATGAATAACTTTTTAAAATAAAGACATTGTAGACACATAATTCTAAATTTAAGAAATGTATATGTATCATTTTTGTTGTAAGTACTAATTAATTTTTAATTTAATAAGAATAAAATAGAGTGAAAAACTTAATTATGGTAACTTTGATTGGGATGGGTTCGAACCTAATACCTTTCTTATTGAAATCAATGAGTAACTTAATTTCCGGTTCAGTTGTGTAGTGATCAATGCTCTTTAAAAAATATTTTAAACTGATGCACCATAAGCTTCGAATCTACGCACCTTAAGCTGGATTAACATAAACATGGCTTTATAGAGAAAATCTTATAAAAAATATTGGTTGTGTTTTGGAACTGCAAAAAAATAAAATAATAATAATAATAATAATAATAATAATAATAATAATAATAATGTGTCATCAATCAAAGAAGCAATCTATAAAAATTGGCGCACCTTAAGAAGGAAAAACAAATCACCTTAAGAAGGAAAACAACGCACCTTAAGAAGGAAACTCACGCACCTAATGTTTTAGACGGACGTACCTTAAGAAGGAAAGCAACGCAGCTTAAGAAGGAAAATCACGCACCTAAAACCTTAGGCCGACGCACCTTAAGCTTCAACAATTGACACACCTTAACCACACAAACCACGCACTTTAAGAACGAAAACAACATATCTAAAGATTTAGACTGACGCATTTAAAGTTTCAACAACTGACGCACCTTAAGCACACAGTACAAAAACCACGCACCTTAAGTACAAAAATCATGTACCTTAAGAAAGAAAACCATACACCTTAAGAAGAAAAATCATGCACCTAAAATTTGACCTAGATGTAAACTGACCAAATTGTCAACGTATTTTTTTAATCATTGTTAATCCTGAGACGTTAATTTATGTAAGATCATTGGCTCTCATCTAACTATACAACCGCACCTAACACACTCAACCACACAGGAACCCACATATATATATATATATACATATATATGTATATATATGTATGTACATATATATGTATATATATGTATGTACATATATATGTATATATATGTATGTACATATATATACATATGTATGTACATATATATACATATGTATGTACATATATATACATATGTATGTACATATATATACATATGTATGTACATATATATACATATGTATGTACATATATATATATATATATGTATGTATATATGTATATATACATATGTATATATACATATGTATATATATGTATATATAAATATATGTATATGTATATATATACATATACACATATATATATATATATGTACACACATATATATATACATATATACATATATATATATATATATATATATATATATATATATACATACATATATATACATATGTATATATATATATATATATATATGGTAGACTTCATATGAAACAACCAAGCTAGGTGAGAAATAAGACATAATCCTGACCATTTTCAAATAAGAATGAACGTTTAAGATTCATTTATAGTTTTTTAGTTTTATTCCTTAAAATTAGGGTGATTAATAAAAGTAATGACCAATCCAAGGGCAATACCGTCTGATGAGCTTGAAACTTCCTTCCAAAAATACACAAAAATCGCGACTTTCTCTCTTACACTCCCTTGCCGACCTGCGAAACCTTTGGAACAGTTGAGAAGAAGATAGAAATGTCACACGAATGCACCGCCACGCCGCCACCGGCCACCGTCACATAAATATGGCTGCTTAGAGGCGACGAGTAAAACGATGAAGTGGATCAAGGAACCAGTCAAAAAGTAAAGGTATGTTGCAGTTTAAATAAAAAATTAAATTACATGTGTTTGTCGATGTGTACATCGCGACCCAGATTAGGGTTCCGGCGGTTTCAGTGTGTTTGCGTGGGTTGGATGTTGGGCTGCGTTTTTTTCTTGTGTTGGATTCAGTGTGTGCATTCTAAAACACACAGACCACTAGGGTTTAACATCACTACTGCAAGGGTCGGGCATTTAATGAGCGGAAAGCAATAGAGCGTTAGATTTAAGAGTGTTCCACAGGGCCATTGGTGACTGAGAATTCGTTGTTGTGGTAGAGAGTGCATCTAGTTTCACAAGTAATAGTATGTGTTGCATATTCTAATTGCAGTGTTAATTTTGTAGATGTTTTAGGCTATTGATATCTTTCTGTGTAATTTAGTATCATGAATGTTACCTTTTGTAGATGGAGATCAAATGAAATCTAGTCAATGGGTGAATGCATTCGTACATAGGGAATATTTTGTTTGAGTTAATACCCATTTTGGTCCCTTGACTATAGCGTAATACTTGATTTTGTCCCATAGAATTAAAAGTACCCAATTTAGTCCTCTAACTTGTGAAATATACTCAATTTGGTCCTCCGTTACAATTTCCATCCATCAGCCGTTAAAAATGGGGGTAAAATCGTCATTTTCAATAGTCGAGGGACCAAAATAGGTACTTAATAGTTGAGGGACCAAAATGAGTATTTTATTATTATTATTATTATTATTATTATTATTATTATTATTATTATTATTATTATTATTATATTTAATATTGGGACAATGTCTCTTAATTTAGTTTTATATATCAACACTAGGGGTGTGTAATCTATTAACTGAACCGTTCTAACCAAAGTTTTTAAAACTAACCGTTATCCGAACCAAATTAAAAAATTTTTGGGATTAATTGGTCTATTAACCGAACTTTTTAAAGCTAAAGTTCTAAATCCTAAAAATAATACCTATAATAATAAATTCAATTAAAATAATACATATAGTAATAAATCCATAAGAAAATATACAAAAATAATATCATAAATACATTACAAATTTATAGAGATTTTATATATTAGATTATATATTTATTTATTTAGTTATATATATGTTTAAAATTTGGGTTAATCGTTCGGTTGACCGACAATTTTGAACGCAATTAACCGTTAATCGAAATTTTAAAAAACCTTTAACGATTAACCGAACTGAAAAAGTTTTGTTAAAAACGGTTAACCGACACTTTCAAACCCAATTAATCAGTAATTGAATTTTTAGAAAATCTTGAACCATTAACCGAACCCAAATTCAAACCCAATTAACCGTTAATCGAAATTTAAAAAAAAAACATTTAGCCATTAACCCAACCGAAAAAGTTCAGTTAAACAATGGTTAACCGTTCGGTTCGGTTAATCGTTAAAGGTTTTTTAAAATTTTAACTAAATTTTTTAAAATTTTGATTCAATGGTTTGGTTAATGGTTAAAGGTTTTTTAAAATTTCAATTAACGGTTAATTGGGTTCGAAATTGTCGGTTAACTATTTTTAACTAAACTTTTTCGATTCAATTAATGGTTAAAGATTTTTTAAAATTTCGATTAACGGTTAATTGGGTTTGAATTTGTCGGTTAACTATTTTTAACTGAACTTTTATGATATTGTTTTTCTATATTTTGTTATGGATTTATTATATGTATTATTTTAATTAGATTTATTATAATAGGTATTATTTTTAGGATTTAGAAGATTAATCGAAAACAATTTCAAGTCGGCTCGATTAACGGTTAAAGTTTTAAAAACTTCGGTTAAAATGGTTCGATTAATAGATTACACACCCCTAATGTTGATATACAAAACTAAACTAAGAGATATTATCCCAATATTAAATATAATAATAATAATAATAATAATAACAATAATAATAATAATAATAATAATAATAATAATAATAATAATAATAATAATAATAATAATAACAATAATAATAATAAGTGCCCATTTTGGTCTCTCAACTATTAAGTACCCATTTTGGTCCCTCGACTATTGAAAATGACGATTTTGCCCCTCTATATAACGGCTGGTGGATGGAAATTGTAACGGAGGACCAAATTGAGCATAATTTTACAAGTTAGAGGACTAAATTGGGTACTTTTAATTCTATGGGACAAAATCAAGTATTACACTATAGTCGAGGGACCAAAATGGGTATTAACTCTATTTTGTTTATCTGCAAAGTGAATATGAATACCAATGTGTTAGACATTATAAATTTTGTTTACTGTTCAATTTCAACTTCTTACTATAATTTTACTAATCTAATTGTTTTTCTTCATCATTTTACACCCTAGCAAAGTGGTTAAAAAGTATATATGAAATTTAAATGAAGTTAGAAGAAAACATGAAATCAATGGTTTTGCTAAATATTGAAATTGACTAAAAGCTGTTTTTAAAAAATGGGTGTGTGGTTTTGAATGAAGCAGATGTGCTTAGTTGTGTGTAAAAGGCTAAAAACATGTGCGTGCCATATAGGAAACAAAGTGGAATACATAGAAATGGGTGAGATGTTTTGTCCTTGTGTACTGTGTTAAATTGTTTTGTAGAGGACTGCTTACTGGTTAGTGAGCAAACAACTAATTAAATGGCATGCATACACATTGTCTAGAACACACCACACTAACATTTCCCTTTCTTTTGTTTTGCATTAGTGCACACACAGAGAACCTATGATGCACACGGTGTGTTTATTTTGTCTCTTTCTTGTGTTTTGCATGAGTGCACACACTCAGAACCCATGATGCACACAGTGTGTTTAATTCATCCATAGCATGTATCACAAATTGTGTGCATATCATTTTCCTGATACGTCAAAGCGGGCACTACTGCATAATTAGTGTGGACACGTTAAAGATGAAGATTGAGATCATTTGACAACTCATCGGCACGTATATCAAACGAGGATAAGTACAGCTCCATCCTGGAGGACTTGGCAAGCATAAACCATCATATTTTAAATATCATAATCACATCTTTCCAACAATGAAACTAAGATGAACAATGTTTTATTGCCACTGTTTTAAGCAGAAGAACCTCTTGTCATCATTCTTGGACGACGTAGATGAAGTTAAAAAGGGCGCTGAAATCAGAACCATTGTCCCTACCAAATAAAATTGATAGATAGTGTTACTAAGGAACATGGTAAACCCTACTTTTTTTTAGGGTTCTACATGAACATTTATTTTGGTATTGCAGTAGGTAATGTTTTTTACGATTACAGTTTAGCTAACATAAATCTATTTTTTTTTTTGTGGGAACAATATATCTATATATTTATGTAGATGGAGACATTGTGGTTGATACAGGATAGTGATTTTGAAGATTCTTATTGGGTTATACTATGTGTCTATGTGCAGTGTTTGTGCTAACTAAGTGTTTGTGTGTATGTTTGTAAGGTTGAAGAGTATGCACAATGCACAGCGAAATATGCAAAGGGTGCACACGGGGATAATATTTAGTAGCATTGTGAAATATAGAGGCGTGCACCCATAGTCCTACTAATATGCACAACGGCGTACAAACCATCAGGGCACACACAACGGTCACCTAGCATAGGGGTAAGACACAGATGGCAGCAACATGAACACTCGTTTGACATTGTGTGCACATCGTGGTTGTCTTTACGACATAGGGTTGTATTCTTTGGTGTACACAATGTGAACTAGAGTGCATAGGGGTATCGTGGTTGTCTTTATGGCACAGGGTCGTATCCTTTGGTGCACATAGTGTGAACTAGAGTGCACAGGGGTATGGCTTTGACGTTCAAAAGACATCGTAATAAAGTGCACACATTGTTACCTTAATCTGCATAGATGTCCTCGTAGAAAACGATGAAGCACTACCCAAACTAATGAAATTTCAATTGAAGAGCTAGTATAGGACAATGCTAGCTAACACAACCACTAACTACCCCACCCCTAGAGTAAACACATACATGCACAACCTAGCTCGCAAAAGTGCATAAAGAAGAGTATCACTCCAAAAACGGATCAGAATAGAGTTATTTGGGTAAAAGCAAAAAAGGAGATATCTGAACACACACCATGGCCACACAATGCAGTATTGAAACACCAAATATTATTGTATTCAGATCAAACCAAAAGAGCGAAACTGAGTATCTTCAAAACGTCAAAAGTTGTTAAAAACACATGTAAAACACAATCACTACACTGCTAAAGGACAATTACGGCTATCATGATGCATAAATCGCGAAACCTTTGGTCAAGGAATAGCTTGATTGTAACGTCACACACCAGCAACCAATTCTTTGTATGCCTTGGAGACATGCATGACACACCCATGAGGGCGAATCTCAGGATCTTCATCAACCTCCACAGAAGCTGAGACAAGGAAAGCAAAATAATTGGAAAAAAAAAAAAGCCTGAACAATAATAATAAGGCATGATAACCGCACTCTAGGATTGTGCACTTCAAATAACCACTATGTGCACATATAGACTAACATATGACATAATCAATGTTATCCCAAGGCAAAGAGGTGAACCACACATGAAAAAAAATCATAACCACGACATTAGAGAGCAATGGATTCCAAATACCAGTCCAAACCACAAAACCAATATTTAAAAAAAAAAAAAAAAGAGACAGCCACAAAAATAAACGGAAAATTATATTTGAAAAGAGCACTGCACACGCAGCAAAACATACATGCACACACTAGTGGAAAAAAAAAAGAAATAAAAAAAAAAGCTGAACAAATATTATAGAAACGCAAATATTATTAGATAAAAATGGAACTGCATTCAAAGTACAAAGGAAAAGATCTCAAACACCATTCTATAGTAGAAAACAAAAACAAAAGAACGAGACTCCCTAAAACTAACAGCCATACACGTAATAAAAAAGAACTGTACACGGTCTTGCACACACTACAAAACATGCATGCACACACTGGCGGAAAAAAAAAAAAGAAAAAATGAACAAATATTATTGAAACACAAATATTATTAGGAAAAAATGGAACTGCATTGAAAGTAGAAATGAAAAGATCTCAAACACCATTCTATAGTAGAAAACAAAAAAAATGAGACTTCCCAAAACTGACGACCATAAACGTAATAAAACAGAACTACACACGCCATCACACACACATGCACACAATCACGTAACATATCAAAACCAAACTGCGAAAAAAAATGTATGAGAACATACCTCCTTTAACGTCTTACATGGTTCGGGAAGAAGAAAGGAGACGTCTGAATAGTGAACAAAGAAAATATGCCAATCGTTGACAAATGAGAATACACAATCCTACCAAAATTAAAACACCTAAAATCAAGCTAAATATATGCACATAATATCAAACAAAAACAAAAGTTGTCAAAATTACATAAAAACCCCACTAATTAATAATTAATAATTTCCAAAAAGGAAATAAAAAAGGGAATAATCTTAGCCATCAAAAATCCAAAGATGGACGATCCAAAACAATTCTTATTTCTCACCTAAATAGCTTGTCTCATTTGATTATAAGTCTATATATATATACACACACACACACACACACATATATATGCCATTACTCCCGTGAGGCTATCCTCTCCCATGAGTCCGTGTGGACAATCTAGATCTATTGATCTTGGAACTACTTATGGTTAAGATTTAATGACATTATTTAAAAAAAAAATTACTATTGTAATTTCAAAGGTTGATTTGTAATTTTTGAATGCTTATTTATTTGGATTGAATTTTTTTTTAAAGTAAAAAAGCAAACTCGATTAATGTAAGAAAGCAGAAACAGAGTCAGGTGGGACAGAGTCCTAGTACAAAGTACTAATCTGCGAATGGGCCGAAGCCGCGAGAGAATGAGCTATAACATTTTTTGTCCTAGAAACCAAATTAACAACACAATCAGTGAAAGAAGCGATGGACACCTTGCACTCCTGTATGGTGAAATCTACATGTGAGCGAACTGAGCTGGGCCTGGAAAGCAGCGAGTGAAGTTGGGAACAGTCGGTGTAGACCGTAACGGACGGCAAATCCCTCCTACGCAGCCACAAGAGAACCTCCTTGGCGGCCATCGCTTCGGTCATCAACGGGGAGAAACAGTCTGGCAAGGGACCTGCATAGGCCGCCACGAAGTTTCGTTCCGGTGTTAGCAGTACCGCACCAAAAGAGGATTTCATGGTGGTGGCGTGGTAGCTAGCATCGAAGAAACACTGTTGCACCGTCGGTTGAGGCTGGGCATGAGCGACGTGAGAAGCGGACCCATGGGCAGTAGCGTCGCCGCCGTGTACAGATCTCCAAGCTTGAAACGCTGCTATTGCGGATGCCTTTACTGTTCTTGGAAGCGGAAGAAAGCCCTCCGACACAGAATAATTTCTTGCACGCCAAATGTAGTAGAGTAGTGCCTTTACTGTGCATCATGGGGTTTTTATGTGTGCAACTCCATGTTAGTTGCCAATTTACCGTGGAATTCGAATTACATTGTGTGTGCAACTGCATGGTGGTGCACCATTTGGCGTTCTAGTGTGCACATACAAACATGCAGACCAGGAATGGTGTTGTGCACCATTTCGTGTTTTACTGTGTAACTATTTAGCTAGTTGGTATCATTCGTGTGGATAGCGCATAGTGTGTCAGAGTTTTTCTATGCAATATTCTACGTATTTGTGTGCGTGCATATTTTTGTGCAACTCCATACGTGTTCCTTAGTTCAGATAGTGTGCACCTACACATGAACTACCGTGTAAGTATTTCTATAGTATGTTAGATTGTCAGAGACATGAGGTGAGTGCAAAGGGTGTCTTCTACTGTGAATGCGCAACTGAGTTCAATTCACTATGCACTCAATGGTTTGGTTTTTGGTCATGCTTGTTTGGACATGATATATGTGTTTTTTAGAGTTTATTTTAAACGTTGTAGGAAATGGGCTTGTGTCCGATGCATCAAACAAATGCACAATGGTTCATTGTTGCATACTTGTGAATCTAGGTGCGTAGGTTTGCATGGTTAAAAATTCAATGGTGCACAAAGGACGCATCTCAAAAACGTTATGGTCCCTTGCCCGTGCATGGTAGCACGTAATATAACCAAAAAAATCGCGGTATCATTGGACATTGTTTTTATCACAGTTATTATTAAATTTCTAGTATGGTGAAACCACACAAATCCCGCCACTTGTTCAGAATCATGCTTTTCTCATGCTTTGCTAGATCAATAATGACTTTTGGTGTATGTGACAGCCCCAACACTACCTCCACAGCCTCCTCATTCACCTCGAGGACACAACCATTTTGCAATTTCACTATCATGGTATGCATGTCAAGATTTGTGAGCAATCAGTTCCGAGGTAACAATATATTCAGAGGTGTCCTCTGTTTGTTCGATGTTAACCTGCACCGTTTTAGTTGAGTGGGTTTTTTGTGCCTTTGAACTTGAATACATGTGGTGAAGATGAATTGAGATATCAATCGATAACTGAATTACAGAAGGAACAGAGTACATATATAAGAGTATGCACAAAACTCTCCTAACCTATAGGTACTTGACTATTGACTAAAGTTATACATTATTAATATAAATACATAACATAATAACATAAAATGCAACATGGTTAATACGCCCCCTCAAGCACAAGGTTGGGAGAAAACAACGTTGAGCTTGGTACGGAGTGTAGTGAAGCGTCTAGCAGGCAGCGGTTTGGTGAAGATATCCGCTATCTGGTCTTGAGTCGACACAAAACTGACTGTGAATTCCCCTGAAGCAACCTTGTCCCTCACAAAATGATAGTCGACCTCAACATGTTTGGTTCTGGCATGGAACACTGGATTAGCGGCCATATAAGTAGCCCCTAAATTGTCACACCATAACGTAGCCGGCTGACCAGAATGCAGATGCAACTCCTGAAGTAAGGAAATGACCCATGTTACCTCTGCAGCAAGATCTGCTAAGCCTTTATACTCGGCTTCAGTCGACGATCGGGCAACAATGCGCTGTTTTCGGGAGACCCAAGAAATAAGATTACACCCGTAGAAAACTGTGTAGCCACTAGTAGATTTCCTGTCAACCGGACAGCCTGCCCAGTTAGAGTCAGAATAGCCGTGTAGAGTGGAGTGCGAAGACGGAGCGACACGAAGGCCCATATCCATAGTACCTTTAACATAACGCAAAACCCGCTTGAGTAATCCCCAGTGATCTTTCGTGGGCGCATGCATAAACTGACAAAGCCGATTCACTGAAAAAGATAAGTCTGGCCGGGTAATAGTTAGATATTAAAGGGCGCCAACAATACGACGATACTGTGTATGATTATCATAGGGCTGAGGCGACGGCGTGGTGGATTGAGTAACAGCAACCGGTGTTGCTAGCGATTTGCAGTCAGTCATGCCTGCCCGAACAAGAATATCTTGCATATACCTTTTCTGGGACAAGAGGAACCCACCATTGTATTTCAGAGTCTCAATTCCGAGAAAAAAACAAGGTGTGCCTAAATCCCGGATCTTGAAAGCTTTACTAAGGCGGAGAAGTAGAGAGTCAACCAAGGGTGCGTCGTTACCCATCATGATGATGTCATCAACATAGACTAGGAGATATACCCGAGAATCACCTGATGTGAAGTGAAATAAGGATACATCGGTTTTAGAGGACGCAAAACCCGTAGAAAGCAAGAAGTCGTGCAGTCGTTTGAACCATGCACGGGGTGCTTGCTACAAGCCATATAGAGAGCGCTGCAACTGACAAATGTGTCTAGGGTGTAGGGGGTCTTCGTACCCTAGAGGTTGTTTCATATAGACAGTCTCCGATAGATGACCATTTAAAAAAGCGATATGGACGTCTAACTGCCGAAGAACCCACAAATGTGAAACAGCTAGTGAGAACAGGAGTCGGACTATTGTTGGTTTGACTACAGGACTGAAGGTGTCAAAGAAATCCTCCCCTGCAACTTGATTAAAACCCTTAGCAACAAGTCGGGCTTTGTATCTTTCCACAGTGCCATCTGCTTTGCGTTTGGTGCGAAAAACCCATTTACAACCAATTATGTTCATATGTGGGGTTGCTGGTATTAATTTCCATGTGTTGTTATGGAGCAAAGCATTAAATTCTTGATCCATCGCATCCCTCCAGTGAGAATGTTTAACCGCCTGTGTATAACAGGTTGGGTTAGCGGTTATGTGCAATGCATAAAACTGCTCCCCTGTACCTTTTGTCTTTTTACGTTGCGCATAGCATGAACTCCTGTCGCAGCTTGTTTAGCTACACCCTGACTTCTGGGCACTTGGGTTTCAGAAGTAGATAACGAGTGTGAGTCAGTCTGTGTCCGAGATGAATCGACCTGTTGGCCAGATGAAGTCGAAACTGAGGGTACTGATGGCGGTGTAGCAACAGTGCATATAGGAGCAGTGGCCCACGGTGAGTCCACAGATGGTGTAGGAACATTCTCTTGCAAAGTTTCCTGAAACGGGAAAACACTTTCATCAAAACGGACATGGCGACAGGTATAGACTTTACCAGTGTTAAGGTCCATGCAACGGTATCCCCTATACGTGACTGGGTAACCTAGGAAAACACAGGGCGCAGACCTGTACTCTATTTTGTGACGGTTATAGGGCCAAAGGTATGGGTAACAACGCCAACCAAACACACGGAAGAATGTGTATAGCGGATGAGTGTTGTATATTTGATAATGAGGAGTTTGGAAATTTATAGCTGACGAAGGTAAACAATTTATTAAAAACGTGGCTGACTCAAACGCATAGTCCCAAAACTTGAGCGCGGTTGAACTTTGGGCTAGTAAGGAGAGGCCTGTTTCCACAATATGACGGTTACGTCACTCTACCCTTCCATTTGGTTCGTGCGTATAAGCACAGGATTGACGATGTGAAATTCCTAAGGATTCAAAGATTGTATGTAGACGACGATATTCCCCTTCCAAATCAGATTGTATGGCTTTGATAGAACGCAAAAACCGACGTTCTACCATTGCCCGAAACAAAGTAAATATTTTATAAATATCGGACTTTACACGAAGAGGATAAAACCAAGTATAACTAGTATAGTCATCTACAAAAAGAACAAAATATCGAAATCCGGAATGCGAAATAACAGGCGACGGACCCCATATGTCCGTGAATATTAAATCTAATACATTTGTGCTATTATTTGGAACTCTATCTATTGGAAACATTGAAGACTTCCCGAGTTGATAGGTCGAGCAGACATCTAAGGCACCGGTTTTATGAGACGTGACTGGACAGTGTTTGAGAATACGCTGCAGAACTTGACTATGAGGATGACCCAAACGCTGATGCCAGATTTTGGACGAGGCACGAGCGGTCAGAAAAGCTTTATGACTGTGAGGTAGCAACAGTTGATACAGACCGCCCGAGGTGAAACCTTTAAGAAACACCGCTTGAGTGGTGCAATCCTTCACAAGAAAGAAACTTTTATGAAATTCAAACTAAACGTCATTTTTATTGGTAAATTTATAAACAGAAAGCAATGAAAGAGACAAATTCGGAACGTGAAGAATATTGTTCATTTTTAATGGGTGCAATTTAGAGGGAATAACCGTGCGACCAACACCAGTGATGTCCAAACCTGAACCATTGCCCACTTTCAGGACATCACTTCTAGTATACGGCTCCGAGTGATCCAACAGTCCAGAGTCAGGCGTGGCATGCGACGTAGCCCCCGTGTCTGGGAACCACGAATCTGCCGCTGATGGAGTCACCGCCTCGCCGGAGTAAGCTGCATGGACTTTCTGCGCCGGCTTCTCGTCGTAACGCCGAAAGCAATTTACAGCCGTATGGCTGTAGTTGCGGCAGATCTGGCAACGTGGTGAATTCCGACCACCGCCACATCCTGCATTCCCATTGCCGCGACCACGCCAGTGCCTGCCGCCGCGACCACCGGAATTCTGGCCTCCGGTGTTGGAATTCTGTCTGCCACGTCTAGTGTAAAACGCTGCGGGCGTATTCTGCGGCAGCGATGGATGCGCGCCACCATACTTCTCAGCATGAAGAAACTCCTAGGCTTGGAGTTGATCAGCCAACTGCGGGAGAGTCATTGGCGTCGCAGCCGCCGTTAGGGTGCTCGCCATTGATCGGAATTCCGGGCGTAATCCCCGAAGGACATAAAGAATTTGCTCATCGGCAGTGAGGGGTCGGTCGGCCAGTGACAGAGCCTCCACGAGCATCTGAGCTTGCCCAAGATACTTAGCCGGTGAAGAGTTCCCTTGTCGAAGAGTTTGGAACTAGCCAAGGAGGCTTAGACACCGCGTTCGGGATTGAGAGGCGAAGGCGGAGGGAGTCCCAAACGTCACGCGACGTCTCCTTGCCGATGGCCAAGTACATCACTTCGCTGGTCAGGGACGAAACAATTAGCGAGAGGATCGCTTGATCCTGTTGCACCCACGCTGCATACGCCGGATTGAAAACCGGAGGTTGCGGGGCGGCTGTGGATGACAGCACGACGGAGGGAATGGTGGTAGGCGGGCAAGGAATGGATCCATCGAGGTAACCGAGCAGGGCTTGGCTACGGAGGAAGGGGAGTATTTGCGTGCGCCAGTAAATGTAGTTTCTGGCGTTGAGTTTGATTGAAACATCGTGGTTCGTCGTGTTGACAGTAGGGGCCGGTAAGGGTGACGAAGCGACGAGTGCCGGGGTGATGGCGCCGTCGGTGGTGGTGGGTGTCGTCATCGGAAAACAGGATCGGTAAGGTAGGAAGGGTAGGTGAGAGAAAAGAGGACCTAACCTAGGCTGATACCAGATGAATTGAGATATCAATCGATAACTGAATTACAGAAGGAATAGAGTACCTATATGTGAGTATGCACAAAACTCTCCTAACCTATAGGTACTTGACTATTGACTAAAGCTATACATTATTTTTTTTTTTGGTAAGTTTACAGGGTATTTCTCTCCGTCCGTTTAACGGTCCAGGGTCCACCCACGTTCGCTCCGGGAGGCACGGGAGCTGGCCCAGGGGGAATCGTCACTTGTGGGAATTGAACCCGGGTTCTCCCGCAATTCCTCCCCACAAAGAGAGCTCACTTGCCACTTGAGCTACCCCACTAGGTTTAAGCTATACATTATTAATATAATTACATAACATAATAACATAAAATGCAACATGGTTAATAGTGAAAGGTTTATGTTACTTTACAGATTATAAATGGAATAATTTTACTATCATAATTGTGTACACCCTAAATACATGTGCACAGTTGATTATGCTACATAACGCAAAAGTTTTAGAAAAAAATACTCACCCCCACCAAATGTGATCACAAAAATGCATACACGCAGATGATTAGCAAGCATTGCACAGTATATAAACTATCCCAACCAATTTTGATCTTTCAGTTGAATATGCATAGAGATTCTTGATACAAGGCACAGTAAAGGTGGAAGAATGAAACCAAAGCCAAATTTAAGTCATAAAATGGATATGCACAATTGATAAGGATAAATTGCACAGATTACAAGCAATAACAAACCAAAAAGAATTCTAACCCCCTATTTAGACTTGCACAGATGTTTGCGTTGCAATGCACATAATAAAAGGAGAATTGTTTCCCGTTTCGATTATACCCACCAATCAACATATGCACAGATGTTTATGGTTAATTGCACAAAGGAGAATAAACACTCTAACCCCCTCAATTATGTTTCAACCTAATTGCATACGCACAGTATTTCATGGTACATTCTACAGTAAAGATGAATCAAACTAACCCCACCAATTTAACTCGCCAAAATACATATGCACAGTCAGTTGGAGAATATTGCACAGTAAATAAGGAATTATCACACCACAACCAATTTTAAGCACACAAAAATTGCATTTGCACACACGTTGAGGATAAATTGCACAAGTAAAAACAAAAAATAAACATGAGGAAAAAAACCAACATATGAACAACAAAAACAACATACGAAGAAAAAAAAAAGAAAAACAAAACAAAAATCGAAAACCCCAATCCCCTACCACTCACCAGCGACCAAGTGAAATGATAGGACGAAAGTGTTTGTACCGGTGGAACCTAGAGCTATTGGACGACACCAATAGTGGCAGAATACCCGACACAAAAAAACCAAGGACAACACATTTGCAAAAACAAAAAAGAGAACAAAAAACCAAACAACCTGTGTTCCAGCAACAAATCAAACCCAAAAAAATGAAAAACAATCTAGAAAGTAAAAACAAAAAAAAAACATAACAAAAAAGACCACAAACCTCGAAACTCGCTGGCAGCAATCGTGTTCCAGCAATGTCTCTGGACCAAAGGCTCGTCGGACATTGCAACGGCGGAGAACGATGGCAGCTAAGAAGCCGTGAGACACGTATGGTTGTGCAGATGCTAGTGTGCAACGTGAAATTGCAAAACCCTATCTAATGAACTAATTCCTAAATTAAATCCCAATAATCTGGATGGCATCTACACTTCAAAACCCTAAAATACCCCTAGCTTAATTAGTCTCCCCATATTCACGCTCAAAATTAGGAAACTAAAAAAAATTATTATAGACCATTGATCCCAATATTTTAAAGGCTCTGCATATGGACTCATGAGAAAAGGTTGGACTCATTTGATCATGAATCATATATATATAGACTATTCTACGTACTAAAACGCACCAGATAACCGATAAAACACACCATTCCACACTATAACCAAATGCACCTATTCACTTAAATTTCGTCAATATATGTGATAAAACGCACCATTCTATGTATTAAAATGTACCACAACGTACCTAATGTCAGATTATAAGCATACACTATTTACACATTAGAAACATGTGCTAAAATATGCACCATTCTACGTATTAAAATACACCACAACGTGTGTTAAAATACACCACCACATGTGTTAAAATACACATCATTCAACGTATTAAAATGCACCAAAGGACAGATTAAATCATACCATTCCACAACACACTTATTAGAAACACATGTGTTAAAATACACATTATTCTACGTATTAAAATACACTAGAAGACATGTTAAAACACATCATTCCACAACACAGTTACACAACATTCTACGTATGAAAATGCACCAGCGGATAGATTAAAACACACCATTCCACAACACAGTTAATGCATCAACATACGTAATAAAACGCACCACACTATGTACTAAAATGCACCATTTCAATTCACGTAATATAGATACTAAAATTACCATAATACCCCCACTTAAACATACGCAAATTCCAGTTGGATTAATGAAATCGGACGACGCAAATTAGGCCGCATGAGAGCTCCTTGTCCCATTTGAATAAAAATCTATATGCGTTGTTGAAATTTAAGGTGCGTCATTTTAAAACCTTAGGTGCATGGTTTGTGTTATTAAGGTGCACAGTTTGTGTACTTAAGGTGCATCGGCCTAAGGCTTTCGGTGAGCGTGGTTTGTGTTCTTAAGGTGCTTTGTTTGTGTGCTTAAGGTGCGTGATCTGTGTACTTAAGGTGCGCCATTTTAATGCTTAAGGTACGTAACTGCATAAACACACCGTTAGGTACACATCACCACAAAACGTACCATTTGGTACGCATAGACACACCTCACAATGTTCGAAAATACACAATTAGGTTTGGTGAGTTATGATCCATTTTTTTGTGTGGTGCATTTTGTAATACATTGGTGCATTTCCTTGTTGTGCGTTTACTATCACAATTGGTGCATTTTTACATACCTAATGATGCAGTCGCACCAGCCGCACATTAAGACTTGGCCGCACTAGAATTTGGTCATGTATATATTGTTGGTCCCGATAGGGTGGGAGAAGTCTAGGGGGGGAATAGACTTCTCAAACAATTAAAAACTTTATAACACTTCAACCAGAGTGATTTCAAGTGATTAAAAATCAACTTGAAATGTGCAGCGGAATATCGTACGGTAAAGTGCTATAAGATAAAACTGCGTAAAACTGAGGAGATAACTCGCATGCAATACGTTGGAAATACTTAGAATAGCTCAAAGAACAAGTATATATGCAAAGTTTGAGCCACATGCGAACGTGGGAACACACAAACCCAGATGATATGATCAACACAGTACGTAAAGGGTAAGTATGTTAAAATATGCAAATATGTAAAGTGCAGTAAAATAAATGAGAGGCAGAGATTTATAGTGGTTCGGAGATGGTGTAATTCTCCTACTCCACTTCTTCCTTGCTCCAAGGAAGGTTTTCACTATCTTCAATCACCCAGATACAATAGTGAAACTCCCGAGTGCTACACACAAAGCTACACTCAACCACGAGCTCTTCGCACAAAGCTAAGCTCCCGAGCGCTACGCACAAAACTACGTTCCCCGAACGCTACGCACAAAGCTACGTTCCCAACTAAGTGTTACGCACAAAGCTGCACTTAGTTCACCCGAGTGTTACGCACCCAGCTACACTCCTTTCTACCCTCAGTAGAGATACAATTGTTGTTACAAAGAAATAAAGATTTCTTTTTCTAAGACTTGAATTCTCTCGTGTATAGCTCAATATCTCAGCACTTTGTATTTGATCGCATTCACCGCTCAATATCACTTGTTGTTCGTTTTCTATCGTGTATCTCGTATTGTCTCGTCGTGTTGTTCTTCAAGTCTTCTTGGGCTTCTTATAATTCAAAGAATTATTTGCCCGTTATGAACATTCAAATTTTGAACGTTCACTTGATCTGATTGGCCATTCCAATCTGATCTTGATGCCATACTTTTTCATTTAATGACCATACCGTTGTTCTGATAACTTGCCAATTTGATCTGCACATTTAATGTCGCTGCTAACTTTTGACAAATTACCTCTGTAATTGCTCACAAAGTCTTTCTTTACGACTTGATTGATCCTTGAAACTTGTAGCCTCCAATTTTTGACTTTGTTGCCTTCTCAGCTTGGTATTGCAGACTTTGTATCCTTCAGAGCTTGATATTCTTGACTTTGTTGTATTCTTGATTTGATCTTGGGCAAGTTGATCTTTCAAAATATTTTCTGGGTGGTTCTTGCTTGAGTATGAACAATGATCTTCAGAAAATCACCACCTTCAGATTTCTTCTGGTTCATAGCATCACGTACTGGAAAAAATATGAACCATGCAAAAAATGGTTAAGTATAAATTTCACTTTAGGTTGCTCCATAAGTTGCTCCAAAGTGCTCTAAATTAGCCTTCACGCGTGTAGAGATGGTGTAGTGTTCACGCGTGTGTAATCCATGCAAGGTTGCTCTGTGTTGACCTTGACTTCCTCCATCACTTGCTCTATTGACCAAAGTAGCTCCATAAGTTGCTCTATTGACCAAAAAGTAGTCTCCAAAGACTTTGGCCGTGTAACTTGCTCCCAAGCTTCTTCCTTAGTAATAAAATATAGCAAGTAGGATTCAAATGCTAGACCATTAGGTATATGCACAAGCCTTTAACCATTTCTCTGTTTCAACTCATTCGGTCATATCCATCAAATAAATATATTTGATCCTTCTTAGCATTGTATAGCGTAAGGTGTAGAGATAGTGGATCTTTGAAGTTCTTCTCGGCTTTGACTTAACTTCCTCCATTGACTGTACTTGCGCCATGAGTTGCTCCACAAGTTCCTCCATTGACCCAAAAATTGACTTTGAGCCGTGATACTACTAGCTCCATTTCTTGCTCTCCAAAGCTTAAAATGTTTTCATTAGGATTTGAACTTGAGTCTTCTAGACACGATAATTAGGCCTTGTCCATATGATCATATACACTCATATGTATAGTGGAAGCAAATGACTTACAAGAGTCATAATAAAATGAACTCTATAAGACAATAATTCGAACCAAACTATTGTCATGACTTTCCTTTCGGGTCCAAACTCTACACTCTAATAATAAAATAGGGGATTGCTAAAATTACAAAATGGCTCATCAAAACTATTACAATTTTATTCCTAACATACATATATATATATATATATATATATATATATATATATATATATATATATATATATATATATATATATATATATATATATATGCAAAAATCAAAGATATTCTAGGGTTATACAATATGTTTGAAATCAAAATGGTAAACTTGTTTAAGTAAAAAAAATTTAACATGTAACTCGAATATATCAATTAGCATATATTGGGATGTGAAAAGAAATTAGTAACCGGTGAGCAGAATATCAATGGATGTGGAAGAAAGGGGATGATGAGCAAGCAGCCACTTTATAGTTGAAAACAATTTCATAAAAACACAATTATCTAAGGAACAAGCTTAACCTTAGAGCATCTACATCAAAGCATAATACATGGTTATTAGTACCGTGTTTGTCAACATGGAGGAGTGATAAATAAGAGAGAAGAAGATTGTTACTTCTGCAAATATCTTACTTCTTACTATATAAAAAAGCCACACGCCTAGGGAACCGCGTTAGAGCCAAAAAATTCCGCCTAAACAAAACGTCGTCGTTTAGTAGTAGTAGAGAAATAGAGTTTTATACACTGTTGTACATCTACGTTGGGATACGGCAGGTGGGTTACAAATTTCAAAATTTCTAGCCGTCTTTGGTATCTTAAACAGCCTCCAGCATTTGTGGTGTAAATAATTAATAATGCATCATACATTGTATTTCCAAAAGAGTATTAATGACAAAGGCATTAATCGGATGGTTTCACGGCTTTTCGTTTGAGATTCCTTTGCGCAGCCCATTGAACGTGTTGTCTTTTAATGGTTGAAACGCCCACATGATTATATATATATATATCTTACAGTCATACTGGCAGACTGAAGAAACACAACTTCAGCAGTCAGCAGCAGTCTATTCCAAATCCAGGTATTACAACCTTTCTAACTGCATAGAGCGTCAGATTTAATTCTCATCATGTACAAATATCTCAACAATGGGTGTTAAGAAGAACAATTTCGGTAAACAATAAAGCAAAAAAATAAGAAAGCAACCCATTGCAGCAGAGGATAAAACATTACAGAGCTGATGAAGCACTTAAAGAATTCTACTGTTAGTGGCAAAAAAAGGAAGCAACCCTTTTTTTTTTTGAAAACAGGAAGCAACCCTCAAAACACACAGGTATGTCCACAGTTTGTGCATCTTTCCATTGTTGGTTTTTTATTACATCAAATGTGTATTACTAGCATGGTAGGTTACTGTATTAGTAGCATCTTTCCATTGTAGGTTTTTTATTACATCAAATTTTGACCAAACTGATTTGTTAAAAAAATTTCCAGAATGAAGAGAGCAAACAGTTCCCAGAATGAAAATTTCTAAGTAGATAAGAATTTTGTACACACCTTAAGTTGGGTTAGCATTAATGAAGACAGATTCCTACACATTCACGAGCTATTCAAATCATTATATGCCCATTACTTTTGATGGAGACGGCGCCACGACGTGGATCTGGAACCTATATTCCTAGAGTAGTCCACGTGGACGGTTGCCGGGATCAGACGACGGAAAAGATGGAAGGTGGCGGCAAGGAGAATGGGGTGTGAGTGTTTGGAGAAGAATCAGAAGATGGGAGAATGAGAGACTGAGTGAGATTGTGGGAGACAGAGGGGCGGCTGTGGTATGTCACGTGAGAGGTTGGGGTGGTTGGCGGTGGGCGGTGGCCTCGATCCTGGAGGCCTACTGGCGGAGTGCGGTGCGCGGTGACAGTGAAAGACAGAGAGACAAATTGCGACAAAGAGGGGCTGGAAATCTGAAATTGCGGATTTGTATTTCATTTTTTTTTTTGTTGAAGATAATTTGTATTTAATTTAAAAGTGGGTGTTGCATTGTTAAAACTTAGACTAAAAAAATAAAAACATAATAAAAAATATAAAACAATATATATTATAGTATATAGGTAGATTAAAAAGTAATTAATTATTTAGCTATAAATGTAAATTTCTATTCTACATTATATAAATTTATATAATTATATATAGTGTGATTAATTATTGATTGTACATTAGTGTGCTTATATGTATTATACGGAATGGTGTTCAAGATATTTGTTAATTTTAACAAAGGAAAAAGGGTCAAATCAGCCCCCTAAGTGAACCGGATAGTGCAATTAACCCCCCTAAGTAAAATAAGCTTCATATATGTCCCTTAAACTGGTAAAAAGATGCAATTAAGCCCATTTGTTACCTATGCTGTCGGTTAATGCTTAGCTGTCGCCAACAAGGATTCAATTTGACACTATTTATCCTAAGTGGAATTGTTTTTTATTTTATAAAAAAAATAAATGCACTAAAGCCCTAATCTTTGTTCCCGTAGAACTGTTCTTCTTATCTTTGTCTTCTCTATCGTCAATCTCTCCTCTTCGAACATAGCAGCGTAAAAATCCATCGTTTTCTTCAACCCAGGCCAGAACAGTTAAGCTCTCTAATCTTTCTCGCATTCTGGAGTTGCTCAATCATCAGTCATTACACTCGTCTTCTTCGAAATGTCTTCTTCCTGTCAGAGTGGGTCGCCATTTTCTTCGACTTCTTTGAGACCAAATCTCCATTATGAGCCAACAATCTATTGTCGTTGTGGGTTAAAAGCGCCATTGTGTCATACACGAGATCATGGGCAAAAGTTTTTTGGGTGTCAAAGATATAAGGTTTTTCCCTTTTGTATATGATATAAGAATTATATGGTGTTCATGAAATTTGCAGAGTATTATGAGTGGAATTATAAATGTTCATGAATCCATTTACTTATTTGCAAAGATATAAGGTGTGTTTTGGAATTCTATATTGTCTAGCTAAAATTGCATTTCACTTATAAATCCATTTACTTATTTGAAATTCTATGTGTTCTGCTTGTGTTTATGAATCCAATTACTGTCAAAAATTGTACGAGAATAGCATGGCTGCTCCACATAGTATGAATCAATACTATGATGAATTCTTTTCAAATTGTATTCATTCTTTACTATGATTAAAGAATGGAATCAATACCCTGACTCTGTTAATTCAACAAAGTATATAATTATTTTAGTTGAATTTATTGAACATAGTGTGTAGTTAATTCATTTGCGTAGTTGAACTTATATAATATTTATTTTACAGGATGGAGGATGTGGTTTCTTTGTATGGAAAGAGCAGATCTTGGCTAATGATGTTGAAGCTGTGAATGATGTGAACAATATGCCAATTCATGAGTTGAAAATGGTGATATTGAAATTGCAAGATGAAATCAAACACCTACGAAGGGATTTGGAAGTTCAATATGAGGAAATTAAGAAAATGAAGAGAATGTGGGTGATTTTTAGTGTAATAGTTGTAGCAATTTATTTATTACGTAATTTCTAGCACAGTAGTGTAAATTTTGAGTATGTTCCTATGTTGATTTAAGGTTACTTGATGGTAGTGTACATTGAACAATTGCAATGACAATGATGCTGGCATAATTCTAAGCAGTGTTATATTAAGTGTTATATTAAGCTAATTCCACTGCTTATTGGCATATATGAACACTGTAATATATAAATAGTGTATATTGGCAGAATTTGACAAGATTTTAGTAATCCACATTGTAGTCATATACAATGATTATGGGAGTGGCAAGGTATTAGTTATCCACACAAACAAACAAATTATGGCATTTATATACAATGATTATGGCAATGCATGTACTCTAGAATTCATATTACAAACAAACAAATTAAAGGTATTGAGGTCATATAAACAAACGAACATGTAAATTGGAGTCCATATTACAAACAAACAAACATGTACACTGATTTGCATACAATGATTATGGCAGTCACATAAAGAGCAGTGACCAAAATATAATAATTTTTATTCAGTTGTCCACCATCTATTACAAAAAGGTCATAGTTAACTTCCTAGCAACAACCCACATTTTAGCATTACAAAAGATGAAATTAAACAAAAAAGAAGTGAAACGTTTTAATCCGGTAAGTGAAGTCATTTTGCTCTTAGTGGCCTTAAACTGGTAATATCTATCAGAACATAAAGAGCAGTGACCAAAATCCTTAAGATGATGACAATGTACATTTTACAAAATAGAACAAGTTCTACTACATTGTCTGCCACTCTTGCTCCTTCAACACCATTTGCATCAAGTCCATCATGTCCAAGCTCATTCCCCTGCTTGGCTAGACTATAACAAATACCAATCATAAAGTTTCAATTATGCAAGTATGAAATATAAAATAGTGTAAAAAGTAAATAAAAGTTTTAGTAACACTTACGTTTAATGGCACATTACTAGCTTCTGTTGTTTTTTCTTGGACAATATCTCTTATTATGTCCACTCTCCTTACACATGGAACAACTAATTGATCCTCCTTTCCTAGACATTTTGGTCTTAGAATGACGTGGCTCATTTTCCTCACGATTCCTTCTTTTCTTGGGACGCCCAGTCATTCTCCTTGGTATAGGTGCTCCAATCTCTTCCAAGTCTGTTCTCGGCCAAAACAATTCCCCATTGATTGGTTCAAGTGCATGAGAATAAGTCATTTCATACATCTCCTTACTGTAGCATGGATGTACATAATCAACTGGATCTTTTTTTCCTATCAAAGATTGCACATATAGCATGTATACAAGGTATGCCACTCAAATCCCATGCTCTACAACTACATGTCCTCTCCAATAGTTTAACCTTGAATTGGTGTTTTCCTTGCTTTACCTCAAATCCATCAACGCCATTAAAGTCAACATGCCATCCAACACTATCCAACACATTTTGGTTTAATTTCTTTAAGATAAGATGACCATGATTTCCTTGCCACTTATCCAAAGATCTACGTTTTTCGGCAATCCTCCTCATCATGGCAACACGGATATCTTCAAGCATTGGCACTATAGGCTTTGATCTTGCTTTTACAATAGTGCCATTAAAAGCTTCTGACATGTTATTGTCTACAGCATCACATTTAACATTCGTCCGGAAGAATGCTTTACACCAAAGCTTAGGTGGGTACTTCAATAAATCCTCACTTGCTTTAGGGTCTCTCTTGGCCAATTCTTTTACAACTTCATCAAATTGGGAGGTAGTTGTTGCCTTTGCACATTTCCAGAATAGTTTCTTGAATACCATGCCTCTATGTTTTTTACTCCAATTTGCATGAATATGTCGAGCACAGTTTCGATGCTCTACTTCTGGAAATAGTTGTTGGATCACAGTAGTTAACCCATGCATAAAAAGTAGAATGTAGATTCTGGCAGTTTAAATATTCTGATATGAAGAGGCAGTTTACATATTCTAATTTGTGTGTTAATATGCAGTTTAAATTAAAAGTGCAGATTGCAGATTTGTGTGTTATTCTAATTTGTGTGTTAATATGCAGTTTACATAAGCCCTAAATGTGTTAATATTTAACTGATCATCAAAACCAGCATTCACTTTCTTCACAATTGACCTGATTGCTCTCCTAACCATGCTAACTGTCAAACTGATTTTGAGCTCTGACTCAATATGCTTCTTCAACTCAACAATACCAATTGTTGGGTCTGCAATGACTTTATCTTCGTACTTATCCTCTAGCCACTTCTGGCTCACTATACCTAGCTTCACTGCAGTGTTGCATCTATGATCATCAGTTATTCTTCTAAGTTGAAAACAACGATACCTTTGATCCCAACGACCACAACAATAGAAAGGGCAGTTTTCTTCGCACTTAACTCTGATTCTACTTGGCTCATTCTTAGTAATTCTAAGGTTTCTCTTTGTGTACACAGCATAACTAATTATGGCTTGTTTAAATTGGTTGTTATCTTCAAACAACAAACCTGCTTCCAGAAGTGGTGGATAGACTTTTGGGTTATATGAGGGGAACTTAACCTTACTAGAATGGTCATTAACATCATTCACATTATCCTCACTACCTATTTCATAACTTGGAGGGTCATCGGAATCATAATCTTCACAAAATGCAGCCCTATCTTCACATCCACTATCACCTCCAGTTTGTGCAGTTTGTGGTCTATCTTCAAATCCACTGTCACCTCCAACTTGTTGCCTATGTTCATCATTGTTTGTATTTTCAGTCCCATCGGTGTCTTCTTCAATTTGTTGCTTACTAGTCCTCCTAACTTCCCTTACCTCTTCATCATCATCTGATATGAAAGGCTCAATATTGTCTTCTACATCAGTCTCATCTATAGGTTCAACATCTATATCACAATCATCATCGCACTCAGGTATAAAGGAAGGTAAAAACAAGTTAGGAACTACTTCTGCCTCTTGAATCCCATGGTCAACATAAATGTCTACCTTACCACATCTACTAGCCAAATTAACTGCTCTTAATGTACTGTGATCATCATATAATAGTTCAAGCATCTCCAAAGACTGCTCTACTGCCTTAAAGTAAAGTGCAACAACCTGTCCATATCTGTCTTCTTTTATATATTTCATTAGGTGAAGAGATGAAATCTTATCGGGGTCAATGTCAATGACTTCTACATCACCATTTATATACGACAACCTAGAATTTTTTTTAAAGGTACCTGCATGATGAAGTATTAACTCAGCTACTTCAAACATCCTAAAACAAATAAAATAAAGCATTAATCAAAGCAGTAGTAATGCTCAATTATCTACTGTATAATTTTATGCTCAATAAAGTAAAGCATTAATCAGAGTTGTGCCTGCTGTTTTCAAAAAAAAAATGTAAAGAGTTGTGCCTTGCTTTTAGAGCTACTCAATAGTCTAGTGTATAAAGCACTAATTAAAGCAACAACAATAATATAGTTGACACAAACAGTACAGAGAGGGACCACAACAACAATTGAGTTATTATACAACTGAAAAAAAAAAGTTACTTTTGGGGACCACAACAACACATCATGTCTCCATTATCAACTACAGAGAGGGCCTACCAAGCATTCACAAACTTAGCATTAAAACTAGGATTATGTTTCCTGCAAGTTAAATAATAAAGAGCCTGCCATGGATGAGCAGCGGGATGAGCAGCAAAGATAGTGTAAAATATTTCATCATTCTAAGAAGGCTAACAGAAACAAGAAACACCATTCTTTGGTTAGGTCAGGCTAGTTCTACTGTTGTTATCCCTAGGTTTTCTACTGCTACCATTCCTGGTAAGGTTTCTAGTTCTACTACTGCTATCCCTAAGTCTTCTACTGCTACCATTCCAGGTAAGGTTTCTAATATTCATCATTCTACTCCTACCATTCCAGCAATAAACTCAACCCTATCAAACAATTCTTACCTTTGTGTACGAAAGCGAAGTCGTTCTTGTACTGCTGCTATCCCTAAGTCTTCTACTGCGACTATGGGATTAATTCGATTCTGGCTATGGCGTCTTCTAATCAACTGTGAGTAGAGAGGGCTTAGTGCGATTATGTTTTTGATCGTAAGTGAGAAGACGAGTTCTACGGGATGAACAGTTCTACGGGATCATATGTGAGAAGAACAGTTCTACGGGAACAAAGATTAGGGCTTTAGTGCATTTATTTTTTTTATAAAATAAAAAACAATTCCACTTAGGATAAATAGTGTCAAACTGAATCCTTGTTGGCGACACCTAAGCATTAACCGACAGCATAGGTAACAAATGGGCTTAATTGCATCTTTTTACCAGTTTAAGGGACATATATGAAGCTTATTTTACTTAGGGGGGTTAATTGCACTATCCGGTTCACTTAGGGGGCTGATTTGACCCTTTTTCCTTTAACAAATAATGTGGATTTTTTTTTTAGAAAATGAACATAAACTGTCATTTATTGATAATTTGTGTGTAAAGACAAGTCAAAGATATGTATTTGGTGTATTTCAAAATTTATATTCTGCACCTTTAAGTGTGGTTACTAATAGTAAGATTTATGTAAAATATTTAATATTTATGTAAATATCAACAGTAAACTTTTAACAAGTTGATCATAATACAGAACATTATTACATTTCTTAAAAAAAAAAAAAAAAAAAAGAGAACACTTATTACATTATTCTCTTTCTTTTATTGTAATAATTTATAATTTTGTTTAAGTTTAATTTTATTCATAATTTAAGTTGTATTTCAGTATGTTTATTTTTTTTAGATGCTCCATATTAAATTCTATCTTAATTATTTCACACAATTGTACAATAAATTTAACAATATTTATCCCGTGCATCGCACGGGTACTATACTAGTTGAGTTTATATTAGAAATGAGACTCACAAGCAATTAATCCTCATAAGCAATGAGAGAGCGTGACAGCTACAAAGGCGCGACTCACAAGCAATTAATCCTCATAAGCAATGAGAGAGCGTGACAGCCACAAAGGCGCCCTGCGCCCGCGCGCAGTACACACGCTGAGTGCATCAGACACTTTCTGTTTTTAATTTTTTTTAAAATTAATATTGTTTTGTTTTTTTTTTCATCTCCCTCATTTTCTCTTTCCTAATCACACTTACAAAAATTCCTTAAAAACTGTGAAAAAACTCCATTGATAAGGATGCTCTTAACCTTATAGGGAGGTATTAAGACTGTTCATGAGATGTGAATAGGAATTAGTAACTAGTGAGCAGAATATGAATGGATGTGGAAGAAAAAGTAATGATGAGGCTTATAGTGGAACAAAATTTAATAAAAACGCAATTGACCCCAAAAAAGGGGTGGACTCTGGACAACACATTTGAAATTTGAATGGTAAAGAATGTAAAGGATTCCTTCCTCCCAGTGTTCCATAAACCAAGCAGCTCATACAAATTACAAAACGCGAGAAAAAATTGTGTCCGTGAACCCTCCTCCTAGTACAACAAAAAGTAGTGTGACATAAAGTTAGAAGATGCAGGAGGCAAAAGGATGACTAACTGGTATGACGACATATGAGATTGGTGTGTTTGATTAGAATATCTTGAAGAGCAGACCACCATGTGCAGCAAAGAAGGGAGCAAACACGAGTGATTCAACAGCCATGAGCTTGATGAGAATGTTGAGGGACGGTCCAGATGTGTCCTTGAGAGGATCGCCAACAGTGTCACCAATCACAGCAGCTTTGTGTGCATCAGATCCCTTGGGCCCTAGTGTTCTGGCATGTTCTGAAGCCCCAGCCTGTTTGTTATAATAATACAAATGTCATAACTTTTGGTTTTTGCGCCACGAACCCATTCACCGCCAAATATTATATTTATGTGGATCAGATACATTTTCAATATATTAAAAATACATTATTTGATAATATACAAAATAATATACTCTCAGTACTCAAATAATATATTTTTTTTTATTTATGGTCCGCCATACATCCATAGAATAATGATTGCCCATTCACCCATTCCATTCCATCACAATTTCTTTAAAGAAATAACAAGATAAGGTTTTTTACCTCAATATATTTCTTGGCATTATCCCAGGCACCACCAGTGTTGGATGCAGAGATAGCAATCTACCCATAACAAGTAGGCAGAGTATTAGACAGACATCATAATAGAGCATGGGGGCGCATTGGATCTACTTTTAATTATTATATACTGACAATAATAATAATAATAATAATAATAATAATAATAATAATAATAATAATATCTGTTTGAATTACCTGGACACCAGAGACAAGGGATCCAGCAAGAACACCCGACAAGGTTTCAACCCCAAAGAAAATTCCAACAATTAGCGGAGTGAGCATGACAAGAGCACCAGGGGGAATCATCTCTTTGATAGACGCATCAGTGGAGATCTTGACGCAGTTGGTGTAGTCGGGCTTGGCAGTGCCTTCCATGAGACCAGGGATGGTATTGAATTGCCTACGCACTTCCTCTACCATCTTAAGAGCAGCCTTTCCTACGCTCTTCATTGTCATGGCAGAGAACCAATATGGAAGCATTGCGCCCACCAGCAATCCAATAAACACTTTTGGTGTCAGCACATCCACAGTTGTGATTTCAGCTCGGCTCACAAATGCACCAAACAGTGCCAGCGACACAAGAGCAGCAGATCCAATTGCAAATCCCTGAAATTAAACTACTAGTTTGTAAGCATCTCGACCAAGGTGGCTATGCTATGCTATGTTGATGAATATCAAAGCAAGCACACGTAGAACACGAAACTTAGCAGCAAGCGCAACTTACCTTTCCAATAGCTGCAGTGGTGTTTCCTGCGGCATCAAGGGCATCAGTCCTCTCACGGATCCTATGGCTCATGCCAGCCATCTCTGCAATTCCTCCGGCATTGTCACTGATGGGACCATATGCATCAATCGCCAAACCAGTAGCAATGGTGCTCAGCATTCCTAGAGCTGCAACAGCAATGCCATACATTGCTGCAAAGCTGAAGCTAACAAAGATGCTGATCGCTATGGCCAAGATTGGAATTATAACAGATTTGTAACCCAATGCAAGCCCAAAAATAACATTGGTAGCAGCCCCAGTGCGGCAGGAATCAGCAACATCTTGCACAGGACTGCAAGCAAATAATGGAAGTGAGGTGGTTACTAGTTTGTGATGGTTGACACTATTTGCAAATAAAAAGAGAATGAATGCTTGCTTACTAAGCCACTCACCTGTAAGCATTGCTTGTGTAGTACTCTGTCACAAAACCAATAATAAGTCCAGCCCACAGACCAACACATACACACAAGAACAATTGCCTGCAAGTTTAATATATATATCAGTTAGCCTTTATCCTTATTTTTAAGGTTTAAAGTGTGACCGGGTTTCACTTTAATGCATTTTCTATTTCAATCTGCTGGGGAATTGTCTTGTGCGTATCTGAGATTTTTAGGTTTTTGGAGCTCCAAAAGGATAAGTTTCACTTTAATGCATTTTCTATTTCAATCTGCTGGGGAATTGTCTTGTGCATGTCTGAGATTTTTAGGTTTTTGGAGCTCCAAAAGGATAAGGTACTATAAACTCACCAGCTATGCACAACCTTCTGAGCTCCAAAGTTGAAAATGGTGAAGGTAGATGGAAGTGCAATCCATGTAATAAGAGCAATTCCAACTGTCATCAGAGCAGTGGAGATTATGAGTTGGTTCTTCAATGCTGGCTCAATTTCCTTTACGGCCTTGACTTCAAAGAAATCAGTCGCAAATAGGGTGGTGAGCAAACAGACAAGGATGCCCATGGAACTGACAAGAAGAGGATATAGCATAGCAGTGAACTCATGGTTGACCCCAAAGGAAGAAATCGAAGCAACAACAAGGGCTGCACAAGATGACTCCGCATATGAGCCAAACAAGTCTGATCCCATACCAGCAATATCACCGACATTATCACCAACATTGTCAGCAATAACCTGACATAATAATGCAAGTCAGAACACCAACTAGCAAATAAGTTTTCAGTTTATCTGGATATTCAAAATGAAACCACTACCATACCGCTGGATTTCTGGGATCATCCTCTGGAATATTTCGCTCCACCTTGCCCACAAGATCAGCACCAACATCTGCAGCTTTTGTATAAATGCCACCACCAACTCTGCCAAAAAGGGCCATTGAAGATCCACCAAGGCCATAACCAGTAATAGACTCAAATAAGCCTTCCCAGTCATCACCATAGTACAGCTTGAACAGATTGATGGTAATGTACAACACCAAAAGGCCATTCGCAGCAAGAAGGAAACCCATTACCGCACCAGATCTAAATGCAGTAATGAAAGCCTTTCCAACACCCTTTCTAGCTTCCAAAGTTGTTCTGGCATTTGCATAAGTTGCTATTTTCATTCCAAGAAAACCAGAAACTACAGAAGTAACAGCACCAAGCAAGAAAGATACGGTGCTAAAGACAGCAGTAGCAAGAGCAGGCTTGCACAATTTGGTCTCATCATATGTGCAAGGCTGGCTTTTTGTGCTAAAACCTTCAACTGAGCCAAGAAAGACGAAGATCAAAATAGCAAAAGCAACCATGAAAATACCAACATATTGGTATTCGGTGAAAAGGAAAGAAGTTGCACCTGCAACACAACAAATTCCACAGTTGATATTAGAAAAATATCCCCTGCTGGTGCCACATACCCAAACCAGTAAATCTATAAACAGTTAACTGATTTGCTTTCTCAGTATCCTCGGAGATATGTGATGTTGAAGAAATTAAAATGGATAAAGAAGATGCGGAACATCAGTCAACAGCATCAGTTCACAAATTCAGATTTATATATCCAAAGCAAAAGATGGGGACGCCTCACCTTTTAAACAAAATATAGTTTATAAAAAGGTATTAAAAAAATAAACGAAACCAAAAATAAAACAATACAAAACTGGCAGCCTCTTAACAATGGTACAAATTGAAACTTAAACCAAACAAAAGAATACAAAAAAGGCAACCTCTTAACAATGCTACAAATTGGAACTTAAACCTATCAAGGGGACTCCATTTTCAAGTTCATTCCCAAAACTTCAAACTAAAGGCTTGGCAAGTTGCGAATTTAATATCCTTGCAGTGGAGAAACAGAAGGATATCTTATTTTCATAAATATAAATAGAGGCCCTGACATAGCTATGAACTTAGAATTTTTTTACCAGTCATCTCATCTGAGTGTTATCAGATAGAGAGCATCCACCGATATGAGATATAATGCATAATTACTTAAATAGACAGGATATTCCTATTCCCACTGTATAATTTAAGTTGCTCTTCTCTTTTTTTTTGTAATTTAATTTTCTATACTTTGCTGTTGAAGCTTTCTTATTATGGGTCCCATCAGTTTGTTGCTTTGGCATTTTCCTTTACAGGTTTTTAGGACACTTTTAATCTTATTGTAAAGTTGTCCTAGTATAATAAATTAGTAAAATCAAATTACTAAATTAAGTATCCGGAAGATAGCTATGACGACAATTTAGGCAACCCACCTATACCCAAAACCATTAAAAGCCATTAAAAACAAAAACACTAAAAATATGTGTGCACGGCTCCTCAGATCTAGAATTTTCAGCACAACCAAAAGTAGAGTTTGACATCAACACGGCAAAAAATGAAGTCTTTCTCACTGAAATTGTTTTAACTGACCAGAATTAATTGATTAATTCTGAACAATGATTTTCTATGTCGGTCCGTCTATCAAAATCTCAAAATATTAATAAATTAATAATAATTCAAGAATAACCGCAAATCAATGCCTCCAGAAGATGTCATTAAAAATAAAGTGGAGCCAAAATTAATTAGCAAAAGGAATTAAAGGATCCTAAAATGAAAGAAGAAGCTAGATCTTTATAATTCAGCTAGTACTCTAGATATGCCATTGTTAATCAGCATAATTCACGTTAAATTAACCAAAAGTATTGTATTGCGGAAAATGAGGAAGGCTGAGAAATTTTTTTTTTTTAAAATACTACAGTTGAAATATATAATTTGTACCTCCTAGTATATTAAAATGTAAAGGTAACATATATGTTGATGCACAAATACAACTACAAGCTATCTAGGAATGCAGCACAGCAAAATGTGCCTAAAATCCACAGTAAATATTGTAAACCAAGCAAATTATAGAAAAAGCACACCAACCCCAAACAAAAACCCCAAATCAACAACTCAAATCCACAAAAAACGGGAGAACTTCATACCTTCGGAGATGGCGCTTTGGATTTCGGCGCACTTGTGAACGACGTTATGGTCATTAATGCCTTCCTCCTCCTCAATAAGAGACTCAGCGAAGCCGTTCTTCGCGTCAGAGGCAGAGGCGGACTTCTCCGGCGAGAGCTTGACCTTGGATACAAGGATCCACTGGACTAGCGCAAAGGCTATGCCGACTATGGAGCACACTGGAATCAGGACCTCCGTGCCGAGATCTGGCAGAATAGTCGAAGCACCCATGGCCGTCGCCTCTGCCGGAAAACCGAGCTGCGGAGGCGGGGGTTGAAGAAAGTGGGAAAGGAAATGGGAGAACAGAGGACGAAATAGGAAGGCGACGTCTGCGGTGGTTTACACTCTTCTTGGAGATGATGATGCATAGAAGAGTGGGGATTGGGGGCTATTTATATGGTTGGAGTTTACATTTTTAGAGGGTGTTATGTGAAAAGCATTTTAAATAAAAAATAGAAATTATCATTTACGGGCACAAATTTTAAGGTCCTATTTAGTGGTTGAAAAAGAAATATTATATATATTAAAGAAATTTGGCTCAAGTGCCATCCCGCACCATGAACCAATCGCGATTCTTCATGCCGCACCCTCACCTTGAATAACTGCTGATTCGATGCATTAACCGCAAAATTTTTGTCGTCTAGCCTATTTTCCAGGTTACTTGTAAGTTAAAGGTAATTGGTTGCTGATGTGGAGGTGATTTGTTGTTGACATGTTTTAATTTGCAGAGGTGGCAGCCATTTCATCATTTGACTCAAATAAACCCACAATTAAAAGCAAGAAAACGAAGAGGCGGAAGAGAGACTGATGCTGCAGAAGGCTAGGGAGATTGATGCTTTTGATCAACAAAACCATAGTGCAGTACCCCAGTATAACGATAAAAGCTACAGCGTAGACAAGAATGGAATTCACGGGGCTAACAGTGTGAAGGCGACTTCGTACGTGGAGGAGGCACTCCGGACAATGAAAGCGTTTTGGCTGCCTTCTGCCACGCCCGAAGCTCCGGTAAAAGTTGATGCCCCATCCACGAGCACTGTTTGTCCCGAAGGAAACGAGAAGCTCAAGCTGAAAAACCTTTTCTCTATACACTTCACAGAGGATACCAGTGAGCAGAAGAAAACCAGCTCTCTCGACAAGTCCTACATCTGTCCAAGCTGTAAGGTCACTCTAACCAACACTCTGGCTCTCGTAGCCATAAATACATGCGGCCACGTCTTCTGCAAAAAGTGTGCAAACAAAGTTGTTGTAGCGGACAAGGTCTGTTTGGTGTGTGACAGGCGTGTAAAGACAGGAATGTAGTGAACCTGGAGAAAGGAGGAACTGGGTTTGCTGCTCATGGAGATAATCTTGAAGCATAGGACTTCAAGCATTTGGGAAGCGGATCTGGATTAGGCCTAGTGAGGCCTGCAATGAAGACTTGATACTACAGTATGGTGGTGCTGCCATTGTTAGATCTGTTTATTAGAGCTCCCTTTTGGCTTTTGCTGTAACATAAATTTATGTGTTTCAAGATATATTCTGTATGTACATCGCAGTGGCGAAGAAGCAATCTAAATGAGTTTCCAGTTACTAGCCACCACTTCCACCGCACCAGCGCCGCCGCCGCCGTTGCCGCCGTCTCTTGCCCCAAGGACCCACATCCCAGCCCATGTATACACGCACCCAGCCGCAATCCTCCTGGAGCTCTGCACCTCCGTGAAAAGAGCTCCGGCAAATGCTCCCAATCGTGATAAAAACGGCCTCTACAACGAGCTCCTCTTCCAAACCAAGCTCGTAAGTCTATTCTCTAAATACGGCAGCTTAAACGAGGCCGCCAAGGTCTTCGAACCCATTAATCCCAAACAGGATGCTCTGTATCACACTATGCTCGAAGGACATATCCATCACTCCTCTCTAGACTCTTCCTTCTCGTTCTACTCTCGTATGAGGTCCGACAATGTCACTCCCGTTGTATATAACTTGACATATTTGCTAAAAGCTTGCGCCGACAATTCTGATATTCAGAAGAGTAACTTACAAAGACCACTGCTACAGTCACCGTAACTTTCAATCGTGCTGTAAGAAGAACCATCGTTGTCGCTGCTCTGCTCGCCGGGAAGAAACAGAGGTCGCCGAGAGGAGCTGATGTTGCGTGCTGCCGTCGTCGGAAGTTCTAGCTGCATCCGAGTCCGCCGCTGCACAACGAAGGTCGCCGGAGAAGAGAGACAATGAGAGAGAATACTAAGAGAAGGTGAAGCTGTTGGTTTGGTCAAGGAAGGAGACCACTGGAAAAAGTAAAAGTCGCATTGTCATTAGGCTAACCGGTGCCATGTCATTAGGCTAACCGGGGAACCTGCAAAATAGGCTAGGCGACAAAAATTTTGCGGTTAATGCACCGAATCAGCAGTTATTCAAGGTGAGGGTGCGGCATGAAGAATCGCCATTGGTTCATGGTGCGGAATGGTACTTGAGCCAAGAAATTTTAAAAAAGTAATCCTAAATATTACTCCTTCTGTCATATTTTATTCATTGGCCAAACAAAATCTTTCTTATTTATTTATTTTCTTTAGTATTTTACAAAATCTTTCTCATTTGTTTATTTTTTTTTAGTATTTTTTACTTATTTTTAAATTTGATTTTTTGTGTTTAATAGTACTTTTAGTATAGTTTCTAAATATATAAATTTTGTAAATACTAATATTATGAAAAATTAAATTAAAAATAACTTCAGTCAAACTTAGTTAATCAAACCAAACACATAAAATGAGACGGAGGGAGTACATCTCTTATTCTCCCTATCCAATTCTTTTTCACTCTGAAATAATAAAATATACTCTAATCATATATCAAGATATTTGTAATTCACTACTATTTTATTTACATTACTATAATTTCAATTAACTTTCAAAATACAATATATATTATTATTTTTACATTACTATAATTTCAATTAACTTTAAGTTAACAAAAAGAACGAAGAAGAAAAAAAAAAAAAAAAAAAAAAGAAGACAAAGATGACCCATTGCATTTGACTTGCAATTACAATGTCAGAATTACATTTGTTGTATTTGACATATTGAGCTAGTCTTTAAACAATATTAGAATGATGTTTAAATAGACCATTAAATTATACACCAATATGCAATTGGACCATTGAACTAAAAAAATTAATTGAATCATTAAGCAATTTAAAATTATGTAACTAAATCAAAATTGATGTGTTTGATAAGATATTATTGATGTGTCAAATAATGTATTCAAATATTAATTTTAAATTAAAAAAAAAAAAAAAAAACCTTCTTCTCCATGCCAAGGACGAAAGCATGTCCTTCCTCTTCGTCATAAAGACAAAGGAATATTTTTTTCTTTTTTATAATTTAAAATTATTTTAAAAATTATTTTATTTAATAAATTAACCGTCACATAAGCAATAACTCAATCAAACAAGTCAATTTTGATTTAATTTTATAATTTTAAGTTATGCAATATTATTGAGTTTGATAATTCAATTGCATATTCACGTGTAATTCAATAGTATATTTGAGTATTATTTTGAAAAGTATTTATTGTTATCTTGTTGTCACATAATATTACAATTGGAGGAATTGCAATGTGCCACCAGTCTTACAATCACGGTTGAAAGTAAAAGAAAAAAAATACATTGAGATGTAATTGAGTGACTACAAAAATATTTTTTAAATATTTGCAATAAACTAATTATAATATGTTTCACTAATAACCTTGTAATCTAGTGACACGAAGTAGCTCTCCCAAATGGGAAATCATGAATTGTACTTAGGGATGACAACGGGACGGGACGGGACAGGGGCGGGGAATGGGGTCCCCATCCCCGAAATAGGCCCTCGTTCCCCGACTGGGATGGGGAATAATTCCCATCCCCGTCCCCGTGGGAATTTTTCGGGGACAGGGATTCTCCGCCCCGTTTTTTAATGATGCTAATGAAAAAAAAAAGAAGCTATATTATGATATTATAAAAAATCTCAAATGTTATGTTAAACAAATTTAGTATTATAAGTTCATAATTTTCTACTTTAATTTATATGTTAGTCTATTTATTTAGCATTTTAAAAAGAAAATTAATTAAAACTAATAAATACAGTAATATAGTAATACTAATCAAACTAATCAATACAATTTTTATTACTTGGAATCAGTACTGATATATTGAACTAACATACTTATTACATCATACATGAAATATATTTACTAATCAAAACTAATGAATACAGTAAATCAAAACTAAAACACATGTAATTATTTGACTATTGTTTATTATATATATATATATATAATTTCAGGTGCGGCCATGCTCTCCCGTGCGACCGTGCGGTCACACACCACTCAATGTTACGAAATACACCACTCTATGTTAAGAAACACAGCACAATGAAACACACCACAGTGCATATTTGTGTGGTGTATTTCTTAACATTGAGTGGTGTATTTCTTAACATTGAGTGGTGTATTTCGTAACATTAAGTGGTGTGAACCGCACGGCCGCACCTGATCATGACAACACATGTAATTATTTGACTATTGTTTATTTTATATATATATATATATATATATATATATATATATTTCTATTCAAATGTGGCCGCCCTTACGTGCGGCCGTGCGGTTTACACCACTTAAGGTTAAGAAATGCACCACTCAATGTTACGAAATGCACTACTCAATAACATTGAGTGGTGTATATATATATATATATATATATATATATATATATATATATATATATATATATATAATATTAATCAAATGTGGCCGTGCTCTTAGGTGTGGCCGTGCGGTCACACACCACTCAATGTTACGAAATACACCACTCAATGTTAAGAAACACACCACAATGAAAATATACAAAAACACCATAAAAACACACCACACACCAAAATAATGCACCATAACTCCCATGTCCCTAATGGTGCATTGCTAATACTGTGTGGTGTTATATCTGTATACATAGTGGTGAGGCCGCACTGTTCACACCTAAGAGCACGGCCACACTTGAACATGACCCTATATATATATATATATATATATATATATATATATATATATATATATATATATATATATATTAGAATATAATCAAATGTGGCCGTGCTCTTAGGTGTGGCCGTGCGGTCACACACCACTCAATGTTACGAAATACACCACTCAATGTTAAGAAACACACCACAATGAAAATATACAAAAACACCATAAAACACACCACACACCCAAAATAATGCACCATAACTCCCATGTCCCTAATGGTGCATTTGCTAATACTGTGTGGTGTATATTTGCATACCTAGTGGTGTGTTTTTGGGTGATGCGTCCCTAACGATGCATATTTGTGTGGTGCATTTTCTAACACTGAGTGGTGTATATCTGTATACATAGTGGTGAGGCCGCACTGTTCACACCTAAGAGCACGGCCACACTTGAACATGACCTATATATATATATATATATATATATTATATATATATATATATATATATATATATATATATATATATAATTTCAGGTGCGGTCATGCTCTCCCGTGGGGTCACACACCACTCAATGTTACGAAATACATCACTCAATGTTAAGAAACACACCATAGTGAAACACAATGAAACACACCACAATGTTAAGAACACACCACTATGCATATTTGTGTGGTGTGTTTCTTAACATTGAGTGGTGTATTTCGTAACATTGAGTGGTGTGAATCGCACGGGAGAGTACGGCTGTACCTGATCATGACTATATATATATATATATATATATATATATATATATATATATATATTTGGAGAATTGGGGATCAGGGTCGGGGTCAGGGCGGGGAACACCCTCCCCGTCCCCGTCCCCGTCCCCGGCGGGGATGGGAAAATTCTCCCCGTCCCCGCCCCCATTCCCCAAAAAAATTCCCCGAACCCGCTCCCGTCAGGGCAAGAATCGATTTTCATGTCGAGGGCGAGTTGAATTGTCATCCCTATTTGTACTCACAAAAAAATTATAAAATCCTTCAAAAGAAAATTTTACAATGAATAATCACTCCTATGAATTAATTATGTCAAATTAAGTGAAATAATAATAAAAATAATTTTTTCTTCAAAAAATAAAAAAATCAGTTAATAATAAAATATATTAAAGTATTAATTGAATTAGGAAGGAAATACTAAACAATATTATTTTTAAAAGCATATGTTTGGTTAGCAGCGGTTTGGAGCAGCGGATTGCTCCAAACCGCTGTAAACTCAAATGCTGCAATATGCAGCGTTTGAGTCTGGCGTTTTGGGGAAATTATATAGTTTCCCCAAAACGCCCTCACTTCTTTAAAAAAAAAAAAAAACTCTTTGGCTTCTCGCTGGAGAAGCCTAAAGGGCAAAGGCTTCTCACCAGCGAGAAACCTTTGCGGCTTTCAAATCTCGAAGAGGAGCACTTGAGCTCCTTTTAAAGAGGAGCTTCAAGTTCTCCTCTAAGCTCCTCTTCCAAATTCTTTCGATGTGGGACAAAATCCCACATCTCATTTACAAAGGGGAGCCACTGGCTCCCCTTTGTCTTTCTTTATTTTTATTTTATTTTTTTTTGTTATAATTCTTTTGTTGTTGTTGTTGTTGTTGTTGTTGTTGCTGTTGCTGTTGCTGTTGCTGTTGTTGTTGTTGTTGTTGTTGTAAATTTTATTTTATATAATAATAATAATAATAATAATAATAATAATAATAATAATAATAATATGAATGTCCTTTTAGGTCATTTTACATATTAACCGCTAATCTAAACAACTAATTTTACCAAACATCTTTTTACAAACCGCTAATACAATCTGCTGGTCAAATCTGCTAATACAATCCGCTGTTTGATAATCGCTAACACAATCCGCTACCGCTAATAGCTAATCGCTGATAACCAAACAAGCCCGTTATATTACTCTAAATTGCATACAAATATATCCTATTAACATATTTAAAAAATTGAATGGTTTTTCAGCAAAATTAATTTATTATTCTGTTTTCTATTTTTCTAATTTTGTATTTTAATAAAGTAACCCATTTCTCCATTTACTAATTTTTATTATACAAATTAAATTTTGCTATTTAGGTGAGCAGTGATTACCCACGTCAGACTGTCAGAGTCTAGTAGATGAGCTTCGGCCGAAATACTGTGCTTCCCAATGCACAACTTGTATGTTTACCGTTTTGTCCTTGGTGGAATATTCGGAAAACCTATTCCATTCCTAATAAAAATAAATGAAAATAATAAAAATACATCATGTAGATGTGCCAAGTGCCAACGAACGTGACCAAATCAACGTTTTCCCGTATTTTTAACCTCTTTCCATCCATCTTAAATTATTATGGAAAAATGTAATCTTTTTACTTCTAAATTTAATTTTGTGTTAATTTTTAGCATTAATATTTGATGCACCGTCGGTGTATAGATGCTATTATCTATGGTGAACGAGAAGGTGCCACATCTTTTAAAAAAAACAAAATATTGACTACGTCCTTTTTTGTAAAATACTTAAGATTTTATTCTTTAAGGAAACTTTTTATTTCTTATTAACAAAATATATCAGTTTCCTAAACATATTAATTACTTAACTATTATCTATCTAATTTCCTAAACATTTTTATTAGATACATTATATATATATATATATATATATATATATATATATATATATATGACGGTAAATATGTTACCTGTATATTTTGAGTATTATTAATCTTAGTGTTCAGTACAATATTTAGTATAATGATCAGTACAATAGTGAATTTCAGTCCAGTAATGTTGTGTCCCTTCTCTGCAAGTGTGAGCGTCCTTTTATATTCCTGAGTGCAACGACTCTCTATTTCACCTTTAATGCGCAGTATTAATGCTGGGGAGCCGTTGAGTGGCTCCTCATCGTTAATGTGTAGTAGTGCTTGTTTGACCTTAATGCTGGGGAGCCGTTGAGTGGCTCCTCATCATTAATGTGTAATAATGGTTGTTTGACATCCGTTCAGTTGTCTTCGGGTACTTCCCATATTTCTTGGTCAGGTGATGATGCCCAACGAGAGTGATTGAGGTGGTTTGGGAGTAATGACATGTCCAAATTTATTTTTTTCCGAACGGTACGAGCATTTTGGCCGAGGCCTGTATTTAGCCGAGGTCAACCTCGGCCAAATTATTATTATTTATTTATTTTTTTGTTGCTTTTTTGTTTGGCTTTTTTTTTTCTTTTTTTTTTGCCCTTTGTGCGCGAGCTCATCACTTCGACCAACCGTATGCTCGGTCAAAGGTCAACTATCACATCAGGCAGCTAGCGAGATCAGATCTCGTGCCGGCCCTAAGGGAATAGAGTTTTTTTTTTCTCACTTCGACCAGCCGTAGGCTCAATCAAAGCTCAGCTCTCCCGTCAGGTAGTTAGCGAGATGGAATCTCGTGCCGGCCCTATGGGAATAGAGTTGCTTTTTTTTTTTTCTTAAATATACTAAGGACGGACCATCAGCGAATGACATGTTTTTGCGTTGCGCGGGCTCCTCTTCTAGCTCACTACCTCTTCCTTCCTCGCCCTGGTTGCACCTTCTCTTCTTGGTGTTGGAGGATGAAGGCTCAGGATCTTCTTCCTTTCGCCACACATTGTCGGGTAGGCCTTGTTGATGCTGGTACTGTCCCGGATACTTAACAAATTGGGTAAAGTATCCGCTCTGCACCAGTTCCTCTATTTGTCCTTTTAAAGTATGACACTCGTCAGTGTCATGTCCAACCTGTCGGTGGAACCGACAGTACTTGGTTTGGTCCTCGCACGTAGAAACTACCATACACTCTGAGGGAAAATGCACCATTCCCATTTCCTCAGCGTGACTTAGAATCACGCTAACTGGGTGAGTAAGCGGTGTTAAGTGCCGCGGTGGGGCGAGACGAGGCCTTCCCTGAACTTTCCCATTCGTTGCGGATAACTGATTTGGGCGTGGTGCTTGGTTGGACGGACCAACTTTATCACATTGCCCACCTTTCCTACCTTCCTCCTCATCTTTCTTTTTTCTGTCGGCCTCTTCTACCTCAGCGTATCGGTTGGCTGTCCTCATCAGGTCTTCATAGGAGCGTGGGTGGTGGGCGTTCAGCTGTTTGTGGAAATTGTCTGACCTTAATGTTTGGTTGAATATGAGGATTGCTGCCTTCGAGTCGAAATCATATACATTATTGACCTCTTTTTTCCATTTGCTTACAAAATCTCGCAAGCTTTCCCCCCTATCTTGTTTTATTCCACAGAGATGCGAGAATGGCTTTTTATGCTGTATATTTCCGGAGAAATAAGTTAGGAAATTCTTGGACAGTTCTGCAAAAGTTTGGATCGAACCGTCTGGGATTGTATTGAACCAATCCTGTGCCGCTCCATCTAAAGTAGACAAGAACGCTCTACACATGATGTCGTCGCTTACCCCGGTCATCACCATGGCTGCCTTATATCTTGTCATATGGGCACGCGGGTCAGAAGTCCCAGTGTAAGCCTTGATGGTGGGCAGCCGAAAATCTTTTGGGAGGAGTACCTCCATTATGTCCAAAGAGAATGGAGCAGCCATCCTTACCTCCGGCTCTGGTGAATGCTCTCTTGCTTCTACTTTCCTCTCTAAGTCGTCTATCTTCCTTTGGAGTTTTTCAACCAAGTCTTCTCGTGGGGTTCTGCGTCTAGTGGAGTGACGCAGAGCCGGTCCACCAGATTCGCCCATCCCTTCTTGGACAGATCTGGAAGCCGCCGGGCGTTGCTCAAGACTCATCGGCTGAGGATCGCTGTCCTGTCGTTGGGTTCTCTCTTGTCTTGGAAATTGCACCTCCACCTCTGGAGGAGGCGGTGGCGGTGGTGGGGCCTGGCCTTGCATTCCTGCTACTAGTTGGGCCATCGTTGCCGCCGCCTATTGAATGACCTGCGCCGCCGCTTGGAAGTCCGCGACTTGGATGGGAGCATCATTCATTGGGATGGGAGCGCAGCCCCCAAGATGGTTGTTGTTGATTTGGCTGCGAAGGTCACCCTCGAGGCGATCTCCCACATAGTTATTGTTGAGCTGCTCATGAAGATCACCCGAGGCGTGACCATTGTTCACTTGACGAGAACCATGAGAGCTGCTGGATCCAGATCGCGCCATTTGATAGAGATGAAATGAGCTGGGTGTTTGTGATGTGTGAAGTTTGCCTGAGATCTGATCTTGACTCTCAATGAAAGCACCAATGACGGTAAATATGTTACCGGTATATTTTGAGTATTATTAATCTTAGTGTTCAGTACAATATTGAGTATAATGCTCAGTACAATAGTGAATTTCAGTCCAGTAATGTTGTGTCCCTTCTCTGCAAGTGTGAGCGTCCTTTTATATTCCTGAGTGCAACGACTCTCTATTTCACCTTTAATGCGCAGTATTAATGCTGGGGAGCCGTTGAGTGGCTTCCCATCATTAATGTGTAGTAGTGCTTGTTTGACCTTAATGTTGGGGAGCCGTTGAGTGGCTCCTCATCATTAATGCGTGATAATGCTTGTTTGACGTCTATTCAGTTGTCTTCGGGTGCTGATACCCAATTATCCTGTCACCAGTCCCCCCCACTTCCTAGTCAACGAGAGTGGTTGAGGTGGTTTGGGAGTAATGACGTGTCCAATTTTTTTTTTTTTTCGAACGGTACGAGCCCTCAGCCAATTTTTGGCCGAGGTCGGGCCTCGGCTAGTATTTGTTACATTGCTACATTATTATCATCATCATCTTGATGACTTGTCATGCTTGTGAAATGGCCAGTGCTGCTAGTCATCAAGATGATGATAATAATAATGTAGCAATCCGCGATCCTCATCGTGTGACTACAAAAGGTCGTCCTCGGTCTATCATAATGAAAGGAGCTTGTAGCTTAAAGGTAATGGAGTTACATGTTCAACTTGCAAAAAGAAAGGGCACACCAAACGTACTTGTACACTGAAAAACAAAAATATGGTATGTAAATAATGTAATATGAACATATTTTATAGTTCCATATAAATTTTTTTATTTTTAAATATTAGTTAATGTTCATAATAATAATTCTCATTAATCTCTTATTGTAGAATTTAATTGCAGATGGACAACAATTGCCAATTGAGACGAATGAAAAGAACTGATTTTGATGAGAACAATGAAAACATAAAGATATGTGGCTTGTTTTATGTTTCATTGTCCTAGTTTGCAAATTTGAATTTTTTACGTTATTGGATATTGTTGTGTGGAGTATTACATTCTAACTTTTAAATAAGTTTTAAAATATAATTTGAGTATTACACAATATTTGATTAGTGTTGGTGTGTTGTTGTAGTACAATGTTCTTTTTTTTTTTTGAAACCAATACAATGTTGTTTGATAGTGTTGTATCATCACACTATAATTCATGTTAATTAATTGAAATGATTAATAGATGCATGGCTTCAAAAATTAATAATATATATAATTCATGTTACTTAAGATGTGAGTGTGATTAATATATATATATATATATATATATATATACATATATATATAATGTTTCTAATAAAAATGTTTAGGAAATTAGATAGATAATAGTTATCTAATTAATATGTTTAGGAAAGTGATATATTTTGTTAATAAGAAATAAAAAGTTTCCTAATAAAATAAAGTATTTTATAAAAAAGGACCTGGTCAATATTGATCTTTTTTATAAAAAAATGATGTGACACCTTCTCATTCACCGCCGGTGTATAGCATCTATACACCGGCGGTGCATCAAATATTAATCCTAATTTTTAATATGATAAAAATAAAACTCTTTGGTTTTTTTTTAAGCCAAAGGCCTTGTGGTCAAGTGGCATGAAGTGATTCTCTCAAGTGGGAGGTCATGGGTTCGAGCTTCAGTGGGGCAATGTTGACTTTGTTGGGCTTCAGTAGGTTGAGAAAGTATATGAACAGATACTACATGTAACAGGGTCAATAGTATTAAAAAAAAAGATAATAAAACTCTTCGTACTCATTAAATATTAAGAATTGATCCACCAAGTCATAAATTTTTTTTAAAAAAAGCTTAATAATTAAATATAGAGAAAATGACATCTTTGGTCCTGAGCTTTAACCAAGTTTCGACTCAGTCCCTGAGTTATGACCGTATCCGAATTTAGTCTCTCAGTTATGAACGAAGTGACGCATTTAGTCCCCGACCGTTAAAACTAATTAACGCAAAAATTAGAAAATAGTTAAAATTTGAGGGGTAAAATAGAAAATTCACATTTTATTCTCTTTCTTATATCAAAATCACTTTTGTAACATTATTTTTCACCTCTTAACTTCTTATTTTCAATATTTTTCAATTTTAAAAGCATTTTAATAATTTTAGTATGACTTAGGAAACTTGGTTCTCGTATAACAAAATAAGACTTAGCACGAACAAAGAACACTTGATCATTGTGTTTAGGCGTGTGAAAACACTATCCTAGCAATTTTCGATTTTCTTTACTAAGCAATAAAGGTAATCAAACTAGAATTTTTGAGATACAAAATGGTGTCAAATTTCTCAGGTTGCTTCTATGAGAAATTCACACAAAGAATAACTTGAGATTTTTAGTATGTAAAAAATCTTTTGTATGCTATAGTTTAGTCAATTTTCATAACTGAGTCTTAGATTCCTCATTCATTACTCTAGTTTTAAGAAGACAAAGGAGGTGATGGATATATATAATATAATTCTCATATATTGTCAAGATATACGATAATTGACTAAACTACTGCATACAAAAGAATTTTTATATACTAAACATATCAAGTTATTCCGTTGGTGAATTTCTCGTAAAAGAAACTTGAGAAATTTGACATCATTTTGTATCTCAAAAGCTCTAGTTTGATTACCTTTGTTGCTTAGTAAAGAAAATTGAAAATTATTAGGATAGTGCTTTCACAAGCCTAAACACAATGATCAAATGTTTATTTGTTTGTGCTAAGTCTTAAGTTTGTTATACGAGAGCTAGGTTCCTAACAAGTCATACTAAAGTAATTAAAATACCTTTAAAATTGAAGAATATTGAAAATAAGAAGCTAAGAAGTGAAAAATAATGTTGTAAAAGTGGTTTTGATATAATAAAGAGAATAAAATGTGAATTTCATATTTTACCCCTCAAATTTTAACTATTTTTTTTTATTTTTTCGTTAATTTTAACGGTCAGGGACCAAATGCGCCACTTCGTTCATAACTAAGGGACTAAACTCGGATACAACCATAACTCAAGGACTGAGTCGGAACTTGGTTAAAGCTCAGGGACCAGAGATGCAATTTTCCCTTAAATATTTTTAAAAAAAAAAAAGAAAAAAAGAAAGACATAATCACATAATGACAAGTCAAAAGATAAATATTAAAAAGTAAATTTATAAGAATTTAGCTTTAATCATAATTATAATATGATCATTTTACAATAGTGCACATAAAAATACAACTTACTAAAATAAAAAAGTGTTAAGTGATCTTATAATGTGAGAATTTAGCTAAGCATAGCATATAAAGCAAGGTGTACCTATGAGTATGAAAGGGAGGATTAAGTGAATAAATTAATTTTGTATATGAAATTCACAAATTGAATTATTGTCAATGTTCCAATTTTTTTTTTTGAAGTACGAAGCTAATTCATTAATCATAATAAGTTGAAACGTATACAATGAAGATCATTGGAACAATTAAATATTCTCTACAACCAGACATTGAAACAACTTTTCTAGCAATAGATAAAACTTGTTTCGCGGACTGTTTCACAAATTTGATGCTGTAATTCTTGAAAGAACTTAAAGCTTCTTTGATATTGATGCATATCACCTGGGTATCAAATTTCATTCTTCTTTTCATTGACAATATCTCTATCAGGTTGAACTGCTCGTCATAGTTCAGAGGAGTCTCTTCCACATTGTCATCTTCGGTGTCCAGGATGAGATTCACATACGACATAACCAAATAAATCGTTTCACACTTTATGAAAAAGGAACTCGCCAATAAAACGAGAGAAAGAAGCTCGCCAAAACTACGAGAGATAGACATAAACTACTAGCAGATTTAAACTCTAGTAAATAAAGCAAATGAAAAAAGGAAATACACTGCTGGCAAACTTAAAAACTATAAACATAGCAAAAGGGAAATCAACCGAAAACAGGGGAAACAAAGAAGCTGCAAGTCAAAATTAAACCAAAATTAGCAGCGTGAAAAGGAGGTGGATGGAAGAAGGGAGAAGTGACCGGTGGCGATGGAGATGGATGAGCAACCGATGAGCGGGGTGAAAACCGAGAGACCACGCAATGGAGGCGGACCGTCTGCGATAGAGATGGTTGCGGAGGGAGTTACTGGCAGCGAATGGGAGGAAGAGGATGGAAGAATCGGTCGCCGCCTCCGGAGAGGATGAGAGCGGGGCTAGCAGAAAACCTGGAGAGAAGACAAGGAACCCTAGAGAGCGGCTAGTAGCTTTCTGTCAATGTTCCAATTTAATTATTTTAGTGAGTTATTATATATGAGTGCATTTGTCTAGTGCATATTTCTTCACCCAAAACAACAAGGTGTAACTTTTATTTTTAGTAGATGCATTTTTAACATTGTAACAACAATAATAATTATTTAAAAATAAAACATGTCTATAGCCACCCGTGGATTATGAAAAAACCTTCGGCAATGCTCTACATACCGAATACTCGAATACCGATTATGAAATAAAAAACTAATCAATGATCATATTTTATTTTGGTCATATTTGTGCGAGACCGTCTCACGAATCAAATATAATAATAATAATAATAATAATAATAATAATAAATAAATAAAAAAGAATAAAATATTTATTCCTTATAAGGGAAAGTGTAATACTTTTAAGAAAAAAAATATAATACTTTAACATCTTATGTAGAAATTAAATATTATATTTTTCGTCAAAAGTATTGCACTTTCTCTTATAAGTAATGTTTGCAAGTGTTGTTACTTATAAGGGAAAAATAGGTTTACATGTGCATTGCGTGACTAATTTAATGACCAACGTTTGTATATTTAAATATGTAATTTAAAGTATATTAATGCAAGATTATATAGGAGAAGATTATTATAGTTGACATTCAAATTAATGTTTGTACTTTTCTAAAATCGATTATCTAAATACTTATTGTAATTGGTATGGTATTAGGTAGTAGATACTATTTTTAGTTGGAATATAGGTTTGTCATTGTCTTCAATGCTTGTCCGCTTCTTTTTGTTGGATGTGTCTTATCACCAATTGATATTTGCTCACTTACCATTCGATCCATCATTTTGGATGAATTAGTAAAAGTGGCTATGACCTCGTGCAACTTATGCTCTCTCACTTCTCTTGCTTTACACTATTCCTGAAGTTGGAAAATTTGCTTTTCAGACTAGCTGAGTTTGACTAATATTTCAGAATTTTTGATAATAATGTCTTTGAGACTTTTTCATTTAGCCAAGAGTTGAGAATTTTCCTCCTTGGATTTGGATGGACCGTTTTTAACACATTTAAAATCCTTCATCAGTTTAAAAATTGAATCCATAGGATCCACACAATCGCTATTGTGTAAACTAGAAGAGCTAGAGGTAAATGTAGAGGTTACCTCTTCATCATTCACCATCAAGCACACATCTTCTTCGAACCATCAAGAACACATCTTCTTCCACAAAAGTGGTGCAATTTGAATTGAAATTTATTATTTGAAAAGAAATGTAAATTATTACTAATTTTGGAACGAATGAAGTATATAATTGTATCAACAAAACAAAAAATTAGTGCAAAGATTTTTGTAATTTAATATCACATTAATATAAGGAAGAAAAAAGAAAGGAGAGGATTTAGACAGCTGGTCTAAAGCTTTTGTGTTTTATTGTAATATTTGTGGTTTTGTTGTCACACTCATCTGTTTGGCATGTAAGTCGTAAGAGACAACAGACTTGTGGTTGGGTATACGGAATACTATTTGAATTCACAAGTTCTACTCTCTACTTTTATTTTGTCACACAAAAATTTGATGTTGATATTTTTTCTGAGATCCACAAGATATATCATGATTTGTCACACAAAAATTTGATGTTGACATTTTTCTTGATATCCACAAGATAAGAATAATCTATCATATATTATCATGTCAGTGAGTAAAAGTGAAAAAATATAAAATGCCATATATAGTAGTAGAACTCTTCAGAGAATGGAAGGTTGGCTGGCTTGTGCCATCATGGCTGGTACACAGTGAATGTGGTGCCCACGTGCCAGGTGTACAGTGACCTGTTACCACCATCCCCTTTTACCCAGATCTCATCCAAATTGACAATGCATATAAATGATTGTTTTTTGGCCAAATTAATCTTTCAAAATATTGGTCCTGTAGGGTTGGTGCTTGGTCATTGTCATCTGTTACTTAAGCTTTAATATAATGGAAAATCATATTTCAATAATGTGTTAATACCATATTTAATTCATGATTTTGATGACACTTTAAAATTAGTCATTAACAAATAGTTTGACCACATTTAATTTAGGATTTTGGTGACATTATCAAATTTAATCTACTACGAGTAATATTTATTCCTAAATTTTGGATGTACACAAAATAAAAGTAATATTATAAATATATACATTAATTTAAACTTATAATGATTAGTTTATTTTTGAAGAATCATTTGGTAATCAAAATTAATTTCAAACATTAATAGATATCAATTTAATGATTATATTAGTCATATTTTTATATTTTATAATATTTATTACAATTATAAATATATACTCCGTAATATTTATGATAGAGATGATACAATTATAAATATATAACAGCGTGTTTGGTTCGTGGAATAGGTCGGGAATGGAATACCATTCCCGGGAATAGACCTATTCCATTGTTTGTTTCGTCATTCTATTCCTGGGAATAGCATTCCCGGGAATGAGCTATTCCCTTTGCAAGGGGAATAGCCATTCCTAGGGGACCCCCTAGTATTAGCTATTCCCAAGTATTTGAGAATAGCTTTTACACTATAGTACCAAAAATACCCTTTTTATTATATTATAATCCTTATATATAATATTTTTTATTTAAATAAATATTTATTTATATATTAAAAATGTAATTAATAATAATAATAATAATAATAATAATAATAATACATTTTTTTATTTTAAAAAAAAACTTGTAACTAAGAGCAATTAAGGCTCCTTAAATGAATGAGTTTTTGCTCTTATATAGGTAGAAAAAATGGCGGTCAAATTATTTTCTACTATACTAATAAGAGCCAAAGAGAGTTCGGCCTAAAATAGGTAGAAAAAATGGCGGTCAAATTATTTAATCAAATGAATGGTTCAGATTAATTATTTAATCAAATAGATGGTTAAGATAATTCAGATTAATATTATTAATAGAGATTACCTAATTTAACCTTACTTTTATGATTATCCGTTAAGTTTTCCGTTAAATATTCTCTCCTCCGTTAATATTCCGTTAACTTTTAACTTAGCCATTAATTTCTATAAGAAAGATCTTAGGTTCGAACCTCATCTCAATCAAATTTGACATAATTAAGTTTCTCACTCTATTTTACTCTTATTAAATTAAATAAATTAGTAGCTACAACAAAAAATGATACATATGTATTTCTTTAATTTAGAATTATGTGTCTACAATACCTTTATTTGAAAAAATTATTCATTATCAAAAAATTAAATTAAATATGAGAAATAATTTCATTAGTTATATTGTCTTTATTTTCTCTCATGCAAAGATTCTTTACATTCAAATTTATCAATTGATATTCATTACATTGTCCATTATCTTATTTTTACAATATCTTGTAATTAAATATCAAAGTTATAGTACAAAATAATGTTATATATTTGTTTACCAAGTATTTTATTAATACTATGAATTTTTTTTTAAAAAATAATTTGAAGCTAATTATATTAAATACTTGGGGATTGGTTGACAAAGAGAGTACTCAAGTAATAACCCAACAAATTGAAGCGGAATCACTCTATTTTACTCTTATTGAATTAAATAAATTAGTAGTTACACCAAAAAATGATACATATATATTTCTTTAATACCATGAAAAAAAAATAGTTTGAAACTGTTGGATATTTGTGTAGTAATGGAGATTAATGGTTCAGATGTCTACCATGAAAGCTCAAATAATATTTGGAGTTGTGGAATTATAAATATTGTTGAGTTTGGTAGAGATTATTTTGGGATGCTTGAGAGATGTTCGAGAGGTCCTTCGAGAGATCTCGCGAGATGTGCGAGAATTAGGTTCGTGGAAGTTCAAAGAGCTTTGCGAGTTATGTCTCGCGGGAGATCTTGGTGTTCAGACACGGCATGGATTTTCCATGATGTGCATAGCAACAATGTCTCACACACATATATGGGTCTGTTGCCTTACGTCTTGCACGTCTCGAACTTGGAAATATAGTGGTTTACCTCTCGTGAAGGCATTGGTCTTTCCTTTTGTCTTATGTCTCGCATGTTCAGTACATGCATGTGATTACATATTTTCAATATCTTTAATTAGTCTTTGCATGTTCTTAATGCAAGTTGAAGATACTAAAATATGTGTGTAAATAGTTATACTATTTTACGTGCATGATTGTAGCATCTACGTAGTAAAAGCTTTACCTCTCGAATGAGGCAGTTCTGTCCAGTTATTATGCAGGTGACAATGGATTTATTATTTCTTAATTACATGTACACATGTATTTAAAATATTTAAGTTGTGAATATAATTATTTGAAGGCTAAAGTGTCATCTAGCACCATGAACTATATCCAATTATCCATGCCACACCCTGAACTTTCATATCGTATATATCGAGCCGCAAACCAAAATAAAAAGTTCACCTAGAACTTTTAACAGGTTTCCAGGTCTTCTTGCTGACATGGCGTCTGATGTGACATTTCTCCTTACCATATAGTGTCCATGTAAGCGTTTACATATTTAAAATTTAATATTAAAAAAACAAAATTATTATATTAAAATAACCAGAATTTTATTCTCTTTATTTTCATAATGTATACTTTTCAATTTTGCAATTCCAATGTTTCAATTTTTTTTTCATAATTTATATTTTTTTGGCTAATTTATTGTGTAGTATTTTTTGCAATTTTCCAAATTTATAGAAATGCTATTTTTTTTTTGTATTTTTTGTGTTTTTTTTAAATAGTTTTAATATGTAAATGCTTACATGGTTAAAATAAATGCCATATCACTTGAAAACCTGCGCCATGTCAGCAGGAAGACCTGGAAACCTGCTAAAGTTCAAGGTGAATTTTTTATTTTGGTTTGAGGCTCGATATATACGATATGAAAGTTCAGGGTGCGGCATGAATAATTGGATATAGTTCATGGTGCTAGATGACACTTTAGCCTTATTTGAATTATATTCCATGCATAAGGATCAGAGTGCTACGTAAATAAATCCCAAGTTTGTTATATTTTCATATATATCTTTGGAAGTTGGTATATTAACTGATGTGAACTTCCAAGTAACTACTCCTAACAGTTAGAATTTATCTCTATAAATTCTAGGAGTGTTATCTGAAGATAGATAGAATACATACAGAGAATATATCATATGGAAATATACATGCAATTGATTTGCATGAAACCTTGATATTTCACAGTCCTACAATTCTACAGGAAATTCTTAATTGAAGCAACTTAAGAATTTCATTATCTTCTTGTATCTCATAAGATTAAATCTGTAACCCTGTTGCTTTTCTAAGGGAGATTTAAAGCTTATAGGAAAGTGATTACACGCCTGAAGATACTAGATGATCCGGTTTTGTTCCCTTGTTCTTCTGTATTATATTGTATCTCTTTTGTATTACAGATACCAACAATTTCCTCCAACAGAAACCAATCATATTAACTACTTGGGGGATTTGTTGATGTAACACCCCGGTTCGGCTATGCCGTTTCTCTGGAGCAGTTACCGCCACACCCAGTCTGAACCCCACTCGAATACAGATAGAGTTCACTCTAGGTGCACAGGCTAACAAACTAAAGACAAGGATCGTGTTTCTTATCGTCAAAATCCGACATAATCTTATATATACGCAGCAAAAGAGTAGCTATACTAGCCACGAATATATATATATATATATATATATATATATATATATATATATATATATATATATATATATATATATATATATATATATATATATATATATATATATAAGAGTTTCTTACAGCCCATCAACAAAGAGTTTGGACTATTCCCGTTCTTACTAGCCATCTTAGAATTATCATGGCTACAAAAGAAATATACACGAAAAGGGCAGTCTTGACTTTTCCCTTGAGACATAACGGATTAACGAGGGCAAGAGACCAAAATAGGTATCACTGATTGAACAGGATTGAGAATGGGGTCAGGAGTACACTAAGCAGGAGCATGAGCCAGAGCTGGAGGATCAGAAGCGGAAGCAGGAGCATACCCACGCTAGACTTCATCTGATAAGGTACACAATGAAGTGTAGTTAGCACGACGGCTAAGTAAGGATATCCATTATCACTCAAAAGTAGACAAAGGTTTCGAAAATATAATCATTTGTAAGTTATAAAATTTACCCACGAGTTATAGTTCTACCTGCAATCAGGTTATCAGTAATAGATAATATAATATAAGGCGTAAAGCTAACTCAACACGTAAACTTCTCTCACATAAAGGTACCGGCATCATTGCCACTTAAAACACATTTTTCTGTTTTTCAGACAAGTTTGTAAAAATATTTCATTTCCAGTAGTTTCCCTCATTTTAACTCAAAAGGAAGTTCGACAGCACATTTCCGTGCTCAAAATTCGTCACATTTTGGATAGAATCATTTCCTTCTCAAATCGTTACCGAGTAACTCTTTTCTCATCTTTAAAACCTCCTTAGTTTCTTGTTAGTAAGCGTGAGGCCTTTGGAGCATTTTCATAACTCCCATTCTGACCACTTGGATCATCGAACTCGGGTTCAGTGGTCATCACCCGGTCTAACACTGATCCCCTGGACGTAAGGTTCGTTAAAATGATTCCTAGCTGGCCTAGCTAGGTCCATAAAAACCAACACCTACCCGAACTTCTGGAGTAACTATACCTTAAATGTGCACATCCCCATAGGAATACCTCATCCTACGAGTTATATAGTACCCGGCGAATAGACTTCGCCCTGCAGTATGAACTGGTCATACAATATTCACAACGACCACTGGGCCATGGCACTTAAAGCCACCCGTGGGTCAATCAAGGTCCTCCTCAACTCGCCTTAGAAACTAAGGGTTTGAAAACATTATTCTTCCTTCAGTTTTTCTTTCTCAAATCATTTCTTTTGGACATATTTCTCATTTGAGTCCAATAGTTGAAATCGGCTATCTCACCAGCCCAAGAAGGATTTTCAAAATACTCTCAGTGCCCGTAGGCTTTTCAAATATCATTTTCTCATCTTTCTCACGTAAGGTACTCACTCATTAAAAGTGGTATTTTCCTCAAAAATAAGGTTTTGACAACCTGTTTATCAAAATAACATACGTTCTTTCGACGTAAGTTTTATAAACATTTTATTTACTCACAGGCCTTTCCAACACAATTTCCCAAAATCGTAAAATATTTAAGTATAATATTTTGGCTTCAAAAACACCCCCCGGATGCCCGTAGGCTCTCAAAACATCACAACACATAAGTCTAAAAACATCGGGGAAAAACCGGGTCGGGAATGGGTCGAAACGAGTCCGCGTCGCGCGGACTCGCAACTGTCCGCGCCTGCGGACGCCCCGCGGCGGCGTCCGGACCGCGTCCGCGTCTCGGCCTCTCGCGCCGAGACTGGGCGCCCCGGACGCGCAGCGGACGCGCGCGTCCGAGCGGCGTCCAGCCTCTCGGCCGAGGCGCCGTATGGCCAAACGTGAGGGCGGCGCGGTGGACGCGCGTCCACTGTCGCGTCCGTCCGTTTTTTTCTGCCCCGTTTGGGCCGCAAGTTTGGGGTCGTAACGCCCCGATCTACCACTTTTTCCACAAATATGAGCATATACGGACCCCAAACAACATATACATGCATGAAAATAATTATGAACACGTACAATAAAATTTATCAAGCTTAATTTCAAGGATTTTGGAGCCAATTTATAGATCTAAAGCATAACACACATTTTCCATGAACAAAACTCTAGCATGCAATTTTCCTAGCATTTGCCTACTTCCAAGTGATTGAACCGACTTAAGGGAATCC
>CP025659.1:10625429-10652793 GCA_003576665.1 Ipomoea trifida | reverse complement strand
TGCTAGCCGTTTGTCCACTTTAGGAAAAAGACAAAGTGCCTTTTGTCCCCAAAAAGGTGACAATCTTTAAATGCTCCTTGGGATCGTTGCATAGGACGCAAGATGACATTCAGATATACCCATTTTCAAGGCAATAGAAAAGACAACTTATCAGAGAATGTCTTTTGCCTTGGTTGAGAATGATTGACTTTATCATTCTTTCTTTAACTCCTCGAGTCAATCACTTCCTTGATTGCTCGGTTATGGAAACTTGGTCCTTCCCGTTTTTGACCTAAGATCCATGTCTTCATGTCTTCTAGTCTTCGAGTCTTCGAGTCTTCATGTCTTCGAGTCTTCGAGTCTTCAAGTCTTCGAGTCTTCATGTCTTCGAGTCTTCAAGTCTTCATGTCTTCGAGTCTTCATGTCTTCATGTCTTCGAGTCTTCGAGTGAAATATTTCTCGGTTTACAGAAATTTGTGAGATCCAAAAACAAAACAAAGACAGACAAAAATTAGGGGTCTCCTCGTATAGCTTGGTATCATCAAAATTAACTACTCGGGGTTCCTAACAAACAGTACCGAATCTTGAGGTTGATTTTGCTTTAAAATCTGGTTTGATTCATTTACTCCCTATTTTCCGAGGTTTGGCTGGTGAAGACCCACATAAACACTTGAAAGAGTTTCAAGTTGTTTGTGCAGGTATGAAGCCACGTGGGGTGACTGATGAGCACATAACCCTTAGAGATTTTCCATTTTCATTAAAGGATAAAGCAAAAGATTGGCTCTATAATATTCCCCCTGAGTCAGTTACTACGTGGAATGATGTGAAAAAGTTATTTCTAGAAAAATTCTTTCCTGCATCTAAGGTGACTAATATAAGGAAGGAAATATATGGGATAAGGCAATGTACAGGGGAAACATTGTTTGAGTATTGGGAAAGGTTCAAAGGGTTGTGTTCTAGTTGTCCACACCATCAAATCTCAGAACAACACCTAATACAATATTTCTATGAAGGGTTGTTACCTATGGATAGAAGTATGGTGGATGCAGCCAGCGGTGGTTCATTGGTTGACAAGACACCCACGGATGCTAGACAACTAATATCAACCATGGCAGAAAACTCTCAACAATATGGGACACGAGCGGATGGGTCAATCCGTAGAGTTAATGAGGTAAGTTCTTCTCAACTTGAAAATAAAATTTCAGATTTAACTACTCTTGTGCGTCAAATGGCTGTAGGGCAAATGCAATCCACAGGAGCATGTGGAATATGTTCATTTGTCGGACATCCCACAGACCTGTGCCCGACATTGCAAAATCCAAGTCAAGAGTTGAATGCAATCGGGGGATTTTCTGGTCAACCTAATCGAAAATATGATCCATTTTCAAACCAGTATAATCCCGGATGGAGAGATCATCCAAACTTGAGTTATGGGAATCAAGGGGTGCAAGTAAGGTTTCAGAATCAGAATTTCAGACAATTCCAAGCGCCTCAACAATCTCAACCCCAAGCTTCAAATTCTGGTATGTCTTTAGATGAAAATGTTAAAGCACTTGCTAATAACACTCAACAGTTTCAACAAGAAACAAGGGCAGGTATTCAACAATTGAGCAATCAGATTTCCCAATTAGCCACTTCTGTTAGCAAGTTGGAAGCTCAAGCTTCAAGGAAATTACCATCACAAATAGAGGTGAACCCCAAGGAAAATGTGAGTGCAATCACATTGAGAAGTGGTAAGCAACTTCAGCCAGAATCCTCATTACCAGTGGAAGAGGAAAAAGAAGAAAAATGAGTCTATAGCCAATGAAAATTCTAAGGTAAGTTCTGAATCTTCTGTTGGTCAATATAATTCATCTCTACCCCCTTTTCCTTCAAGGTTAGCAAAATCAAAAGAAGAAGAACATGAAAATCAGATTCTGGAAACCTTTAGAAAGGTGGAAATCAACATCCCCTTGCTAGAAGCCGTAAAGCAAATTCCGAAGTATGCAAAGTTTCTAAAAGAACTTTGTACCAGTAAGAGAAAGTTGAAGAGCAAGGAGAAAATCATATTGGGTAAAAATGTTTCAGCCATGATAAGCAACGATCACTAGTACAAAACTGCACATCCGCTACTGTTGTAAAAGGCTTTTCGCTACTGTTGTACAACAGTAGCGGATGGGACAGTCTCTGAATGTCGCTGACTTTTCGCTACCGTTGTACAACAGTAACGAAAAGTCTGATCATCCGCTACCGTTCTTTATAAGAACAGTAGCAGATTAATTTTTTTTGTTTTTAATATTTGATCATTCGCTACCGTTCCTAGCTAAGAACGATAGCGAATTAGTATTTTTTTTTAAAAAAATTAAGCATCCGCTACCGTTCCTAGCTAGGAACGGTAGCGGATGATCTATAATAAAAAAAAATAAAAAAATCATCCGCTAGTAACGGGTGGTTATATATATATTTTTAAAAATATTTTAATTTATTTATTTTACTTAAAACCAAAATAATAATATTCGACCTGCAATTCTCACACAAACATTATGAATTGAAACTACAATACTTCAAAGCTTAAAAAAAGAATCAATGAAATTACAATACTTCAAAGCTTAAAAAAGAATCAATGAAATTAAAGGTTTGCAATTCCAAATTATAAATAATTGAAAGCTATAGAAGAGAGAATGAAATTACAACCAAATACTAGTCTAGTACTCTAGTCCAAGGAATTTTTGGCCATCTCTCTCCTCCTTTCAATTCATCATACTATAATCAATAATAGGCAAAACAAAAGTTGGTAACTAAAACAAAAGGTGTGCATTCCCTGCCTGTAGGAAGTGGAACAGTTTCATTCAAGCTCACACATGTCTCCTTCTCAGTCACCGCACCACAACCGCATTTCAAATGTGCAAGTTAAGCAAATAATAACAAAGATAAATGTGAGAACTGTGACACCCCAACCTCACATGGGCTGAGATAGCTACAAACTTAACATAAAAGCTGCCAATCTCAACCAACAAACCAAATATAGCGGAAGCGAATTAAAACCTAAGGGCGTCATGCCACATCTAGGTATAATCACAGCCTAGATGCACAGGCTAAACACAAGAATAAACTAAACTGTCATCTTATAAAACTGGAATAATAGTAACAATCCTCAAAGTCTAAAATCCATAATATCAAACGGGACCAAAGAACTAGTCAAGAGTATAACATAATATCTCAAGGCACACAGGCCCAAAAACCAACAACTAAACAAGGCAGACTAATACTACGCATCCTCATAAAAGAGAGAACTCTAGCGCGCTCGCGTAGACTACTCCATACCTGGAAAACACACAAAGAACCATTAGCAAAAGAATGCTAAGCAACCACCATTCACACCCGCAAAGAGGTATAGATATATAGTAAGGTTGTAAATAGGTTTACACACCCATATAGAATATAAACACCAACGAACTGTGCAATAGTTCAAATCAGATACTCAACAAGGATAAACTGAATGAATCATAAACCAAAACTCATTCAAGTAAAGCCGAAGTCCAAAGATAGAAAGATAAGACAACAACGAATCAACTCCAAGTACTAACCGAACACAAGCATAAGGAATAATCAATAGAATGAACAAGGACTCATATCTCAAGAATCGAAAGGAAAACCCAACAACAACCACAAGCATCATACTAAACCCAAACCCAAACTCAAACCGAATGCACAAAGGCAAAGCTCACTCAAGGGGTAATGAACCCAATCACAGGGTAATGAACCAATCACAGGACCGTAGTCCAATCACAGGGACCGAAGTCCAATCACAGGGGTGAATCGACCCAATCACAGGGGTAGCGAACCCAATCACAGGGGTACAACATCACAGGGCAATAGCCCAATCACAGGGACCTAAGTCCAATCACAGGGGTAATAACCAATACAGGGGTAATGAACCCAATCACAGGGGTAATGAACCCGAATACAACAATAATAGCACAACAAGTGCATCCACTCCAACGATATCAACAAGCCAACAACTCACAAACATACTCCGAACATCATCCCAAAACAACCAAACAAAGTGTTCATCTATCTATGAACACCAACAACTCCCAGATAGAAAGAATATCAAGAATCAATAGACAAAGGATACAAAGGAAACTAAAGACATGAATAAATCCAAGATAAGGCAATAAATATCCAACAAGAGACATGGATAAATACTCCAAAAGCATGGTAAAATACCAACAAAACAAACAATACTCAGAACAAACAGGGAAACAAACAGACAACAACTCTCAGAACAGTCTCTGGAAACAATTTCCCAGTAGACAGCGGAAGACACCAACGGAACATAGTCCTCCGTCATCCACCTCCGATGAAGGCCGCGGACCCCTCACGGATACCCTGATCCGTCCAACCTGCCGCTGTGACCATGCGGAACTCTGGCGGGTTACATTATCGCCAAGGACTCCGTAAGGTCAAATACACTCCCAGTTCCAGAATATCATCACAGACACGAAATAACATTTCCAGAGAGTAATAATCAGACCAAGACATCAACATTTCATACAATTTAGAGGCCAAAAACATGGAAATCCAAACCATCAATGATCATACAAAACTACCAAAGATCAAGATGACATCCAACAAATAGAATCAACAAGATAGGCTAATACAAGGGATTTTCAGGATTTCCAATCCACCAAATAATATCAAATAGAATAGGAGTGAATGAAAATAGTTTGATGGACATGGATGTTACCTTGAATAGCTTTATCCCACTCCAAGAAGCCCTAAGCAAGATCACAAAGCCCCACCTTCACCTTGATCATCTTTTCCCAAAGAACCCCAAAAGAACTTTGTAAGAATATGCTAAAGACTATTAAAACACACAATGCAAGATGGATCCTATGATAGATGAACTTACCCACTCCTAAGCAACCATAAAAGAGCAATCTTGACTTGAAAGCTTGTAGGAAAATGGAGATCAATTTTGGTGGAAGAAGAAGGAAATGGCGTGTGGAGAGTAGGGAAAGAGAGGAAGAGGAGTGAAAGCTTTTAGGTTATTTGATCATCAAATATATACTAGGGATACATACAATATTAGTGTAAGACTTTATTAGGAATTGGGCTCAAGCTTATATTATAATGGCCAAAAGAATTAATTATATATGTATTCAAGACTAGCCAAATGGGCTAAATAATCACCCCTTATAATTAATATAAGAATTAATATAAGAAAGCCCATAGAAATGTCTTAGGACTAATATATTATCTATCATATAATATAAGATCAATAAATTGGGCTTGTAGGAATTTAATTACAATGTAAGGCTCAAATTGAATAAAATCCCTTACAAGAATAATTCAAGAACAGTGCTGCACTCTACAGATTAACTCAATTTCTTATGCATTGCAGAATCATGTGACTGCATAAACATTTATACAAGTCAAAACGCAATTTAGATCACTAAATAGGCTAATCTACTTCAGTCCTTATATTATGCTCCATCTTTTCAACTTTGATGTTGTTAACTTCTTTTTTTTTTTTTTAACTTATATGTTCCTTAAATTTTGCAGACTTATGAAATTCTAACTTTTTGAAAAGTAGGCTATTTTAGATTCTAATTATATCAGCTCATAAAAGTTATACTTAGTTTTAGAGCAAGACTCGAAAAGAGAATAGTTGATTCCAATTTCCCAATCCTTGGATCATAGATTAGACCCAAAAGACAAGTTAGAAGAGCACATTCCATTTTCTGTTCAATACAAAATAGCCCATAGATTCACGTGTCATGCTATCTACCCTGGTAGAGTTGTAACTATACAAGTGAATATTGTGCAGATTTGATCAAGTATACCAATCTCATCAACAACTTTAAATACATTCCTATAAGGATACCAGACACTTGAAAACAATACAGACATGCTACTAAGGGTGTGTTTGGTAGCCCGGAAAATGATTTCTGGAAATCATTTTCCGGGCTTTTGGTGTTTGGCAGTGCATGGAAAATGCAGTCAACGGAAAACAATTTCCGTTGACCAAGGAAAATGAGGCCATTTTTCCGGAAAATGACTTCCGGATTTTTTTTCCGGAAGTCATTTTCCGGACTTGGCTTCAACAACTTTTTTAGCCAAAATGGTCACATTTGTTACTTTTTAAAAGAAATATTATTATTTTATATATTACTATTATTATTTTATATTTTTAAAAAATAATTAAAATGTAAAATTATATCATTTAATTCATTTTCCAGAAAATGAACCAAACACACAAAGACAGTTTTCCAGAATGCAACCAAACACCGGAAATGAAACTGTTTTCCGGAAAATGACTCATTTTCCAGAAAACATTTTCCAGAAGTCATTTTCCTGCTTTCCAAACACACCCTAAGATCCAATGAGACATCATAGTAATCTAACACTTTTTTTTTGGGATACATATGAAGCAAAACGAACAGTAATAAGTAATAACATGTAAACCAAATAATGAGTAAGATATTTCCTTGACACCTACGAAGAAAATATAAGAAATCTTATAAGATCTCAAAAGCTTATTAGCATGGTAGCTCAGGACTCTTACGTGAAAGATGGTCTTTGCTGTCCATGGGACGTCCTACAGTTCACCAATCATTTGCGTACTATATTTGGTGCCTGAAAGTATAAGCCCATTGACAAATGTGGAATGCATCAAAGCAATTGTATGATACATTAGGAAATCAATAACTAAGCAAACTATATGTTGAAATTGAGTATAGATGGAGAACTTACCTCTACAAGAAGTGAAATCCAATCTCTTTTCCCAACACTTGATTTATCAATTTCTGACTTTCTTTGTTCTTCTTGCAGAACCTCCTCAATCACCTCAAGGTTGGATTCACCAGAACAAAATTCTTCATTCCTAAAGCACGAAATTTTCCATTTCAACATGAACTATTATCATTTCCTTATAGCCTAGCTAGCACTGAGATGTATATATACATAGACATACAAATATAGAGATGAATATATATAGGGCGTGAGGAACCTGAAGATGTTAAGCGGTGCCGGAATCCTCTGTGATCTGGAGGCGATGGGCGGCTCGCAATGCAGAGAAAGAGAGTCGCAAGTGCTCGTCGCCATTGTAGCGTCATCCATAGAAGCCGAAGCCTGCTGTTGAAGTCCTCGCCGCTGGTGTCGAAGCCGAAGCCAAATCTCACCGCCGCTGCTCTCGGGTCATCTTCACCAGGCAGATCTGGGAGATCAACACCCAGATTTGGTGTGGAATGGTATATAAAATATCACATTAGAAAAACTAACCTGCAGATCTACTGTTTGCGGTAGCAGAGGTAGAAGACGACTGTACGGCTGCGACGGCTGGTGGCGGTGGCGGTGGCGGTGGAGGCTGCTCGGCTGGGCTGCGGTGGAGGAAATGGTGAGGAAGACGGGGCTGCGGTGTGTAACACCCCGAAAATTCCTACTACTCTTTTGAATATTATAAGGGGTTATTTTCTTATTAAATAATTATTTAAATAATTATAGGTATAAGTTCTTGCTTCCTGAAATATACTGTGCAAGGCGACAAACCCCATTCCCTAAGTGTAACCTTGATAACCCTTGATTTGTTCTTAACCTACGTTACCTTGAATTTTGAACCTTAAACCTTTCATTCCCTTTTTCGTTGGGCAAATTTTCAAAACCGGGCATATTATATATTATAAATATTTTCTCTCTATGTACTACCGTACTAGTTTTAACTCTCTGTCCCCAAAACGTTTTTCTGAGCTTCGGGACGAAGCTCCTTTTAAGGGGGGTAGAAATCGCGGTGAGGACGCGCCTTATCTGTTTATATTGTATGTGCTTTGTTAATCTTGTTGTTTTGCAGCTTGCGGCTCGTCTTCCCGGGTAAGTCTTAATCGCTTTTAGTTAAGTTGCTTCGTTTTAGTTTTGCTTAGGATCTTGCCTTAGATTAGGAATGAGTAGTTAGTTGGTACGAGACGTTGGATGGCACCGTATGCGTCGAAGCAAACAGAAGATCAGGCGGCTCGCCAAAGAAGACCAATCTACTCGCGGTTCGGAGTCAACGACAGCGGTCTACGCTCTTCGGGAATTGGCGTCTTCGCGCGTGAAGCATCGTCTGCAAAGATCTTCGTTAACCTCAAGACTTGAAGAACACGTTTCGTGCTGCTGAAGTTCGTTACGAGATGAAGAAAGCAACTGGAGCTCGAAGGCTGAAGACTCGAAGACCCTCGGCTATGAGGGAACGGCAATAGCGGGTGCTGACGCGTCAAGAAGCAAGAGTTAAAGCACGCCAAACAGGAGCTTTCGGGATTAGTGATGAAGAGTCTCGTGCGAGCTAAACTCAGAGTTAACATTGCATGAAGAATATAATCCGAGGTCGGGATTCGCGGACCCTAAGGTAGCCTTACCTACCCCTGAAGCGGCCACGAAGGAACAAGTTAGAAGTTGCAACCTTCAAGACAAAGAAGATCAAGTCAAGAAGAGAGGGCACCTGAACACTTAAGATCCCCGAAGAATAGGAAGAAACGCCGTAAGCAAGTGGTATATGGCTCCGTGAAGTGGGCCTCGTGTAACCTTTTCGGTGCACCTTGAACGTGGTTTCTTGTGCAAGAGCTTAAGGAAGTAACCTCGGTTTCTAAAGATCACTAGTAACCATAAGCGAATCTCCTCTCAAAACCAGGCGATACCTTTCTAATCGAACCTATCTTTTCATAAAGTTTCCTCAGAATTCTCTCGTTCTGCACCAACCAGTCATCAGCGATTCATCACCTTCGGCCTCTTTTGGAGTGATAAGGTTATGCGAACCGTAGCGGAGCTTATCCGGATCTCAGGTCTATGTTGCGTGGGAAGCAAGGCAAGATCTATCAATCAGTCAGAGTGTCGTGATCAATCGTCAACCCGAAGAGACCGCTTAGAGTTGAGAGACTTCCTATTCCTTTTAAAGCCGAATCCTTCACAGTTCTTCGCAAATCCTAAGTACCATACTCGTTAGGGAATCCCTTCTATCCGTTGTAATCTTCAATCCTATATCCTTGTGGAAACCAAATTCTCCTCGGCTCCTCGAAATCCCCATAATCCTTCCATGAGGAAATCCCTTCTCTTTGTTCTAATCAGTATTCCTATCTATTCTTGGAAACTAAATTCTCCTTGATTCTTGAAACTCTGAATGCCTTCTTGTTGAAACATCCCTCCTACCTATTCCAATCTCTTTCTCGTCTTAGCTTGAAACTGAATTGTCTTTCCCGTTTGGAAAAGTGCATACCCTACTGCTAAGGAATCTTTTCTATTTTATTAGATCTCCTCGCTATCGTCCCTTACATTCAAATTCCTCTCACTCCCTTGGGAATTGTATATCCTTCCGTTCAGACAACCTTTCAGTTTATCTCATTCTTCTCCCATTTCAAGATTGAATTTCTTTCTCCCCTTGACGAGTGGAATACCCTACCGTTGACAAATCATTTCGCCTTCCAGATCCCGTTCTTAATTCCTCTCGAAACCTAATTTCTTTCACCTCTCGGAGTAAGATAAATACCCTATCATTAAAGAATCTTTTCCATCTTTCTAGACCTCATTACTATCGACTCTTGGAACCGAATCTCTCTCATTCCCGTGGGGATTGCACACTCTTTTATTAAGGCATCCCTTTCTATCCATTCTAAACCTCCTCCTCACCTTCGTTGGAAAATGAACTCCTCTCTCTTCGTTGGGAAAGTTGAATACCCTATCATAAGGGAAAGAGTTTCTGCCTTTCTAAGACCTCGCTCTTAACTTCTCTAGGAATCGGATTCCTCCCTTTTCCTTGAGTAAGTTGAATATCCTACCGTTGAGAAACTCGTTCCGCGTTTTCAATCTCATTCTTACCTTCTTTCAAATTGAATTTTCTTTCTTACCTTGAAGAATTGAATACCATGTCATTGGCAAACCGTTTCTGTCTTTCGAAACCTTATTCTTAATCCCTTTTGGAATCTAATTTCTTTCTTTTCCTCGAATAAGTCAATACCCTATCGTTGGAAAAAAAAAACTCCTCTTGTGTTTCCAATCTTGCGCTTACCTGTTCTCGAAGCCAAGTTCTTTTCGTTCATTCTCTTTTGTTTAAAGAACTTGATGCTTCCTTAGATTAAGAAATTCTCTTAACCACAGCGAACCTCGTTCTCATTTCTTTCAAAGCCGAGTTCTTCTCTTTCCCTTAGAAAACGTGGCATTTCCTTTTACTGAAAAGTCATTCTCATCCTCTCGAACGTTGTTCTTGAACCTTACACCTTAAACCTTTCGTTCCCTGTTTCCGTTGGGTCACTTTTAAAAAAAAAAAAACGGGCATATACTATATAAATATTCTCCCTATATGTACTATCGTATTAATTTCCAACTCTCTGTCCCCAAAACGTCTTTCTGAGCTTCGGGGACGAAGCTCCTTTTAAGGGGGGTAGAGTGTAACACCCCGAAAATTCCTACTACTCTTTTGAATATTATAAGGGGTTATTTTCTTATTAAATAATTATTTAAATAATTATAGGTATAATTACTTTCCTATGGGCCTGACATTTATATACTCTTATATACATATATATAAGTTATTGTTAAGATTAATAATAAATAGTCTATGGCCCAACACTTCTATTCGATATACATATGTATTCCATACCATATTAATTATTATTGAGCCCACTAATTATATTCTCTTAAGAATTATATTATAAGCCATAGTTATGATTATGTATATATGAATTATAAGCTATGATTAATGATTCAACCCATTTCTAGTCTTAAATCAAAGTTGGCCCAACTTCTAAATTGATCCAACAACCTAATATAGGCCATTCTATATTATTTGGACCCAATCCCTTATCCTAAGTTCAATAATTATATAATGATCTAGCCAAACCCAAAGAGGGAGCCAAGCCCATTACCCTAATTAGAAACCCTACCCTAAATAGCAGCTGCCAAATAAGGAAAAACGGCATGATCAGCAGCCAAAAGAAGGAATTCTCCCTTTCACATTTCACTCCCCTCTCTGCCTCGCATCCCTCTGTCTCTCTCTCGTCTCTCTCGATACTAAGCGGCGAACAACAGCAACAAAGGAAACTTCGGCGGTGGAGCCCAACGGTGTGATCCCTTCTGGTGGCTTCTTCTCCCCTTCCCCGTCTGGCTTGGGTAGCGGCAGTGGTGGCGGCTTCCGGCTTCGTCGATGGTAACAGAGGATGGGCGGTGGCGACAATGGAGCTCCGGCAAGGCAACGGTGAACTTCGGCCAGCAGCCCCCGATCGTCTTCGGTTGCGGCTCCTTCTCCGGCAACGGCAGGCTGCAACGGGCGTCCCTTCTCCGCGAAGCTCCTCCGGCAAGAATGGCGCAGCAGTAAACGTTACGCAGAGATGGTTTTTCCTCCCCCTCTCGTGGGCGGACGGCGATGCGTGGGTTATGCTGGACGACGGCAACGGTAGCCTCCTCTTCCGGTGGTGTGAGCCAGCGACAAGGTTCGGCGGTGTGCCTATCCCCGTTCGGAGCAGGCAGAGTGCAGCGGTGTGGGGTGGCGGACTCTCGTCCTCCGTCGGAGTGAGCCGACGCGTGCGGTTGTGTTGGAACTGGCGGGTGACTTTGGCGGTCGTCTTCTTCTCCGGCGTCGCAACAGCCGAACCCAAGCTCGACAATGGAAACTTAGCAACGGAACCCCGGCGGCGTCGTGGGCAGGATAGGTCGGTGGTGGCGTGAGGCAGCGGCGAGTTCATCCTCTTCCGTTCGGCACTGTGGCAGAGTAGCAAGGTAATAACCGGGGAGCTGCGAAGCTTTTCACATAAGGCGTGACGGTCTAGTGGTGCGGTGCTCGGTCTATAAGCTAGTGGGCAAGGGTTCGAACCCAGGTTTAGCAAGGATTAAGGTAATTTTCCCTTTTAACTCTTAAGAGTAACTAGTTTAGTAATTGGTTTTAAGATAAGGCATTGATCTTGTTAATCATTAGGATTATTATTGGATTTTGACTATGCTATCATGGTTTAGTCTTTTAGCTCACTATAATAATCATGTTGTGTTAGCCTTGAGCATGGATTATAGGTTATTAGTATAAGTGGACCGATTAGGAATACTAACATCCTTGTTATTAATAGTTAGTAATGGTATTAGGTTATATTAATTCTTCAGGTTCACGTTTATGAACCGAGCTTTGAGCTTAGGATTGACGTTGCTTCGGATTAGTATGCTTTTGGGATTAATTACGCTTCAAAGGTAACCATCCATGTCCATCAAATCTATTTTATTCACTCACTCTATATGATGTTATTTGGTGATTTGGAAATCATACAATTCCTTGATTATTAGCCTGTTCTTGATTGTGTTTATTCGTTGGTTTGGATTTCCCTATTCTTTGGACTCTAAATTGGATGAAATGTGAGTGTCTTTGGTCTGATCTTGTATTCTGGAATTGATCTTGTGAAGTCTGGGCAGTACCTGTTTTCTGGGATGGGTTTGGTCTTGCGGAGAACTGCGGCGGCATAATGTAACCCGTCAATGTGATCCGCAAGGCGGCAGTGGTAGGCTTAGGCGGAGGAGGTTGATCCGCCGAGGGAGGCCGTCTCCTTCTTGCGGAGGAGACTGGCGGAAGGGTGAGCACCGTGAGTGTGTCCGCATGGCTCCTGGGAATTCGACTCCAGCGAGCAGTTCCTTGTTGTTGTTGTCTGTTGTTGATCCTTTGTTTCTGATTATTGTTGGATTATTTATTGAGCATTTGATGCCTTAGTTTGGAGTATTGATTCATGACTTCGGTTTCCTCTTGTTGGTGTTTTGGTCTATTGATTCTTTGATTCATGATCTGGGAGTTGGTTGGTGTTCATATGTGAGATGAACCCATGTTTTGGTTGGTTGTATTGGTGTTGGAGTATGGGTGTGATGGTGGATTATTGGTTACTATTGACTATTGACTTTGACTATTGACTTCTGACTTCGGGCTTCGGTCCATGTGCGGACTTCGGTCCATGTGCGGACTCCGGTCCATGTGCGGACTTCGGTCCATGTGCGGACTTCGGTCCATGTGCGGACTTCGGTCCATGTGGTTAACTTCTGACTTCTGACTGTGGGTTTGACTCGGTATGATGGTTGGCTTGGTTGGTTGGGAGGTTGATGTGGGATGTCCTTCTTTGTTGGTTCTTATGAGTCCTTTGGATTGTGTTCAGTTGGTGTCTCGTTTATGACTCGTTATGCATTATGCTTTCGTATTGGTTGTTGGCTTTATTGGATTGAGTCTTGGTTTGTGATTCGTTCAGCTTATCCTTGTTGAGTATCAGTTTGAACTATTGAACAGTTCGTTGGTGTTTATATTCTATATGGGTGTGTAAACCTATTTACAAACTTACATATATCTATACTTCCTTGCGGGTGTGAATGGTGGTTACTTAGCAGTCTTTTGCTAATGGTTCTTCGTGTGTTTTCCAGGTTTGCCTTAAAGCCTATGCGTGAGCGCGATAGAGATACACCTGTACGAGGAGGCTTAGATAGTGATTATGTTTTAGTCTTATTCTTTGGCCTGTGTGCCATTTGAGATGTTGTACACTTTGGTCTAGTTATTGATGTCTTGAGATATATGTAAGGATTATCGTTTATACAGTTTAGTTCGTTTTATGTTTAGCCTGTGCATCTAGGCTGTGATATACCTAGATGTGGCATGACGCCCCTTAGGTTCTAAATTCGCTTCCGCTATGTTCTGTTGTTAGTTGAGATAGGCAGCTGTTTTGTTGAGTTTTTAGCTATCTCAGCCTATGTGAGGTTGGGGTGTCACACGGTGAGCCGAGGAAGGCGCAAATCTTAAATCATCTCTATTATTTCGTTCGATTTTATTTTTTATTTTTTTTTAAAATTAACATTTCGCTACCGTTTCTTTTTGAAACGGTAGCTAAATATCAAGTGCCTTTTTAAACCACTACCGTTTCATCAAATAACGGTAGCAGATTGGTTTCCACTTATTTACAAAATTACCACCGCGCGTTTTTTTTTAAAGAATACACTACTGTTCTTACAAGAACAGTAGCTAAATGTAAGTGTTTTATGTGCATTTTTGTACTAGTGGATCTTCCTAGAAAGTGCAAGGATCCAGGTATGTTCACCCTACCCTGTATAATTGATAATAAAAAGATTAAGCGTGCCATGTTAGATTTAGGAGCATCAATAAATGTCATGCCATTTTCTATTTATCAATCTGTAAACATGAATTCTTTGCAAGAAACTAGTGTAGTTGTTCAATTAGCTGATCGTTCTTGTGTGCACCCAATTGGAGTTGTAGAGGATGTTTTAGTGCAAGTTAATGGGCTGGTTTTTCTTGTTGATTTCTATGTTTTGAAAATGAATGATGATGCAATAGATCAATCAATTCCAATTTTGTTAGGTAGACCATTCATGAAAACTGCTAAAACAAAGATAGATGTTGATAAGGGTATTCTTTCTGTTGAGTTTAATGGAGAAATTGCTAAATTTAATATTTCTGATGCAATGAAGTACCCTGATGATTATCATTCTCTTTATCATGTCGATGTAATTGATTTAATGGTGCAAGATGTTTTTGAAGATGTTTTTGTTAAAAATTTGCTTGATTTAGAAGCTGAATTTGATTTAGATGAGTTTGTTGATTCTTCTTGTGAAGTTTTATCAGCTGTAATAACTGGTTTAAATTTTTCAAATGCTGATTTTTCAAATGCTGATTTTACTTTAAATCATGAGAAGATGTTGCCATCTGTGTTGCGGGCTCTAACTTTAGAGTTGAAAACTCTTCCTGATCACCTCAAGTATGTTTACTTAGGTGAGGGAGAGACATTACCTGTTATTATCTCAAATAAGTTATCACAGGAACAAGAAGACAAGCTGGTTTCAGTGCTGAAAGAACACAAAACTGCAATGGGGTGGACTTTAGCTGATATAAAAGGTATAAGCCCAACTGTTTGTATGCATAGAATCCATCTAGAAGAAGATGCCAGACCAATAAGGGAGCCACAGAGAAGACTCAACCCAACATTGAAGGATGTGGTATTTAAAGAGGTTCTTAAACTCTTAGATGTAGGTATAATCTACCCAATTTCTGATAGTGAATGGGTAAGTCCAGTGCATGTAGTGCCAAAGAAAACTGATATAACTGTGGTAAAAAATCAAAATGATAAATTGTTACCAATGAGAATACAAAATGGTTGGAGAATGTGCATAGATTTTAGAAAGTTGAACTTAGCTACAAGGAAAGATCATTTTCCTTTACCTTTTGTTGATCAAATGTTAGAAAGATTGGTTGGGAAATCTTGTTTTTGCTTTTTGGATGGATTTTCAGGTTACTATCAAATAGCCATTGCTCAAGAAGACCAAGAAAAGACTACTTTTACTTGTCTATTTGGAACATTCGCGTTCAGGCGGATGCCGTTTGGTTTATGTAATGCACCAGGGACATTCCAAAGATGCATGATGAGTATTTTTTCTGAATTTATTGAAAGCTGCATAGAAGTGTTTATGGATGACTTTATTGTTTATGGCGATTCATTTGAAGTTTGTTTAAATAATTTGTCTAAAGTTTTAAAAAGATGTATTGATGCTAATTTGGTTTTGAATTATGAAAAATGTCATTTTATGGTTAATCAAGGAATTGTGTTAGGGCATGTAATTTCAGCTAAGGGGATAGAAGTTGATATGGCTAAAGTGGATTTGATTGTGAACCTACCTTACCCTACAAATGTTAGGGAAGTTCGTTCTTTTCTTGGACATGCAGGATTTTATCGCAGGTTTATTAAAGATTTCTCAAGGATTGTTGTCCCTTTGTCTAAGCTGTTGCAAAAGGAGGTTACTTTTGAGTTTGGAAAGGCATGTCAAGAAGCTTTTGATAAGCTTAAGGCATTGCTGACAAGTGCGCCTATTATTCAACCTCCAAACTGGGAACTACCATTTGAGATTATGTGCGATGCCAACAACTATGCAGTTGGAGCTATTTTGGGCCAAAAAGTTGGGAAGCAAAGCCATGTCATATACTATGCTTCAAGAACATTGAATGTTGCACAGTGCAGTTACTCCACAACTGAGAAAGAGCTTTTATGTAACGCCCCGTAAATTCCTTTTCAAGCCTTTCATTCGTTAATTAATTCCTTGGGCGATCTAATCAATTCTTCGGGCAATTCAATTAATTCCAATTGGGCTAATTCTTCCTATTTAATATATATATATATATATATATATATATATATATATATATACACTCCTTGAGCTTAATTTGATTATTCTAATCAAGAGCCCAATTAATTGTATTTATTCTTGTAAGGGATTTTATTCAATTTGGACCCTTACAATAGTTGTTATCAAATATTCTTACAAGCCCACATTATTGATCATATAATATATATAAACATATATTGATCCTAAGACATTCTTATGGGCTAATTCTTGTAATTAAATTGTAAGGGGTGAATTTAATAAGCCCAACTTACTAGTCTTGATTATATTAATTTTCCTACACCCATTATTCTATAAGACTTACTTAAGCCCACATCATTTAAATGTCTTACACCCCTAAATATTGTATGTATCTTGGTATATAATTTGAAGATCAAATTACCCTAAGACTTTCACTCTTCTTCCTCCTACACTCACTCCATGCGCCATTTTCCTCAATATTCCCTAAAATTCATCTTCATCTTCCTACAAGATTTCAAGCCAAGATTGCTCTTTTAAGCTTTGTTGGGAGTGGGTAAGTGCATCTATCCTAGGATCCATCTTGCATTTTGTGTTTTAGATAGTCTTTTTACATAATCTTATAAGTGTTCTTTTGGGGATTCTTTGGGAAAAGATGATCAAGGTGAAGGTGGGGCTTCTTGAGCTAGCAAAAGGCTTATTGGAGTAGGAAAAGCTCTTTGAGGTAACCATCCATGTCCATCAAAACTATTTTATTCACCTATTCTATATATATTGATCTTGGTGTTGGAAATCCTGAAAATTATTGTTGTATAGCCTATTTCTTGGATGTTTCTTGTTGGATTTCATCTTGATCTTTGTCTTGTGTTGTATGATCAATGATGTTATGGATTTCCTTATTCTTGGACTCTAAATTGGATGAAATGTGAGTGTCTTTGGTCTGATTTTGTATTCTGGAATTGGATTTGTTCATGTCTGCTTGGTTCTGGAATCTGGGATTTGGGTTGGCCTTGCGGAAGACCCGAACGGTATAATGTAACCCGCTAGGGCGATCCGCAAGGTGGCAACGGAGGACTTGGGCGGAGGGAGGGCCCGTTGAGGGGGACCGTCTTCTCCTTGCGGAGGAGGTCGGCGGAGGACAGGGTTCCGTGAGTGTTCCGCTAGTTCACTGGGAAATGGTTTCCAGAGAGCAACTTTCTGCTATTGTTGTCTGTTGTTGGTCTTTTGTTTCAGATCATTGTTGGATTGTTTTGTTGAGGTATTTCACCATGTTTTGGAGTATTTATTCATGTCATTCATTGAGTATTTGATGCCTTAGTTTGGAGTATTGATTCATGCCTTTGGTTTCCACTTTTGGTGTCCTTGATCTATTGATCTTTTGATTCATAATCTGGGAGTTGGTTGGTGTTCATATTTGAGATGAACCCACGTCTTGGTTGGTTGAGTTGGTGTTGGAGTATGGTTGATGGTGGATTGTGTCTATTGTGGACTATTGGTTACTATTGGTTGTGGACTATTGGGTTACTATTTGTGCTCCTATTGTGGACTATTGGGTTACTATTGGTTGTGCTACTATTGTGTTACTATTGGGTTCGCTACCCCTGTGATTGGGTTGATTACCCCTGTGGTTACTATTGGTTACTATTGGACTTCGGTCCCTGTGAGTGGGACTCATCACCCCGTCTGACTCGTGACTATTGACTTCTGACTTGTGGTGTGACTTGGTTTGATGGTTGGCTCGGTTGGTTGGGAGGTTGGTGTTGGGATGTCCTTCTTTGTTGGTTCTTATGAGTTCTTTGGATTGTTCGGTTGATACCTTGTCATTCTCTTGAGTTTGGATGTTCCCTTTTGGATTGTGTTCAGTTGGTATCTCATTTATGATTCGTTATGCATTATGCTTTCGTTATTGGTTATTGGCTTTGATTGATTGAGTCTTGGTTTACGATCCGTTCAGCTTATTGTTGTTGAGTATCGGTTTGAACTATTGCACAGTTCGTTGGTGTTTATATTCTATATGGGTGTGTAAACCTATTTACAAGCTTATGTATATCTATATCTCCTTGCGGGTGTGAATGGTGGTTGCTTAGCATTCTTTTGCTAATGGTTCTTTGTGTGTTTTCCAGGTATGGAGTAGTTACTCGCGAGCGCGCTAGAGCTTTCCTTATGAGGATGTTTAGCCTTAGTTGGTTTGGTTTAGACTTGGTTTTGTTGGCCTGTGAGTCGTAAGACATTATGATACTCTGTTTAGTATTTTGAGTATTTCCTTTGGATAGTTATGGATTATGTTTGAGGATTATTATTATTCCAGTTCTATGATATGACAGTTTAGCTTATTCTTGTGTTTAGCCTGTGCATCTAGGCTGTGATATACCTAGATGTGGCATGACGCCCTTAAGTTTTAAATTCGCTTCCGCTATATTTGGTTTGTCGGTTGAGATTGGCAGCTTTTATGTTAAGTCTTTAGCTATCTCAGCCTGTGTGAGGTTGGGGGTGTCACATTTTAGTTGTTATTTTTGCTTCAGATAAATTTAGATCTTATTTGCTTGGTTTAAAAGTCATCGTTTTTTCTGACCATGCAGCATTGAAATATCTTTTGGGAAAAAAAAATCTAAGCCTAGGCTAATAAGATGGATTTTATTACTTCAGGAGTTTGATTTGACAATAAAGGATTGAAAGGGAGCTGAAAATCCAGTGGCAGATCATCTAAGTAGATTGGTAAGAGATGAAGATACACTTCCTATTTCTGAAAATTTTCCTGATGAGCAATTGTTCCAGATATCAGGTATGGTTCCTTGGTATGCTGATCTTGTTAATTACTTAGTCACTGGAGCTTTACCTGATTACCTTAGTAAGTCTAGGAAAGAAAAAATAAGAAGTGAAGCTAAATATTATGTTTGGGATGAGCCATATCTGTGGAAATTTTGTGCTGATCAAGTAATAAGACGTGGTGTGCCTGAAAATGAACAACAGTCTGTTTTAGCTTTTTGTCATAATTATGCATGTGGTGGTCATTTTAGTCCTAAGCGAACTGCGAGAAAAGTGTTGGATAGCGGTTTGTAGTGGGAAAATTTGTTTAAAGATGCATACTTGTGCTGTAAAACTTGTGAAAATGTCAAAAGACTGGTTCATTATCTCATAGGAATGAAATGTCTCAGATTCCTATTCTAATTGTTGAAATATTTGATGTGTGGGGCATTGATTTCATGGGACCTTTTCCATCTTCTTGTGGCTTTCATTATATTCTATTAGCTGTTGATTATATCTCGAAATGGGTGGAAGCAAAAGCCACCAAAACTGATGATTCTTCAGTGGTTGCAAGTTTTATGAAATCTAACATCTTTAACAGATTTGGAGTTTCACGTGCGGTTATAAGTGATCAAGGGAGTCATTTTTGCAATCGAGTAATTGAAGCATTGTTCAAGAAGTTTGGTGTGCATCACAGAACAGCTACAATGTATCATCCCCAAACCAATGGGCAAGCTGAAGTGTCCAATAGGGAGGTAAAGTCTATTTTGGAAAAAACTGTGAACACAAGTAGGAAAGATTGGAGCTTACGGTAAGATGATGCTCTATGGGCCTATCGGACAGCTTACAAAACTCCGATTGGGATGTCTCCTTATCGGTTGGTTTTTGGAAAAGCTTGTCATTTGCCCGTAGAGATTGCACATAAAGCCTACTGGGCAGTACAACGTTGTAATATGGAGATGAAGAAGGCTGGTGAAGAAAGGAAATTGCAGTTGCAGGAATTGGAAGAGTTGAGGTTAGATGCTTACGAAAATTCTAGAATATACAAGGAGAAAACCAAGATGTTCCATGACAACATAATTTTGAGAAAAAGCTTTGAGGTAGGACAAAAAGTTTTATTATACAATTCTCGTTTGAAGCTTATACCTGGTAAGTTACGTACTTGTTGGATTGGACCTTTTGTTGTTTCTAACGTTTTTCCTTATGGTGCAATAGAGATTAAAAGCATTGATACAGGAAAAGTTTTTAAGGTTAATGGTCATAGGTTAAAGCCCTTTCATGAGGGAATGACAATTTTGAGTTTGGAAGATGTTGATTTAGCCCTCCCGGAGTATTTGTGATTGAAAAAGACACATACAGGGTTGCGTCGGGCATAACGACGTTAAACAAATGCGCTCTTGGGAGGCAACCCAATTCAATAATTCATTTTTTTTCTTTTTTCTATTTTTTTTATTTCTTTTCAAATAAGTTTTCTTAAAATATGCTCAATTTTTTTGTGAATATGTGAAGTTTTTATGTGTGCATACATTGAAGACAATGCATGATTTAAGTGTGGGGGAGAGTGTTGCACACTGATGATGACTTGTTTGGGTTACTTTCTTGTTATTTAGGGATATATCTTAAGTTAGGATATATTTTTGGTTTAGAGTTTTAACACATGAGAGAAGCAAGCATGATTTTATTTTTATTTTATATTTATTTTTCTCTCTTTTATACAAAAAAATTTATATTTTCAAGTCCTTGTTAGTTTTATTGAATGAAAATGTGCAAGACTTGATGCAATTTGACCCTTGTAGTGAGCTTTTGAGCCTAAAGAGAAACACTTTGCTCAATTTTCTTTGTTGTGTGATATCAAGCATGGCTTGTGTATGCTAGAACTTGCTCTTAAATGCATTTTGAGACTACATTCAAGTGAGTTAGAACATGAAAAGGAAAAGGGCACCTAGGTTGAGCCACTTTGAGCTTTTAGCTTTTCTTTTCTTTTAATTGCCACATTACAAGCTATTTTTCCCTTTTCTTTGATTATTTTCCCCCAATAAATTTTGAACCCTTGAATTGAAGGAATCATATTAGTATATTTGCACAAAATTTTGCTTGTTCTTATTGTCAATAAAGTGTTACTGTGAGTTCAAGTTACAATTAGAAACTGAAAAGTGTAGCTTTTATTGGGAGTTGAATTAATTTATCTAAGTGATGGTTCTTTCTATGTGAAGCATTGTTTTTCTATGAAAAATGAAGTTGAGAAATATGGAAAAAGAAAAATGAAGAGAATTGAGGAAAGAAAGTGTTAAGAAACAAAAGAAAAAGTTTGAATAAAGTCTTATGAAAGCAACAAAAGAAATGCAGTATATATGTATGTGGCAAGGAAAAAAAGGTATGAAAGATGAAGGAAGTGAAAAAAAAAGCATGAAAATGAAATGTGAAGGTGATGGAGGAATGAAAATATGTTTATGGCTTTGTAATTTTTCTTAGGGTGAAATTTTGTGTAGAGGCTTATGTGATTCCTTCAACTTATTAAGCCTAAAAATTCCTTTTACCATATCCCTTTACCCTAGCCAAGTTACAACCTTTCATGAAAGACCCTTATTGATTCATGGTTTAACTCATTTTTGCTAGTGGTGGAGATTTGATTTACTTGCAAGCCTATGTGATTACTTGCTATGTTTTGATTTGAGAGTTTGATATACTATACCTTAGACACTATGAGTGCAATGAGTGAATTTTAAATCTTTGTGAGGGTGTTAAGTCTTGTTCATTTGATTTTGATAAAACTAGTGAGTTATTTTATTTTTATATTTATTTTCAAGTGTTATCAATAAACCATGTTTGTTCTCTTGGGTGTGTTTCACCTCTAGCCCTTAAATATATAATAACTTTTGAGATATTTCTAGGTGGCTTGGAAGGAGTTTGGAAAAGTCTATGTTTGAAGGATGAGGATATGCTTGAGGGCAAGCATAGTTTTAGTGTGGGGGAATTATGATGAGCATATTTTATACCTTGATTTAAATAAGATTTTTTAGGTTAATTTTATTATTTATATTTTATATTTAATTATATTTAGTATATTTAGTTATATTAGGATTAGAGTACTTAGTTAATTAAATTTATATAATTGAGCTTATTAGTTATATTAACTTTAATAATTTAGTTTAGTGGGTCCACATGGTAGCTAATTTAATTAAGGTCTTGTGCGTATGTTGTATGTTATTATTATTATTATTAGTTTTTTTCTTCTTTCTTCTTTTCCCAATGTACGCACAGGTGCAACGTAGAGAAAGAAGGCGTAGGTGAAGCTTCGAACGACGACTTGGACTGCTTGTAACGCCCCGTAAATTCCTTTTCAAGCCTTTCGTTCGTTAATTAATTCCTTGGGCAATCTAATTAATTCTTCGGGCAATTTAATTAATTTCAATTAGGCTAATTCTTCCTATTGAATATATATATATATATATATATATATATATATATATATATATATGTATATATATTGCACTCCTTGAGTTTAATTTGATTATTCTAATCAAGAGCCCAATTAATTGTATTTATTCTTGTAAGGGATTTTATTTAATTTGGACCCTTACAATATTTGGTATTAAATATTCCTACAAGCCCACATTCTTGATTATATATTATATATAGACACATATTGATCCTAAGACATTGCTATGGGCTAATTCTTGTAATTACATTGTAAGGGGTGAATTTAATAAGCCCAACTTACTAGTCTTGATTATATTAATTTTCCTACACCCATTATTCTATAAGATTACTTAAGCCCACATCATTTATTGTCTTACACCCTAAATGTTGTATGTATTCATGGTATAAGAATTGAAGATCAAATTACCCTAAGACTTTCACTCATTTCTTCCTCCTACACACTCTCATGCGCCATTTCCTCTCCATAAATTCCTAAAATTCATCTTCATCTTCCCTACAAGATTTCAAGCCAAGATTGCTCTTTTAAGCTTTGTTGGGAGTGGGTAAGTGCATCTAACCTAGGATTCATCTTGCATTTTGTGTTTTAGATAGTCTTTTTGTATAATCTTATAAGTGTTCTTTTGGGGATTCTTTGGGAAAAGATGATCAAGGTGAAGGTGGGGCTTCTTGAGCTAGCAAAAGGCTTATTGGAGTAGGAAAAGCTCTTTGAGGTAACCATCCATGTCCATCAAAACTATTTTATTCCCTTATTCTATATATATTGATTTGGTGATTGGAAATCCTGAAAATTCTTGTTGAATAGCCTATTTCTTGGATGTTTCTTGTTGGATTTCATCTTGATCCTTGTCTTGTGTTGTATGATCAATGATGTTATGGATTTCCTTATTCTTGGACTCTAAATGGGATGAAATGTGTGTGTCTTTGGTCTGATCTTGTGTTCTGGAAATTGGATTTGTTCATGTCTGCTTTGGTTCTGGAAATCTGGGATTGGGGTTGGCCTTGCGGAAGACCCGAACGGTATAATGTAACCCGCTAGGGCGATCCATAAGGTGGCAACGGATGGCACGGGCGGAAGGGAGTGGCCCGCTGAGGGAGTCCGGCTGCTCCGTGCGGAGTGGTTCGGCGGTGGACTGTGATCCGTGAGGGTGTTCCGTCAGTTCTCTGGGAAACTGTTTCCAGAGAGCAGTTTCTGCTATTGTTGTCTGTTGTTGGTCCCTTGTTTCAGATCATTGTTGGATTGTTTTGTTGAGTATTTCACCACGTATTTGGAGTATTCATTCATGTCTTTCATTGAGCATTTGATGCCTTAGTTTGGAGTATTGATTCATGCTTTTGGTTTCCATTTTTGGTGTCCTTGGTCTCTTGATCTTTTGAGTTATGATCTGGGAGTTGGTTGGTGTTCATATTTGAAATGAACCCACGTCTTGGTTGGTTGAGTTGGTGTTGGAGTATGGTTGTGGTGATGGACCATTGTGTTACTATGGTGGACTATTGTGCTCTTATTGTGGACTATTGGTTACTATTGGTTACTATTGGACTTCGGTCCCTGTGAGTGGGACTCATCACCCCGTCTGACTCGTGACTATTGACTTCTGACTTATGGTGTGACTTGGTTGATGGTTGGTTCGGTTGGTTGGGAGGTTGATGTTGGGATGTCTTTCTTTGTTGGTTCCTATGAGCTCTTTGGATTGTTCGGTTGATACCTTGTCATTCTCTCGAGTTTGGATGTTTCCTTTTGGATTATGTTCAGTTGGTATCTCATTTATGATTCGTTATGCATTATGCTTTCGTTATTGGTTATTGGATTTATTGGATTGAGTCTTGGTTTGTGCTTCGTTCAGTTTATCCTTGTTGAGTATCGATTTGCACTGTTGTACAGTTCGTTGGTGTTTATATTCTATATGGGTGTGTAAACCTATTTACAAGCTTATGTATATCTATATTTCCTTGCGGGTGTGAATGGTGGTTGCTTAGCATTCTTTTGCTAATGGTTCTTTGCGTGTTTTCCAGGTATGGAGTAGTTGCATCGTGAGCGCGCTAGAGCTTTCCTTATGAGGACATTAGCCTTAGTTAGTTCTGATTGGACTTTGTTTTGATGGCCTGTGAGCCTTGAGATCTTATGATACTCTGTTTAGTACTTTGAGTACCTCTTTTGGATTTTTATGGATTACGATTGAGGATTCGTTTGAGACTTTATGATATGACAGTTTAGTTCGTTTCATGTTTAGCCTGTGCATCTAGGCGTTGTTAGTACCTAGATGTGGCATGACGCCCTTAAGTTTAAATTGCTTCCGCTATGTTGGTTTGTTGGTTGAGATTGGCAGCTTTTATGTTGAGTTTTAGCTATCTCAGCCTATGTGAGGTTGGGGTGTCACACTGCTTCTGTCGGCGAACGATTCTTCAGAGGAATTAAACAAGCTTTTGAATTTGAAGTTAAAATTGTGAGAGAAATCAGCCCTTTGATGTGGTAAGAGCAGTAATTTTAGGGGAAATTGTTGATTCAGAACCCTATAAAAGGAGAGCTATTCTGATGTATTTTAGCAGATTGTTCCTTTCATATTCTTAGAACTTTAGAATAGTTTTTCTCCATGTCTGGCTAGATTTTATTTATTTTAATTCAAGGAATTGAAATTTCAGTTGTGAATTTAGGGAGGTTCGATTTCAATTAATTTGTTGAATTCATGTACTTCCTGTTCTTTTAAAGTTAGTTTTCCAGGAAGACTGATAATGAATTAAATTGACAACTTAGTTTATTATTATTGTTTTCCTATTGTTATCTATGAGTTTATGATCCGTAATTGTCATAAACAATTAGACCGAGTAGTCTGTATTAATTATATTATTGTGATCAGTACATAAAGAACAGGAAGACTAAGTTGCAGGTTGTAGCTATCTCAATCTGTGATTTAGGCTTAGTTACATACTTTTCATTTATGTGTAATGATGTTATTGAGTGAATATGGAACGCTATCGTCCCCAGTTTATTCAATAACAATTGTTGGTTTGAATGCTTAGTTTGAATCAATTAATTCAGGGAGATCAAAGGCTAGTTATGGCTATCTTGATTAGTCTTTGGCTAAGTACTTGAATTAACAATTTATTTGTAAGAGCCAATGATCTAAGTCACATCTTTAATATTTCTTTTTCCTTGAATCAAATATCATCATACCTGAACTTGTTTACGATTATAGTTTACTTTATTTACTTATTTCAAATTATTTCTCCCACTCTAAGTTCTTTTAATTTAAGAAACGATCCTCATTAGTTTTCTTGGGATTCGACCTGGTCTTGCCACTACTACAAATTAGTGGAGTGAGCCAGTACTAATTTTGTAGGGCTTCGACAACCCTGCCAGGAATCAAAACACAAAAATGTCAACAAATTTAAAAAATACACTAGCAAAGTCGTCATTCAGAGAACATTAAATATACAACAAAGTCACAAGATTCAAAGCACAAAAATGTCACGTTCATGTAGGAAACAAAACGATAACACCTGGAAAAAGAAAATCAGAAATTGTACCTCAGAAATGCGTAACTTACAGGAACCCTAGGTTGAAGATACGATCCACCAACCTTTACCGGAAAGCTTGCCGGAGATAAAGGTATGCAGAATAGCCTGTGAGCAATTTTTTGTCTGGGAGTAGATTTGAGACTGAGAGAAGCAGATCTGAGATGGAGAGAAGAAAATTTGCGGCTGAGAGAGTGAGAGGAGAGAAGCAAATTTGTGCGACTGAAAGGAGATGAGAGAAATAAGAAGTGCAAATTAGAACTTTGAAAATAAAATAAAGACCCTCTAAATGCTACTCTCCCTAGCGTGTCAATTTTGACTTTTTGAATAGTGATTCGCTAATTGAAAAAGCTATTAACCAAACATTTTCTTTAGCGGTTTGACTTGACTAAGTCAAACAGCTAAAGATGGTCAAATCGCTAAAAAACAGCGGATAAGCTGATAACCAAACATGCCCTATACACACTTTAATAAAGTAATAATATATGGAGAGATTATCATATGAGAAACTTTGATATTGAGTTTATGCCTATTAAATTCTTACATATTTACTATTTAGCTAGTTAATTGCCTAACTAGCATATTAAATGTTTTTTTTGGGCTATGTGTACGAATCGTTTGCCAACTAAGGTTGCTCTATCTGTTAAACAGGTGAGGTGCGATCCTACTTGTGTGTTTTGTGGTATAGAGCCCGAAACGATAGTCCATTTGTTTGCGAATTGCCCGTTCTCGAGGGAGTGCTGGAGAGAGGTGGATAGGGGGTGGCGGTTAGGGGAGGTGGAGTCAGTTGACGAATGGGTTGTGGAGATGTGGGAGGCGTTACCGAAGACGGTGTTGGAGACGGTGGTGGTCGTTTGTTGGGCATTATGGGAAGGGCGAAATGCTATGGTATGGAATATGCAAAACGTGGAGTCCAGTTCGCTGGTTGTGAGGGCGAAATCTTATCTTGCAAACTGGAGGGAGACTAGGCGTAAGGAGGAAGTGCCACGGCTGGGAGGTGATGGTGCAGCTCATTTTGAGTGATGGAATCCGCCTCTCGGCTTTCACTTGAAGGTAAATATTGATGTGGCTTTGGATGAGGGTCGGGGTCAAATGGGGTTTGGTTGGGTGGTGCGGGATGCGGAGGCTTTGGTGGTTGGGGTGGGTATGAGGAAACTACCGGGTGTTTACTCGGTTCGTGAGGCGGAGGCGATGGGTGCTAGGGAGGCGTTGAGCTGGATTAAGAAACTTGGTTGGTCTTGTATTGTGCTGGAAACTGACGCTCAATTGGTGACGAATGCGGTGCAGAAGGGTTTAAATATTACTCCTTTTGGGGCAATTATTGAAGATATTCGTCTTTTACTTGGGAGTATCGAGGGTAGTTCCATTACTTTTGTTAGGCGGAGTGCCAACGAGACAGCCCATGTGCTTGCGCGTAAAGCATTATGTAATAGGGATTTCGCTCTTGTTGAGTTTTTTGACGCTATTCCTCGTTGTATTTCCAATACTATTGCTATGCATTAATGAAAGTTTAAGGTTTTGTTCAAAAAAAAAAAAACTCTTACTACTTAGTAGTAATTAGTTGAAATTTATAAACTTATTCTTA
>CP025659.1:10553055-10617605 GCA_003576665.1 Ipomoea trifida | reverse complement strand
CCGAGGCGAGGAGTTACACCGAGGTGTTCAGATTACCCGAATGGACTAGGATTCGGCCAACGATTCGGGCTACGGAAGGCCGAACCATTGCGCGAGTCGTCCGAACGAGGACTAGATCACGAGTCCTCCAGAGGACTGGACGAGTCCTTGAGGTCGAATCCTTAGAGGCTTTGTGTTGGAAAAAGTCTCGAAAAATTGGCATAACGCAGCCCGCACGGCCACCCAATTTTCCGAACGACATTCGTGCCCGCAGGTGCTGGCGCACACGAGTTCAAGCCTTTTCGAACTCATTTTGGATTTCGATTTGCACCCCCCCCCTGCGCGCGAGAGAGAGCCTCTATGCTATACAATTCACTAAGCCTAAGAAAAGCACTTGTATAAATAGTGGTGCAAATTCCCTTTCCAAACCAATGTGGGACAAAGCCTTATTCCCAAGCTTTCCCTCAATTTTTCCAACTCAAATGGGTCAACTTTGAGAACCAATTTCTCATTCACCCATTATCCGTTTTGTGCGTACAATATATCAATCTCTTCGTCTAACTACGAAGAACCCGAATCCACTTTGACCCGACCCAAATCGGAAGTGGACCCCATATTTATTTGTACCACAAAATAGCCATTTAAATTGCCATTTTCATGCTATTTTCCAACAACAAGGACAAATTGACAATACATAATGGTCATATGATTATTGAGCTAATACTTAATGCGTGACTTTCAATTCGATGAAAACAAATATCTTGATTTTGATTTTTGACCAAAATAGTCCTCCATTAAAATTTATGTCAAATGGATGTTAAACTTAAATGTATTATCTTCAAATGAAAGCATATCTTAACTAAAATTTTCAAGTGATTTGAAGTTCATTACATAAATCATAATTTAAATTATGAATTTTTAACTGCTCCGGTGACTTACATAAATCATTTTATATAACTGATTTGCATAGTCAAAGGTCGTTGACCAACCGACATTTTTATTCTACAGTGTACTGGATTTTTTTTCTCCGGCGTCCTCCAGTACCTATTACTGGTTTGTTTATTTGGAATTTGGTCAACAGCATTACTCTGGCGACTTGGGCAATATAACTCCGAAGAGCAAATCTCTGGTCAAGATTCCTAGCGACGGGTAATCCTAGATTATATTCTCTGAGAAATCTCATTGCTTTAATTTGGTGGTTTGAGTTGTGTTTTTCAATGATGTTCATCATCTCTAGCTACTGGCGAGTTTCCCTCGCTCCCTCACAACAGTGTCACTGGGAACTACTTTAATTTGGTGCTTGCACTAGGAACTGTGAACTGTGAACTGTGATATCCTCATTTAGTTTCCAACAATTAACGTGGCTTTCACTTCAAATCCACTTTAGTGTATGTATTGCCGATACATCTAATATTAGTAGATAAAATCTTAGATGATTTCTTGGATGCTTTCCGCAATCTGGATGGGATTTTTTCACAGATAGAAACTCCAGTGATATCCTCATTTAATTTCCAACAGCACTAAGTGCATATGTTTTCTTGTATGATCACGAAAATATTTCCAATTCTCCACAATCCACTAGAATCAAAATTCTGTTAGCTAGCGCTCCATGTGCATATGTTATCTTATAGGATCAATAAAAGCTTTCCAATTCTCAACAATCCACTTCGAACAGGGCCAGAGCTACAATGGGGCATCTGTTGCCACTCACCCCACATATAACCTGTATATGTGTATATATAGTATATGTTTTAGATATAAATATATAAAAACAGATAGAAATAAGGTTCAAATTGGCCACTAACGGTAATAATGTTACCAGTATATTTTGTATTACTAATCTCAATGTATCAAGAGTACAATCGTGAGTTCAGTACAATAATGTTGCGTGTGATAAACAAAGTGTCCCCCTACTCCTCTACAACAGGGCTCCTCTTATACTTGAGGTACAACTACTCTTTGTGACTTGTAGCGGTTGTTCAATGATGGTCAGCCTTCAATGGTAGTGGAGCTGTTGATAATGATGGTGAGCCTTCAATGGTAGTGGAACTGTTGATAATAACTCCTCTCCTCTTTGTGTAACGGGTGACCGTTTGTTGCCTTCGGGTTAGTGCTGCTGATTCGGGTCGGGTGTTGATGCACAATTGTCCTGTCACCAGTCTCCCCCACTCCCTACCCAGCGAGAGTGGTTGAGGTGGTTTGGAAGTAATGACGTGTGTAAAAGTTCTTTTATATATATATATATATATATATATATATATATATATATATATATATATATATATTTTTTTTTTTTATTTTTTTTTGTTTTCACCTCGGCATAGAGCTGAGGTACGCCCCAGCACTATGCCGAGGCTTTGCACCTCGACAGAGAGTTGAGGTTTTTTTTTTTGAACCTCTGCACAGAGCTAAGGTGCGCCCTAGCACTGTGCCGAGGGTTTGCACCTCGGCACAGAGCTGAAGTGCGCCCCAGCACTGTGCCGAGGTTTTGCACCTCGGCGCTAGGCCGAAGTGCTACACCTCGGCGCTGGGGCGAAATGCAGCACTTCGGCCCAGCGCAGAGGTGCAAAGCTTCGGCACAGTGTTGGGGCGCACTTCAGCTCTGTGCTGAGGTGCAGCACCTCGGCCTAGTACCTCGGTGCAAAGCTTCGACTCTGTGCCGAGGTGCAAACCCTTGGCACAGTGCTAGGGCGCACCTCAGCTCTGTGTAGAGGTTCAAAAAAAAAAACTCAACTCTCTACCGAGGTGCAAAGCCTCGACATAGTGCTGGGGCGTACCTCAGCTCTGTGCCGTGTGCCGAGGTGCAATTATATATATATATATATATATATATATATATATGTAAAAGAATTTTTACACATGTCATTACTCCCAAACCACCTCAACCACTCTCGTTGGCTAGGGAATAGGGGGAATGGTGACAGAACAATTAGGCATCAACACCCGACCCGAATCATCAGCACTGACCCGAAGGCAACAAACGGTCACCCGTTACACAAAGAGGAGAGGAGTTATTATCAACAGCTCCACTACCATTGAAGGCTCACCATCATTATCAACAGCTCCACTACCATTGAGGGCTCACCATCATTGAACAATCGTTACATTTTAATAATGAGTTTTAAATTTTTCTACGTAAGATAATGATCTAATTACCATTTACATATTATTATCACCATATAAAATCATACCGTTCTTTTAGTTGTTCTGTTCGAGGTACTTTTGGTTCAACCATTATTGTTGAATGAGTTCTTGTAGATAGAGAAATTCGTAGTTTATTTAAGAAATAAAATTAGATAAGATAGTAAAAATTAATACATTTTAAATTATCTTAGTAAATAAATATGATTTACCTTTACAGTGAAGAACTGTAATGTAATTCAGAGATATTGCAGGAAATTTCCCACTTCAATTTCTTGGATTATTTGAATACCCTCTTTGTTAATAAATCCTCCCAAGTAGTTAATATGATTGATTTCAAACTGTTTTTTTTTTTTTTCCGAATGGTATTAGTAAAATACTTGGTAAATAAATATATAACATATTTTGCATTATAACTTTGATATTTAATTACAAGATAGTGTAAAAAGAAGACAATGAACAATGTAGTGAATATAATTAATTAATAAATTTTATATTGTATTTTTTTAATACATTCTAACATATTCTTAGTATATGTTTAACAATTATGTTAAACTCTGATTGGGATGAGGTTCTAACCTAAAACCTTTTTTTTATATATAAAATAATGAGTAAGTTAAGAATAATAAACAGTTCCCTCTTTTTTTTTTTTTTAGTTGTGGCGTTATTTTAATGGTTGTTGGCATGATTTATAATGCCAGAGGTGTTATGTTTATGTTACGGAGTAAAATTATATTTTTCTTGTGTTTGTCCATGTGTATATGTAAATATATATATGTCATTCTTAGCTTCCATTATGAGAGTACGTTTTGGAAATCTTTTATTTAAAAAACTTTAAACCCATGCTTTTCAAAAATTGTATATATATGATCATGTGTACAATAGGTAAAATTAAAGAAAGCTTTCTCCATGAGCTATATATGCTATAAAATATTTTCACATTCAATTTATTTTCTTGTTTGTGTACAATAGGAAAAATTAAAGCAAGTTTTTGCCTTGAGCTATATGCTATATAATATTTTCACATTGAATTCATTCTTTTGTTGTCCTCATGTGTTTTTTTGTTCATGGCTACTTCTAGTGAGGCTGTTGTGGTTGTTGTTTCTGCAATGGTATGCGTATTTTGACATTTTCGTTCCATTGATACTAGCTGCTCATGCAATGCTGGGAAAATTGTTTTGCATAGAGTGGAAAATGAAGAAGGGTAAACTTGAATTGCCTTGTTCTACCCTTAGGAGTTGGGACAACTCATGTCGGATGATTCATTTTCTTGCATTGTGACATGGAGTTCAAGCATTGGTTTCAAATTCAGCATATTCGTTTCATTTTTTTTTAAGTACTATTAACTCTACAATGCAGTATCTGTTCATAAGTACTTGACACTAGATCACAAGGTCTTGACATCATAGTCTAATTTTAATTAGACTAAATTAAATTTTTTTATTCAACTTAATGAAGTTTTGTTTGAATATTTCAATCGTAATTGAAATTAAAGTACACTTATTTCAACTAAAATTAATATATATAAAATATATCATTAAAAATTTTTAATTAAAATATTTTAAATGACACTGCACCTATATTTTTATTTTTATTTTTATGTTTTAAATTAACATATATATATTAAATCACTATATTATATTCATTTTTATTAAAATATTGATTCATTTTCAAAATGTTGTTGGCTCATTTTTACAATACTGCTAGTATTTTATCTGTGCGATGCACGAAAAAATATTTGTTATTATGAATTTAAATACAAAATTTTAAAAAATGAAAATATCTTAAAATGTACACTATAATAATATAGTTGAATTTTCATATATTTGGTCAAGTAACTATTATCATAGCTGATAGAGTTTAATTTCACCTTGTATATATTCATGTGTCTAGCAATGTGAGTAAAGTATAATGTAAATCAGTAATTGGCTCAAACCATCTCCTCTATTGATTGTTCTTTGAGGAGTAACATAGAGAGAAAGGAGAGCTTAGCCTTGATGTTTCTAGAGAGAGGAGGAGAAGGGATCCAAAAAGTCCTTAACTTGAAGGACTAGGGTCCTTTTTATAGGCCAATACCCGTATAGTACACTGTACATATGTATAAAATATTTAGGGTCGTATACCCGGGGTATATTCCCTATCAATAGCATACAAAATTAAAATTAAAATTAAAATTTTGTGTGATCAATATAATCTCTAGTCAGGTACATATTTAGATAAATTTATAGAGAAAAATTTACATAAATAAATTGAATCATTCCTAATCGTATTTCATGTATACTATAATTTTAACAATATGAATAATAACTAAGAAAATTATACTTGGAAATTAAAAAAATTGTTAAATTTTAAATTTTGTAATAATTAACGTGTATAATTATGTCAGTGATCACAATTCTATAAAAAAAAAAAAGTGTATATATTTTCATTTGTACAAAATACTATAAATATAATATATGTCTACATAAATGGATAAAAAGATAAATTGATAATTCTTTTATTATATAGATATTGATAAATATTATATAATTCTTTTCCTTGCATGAAAAAACATTCTTATTTTACAATTTTACATTGATATCCAAGTTTTGTTTCAGAATCTACTTTGGTGATATTTTAAACTTTGAGTAACACTTGTGTGAGACCGTCTCACGGGTCTCAATCCGTAAGACGGGTCGGGTCTTTGATTAATGAATTGAATCAAATATTTGATTAATGGGTCGGATCTTTGACCTCTTTAATTAAAAATCCAACCTGTTTCACGTATTGAGACCCATGAGACGATCTCACACAAGTTTTTGCCTTAAACATGTTTGTTATCATAAATAGTAAATAGATGTCTGGAAACCATTTAGTTTTGCTTCTAAATATTTTCCAACCCATATATGTAGCACAATCAAAACCTCTATAGATCATCATTTAAATAATAGATCCATAATAGACTTTGTTGTTCAATATATTTGTAGATCTATGATATGTTTTTAACTAATTTATTGAAAATTTATTTCTTTTAGTTCTATTATCTCTTATTCTTTTTCATTTTAAATTGATAGATCTTTAGATGATGCATCATTCTTAAATATTTAAATTTCAATTAATTTAATAACATTATATTTAAATATGAGACATTTACCCATAATATTATATTTCTTTCAAACTCCGCAAATGTAAGTTAGTTCAATTAGTTCATTTTTATGTTAATTTTTCTTCAGTTATGTTATTAACGTAAATTAATTTGTTTTGGGCTTGTAATATTTAAATAATAACTATTATTTTAGATTTGTGAATTTTTATAATTTGTGGTATTTTATAAATTTTGTTTACAGCATTTGTGCTACAAAACTTTTAAATTAATGCAATAATACTTATATTTGTCAGTAGTAGAATGCTAAACTCATAATAATTTATGTAGGGAGAAATTTATATATAGTAGTAACAATATCGTAGTTCTTTTTAAAAGTTAGATGAAATAAACAAATTGACATGCAACAATTTTTTTGGGTGAATTTTTTACATGCAACAATGATTCAATATGTATATATGTATATAGTTATTATTTTCTCCTTTTAGCAATATATATATATATATATATATATATATATATATATATATATATATATATATAGACACACACACATGAATCAAATTAAATTATTTTATTTTTAACAATTTTTAATTAAAATTCAAAAAATAAAACAAATAAAATAAAAATATCTATAATAAAAAAAATACTAAATTGAATATAAGATTTTAATTTTATCTTATTAGAATAAATTAAATTTGACATATCTATTTTGATTTATAATTTTTTTATTTTAATAGAATATATATTTTTTTTTTTAATTTATAAATTCTATTACCATTAAATTACCATGCATATTATTATTTAATGACTTTAAAAATTATAGAGATCTACATACATACATACATACATACATGTATGTATGTATGTATGTATGTATGTATGTATACATACATACATACATACATACATACATACATACATACATACATATATATATATATATATATATATATATATATATATATATATATATATATATATATATATATATATATATATATATATATATATATACATATATATATATATATATATACATATATATATATATAGGGGTGCACTCTCGTGAGAACTCTCGCCCAGGTAGGAAATGAGAACGCTCCACAGTCGTCCACGTGTCTAGATCAACGAATCAGATGCAATTTTAAAAAAATGACGCGGTGGCATTTTCGTAAATAACTGGAACTTTGGTGCACCTAGTTTCACTTACAAGTGCACCTAGTTTCACTTAAAAGTGCACCTAGTTTCACTTACAAGTGCACCTATTTTCGCACATATTTTAACTTACAAGTGCAAGTAATTTACCTTATTAATATTCATGCACCTATTTTCGCAAATACTTTCACTTACAAATGCAAGTAATTTACCTTGTTAATATTCATGTACCTGGGTGCAACCTAGGTGCACCTAGTTATAACATAGGTGCACCTAGTTATAACATAGGTTGCACCTAGTTATAACATTAGGTGCACTTAGTATTGGCTCACTGTACAATTCACTTGCACCTGTAATACATTTTACTTGCATCTGCAATACATTTTTCTTGCACTTGTGCAAGTAATTTACTTTGTTAACATTCATGCACCTGGTTGCAACCTATGTGCACCTAGTTATAGCAATAGGTGCACCTAGTTATAACATTAGGTGCACTTAGTATTGATGCTCATTGTATAATTTACTTGCACTTGTAATACATTTTACTTGCACGTGTGCACCTATTTTCACCTGCAGGTGCAAGTAATTTACCTTGTTAACATTTATGCACCTGGGTACACCTATGTGCACCTAGTTATAACATGAAATGCACCTAGTTATAGCGTTAGTTGCAACTACATTCCGGACACGTGGCGCGCTGTGATTCGTTCTCAGTTCTCTCCTGGGCGCCCAGTTCTCACCTGAACGCGATCCTATATATATATATATATATATATATACATATATATATATATATATATTATAATTTGTAGGGGTGCGCAATCTTTGGTAAAAGTTTGATTAACTGACTAAACTGAAGAATTTTAGTTAACTATTTTTTAACCGAATATACTTCCATTTGGTTAATGGTTAAAAGTTTTATAGAATTTCAATTACGGTTAATTCGGTTAAAAAATATCGATTAACCGAATTAGCGAAATGATTAACCAAAATTATATATATATATATATATATATAGGGTAAAGTTCAACTGTAAACGCGTCTTAACGTGTGAACAATGCAGCCTCACCACTATGTATACAGATATACACCACTCAATGTTAGAAAATGCACTACACAGATATGCACCGTTAGGTACACATCACCAAAAAATACACCAGTAAGTACGGAAATATACACCACACAGTGTTTGGAAATGCACAACTAGGGGCAAGGGAGTTATGGTGCATTATTTTGGGTGTATGGTGTGTTTTTGGGTGTTTTTGTGTATTTTCATGTGGTGCGTTTTCTAACGTTGAGTGGTGCATTGTTTAACATTGAGTGGTGTGACCGCAATGTTCACACGTTAAGACGCGTCCACACTTGAGCATATTTATATATATATATATATATATATATATATATATATATATATATGTGTGTGTGTGTGTGTGTGTGTGTGTGTGTGTGTGTGTGTGTGTGTGTGGACTTTTGAATTTGGATTAGTTGCTACTTTGCTTATGTTCTAAATTTGTGCTTTTATATTTGTAGTGTTGTTAAGAATTTATTATTATAGGTATTGATGTAATTGGTAATGTTAATTTTTATTTAAAATTTTAAAGATTTAAAAATTTAGCTAATAAAGTTTGATTAACTAACTAAACTGAAGAATTTTAGTTAACTACGGAGTATTTTTTTAACCGAATATACTTTGATTTGGTTAATGGTTAAAAGTTTTACAGAATTTCAGTTACGGTTAATTCGGTTAAAAAATATCGATTAACCGAATTAACGAAATGATTAACCAAAATTTTATATATATATATATATATATATATATATATATATATATATATTTGGACTTATTGTATGGTTTGTGTATATTTTCTTATGAATTTTTTATTATAAGTTTTGATGTAATTGGTAATGTTAAAATTTATAATCTTAAGGATTTAAAAATTTAGCTAAAAAACTTCAGACTAATTAACCCAAAAATATAGGTTCGATTAATTTGGCAATAAAAATTTGGGTTAATTCAGTTCGGTTTACTGGATGCACATCCCTAATCCCTCATGTCTAAGGGTGAACTTTTAATGTCCCTATTATTGTCTATTATCTTAACTTTGATCTGCAGTTGCTTATGTAGGGTGATTAAGACCTTATACAAGAGTCCAATTGAAGAGTGTTTATAATACCCGCATCAAGTGAAAAATACCATGAAGAATCCTGACTTCTTCAGCAGCTGGATGGTAGCAAATGGAATGATTCCAGATTCCCAAAGAAAAATACCATGAAAATTTTGTTGTGTTTAATTGTCCAATGTTTTGATGTAATCAAAGATTCCAACAAAAGTGTCCCACTAGCCGGCTTGGAATATATGATACTATGAGAGGTAGCTATCCTAGCTACTAGCAAGAGACAAATAAATGACCTGTTTAGCAAGGTTGTGACTGATACAGTGATACATGGATGGTTAAATTTAAGCATATATAGGGGTATATCTATTATTTATCAACTTAGAAATCTTGTATTAAGTAGTAAAGTAGGAGTTTGGAGAGTTTAACATTAAGGGGAACTAAATGGGGGGAGCAAGAGGTTGTGGTATTTTTAGGTATGCAGACAACATAGACAAGTTGCTGATGTTTCTTGGTAGTTTAGGATGTATTGGAGATGGGCTGATGATTGCTCTGAACATGTACATACTTAGTGGAATCATTGATGACTTTGGTTCTGCAGGCATTTCCATCTCCAATGAAGTTGTTGACAAGGTATGTATGCATATTTACGAGTTAATACCTGATTTGGTCTCTCGACTATTAGGATTTCACCACTTTGATCTTCGACTTTCAAACTTTTTTAATTTCATCTTTAACTATGCAATTTTTACCTAAAATAGTCCTTTATTCAAACTAAAGTAGTCCTGATTAGGACCATTTTGCTTAGCAATTGCGAGGATGAAATTGAACAAATTTGAAAGTCGAGGACTAAAGTGGTGAAATCCTAATAGTTGACGGACCAAATTAGATGTTAACTCGCATATTTACTATTAGTAGACTTGAAGATTGATCTATGTGACAGCATAGAAAACAGTTACTAACTAACTAGATTATATCTGGTCTGTGTATGTTATAAATAGTACTCACTCAGGCTTCTCTATGTTGCAATTGGAGTTGGAGTTTCTGCTTTCATCGGTATGCATTCACGTTTACCATATATGTATCTTAAAACACCTTTGCTGTTTGATTATCTTGTTAGTTTGAAAATAACGCCGGCTCATTTGTTGAGCAGAGATCGATAAATGGTCAAGTCCATTAATTGGGATAAATTATACTATGGTCCAGATTTATTTTGCATTGTGATTTGTGGATACTGTTCAAAATATAACATTCAAATTTTGTACCTGCAATTGACACATTTTGTATATACATTTAACCTTTTTTGTATTGTAAAAAAATTAAAGACTTATCACATGATAATTACAAATACAAAACATGATAACTACAAACATGTAAATTATTAACTGCAGGTGTACAATATGTTAACTACAGACACATATCATGCTAATCAATATCTTATGTGTTTGTAGTTAACATATTCTGTACATGTAGTTAACAATTTATGTGTCTGCAGTTATTATTATGTGTTTGTAATTACCAATGTTATGTGTCTTCAATTTGTTTACAAGTACAGAAATTGTTAACTTAACTACAAATATGCTAAATGCAAGCACATAAATTTTGAACTAGGTTTCACAATGCAATATGAATCCTTGTCCATGATATAACAATTGATCAATTGGTGACTAGGAGGATTAAGACTGGTAAAGGGCAAAGTCCAACATACTGCCTCTAAAAAATGTGATGACGATCTATAAAGAAATAAAGTTGCGTCTTTGCTATAGCCATATCACGGGTTCAAGTCTCAGTAACTAAAAAAGCTGTGCAGTTTAACCGGTTGCTAGGGTGCTTGATCCTAAGTCCTAACACCATTCATTTCTTGCTTTCATAGAGGGAGTTTGCTGGACAGTAACTGCAGAGAGACAAACATCTCGTATGAGGAAAGAATACTTAAAATCAGTTCTGAGACAAGAAGTCAGCTTCTTTGACAACCAAGATGCATCATGCTCTACTTTCCAAGTTGTCTCAACTATTTCAGCTGATGCTCATGTAATCCAAGATGTTATTGCAGAGAAGGTGCTGCTTTGTATTATTATTATTATCTTTCTAGTTTATAGTATCTTCTAATGTTGCATAAGAAGCTAGGCGGTAGCGCCTAGATCGTCTAGACGAACGAGTAATAATAATAATAAAACACATTGTTAAAATAAAAAAATAAAAAAATAAAAACACTCGTCCGAGTTGAGTGTCTAGTCGGCTAACTCGACCACTTGGGCGCCTAGGCCGACTAATCGGCCAACTCAAGCACCGAGTTGGCTGATTCGGATGCCTAGGCAGCCTAGTTGGTCGGCTGATTAATGCCCGTCTAAAGGTAAAATCCCCTCGACTTAAGGGTACCTATCGCCAGTTGGCCGATTCGGATGCCTAGGCCGCCTAGTCGGTCGGCTGATTAATGCCCTGTCTAAAGGTAAAATCCCCTCGACTTAAGGGTACCTATGGCCAGTTGGCCGATTTGGATGCCTAGGCCGCCTAGTCGGTCGGCTGATTAATACCCGTCTAAAGGTAAAATCCCCTTGACTTAAGGGTACCTATCCTCTAATCGACGCTTAGGCTGATTTTTACAACACTGGTATTTTCATTTGTCTTTCTCTCCATTTTTCCAGATCCCGAATACCTTGGCAAACCTTTGCACATTCATATCAGGCTTCATAGTGGCTGCCATCCTTTCCTGGAGACTAGCAGTGGCTGCTATCCCGTTCCAGCTGGGGTTTATGGTTCCAGGTGTGGCATTTGGGAAGCTACTAATGAAATCCGGGATGAAGATGAGGGGTGCATATGGAGTTGCGGGTAGCATAGCAGAACAGGCAATCTCATCGATAAGAACAGTTTATTCATATGTAGCAGAGATCCAGACAGTAAAGAGATTCAGCAGTGCTCTTGAAGAGAGCAAGAATCTTGGAATAAAGCAAGGGTTTGTGAAGGGGAACTTGATAGGAAGTATGGGAATGGTTTATGTGGCTTGGGCGTTTGAATCTTGGATTGGGAGTGTGTTTGTAGCTGATAAAGGAGAGAGTGGTGGCCGCGTTTTCATATCAGCTGTTTGCATCAATCTTGGAGGCTTGTAGGTCACTAAATTTTACTTTAAAAAATTAATTAAACCCTTAAACTTTCAAAAATTAAAATTAAACTCATAAAATATTTTTTTGAAAGGCCATAAAATGTTATTTTTGAGCATTAAAGTTCAAAAATTGATTGTGATCTATAATTGCAGGTCACAAGAGTTCCGACCAACTTCGATGCTACTTCGACACCTTCAGTCGACCTTTGAAGAATTTTCGACGAGATTCTGGGACAAACACCAATGATCAGCGATCGTCAAACGGTCATGTTTGGAGAAGGCAACTAACCAACTGGTCGAAGGAGAAGGCGACCAAAGTTGGTCACCTTCTCTAAATGCGACTGGTGACCGTTTGATGGTCATCGGCTGCTAGTGTTTGTCTCGGAATCTCGTTGAAAATTCGTCGAAGGCTGGCAGAGTTGTCGGAAGGTTGTCAAAGTTAGCCAGAAAGTCATCGAAACCCTAGTGACCAACAATTACAGCTCAACAACCGATTTTCGGGCTTCAATGCTCCAAAATAATATGTTTATGGGTTTAATTGCTACTTTTAAAAATTTAAGGGCCTAATTGAAGCAAAATTTTCTGTGGATCATGGTCCACATATCTGTGTGTATCATGAATATAAGGTACATTTTAATATACTAGAAGTACATTATTTCTGTACTGAATGCACATTATTTGATAGTATACAAAATAATATATTTTCAATACTCAAATAATGTACTTCCTTTGAATACAAGTTATATTTTTAATATACTAAAAATACATTATTTGTATACTGAATGTATATTATTTGATAGTATATAAAATAAAGTATTTTCAGTACTCAGATAATGTACATTTCATTTGTGGTCTACACAACTATGTAGACCATGCCACCATGGTGTATAGCATAATGACTCCCTAATTGATTTCTCTAAAATTTAGGGGTTTATTTGACCTTTTTTCCTTTTTGTTATTATAGATCATGCATGGGTGTATTGCCTAATTTCTCATTCATCACTGAGGCAAGAGTTGCTGCTGCCAAGATTTTTGAGCTGATAAACCGCGTTCCTGAGATAGACTCCGAGGATGGGAAAGGGAAAGCTCTATCATATGTAAGAGGGGAGATTGAATTCAGAGATGTGAGTTTTAGGTACCCATCAAGGCCAGATATCACAGTTCTTGAAAACTTCAGTCTGAGAGTAAAAGCTGGGAAGACAATGGGTGTGGTGGGAGGGAGTGGTTCTGGGAAATCCACACTCATCTCTTTGCTCGAACGGTTTTATGATCCAACCGAAGGCGATATCTTGCTCGACGGCTACAAAATAAAACGACTCAAGCTTAAGTGGTTGAGATCTCAGATAGGCCTTGTAAATCAGGAACCAGTTCTGTTTGCAACTTCAATCAAAGAAAATATACTGTTTGGGAATGAAAAGGCTTCAATGGAGGATGTGATTGATGCTGCTAAGGCTGCAAATGCACATAGTTTCATTGAGAAATTACCCCTAGGATATGAAACTCATGTAAGAGATTATCAAATCACTCATTCTAAGATTATTTTACCTGTTTTTCTAAAACTTGGAATATAATGGTCTCTGATAAGGCTTCTATTCTTCTGTTACATTACAGGTGGGGCAGTTTGGTTTTCAGCTGTCTGGAGGCCAAAAACAAAGGGTTGCGATAGCGAGGGCGTTGTTGAAAGACCCGAAAATCCTGCTGCTTGATGAAGCTACAAGTGCTCTAGATGCACAATCTGAGAGAGTAGTGCAAGAGGCATTAGACCAGGCTTCAGAAGGAAGGACAACGATTGTCATTGCGCATCGCCTCAGCACGATTCGCAAGGCTGACAAAATCGTTGTCCTCCAGTCGGGGAGAATAGTTGAGTCGGGCTCTCATCATCAGCTGATGCAAAAGAATGAAGAAGGCGGTGGGGTCTACTTCAAGATGGTGCAACTGCAACAATCAGCAGAAGAAACAGAAACCGAAGCCCCTTCACATTCTTATCATCACCCGAATGATTCAAGGAACTCGAGAAGAGGGATCCATATGAATACCCCAAACTCGCCTTATAGTGCAAGGTCAAGCGGGCTAAACACCCCTGCTTCTCCCTTTGTCAGCCCCTCGGTAATAAGTCCTAGCATTGTCCCTTCAGTCCACTTGTACTCTTACTGTGACAGCGATGACGACACTGAGGACATTTCTGAGAAGTTGTATCAGAAGAGTCCTTCGATGTGGCGTTTGCTCAAACTAAACGGACCCGAGTGGAAGAGAGCGTTGTTGGGATGCCTTGGAGCTTTCGCTTTTGGGGCAGTTCAACCAGCTCATGCCTATTGCTTGGGAACCGTCGTCTCAGTTTATGTATCAAATTCTTCAAACATAAAATCAGAGACCAAGGATTACAGCATTGCTTTTCTGTGCTTTGGTGTCATTACCTATTTTACCAGCATAATACAGCATTACAACTTTGCTTTCATGGGAGAGATGTTAACTAAGAGAGTGAGGGAAAAAATGCTTCAAAGCTTGCTTACATTTGAAGTGGGATGGTACGATGAGGACGAGAACACGAGTGCAGCAATCTCTGCCAGGCTAGCCTCTGAAGCAAACATGGTTAGAGCCCTGGTTGGGGACCGAATCTCGTTGCTGCTTCAGATTTCCACCAGTGCTTCTCTCGCTTTCCTCTTGGGATTGATTGTCACTTGGAAAGTCGCGATTGTGTTGATTGCCATACAGCCTCTAGCCGTTATGAGCTTCTACTCGAGAAGCGTTCTGATGAAAAGCATGTCGAGAAGAGCTAAAAAGGCGCAAAGCGAAGGAAGCCAGCTAGCAAGCGAAGCGGTAATCAATCACAGGACTATCACTGCCTTCTCATCTCAACAAAGAATCATGAAGCTCTTCATGGAAACACAGAGAGGCCCCAGGAAAGAGAGCCTTAGACAGTCATGGGTTTCTGGGGCAGGCCTTTTTTGTTCTCAGTTTATCACCACAGCAAATATCGCCATAACATTTTGGTATGGTGGTAGGCTAATGAACAAAGGGGAAGTGTCTGCAAAACATCTGTTCCAAGCTTTCTTCATTTTATTGAGTACCGGTAAGAACATTGCTGATGCTGGAAGCATGACTTCCGATTTAGCCCGAGGTAGCAGTGCTGTTGCATCTGTTCTCGGGATTCTCAACAGGAAATCAGAAATTGAGCCTGATGATAATCTGCAAGGACTTGAAGTTAAAAATCCACTAAGAGGAAAGATAGAACTCAAAAGTGTTTTCTTCTCCTACCCATCCAGGCCTGATCAGATGGTTTTTCAAGGCATGAACCTCAAGATTGAACCGGGAAGAACCATGGCGCTCGTTGGACAAAGTGGCTCGGGAAAATCCACCATCATTGGACTGATCGAAAGATTCTATGATCCCACGAGAGGATCAGTACTGATAGATGACAGAGACATCAAAACATACAACCTAAGGAGCCTCAGATCACACATAGCTCTGGTGAGTCAAGAACCTACCCTTTTTGCAGGCACAATTCAAGAAAACATTACTTATGGCAAAGAAAACGCTACCCAATCTGAAATCAAGAAAGCTGCAATTCTTGCTAATGCACACGAATTCATAAGGTACAACACGCTACAAGCATCTAAGTTATATCTATATCACTATGATATGATATTATATATGTATGCTGAACTTAGCCAATTTAACGCATGCAGCTCGATGAAAGATGGGTACGAAACATACTGTGGAGAGCGGGGAGTGCAGCTTTCAGGAGGGCAGAAGCAACGAATAGCACTTGCTCGAGCCATACTAAAGAATCCAGCTATCCTGCTCTTGGATGAGGCCACAAGTGCACTCGACAGTGTCTCGGAAAACTTGGTTCAGGAGGCACTAGAGAAGATGATGAACGGAAGGACATGTGTAATCGTCGCCCACAGGCTCTCCACGATACAGAAATCAGACACCATCAGTGTGATCAAGAACGGGAAGGTGGTAGAGCAAGGATCACACTCTGACTTGCTTCGCCTCGGGACGCATGGCTCCTATTACTCCCTTATTAAGTTGCAATATGGCCAGTCTCCCCCTATCAGGCCATAAACAAGAAAAAAAAATATGTTTTTCTTCCACAGTACTCCCAACCTGTTTAGAGTTTTTAAAAAAATATGTATATATAATCCTCAATCTTTAAATGCACTTCACTTTCACTGAAAATAGCAATGCTTTATAAATGTTGGTATCTTTATTGTAAAATAGGCCTCACAACACTTGGTTCATCACCAAAGAGAAAAAAAAAAAAAAAAAAAAAAAATAGTCGTCATAAAGGACAGCCTTGTTCTAGCCATGTTCTTCTCCATAAGTTATTTCTGCCAGCCTATTCAACTGTAGAATCTGTAACATCACATTTGTAAACAACATACTTCTCCATGGGGCGCCTACACTGACTGCAAAATACGGTTTCTTGGCTCACTTCTTTCTGATATGGAAGTGTTACCGAGTGATAGCAGGGCTTGGAAGGCAGAGGAGACTCCATGGCAGTTCTAATAGCACCTAGTAATCCAAGCTTCCCCACACTTTCACCCCATTCCGGGAAGAGATCAAAGCATTCCTGGAGTTTTCTGTCGTGAAGTGTTATTATCTCGGGTGATGATGATCCCTTCCCGATCACCCCCCATTGCTTCCGATTTTCTACAGCATCCAACAACCCCATCACCTCGCCTTTCACATTACTATCAATGCCTAGTCGCATAACCGAGTTTCTGATACTATCCATCCGAAGCCAAAAAAGCTGCATTTTCGCGAAACTGAGGAACACCACACTTGAGTTTTCTTGACGGATGGCGTCTATGATGTTTTCGGTTGGATTTCTCCACCCGACATAAATCACCTCGAGCTGAACTCCTGTACGCTTAATTTTGTCCATCCTACTGTTGAAGTTTCTTATCCAGTCTATGTCATCACTTCCATAAATGCAGATATATTTTTCGCCTTCCTCGACCTGATACATATACAAACCAACAATGTAAGCACTTGTACATAAACCATTACTTTCTGTAGAAGTAGTAGTATGTAGTAATGACCAACTAAGTAGTGTGATGACACATCTGTTACCATTCCAAATGAGTGGTCATAAAATCAAACCCCGGTGGTGGGGACATTGATTCTTTGTGTTGAAAAAGATTGAGAAAGTATAGAACATATACTACCTTATAAAGAATCATAATTGTTTCAAAAAAAAAAAAAAAAAAAAACGAGGCTCCTTACCCAGTGGGACAACAAAGGGTCAATACCATCAGTTATGAATTGCAGGCTCCACTTCTGGTTTTCCCACAGCTCCTTTTCCTTTGAAGTTGAAAAGGGAAATGCTTTGGCCCCCCAGATCCACACCATATCCAATGCATTCAAGTTTGTAATTACTCCATCAGAGTTTAAGATGACCATTATGGGTTCCTCGTTATAATTCCATTCTCGCCTAATAAATTGCACAACATCTGAATTTAGTAACCTAGGTTGCCTGATAGAGAACCATGGAAACGAATTCGACCAAAACTGGAAAGTTATCTCATCAGCGTGACTCCAAACATCGGAGGTGGCAATTGGGACCCATAAAATTACATAGCTTCCCGGTAAGTTCTTGCGATGGGGATGATCATATGTCTGTTGCATCAGAAAAAAGACTTTCTCCATTGAGAAAATCTCTGGCTTTGATATCAAGAACATAACCTCCTTGCCTTTCAATTCAAGGATGCCACACTGTTCAGTACAAGGCCAATGTTACAAATTTTTCTCTATGATGTTCTTCAATTGCAGGTATACAGAAAATTAACTGAGAGAGGGAAAGGAAAGAAGGAAATTACCATTTCTTTTGAATAGTTTTTCAAAGGCAAGTTATCTCTCAAGGCAAAAAGCATCTGAAGCACCTCTTGGTTATCTAGATGGTTTAACTTAAAAACATTCAACAGCTCTTCAGGAAACCTTGTCTCTGCAAGCCATCAACAAATTATAGACTTTTTTGATTCATTTCTTCACTAGAAAGGTTGTTGAGTATGTCTCATATAAGGAATAGGATACCACTTGTTAGGATCAAAGCGCTTACCACTACGCCAAAAGCTATAACTACCAGCAAAAGCGCAACTTTATTTCCTTATACCGCCACATTTTCGAGCGGCAGGGTGTTGGACTTGGCCCTTCAGGCCTCTTCCGCCCAAAAATTCCCCTAGCCACCTGGTGTTGGACTTGGCCCTTCACCGGCCTCCGCCCAACAATGGTTTCAAAGAAGGTTTATTATTAAAGACATTTACCTACGCAACTTTATTTCCTTATGCCGCCACATTTTTTTAGAGGCGGGGTGCTAGGCTTGGCCCTTAAAGCCTCTTCCGTCCGCCCAGCAATCCCCATAGCCACCTGGTGCTGGACTTGGCCCTTCACGGCCCTCCGCCCAACAATGGTTTGAAAGAAGCTTTATTATTAAAGGCATTTACCTATTTGCTGACAGCACACATCCACTTGCTCTCTAAGCTCATGGTATAACCCACTTAACTTGTATACCAGACTGAAGAGAGCCCATGATGCAATTGCTGTTCTATTTGAATGCCTGGATCAATAAGAGTTCACACCCTTCTTTAGGTAATCCTTAGTATAACTTAACATGATAAAGCATTAAAGGAATCTCACTTAACATAAGTCCAAAAGACCTATCACTATTTCTCAAAGAAAAGGATAAAAAAAACAGGACCAAGGTAAAAAAGGGGAAGAAATTGTAAGTGAAGGGAAAGAACATGCACTTGCTCATCTTTTACAGTCCTCAAGTCAGCAAGAAGAGAGAAGCACGATAACGAGCTTCTCAAAATCCAGTAAGTTGCAATGCAGATTTTAGACTTGGTAGCAGCAATTGCCTGGTGATCCAAAAGTACTAGTTGCAAAGGCAGTCCTTCAAACCGGACAATAATTTTTGCTAATTCCACCATTGTGTTAATCAACAAATTCAAAGCCTTGAACTGAATCTTCAAAGCAGTTAAGTTGCGAGGTAATTGCTTGAGTGCCGCAACCAGAGCAGCCAAAGGACTATGAGGGAGTTGCTGTAGCACGAGCAATAGCTCTCCATAGGTAGATGTCAATGCCGAAAGTGCCAAGACTACTTTAGCATCCCATCTTAAATGGCTTAGAAGTTCAAAGAGCAGCATTGTTTTTGCATGTTCATCAATGCCATTAGAACATATGCTAAAAATCTGCAATAAAAACTGTTAAATCTAGGCAGTTGAATGAGAATACCCCCCTGCTCCTAGGAGATGATAGACTAAGAGGTGCATGCAGGCTGCCTTGAGAGGATAAGATGTTAGCAAGTACCTCATGTGAGATCTTATAGATGGTCTGCCCTAGTGTTTCTTCTAGTCCAGCAACTCCAACATTACATGGAGTGATGGTATCAGTTGGATCAGAATCCTGAAAAAATAAATTCAAATAACCATATTATGCTAGCCAGCCAGCCTTATGGCCGCAAACTTCCCGCCACTGTTGCAAAATTGGGCCTAGGCAACGATGAGGTGCTAGGAGCCTCTGGGACGAGGAGATTTTACCCTTAGGCAGACATTAGTCGGTCGGCTAGTTAGGTGACCTAGGTGCCCTAGTTGGTCAATTCGGCGCCTGAATCGGTCAAACTAGGCGCTCGAATCCGCCAACTAGGTGCTTGAGTCGGCCAACTCGGCGGTGAGTCGGTCAAATTAGGTGCCCGAGTCAGCCAACTTGGTGTCCAACTCGGGGCCGGGTGTTTTTTTATAGTGTGCTATTTCTCTTATTATTACTACTCGGCCACTTAGGCCCCTTAGGCAGGCGCCCGCCCGAGTTGGTCAATTCAGAGCCTGAATAGGTCAAACTAGGTGCCCGAGTAGACCAACTAGGTGCCTGAGTCGGCCAACTTGGCGGTGAGTCGGTCCAACTAGGGGTCCGAATCGGCCAACTAGGTGCCCGAATCAGTCAACTCAGCGCCCAACTTGGGCCAGGTGTTTTTTATATTTTTGGGTGTGCTATTTTTCTTATTATTACTACTCGGCCACTTAAGAATGCTAGGCACCCCGGACGCCGGACTAGCACCTAGGGTCTTCTACAACATTGCTTCCAGGGATGAAAATCTATCCTAAAAGCAACATATATATGGAATTACATTTTGCCCAAAAACATTTTGAAGTGTTTGCATCAACTTGAATGTAATACACGGTATTAACAAAATTTTTAAAAAAATGAAAATAAAATCAAACTCATAGCTCTAGGGACCAATTTTGGAAAAGATAACATGGAGTAAAATCATTACCTTTGACATAATGTGAGAAACGATATTCTGAACACCAAGAAGTAACAATGCAGAATCGAGGTGAGTGGCATTAGGATCATGAGTGAGAAGGATCTTTTTTATGAGTAGATCTTCTTCTAAAGAGAGTAAGGAGGATTGTTTGGCTCTAGGCAAGCTCATAGTCTTGGTGAAACAAAGTAGTAGTTAAGTTGAGAAATTACATTTCTGCAAGGGCACAGATAACCAAAGCCCAAAGCACCACCCGGCCTACTTAAGCAAATGAAACTTAAAACAGACTGAACACTTTTCTCTCTCTCTCTCTCTCGGTCTTGTGCTATGTTCACAAGACACATTACACTGTTACAAGATTGCATGTGGAGACCACCAACAGATCGAAGAGATTATTCTTGCAGTAGGTCTCAAGAATTGCGTGTATGTCATAACAGTATAAAACATCCTTTTATCCACTTTAATGTATGCAAGCATAAAAGAGATAGCAGTGTTTGACAAATACTTGATAGCTGATAAGTTAACTAATTTGCTGATAACTGATTTGATTAGTTGGTTTGATCAATTGATTGTATTAGGTGGTTGTAAAAAAGTGTTTGATACATTAGTTAATACTTTTAGCTAATTGGATGTAAAATAATATATAAGGACATAAACATATTGTGCTTGTTATTACTTTTATAATTTTTATTTATTAATTATTATTATTACAAGGATGTGTGAAATAAAAAAAAAAACATTATTATTGTTATTACGGAAACTAGAAGAAAAAATGGCTATGTAGATGAAGAACAAGCGAGATATAAATATTATTAGGAATGAGTTGGATGATAAGGGTAAAATAGTCATTTCGTAATTAAGGTCAATCAGCTAACTAAAAACTCTACTCTTCTTATCTTTTCATATTTTGACTTATTATCCAAATAAACTAGTGTAATAAGTCAGTTTATCAAACAATTAAAGTAGTCTATGGACAAACTTAGTCAAACCAAATAAAATTGACTTATCAGCTATGGTACCAAACATGAACATAGAAGCTAGAGGTAAAGGAAAAGTTTCTAGCAACCAATCTCAGAAAATATAAGCTGCATTTAAGCAATTATAAATTCAGTGATTATGCATCCATGCAGGATCAGTATCAGTTTATTACTTCTAACTAGTAATTTCCAGATTACAAAGGGTAAAGGGAAAAGTAAAATCTTCTACAACCTTCTTAGCATTGTCATTCAACCACAAGCTCCAACCAAAACATAAAGCAAAGCTAGAATATTAATACAAGAGGAAAGAATAAAGCTTAATTTGAAAGTGATCGTTAGGTTACTTTAAAGCTCCTTTCACCAATAACAAGAAATTGCATACTCAAATGCAAATCATATGGAGGCACGATAAAAACAACTATTTTCAGCTAAAACCATGTTAGGATCAAACACTTGTCATTACACAAAAAGTTATAACTTACAATGAAGGCGTAACTTTATTTCTTTATATACCGCAACCACATTTATTTTCGAGAGGTACCAGTCTTTGTCTAATAATCTTTCTAGCCACCGGCCACTTGTTAGGATCAAACGCCTACCATTATGCTAAAAGTTATAAGTCATAGTGAATGCGTATCTTTATTTCCTTAAATACTGTCACTACATTTTTGAGAAGCAAGATGCTGAATTGACCCTTCACCGTCCTTCGCAAATAATTCCTTAACCATCAATTATTGGACTTTCTTTATATCCGCTCAAAAACCATAGTGCTTCAATTCATTAACAGCATAACATTATTTCCTGTTTGTTAACAGTAACACAGATACACTGAGCTTCATTTCCATAAATCAAGATTTTTCTTTTCGTACTTATCCCTAAAATATCCTCAATCAAGATTTGATACCCAAAACCAAAGAGATTTCCTAGCATAATTTGCACTAAAAGATAATTACCCTTTAAGAATTTGCAGAAATTAAAGCTTCTGTGATCTCTAAAACTTAACAATTCCAGAAAACTAAGGGTCCGTTTGGAAAGCAGGAAAATGACTTCTGAAAAATGTTTTCTGGAAAATGAGTCATTTTCCGAAAAACAGTTTCATTTCCAGTTTGGATGTATTATGGAAAACTGTCTTTGTGTGTTTGGTTCATTTTCTGGAAAATGGATATAATTGTATAATTAAACATTGTAATTGTTTTATTTAAAATATAAAAAAAAAAGTATAATAGTTATTAAAATAATGGTATTTAATAAAAAATAGAATTTATAAAAAAAATTAAAAAATTAAAAAAATGTAGCAAAGGTTTTCGGCGGTTTCCCCACCTCCTTGGTCCATGGTCATGGGTGATATGGCTTGGTTTTGGTCAAAAACATGCGAACCAACTATTCTGGCGATTCCGTAAAATGACTTACGAAAAAAAATTCCGTAAGTCATTTTCCGAAAAAATGAACTGATTTTCCTTGGTCAACGGAAAATTTTCCGTTGACCACATTTTCCGGACGTTGCCAAACACAGAAAACTCGGAAAACATTTTCCGGAAGTTATTTTACAGGTTACCAAACACACCCTAAATAGGTTTCATAACAACCAATTAGAGGTGCCTAACGGGCTTGGACTGGACCGATCTTTATGGCTTTTTTTTTTTTTGGAATGGCCCGATTTGATTCGATTAGATTTTGGATCGGGCTTAGCCCACTCGAAAATTAAAATTAAAGTTCGGCTGATCCATAAACCAAAAATAAACAAATTAAAAAGTATATATCGACACTTTATTGCCTCCACTGAGGCTCGAACCCACCACCTTCCATATAAAGGAAAATGTTTGATGCCACTAAACTACAAAGTCCTTGGCAATATTGACTCTTGTGCTTCAATAGATTGAGAAAGTAGTTATGAACAGATACTGCATTGTAATAGACTAATAGAGTCAGTAGTATTCAAAAAAAAATTATGTTTTATTCTTAGGGGGTGTATTCAATCAAGAATTTCAAAAACTTTTAAAGTGATGAATTTTAATTGATTTTGTAGAGTTTTTGTAAACTTTCCTAGAATCTTTTAAACTTTTATAAAATTTGTAAGAGTTTATAAATATCCATAGAACAAACATTTATAGACTTTTAAAAACTTTTTCATATTAAAAAGTTTACAAAACTCATTAAAACTCTAAATTGAATACACCCTCACAAACATTCCATAACTTCTATTAATATATTATCTATAAATTAGTGCATTGTAAAAATATTAAAAAAAATATTGATGTCACAAAAATAGAGTATATTATTCATAAAGAAAATATAATCAATTTTTATAAATATAACCAATAAAAATATTTCATAAACTAATGAAACAACTAATGTTGAGTAATATAATTATCAAAATGTTTAGAATGAAAAAAAGTACAAATTTCCCTTTAAAAAAGTACGAATTAAAATATTCATCTGGTTAGTACAATTATCTTTGATTCAAATTAGTATAATTAATAATAAATAAACATACAATTATATAAAATTATAGACATATTAATTAAATAAAATGTAAAAAATTATAAATTAAAAAATTTGCTACAACCAGCAGCAAATAATTTTGCTGCGACTGCTGCTGTTCGCAACAGATTCTTGTTGCGATGGCAACAAAAAAATTTGTTTGAACATAAAAAAAAGTATTTATGAAGGATTTGAAACGTACCGTAAAATTGATGAAAAATTTGCCTAGTTTAGATAGAGGAAAAAAAGTCTGTAAAGAATGTTGAAAAGTTTGGGGTTAGAGGATTGGATTTCATCTATTTATATTAATGAAGAAAAAGTCTATAGAAATCCTATTCTGACAGAGTTAGTGAAAGTCAGTAACTTTTTGAATACCAGTAGACTTTTAAAAACTCTATAAAAGTCTGAATCCAATACATGTATACTTTTAAAGAGTTTTGAAAAGTTTGAACTGAATACAGGTAGACTTTTAAAGAGTTTATAAAAGTCTAAATTGAATACCAACAAACTTTTAAAGTTGATAAAAGTATTTAAAAGTTCATGAAAGATTGAATACACAAATTAGCTTTACATGTTTACATATTTATTTTCGAATATTTAACTTAAGAATTATTACAAGAAAATTATGAAATGAATAATCAATAAGTAAGACTCATTACTAAAGATAAGTTTGTATATTGCAACTAGTCAACTACTAACTTCTGGTAAGAGTAATTTTTCAATTTTTTTTTGAAAACTACTCACTCTATTACAATGCAGTATCTGTTCATCATAACTACTTTCCTCAACCTATTAGCACAAGAATCAATGTTGTATTGTCTCCACTGACGCTCAAACCCACCACCTTCCATTTTGATGTCACTGGACTACAAGATCCTTAGCGTAATTTTTCAATTTAAAACAAATAAAATTTTACAACTTTAAAATATTTTAAGATAGTTATTACTAATTAGTAGGCTAGTTAAATAATAAACACACAACAATTTAATAGCATAAAATCTATTTCAGAATTTCTAATGTGATAATTTCATGTGTCATTAGTCCTTTAGATTATATATACATATTACATATTTTAAAAAATGTATGGGCCAACAGGCTGGAGTAGGCTAGCCCAGTCCTTTGGTCTAAAACTAAAGTCCGATTATATTAGTAATATAAAACAGGCTAGCCCTAATTCGCTCATTGTAGCAAATGGACTGGACTGAGTCGGCTTAAACATGTTGACTTGGACTAGACTTCGAGCTAGTCTATCCGTTTGACACCTCTACAACCAACACTTCATAGCTCGTGTACATCAGTACATGACAAATTATTATGTAGACCAGAGTCTAAAGTACACAATTTACATACTAAATGTTCACAATTTATATATTAAATGTTCACAATTTATATATTAAATGTTCACAATTTACATACTAAATGTTCACATTAAAATTGTGAACATTCAACATGTAAATGGACATGGGTCAATATTTCCATGGTATAACTATTGCGTGTACAGAAAACAAACTAATGGATTTAATTAACCTGGGTAGCCCGAATCAATAAACCCGATAAGAATATAGGGGGTATGACAAGTATGGATCAAGGTGCACCTCGGAGGTACTTGTATATATTGAACAAATAATAAAGCTATTACAGGATTGGTAATAACAGGACAAAAATGTTGTTAAGACAAAGAAGTGAAAGATGTCTTGATTAGACAATGTTTCATGTTTATATACTAGCTGTAGGTCCAACAACCTGGAGAAAACCCCTCGAGCGGGCCTGGACCGCGTCCCACGCCGATAAGACCGCGTCAAACCACGACCCGGGGCCCCTGGGCTGAGCCTAGAGCTCGGCCCAGCCGACCTCTGGAGAGGTCGGCCCAACCGGCCTCGTGGAGGACGGCCATGGGCCGAAAAGGGCCCGGGTCGGGTGATCCTCGACCCGTGCTCCGTGCTCACTCCGTGGCGAGTCCGGGTATGATTTATCCATCACAAACCAAAACAATGATAATATGAAAATTAAGCAAGATAAAACAAATCAATAAACAGTGCATAGGCAATCCCATAAGGAATGATGAGAGAAGAGAAAAGGTACCAAAAAAATAAAAATAAAAGTAAAGACAAACAGAAAAGATAAAACAGAACCAAAACAGTTACTGTGCAATTTGTCTTTTTTTTTTTTTTTTTTTTTTTTTTTTTAAGTTAGTAAATTTTAGTAACACAATTTTTTATTTTTAAAAAAGGTCTAAGAAAATAATGATTTGTGTATATTATTTCATCATTAATTTGTCATAATTAATAAAAAAAAATCTATTGTATCATCTTTTAAAACAAAAAATTCCCTAATTAAAGATGTGCATTTTAAAAGAAAAAATTGAAGCATAGTTATACAGAAATATAACAATTTCCTAATACAAAGTAGTGTATAATGTCACTCGGGAACCATACAGAGAGATTTCTATGAATTTTTATGTAAGATTAGAGAGATAAAAATTTTTATAAGTACCTTAGAGCATCATTACTAATGCATTTTTAGGGTTTTTTTTTAATTTTTAATTTTTTTAATATAACATTTAGGTGAGTTGGAACAGAGATATGAGAGTAGAGAGAATAAAAAAAAATTGCATAATGGTGGGTTTTTTGTGAGATCCGTAGGGGAGGAAAAAAACACGGCTGGTGTGCCTTGCGTGCACAACAGCACAAGTTGCCCCAAGTGAGCGCATACAGTTGGGCACATTGAATGATAATATATATATTTTTTCTTTCTCTATTTTTTTTTTTCTTTTCCTCCTCCTTCTCTCTCATATTTGGCCCAAAAAACACAAAGTTTCAATACTATTAAAGATGTTTTCAGAAGACACGAACTTCAAAATTTTATTAGTATAAATTGTGTTGTGCATGATTAGGGCATCTTCATCCCTTCTCCTATTTTCTCTCCATTTTATGCGTCTAACTCTTTCACATCGCAATTCTTATTCATTATTTTCTTTTCAATCATTCTCCAGTAGTTATATCGTGGATCAGGGTGCACGTAACAACATGGCATTCCTATTTTCTCTTTAAATTTTTTCAACTTAAATTTATTTTTATTTTTCTTTTTATACAAATAAAATTAATGTATAAAAAAAAATCATAAAAAGCACTAATTGAAATATTTTAAATGACATATATATTGATATATTTTTTTAAATAAAATTTTTTGACTAAATTTATAGGTACATAAAAAAATGTTTATGCAAATTAAGTCTTGTTTTTATGAATATATAGAAAAAACATTATCAACCTATTATAGAATAAATGAAAATAGATATATGATGTACATGTAGTTTAATATATATATTTTTTATGTATGTACATTAAGGTTTATGTTTATAATCATATAGAACAAATATTACGAAGATAGTATAAGTTAAGACGGATGTTATAATGTTGGGAAAATAGCATGAAAATGGCATAATATGTGGCTATTTTGTGGTAAATAATAATACATTCCGTAAGTGTAAACTAACTTTAGTAATGGATTATTTTGTTCTTATGTTCGAACCCCATCCCAATCAAAATTGACACAATTATTAAACATATACTATGAAAATGTAGGGTTGTTAACGAACCGAACATAAACGAACGGAGGCTGTTCATGTTCGTTTGTTAAGGATTTTGGGGTGTTCGTGTTCGTGTTCGTTTGTTAAGGTTTTTGAAAATCTTGTTCGTGTAATTCGTTTGTTAAGCGTTCATTAGTGTTTGTTAACGTTCGCGAACATGTTCGTTAACGTTAACGAACACGTTCACAAACATGTTCATTTACGTTCATGAACACGTTCGTGAATATTTAATAACCAAACACCTGCACATGTTCATGAACATAATTTGTTCACGAACAATAAATAATCTACATTCACGTCTTCACGAACAATTATATATATATATATATATATATATATATATATATATATATATATATATATATATATATAATATAAACATGTTCGCGAATATTATTAAATGAACACTAAACGAGCTTGTTCGCGAACATTACTAAACGAACAAAAACGAGCTTGTTCACAAACACTCCTAAACGAACACAAACGAGCTTGTTCACGAACACTTAGCAAACGAGCTTACCACTGTTCAGACTCTGTTCGTTTATTAACCGAGCTCTAAATTTTGTTTGTTAATGTTTGTTTACCTCAATAAACGAACATAAACGAACGCTTACCGAGCTCGAACACGAGTAGTTTGTCGAAAGCTCTGTTCGTTAACAGACAGCCCTATGAAAATGCAAGGCACTAAAATTGCAGTGAATCACCAGAAAAATTATAATGAGATCCCTAACATGTATCACCGGAATGTAGAGGCATTTAAAAAAAAGTAAAAGTTAGGAGTATAATTAACCTACTATGTGTTATGCTTTGATTGCCTAATAAAAAGGGTTGGACCATGATTTTTGTTCATTCGTTTTTCTTCAACCAATAAAATTGAACATTTAGTGGGAGTAAAAGTTAGAAGTATAATCTAGGAGTATATGTAGCATTTTCCTATGCATTATATCTTTTTATTCTATGTGCTGAAGAACTAACCTATATCATAAATCATGTAGTGCTTCAGGGACGCTTGTCCTGTTGTAAGATCTCCAGAAATGCAATGGGTATCTCCCATCTTTTTTTTTTTTTTTTTTTTTTTTTTGCAGGCGATGGTAACATTCTTTTCTTTAAAGCTATTGGTTTGGAAGCTGCGTGTTTTTTGAATTGTCTGTAGAAGTACGAGATGATCTCTGGTCAAACCATGAATTTCAACAAATCTTGCATTATACTCAGTCGCAACACTCCTGTTAACTATAGAGATTATATTTCTACTACTTTTGGAGTGCTGCAATCTCCTAATATTGGTAATTATTTGGGCTTCCCGGTGGGACTGGGCAGAAACAAACAAGATATATTCTCCTTCATTTAAAGGAAGTTGCGACACATGATTGGAGGTTAGGGGAAGAAGATCCTCTCTAGAGCAGGGAAGGAAATCTTGCTTAAGAGTGTCGCACAAGTCATTCCTACCTATACCATGAGCCTTTATTATCTCCCCATCTCGTTTTGTTAGAGGCTTGAGATATTATGTAATAAATACTAGTGGGAGTTTAAACCTGCAGCATGGAATGTTATTAACTGGTCATTCCTAAGAAAAGGAGTGGTCTTGGATTCAATCTTTTCAATATGGCTTTGTTTGCAAAGCAAGGTTGGAGATTACTCACCAATGCGACGTCCTTGGCTTCAAGATTGTTGAGAGCTCGATATTTTCCCTATAGGACTTTCCTGGATGCTAGTGTTGGTGCCAACCCCAGTTTCTGTTGGTGCTCAATTATGAGGAGTTAACAGCTTTTGAGAGAGGGGTGTTTTTGGAGAATCGAGAATGGGAAAGATACAAATATTTGGTCTCACCCTTGGTTGCCTAATCAAAATAATCCATTTCTTGTTACTGTTGTCTCTCCTCTTTATGCTAATTTAACTGTGGTTGATCTCATTAATCCACATATAGGTGATTGGGATGTGGACTTAATCTAGGAGCTTTTCACTCAAAGGGACACTAATCTCATTCTAAAAATTCATGTTTCTCCTAAACATGACGATCAATGGTGTTAGAGGGGTGACCTCAGAGGCTTATTTCGTTGAGGAAGATATATAACATCAACGAGGGTTAGCAATCTTTTTAGAAAAAGGAGAACAATTGAGAGCGATAAAAAGAGTCTATGACGTGTTATAATAATATTGCCCTAGAATCGTTATTTGCTCGGTGACTGTGCAGTCAAGAATCCCGGCATCCTTTCGACAAGCTACACATACTAACTACGCTTAGCTTACACTAGCTATAGCGCAGGCGAACCTGACATTGCTCAAACAATGGGACACAAGAATTAAAGAGGAGGAAGAGACTCTTGGCGTGTCCTTGAGTATTGAAGTGAGATTGTATTTATAGCATTGGGGATCAAAGTCTGACTATAAAAACTCATGCAAATAATGGTAAAATGGATCTTGACTAGTAAAGTGGATCTTGACTATTCCCATGTTCAAGAAAAATTATGCGGACAAGAAGCATTCTTGTTTGAATGGTTTCCCAACAATCCCCCCACATTCAAAGTAGAAAGCTAGAAAGGATAATGTCTGAGCAATACAAACGAGTTGATCTTAATGTCAGTGTTTGAGAACTTGAATTGACACGTAGCGACACCAAGTAATTTTCTTCCCGAGAATGATATAACTCCTGAACTCATTAGTTAGATAAATTTTGAACACTAATGCACACATCAATTTGACTTCTTATGAGAAACCCTTAATATTCAAGTCTGTTGTGTCTATCTTAATATAGATCTTCAGCCATGTTAAGTCTATCTCAATATAGACTTTTATGTCTGTCAAGTCTATCTCAATATATATTTTTTAACTCTGTTAAGTCTATCTCAATATAGACCACCTTTAAAGGCTACAGAGTAGTTAAAGACATAAATCTGGTGTAAGTTTTTTCATGATTTCGTTTGACCACAGAAGTGGTATCTGTTATGAATTCCTTACCTCACTAGTCTTAACTCCATCTCTCTTGATGTTTCAATGATGGCCTTTCGATTTAGACCTTTTGTGAGAGGATCTACAATATCAAATTTTACATACTCCATTGTTTACTCCATTAGCAATCAATTGTCGTACAGACTCATGTCTAGTTCTTATGTGTTTTCTCTTCCCATTGTAGACACAATTCTTTGCAACACAAATGGCAGTTTGTGAATCACAATGTATAAGCATTGAAGGTGTTGGACACCCCCACAATTGCACGTCTACCAACATATTTCTTAACCACTCAACTTCTTGGCTTGCTAGATCAAGCGCTATGAATTATGTTTCCATAGTTGATCTAGCTATGCAATATTGTTTGGTGGATTTTCATGTAGTAGCTACAACGCACATTGTGAACACATATCCACTGGTGGTTTTGACATTATTAACGTCATTGACCCAGTTTGCATCATAGTATCCTTCCATGATTGTTGGAATCCTACATAGTCAAGACCCCAGTCCATGGTGCCTCTAAGGTACGAAACACTCATCTTAGTGTATTTTATTGTGTTTCACTTTGATTGCGGGTATAGTGACTGAGTCTATTCACTGTAAGGGCAGTATCTGGTCTAGGGTAGTTCATTAAGAACATCACGCTTCCTATGACTTTATCATACTCTTCCTGGGATATAGAGCTCCCGTAATTTCTCTTTAAGTGTACGCCATAACCATAGGGAGTGTTAGCGTGCCTCTCATATATTTTAGCCCAACTAAACCTCTGGATGCTCATGGTGCTCTAGAAAGATATTCCATTATCTTTCATTAAAGGTGGCTAATCCTTTTCACTCAAGTAGGTAATTTCGTTATGCCTCTATCTCAATGTAGACTACCCAAGTTAGGTATGAAATCGTTAAGAGCAATTTATGCTCACCATCTCAAATGTTAAGCGGTGAATCCATTATGTCCATCTTAATAGGACCATCCATCTCATAGGGTTACGAATTCATTAAGCGTTGTAGCTCAACCGCACAAGGACACACATCACAGGAATGACTAATAAGTGTACTATTTTGTGATTATTTTCATGGCTTCGTTTGAACATAAGAGTGGGATCCACCACGAATTTATCACATCTTGGCTTTAAGTCATTCCATCAATAACTCAATGACTAATATTCATAATTAGTCTTCTATTAGACTAAGTTGATCCTTTTGATCATAGCTTACATACACTTTGATTAGTACTTTATTTACTCACTAATAGTTCACTTGAGATTTTCATGCTTAACATGAAACTTTCCCATTTATTATTATTCCCAATTCCACAGAGAGACTTATAATGAAGAAATATAAGCACCTAATTTCCCCCACAAAGCAAAACTTGCAAAGATTTTTCTCAAAAGTACTTGATCTCTGACCTAGATTGGTCTTTGATGCCCAACATTGGCTCCTTAATTAACTAAGTTTTGCAAATTTTCTTTTGTGAAACTTTATAGTAACTCTGCACTTAGTTCACACATACTCAATGGTTGTATATATTTAAACCTCAGCTCGATTATCTCAAACCACCATAATTACCCTTTAAACAGGAGGAGTCATAGGATTTCCAAATTGACTCAACCAAGATTTTAAATAATGTATGTATGTAAATGTTCATTGCCAGTAAGTTAAAGATATATTGTTGTTTGCATGATACTTCAGGGTGAATAACATAATCACAAATTTCACATAATGTTCTTGAGAATCTCATATCTAAATAATATATTCAAACTGGCATGCATTAGAGAATAATTTATATACAGAAATTTCAACAAAGTGACTTTATCATATAATGGCTTTAATATTTAAAGTTGTTTAAACTCATCATTTTTCCTTCACTTGAGGAAATTCATAACTCATATATAGCATTGGTATAATGCAAATCAGTACAATTTTCATATTTATTTTCAAAAGAATACATAGTCCCCACTTATTTAAAAAATGATAATTTAAATTAACACCCTATTATTGCACCACTTGAGCAATATCTATTTTCAAGGCTTAGATTGTTTAATAACATATGAAAGTCAATCTCATTTCACCCTACTTCTTAAAAACTCCCAAGTCGAGTGGTGACACCGAAGTTTGCTTAAAAATCACATTCCTAGACAGAGTATTCAAGAATGATGACTTTTTCATGCTACCAAAATATTGCAAATAAAGCCTTTGATATATGCTTATTATCTTTATGCAAACAATTTCGTTACATGATTCAAATATTTAAAATCATGTCACAATAATATACCTATCATATTCATTCAATACAATACTTGAGCAATATCTATGTCAAATCATTTCAATTAATATGATTTTAATTCATGCTTGCGATATATACAATATTTTCAAATAAATAACACATTGATGTTTTGAAAGAAATTAAGGATTTTGGCATATTTTGCTCATTTACTTTTATTTACAACCAATCATAAATAAATTTAGTGTATGATTTAATATGCACATTATACCTTTGCACATAAATGATTATGACGCTTGTTAATGGTAGTCATATGGCCCTCACAATTCTGATAGTCATCAAGTCATTTCAATAGCTCATGCTCTGAGTTTCTTCTCTGTATATAACTTGATAATGTCGGATTATCTTCATATTTATTATGATATCACTAGTATGGAGATTACTCATGCATGTAGTCCCTCTATACAATTCAAACCATCTATATAGATTTTATGAAGTCACAAGGATATATTCATACAGACTAATTAATAATAATTTGATGTTATAAGTCAACATGTGCATAAGTACACAATTTATATATGAACTTCAAATCAGATAGATGGTCTAATCACTTAGCAGTAGTGTTAATTCAACACTTCTATCACAACAAAAGTCATAGAGCTCATACATGTGTATAGTTATAAAAACAATTCACTATACATGTGCTTTTTGCCCCAAGCATTTGAGACTAGGGGTGTCAAGGTGGGCTGAAAGTCACGGTGTCAAGGTGTTTCATTGTTTTGGATTTAAAAACTTTAAGATTAAACTTGAACATGATTTTAATATATTTATTATTAGTGTTTTTATTTTTGTAATTTTTAAAAATATTTATTCATGAAAACAAAAACAAAAACAAAAATAAAAAGTCTATGAGGCCCGTCATCCCGCGTGGGGCGAGCCAGGTTACATGATCCAAGCTCGTGAGCCGGCATGCAAAAGCCCATAAAAAATAAGGCCTACAGTGGGACAGACCGGTCCCACTTTGATAGCAGTCGTTATACGGTGGACCATGGTCCACAATGCATTGTGGACCATGGCCACAAAACGACGCCGTTTCAGTAAGTGGGAGAAACGGCAACGTTAGTCGTAACGGAACTCCGTAACTGATATTACAGTTAAATCTCAAAAGATACTGCCTCACATTTGTTTTTATATTATCGAATGAAACTGCAATTATATCAAAAAAGAACTACAGCTGTGTTCAAAGGGAACTGCAGTTGTGTTGAACTAATACTAAATAACAGTTTCACATTTTTGGGTATTGCAGTTATATCGAAAAGGAACTACAGTTGTGTTGAAATGGAACTGCAGTTGTGGTGAACTGATACGGAAAAGATACTGCCTCACATTTGTTTTTATATTATCGAATGAAACTGTAGTTATATCGAAAAGGAACCGCAGTTGTGTTCAAAGGGAACTGCAGTTCTGTTGAACTGATATTGAATAACAGTTTCACGTTTTTGGGTACTGCAGTTATATCGAAAAGGAGCTGCAGTTGTGTTGAACTGATACTGAATAACAGTTTCACATATTTGGGTGTATATTGTTCAATGAAACTGTAGTTATATCGAAATGATATTGTAGTTGTGTTGAAAGGAAACTGCAGTGTATTATAAAAGAAACTGTAGTTGTGTTGAAAGAAACTGAATAACAATTTCACATATTTGAGTGCATAATAATGTCAAATGAAACTGCAGTTATATCCAAAAGGAACTACAGTTGTGTTGAAAAAGAACTGCAATTGACGGAACAGAAGCGTTTCAGCCGTTTGTTGTCATTAATCAAAACGACGTCGTTTAAATGCACGGTCCACGGTAAAATTTGTGCTTTGATAGTACTATTTGAGACATAATTGCAAAACATCGTAAGTTAGTGTATGAAAATTGTGTATTTAGCCTCTCAATTTTTTTCTAATTGTTATTTTAATAAAGAACTTTTCAAAAAGTTATAATTGTAGTCTCTAGAGCAATATAATTGTTAAACTGCATTATGATTTTACTTTTTTACATGAGTATTTTAACAATTTGTTATGCTTCTTCTTTAATTATAACCCTTTTCAGTCTTTAATATTTCATTTGCAAAATAAAAAATTTGATTTTAATAGGTTCAGAAAAACAATTTGTTATGCTTCTTCTTTAATTATAACCATGGTTGCAGTAGGCGCTAGGCACTAGTCGGGCGGTAGACTAGCGCCTAGCGCCTAAGCGGTCTAGGCGGCGCCTAGGCGGTACCTAGGCGGTTCTAGGCGGCGACCTATAAAAACAAAAAATTAATTCATGTGTGTGGGTATATGTCATATATTATATTATATATTACATATATATATCTCTTCCTTCTCTTGTATAAATAAATAAATTTAAATACATATAAATATAATAATAAAATTAACAATGCCGACTCGCTCGAGTTAACTCGGCTAACTCTGTCGAGTTGGGCGAGTTAACTCGGCCAAATTCGGCCTAGGCGGCCGCCAACTCGGCCTAGGCGGCCGAGTTAGGCGCTAGGCGGCCTCCTAGGCGGCCGGCCACCTAGGCGGACGCCTAGGGATCAATTCGCCACGGTCTAGGAGCGCCTAGCGCCTAGGCGGGGATTTTTGCAACAGTGATTATAACCCTTTTAAGTCTTAATATTTCATTTGCAAAATAAAAAATTTAATTTTAATAGGTTCGCATAAGGAAAAACAAGAACGATATACCATAATTGAAGAGAAAATTTAAAGAAGGTTGATAATTGTATTTGTTTTGCAAATGAAATACTAAATCCGAAGATGTTATAAAGAAAAAAGGTTACTAAACCAACAATGCAGGAGGAGAGAAACCCAAACACAAAACAAACAAATACAAGGTGAATGTCAAAAGAGTAAATGAAAACAAAACAAAACAAAGCAAAACCAAAAAAAAAAAAAAGGTGAAACTAAATGAGAAGAAAGAGCGATATTGAGGCATAGCAGAAAATTGCAGGAAAACAAATGAACATGAATGGCTTTGGATAAGAATCAACCACAAGCTGCTGGGAAGAAACAATTACAGGAAATTTGTTAACACTTAACAATGCTTCACATTCACAATACCACCAAACGAAGAAATCAATTGGTGTAAACAAATGCAATTTCTCGATCGGCAAAGAAAATGATATAATTCTTACAAGGCAAAAAAAAAAACAGGAAAACCAGCTCAATTATATTAACCACCAAGTAAAGAAAAAAAAAAAACAAAAACAAAAGCCTACATACGATACAGAGGCAAAGGAAAACGAATTTACAGACATCAACCCTCTATTGGATTTTACATGGACATTTTACAAGTGGGACATAATCTGGCTACACGAGCCAAATTTACAATCAGGATACAAACCAATTACAACACAAAAGATACAAAATATTAATCATGGAATCTATAATTACAATTCACAAAGTATACAACCTAGTTGTAAGAACAATTCCATAAATACATATGCAATATGCAATCACCATATCCAATAAAGACTTGAGATGGCTCACCGAGAATACATTTTGTAGTATCTTAAGCTCATAGTTTCATATGCTCCATGGAGAAATGAGTAACGTAACCCTCCAGTATGATAGTAATTGCTTAATTTTACAACACAAAGTTAAGCATACAACAGTTCTACCGGACCATCCCTAAAGTTGAATTGGATATGTGTACAAGCCATCTAGTGGACAAGTATGGGGCTCAAACTTGGTACAACACGCTTACAGGCTGATAGAAAGGGACAAGCATTGGAATGAAACGCTTACATGTTTGGAAAATACTACACACAATCTACCAAAACAGCTCAAAATAGGATTTGTAAAAGTACATGTGGCAGACACATCCCTATGGCCATAACTGGCGACATGATTTGTAATCTTCTTTACAAACTTTCATGAAGGGTAAACCATATATAGATTTCATGAGGAAAACAAAATACAGCCACATTCAATGGGCCAAAACACTAGGATTGTCAGAGAATTCATCCAAGTTAACTCATCTTCCTCCATGTAACCAACATAAGCGGATTTAGACATGAAAACAAAGAGTTGCCTCTCTGCTCCCTGAATACGATAATTAAAGAAAAATTTCCATGTCAAAGTCCATCAAAAGAGATCAAATACTGACAGGACAGCTATATTTGCACATAAATATGCCCACCCCTAAACAAAACATTAAGAGAAGAGGAAAAAGTTAAATGGTACTTGTAAGAGATCAGACATGGCCTAAACACATGCTTCAGATCAGTTTAGCATGCTCTTCTAAAATATTGTTACTTTCTTATTTATATCATAAAAATGTCACAAACTGGGCAGACCTAGAAAAACATAACTTCCCACTCAAGGCATCACACAAATTTCAATCAGTGCCACACTGCCACATCTTAAGTTGTTCAGCATTTAGCAATGACCCAACAATGGCTATGCTTATCACTTGCACAGTCACACAAGTATAAGTGAAAAACTAAAAGTTCAAATACACAAAAAACAATAAGTAAATGTTATTGACTATGCACTTTGTTATGCCATATAGGTTTCTAGATGCTTTTAGCTGAATTCTTAGAAAAACGACAAAATAAAGAACACTTCACTTTGCCATACTTTATAAGAAAATACAGTCTCTCACCACCCAGGACTATTCACTTTTAAATATGGAGTATTAAAGTTCCATATAAGAACGCTCATCGCCATAAGTTAGTACAACATATCTTAGTGTGAACCATAAGAACTGAACTGGGAAGCACATTATGCTATCAGGAATATCTTAGATGATCCATATAAATGGTAAAAATAGTGTCACCACTCACCACCTAGCCTCAGAGAGAAAATTTCAATTCTCAGAGAATGCATTATAACTTATATAGAACTTAAAATAACAGTTACCAAAATTCAAAATTCATGGAGCATAGATCATTAAAACAAGGACTGGCTCTGTAAACAAGTAATCACATCATCAACAACATTACTTCTTAAACCAAAGAATGGAAAATCAAAAGAAATTTGAAAAAACAAAAGAAGCTTTCTTCATGAAAGAAAGGCAAATGCAATGAATATTTTAAGCAAGTCAAACTATAATGGATTATAACAGGAAGCCAGGAACTAGTTCAATAAGCAAGCAACCACATCATCAACAACGTTACTTAAACCAGACAATAGAAAATTAAAAAGAAAGTTGAACAAGCAAAATAAGCTTTTCTTCATGAAAAAAGGCAAACGCAAAGAATATTTTAAGCAAGTCAAACTACATAACAGTATATAACAATGTTCCTGGTGTCTCAAATTTCATAAAAAGCAAGGATAAAACCAGCTCAAGAGAGCTAATGGAACCATAAATCCCTCGATCCTAGATGAAGATTGGCAGGAGGCAACAAGAACTCTCAAGTCCCAACACACTATGAAATCCCACAGAAGTCCTGATAAAGGTCCTCAGGATCATAAGACAAATATAATGTCTTGCACCAATTAAGGTTCATAGCAAATAGAATAAAAGTTAAGCTATATTCTTACTTCATTGAATTCAGGAAGAATTCATATGCCTTCAAGCAGTCAGCATAGGAATGCAGTGAAAGGATAATAGGGTGGTAGGAGTCCAATTAAGACCATGTGAAGAATAACAGAGCATTTAGCCATGTTACTCTGATGGCAACCTTTTCCGCTTCCCATAGTCAGTATCCCTCGAACGAGATCGATGATCCTCTTCCTGCACTGCTCTGGATCTGCTTCGAGATCTTGAAGAATGTCCCCTATCATAGTCATCTTCATAATCTAACTCACGTTCTTTGTGACGGTAGTCCCTATAACCATCTCTTTCATCCCTGTACCTGTGCTCCCTATCATACCTGTCCCTTTCATACTCTCTATCATCCCGATGCCTCTTCTCAGAGTTACCTGACCAATCACGTTCTGAAGCTCGCTCCTTCTCCCGGGAAGCAGCTGTCGACCTTGCTCCTTTGTCATGGCTGGCCTCTCCATACCCATACTCAGATGCATTATCTTCACCACCATAACTTGACTCCCTGGTCCTTCTTTCATGCTCTTCCCCTCCCCACCCACCAGTGCTTGTATCAGTCCACATTCCTGGATGAGGACCATCCATCCCTGTTGTCCCCATCATCCCCATGCCATTGGCAGCCATCCCACGGCCAAAGAAGGCGGGATTGACATGAGGAGCCACTCCAGCAAGCCCCATTGGATTGACAGCAGGAAACGGAGGAAGCATCCCTGGGAAACCAGGGCCTGAAAAGCCTCCATAACCAGCTCCTCGACCCATATAACCAGGATCAAATCCAGGACCCATCATGCCCTGAGGATGCATAAGACCTGGAGGACCACCAAAACCTGGACCTGCAATCCCTTGTCCATAAGCTCCACCACTCATATTGGCATTGGCTCCAGGTACATTACCTACCATATTCTTTGCTCCCATAGCACCTCTTCCCCTTGCAGGCCCGCCACCAGGACCTCTGTTTGGCATTCCCTGTCCCCCTCGTCCCCAGCCACCCCTACCAAAATTCCTCCCTTGATCTCCACTGGGGAAACTTGTCCCACTACCTCTGTTCAGTCCTTCATTCATGGGCCTCCTTGGTTGAGCCTGAACTTGATTTTGGGTTTTGTTCATATAAGAAACACCCATCTGCTTTATTGTCTGAGGACTAGCAAATGCAACCACACAAGCTCGCCCATTGAAAAGGTGGCCATTCATTCCTTCTTTACAAGCAGCAGCAGCAGAAGGATCATAAAATTCGACTTGACAATAGCCTTTGGATTTGCCACTAGCTCTTTCATCAAAAAATTTAATCTCCTTAACTTTCCCATACTGAATTAGCACACTCTCAAGATCAGCATCAGTAGTCCACCAGTGCAACTCCCCCACAAAGAGCATTGTATTGCCATTTTCTATGGCTGGCCTCATCTGGTTTTCATTCATCATAGAGCTGTTCATGTTAATATTGGCATTAGAATTCATTTGATGAGCTGGCATCAATGGAGCACCTCTTGAGCCACCAGCAGCTGAATTCTGCAATGGCATAGACTCATTGACAGCATTGCCTGAAATATCAGCTGGATCAGAACCAGTCCTATGAGACATTGGAACTGATCCTTGAAATCCCATGTTTCCCACTTGAGGATCACGAGTCATTGAAGGAGGTCTTGCTTTTTCTGGGGCATCAGCAGCTTGGTTGGGACCCCTTTCAGCTGTAAGTCCACTCTTTTGCTCAGGAAATCGCAGTCCAGAACTGGCAACACCAGGGTTCATCTCTTGTGATGTTATAACACCCGCTCTTGGTTCAGACATATTATTTTCGGGAGCTTGGGATCCTCCATTTACCACAGTATCAGGAGGTTTTGGTGCTTCAGACCGCTGCAGCTGAAGAAAACCCTCTCCAACATTAACATCATTGTAAAGATCATCATATTCATCATCTTCACCCATCATTTCCTCCTCTGCAAGTGCAGGGATAGTTCCACCTCCATGATACTGCATCTTTTGACCTCCTCCATATTCCTCATCATCAAAATCTAATTGGTCATCAGCTGTAGGATCCATTTATGTTAAATAGCAGTGTTGATTATTCACCTCCACCTAATTTACAGCATATACAAAAAATAATTAAATTCACATCTAAGCAACATAAATATGCCCATCAGCTCTAAGGAAAAATAAGGAAAATTCAAGCAGATAAAAACACAAAGGTGCTTACTTTAATAAAGATAGAGTGTCAAATAGCATAACTTTTGAAAGTAACCCAATTACATGAAGCTGGTAGAATTTAAGGTAACATGAAAATCAAGATCTTGCAAACATCGAAAGGAACAAAACCGTATAGATCAGAGCAACATGTTGACTAGCATGTACAATTGATAATAACAATATGCGCTGTAAACATCTATAGCACCCACAGCGAGAAATTACACACCAGTTGCTAAAATCTCGAACCCATCCTTTCAATACCCATATCCCAAATTCAAATCAAAAAATTGCATATTTATTCAACAGCCAAAGCATAAAGAACATAAAAAAGAATTGAGAACAATTGTAATCGAAACTGCGATTGATTAATCATTAAAATAAACAATAAATGCGGAAATTTTGAAGAGAAATTGACTTGACTTAGTTTTAGGTTTATCCTCGGATGAAAAACAGGAAATGATTAAATAGCAGTAAGGTTACAGTATTTCCTTACACTTCTTCGTCTCACCTCCCAGCACCCAAAACTCAGCTCCTTCCCTCTTCAGTCTCTCTCCCTCTCCCTCCCTCCCTATCTCTCTCTTTCTCTCTCTCTCTCTTTCCCCCCCTTCTTCAGCTTCGTAGAATTGCTGGTCCAATGCGAAGTGGATTTTGTTTTCTAGTTTCAATTTTATTTGGGGAGGAAAGTGTAAATGACGGATATATTGGGTTCATTAAAAGCAATAATAGACATTCTATTTTTGACTAGATTTCTTTACAGCGTGCGAAGTTCCGTTGTCATGCTCAAAAATAAAAATTTTAATTAAATTTAACTATTACAAAAATGATAATTAATTCAAAAAAAAAAATTGTTGAATTTGAAAAAAAAAAAACAAATGAATACTCAAATTCAAAAAAAAAAGAAGAATTAATACCATCTGGAGTCCTCCAATTATAGTGGTTTTAGTCCTAAACTTTTAAATTAATTATCCGTGATCCTTCAATTTTCAAATTGTTACCATTCGTGGTCCAAGTTAACCACTCATAGTCCTTCAACTATCAAAGTTTAACCACTCAATATCCTTCCAAGAGGACCACAACGAGTTAAATTGTGAAAGTTGAAGAACATGAGTGGTAAGCTTTGTGACACCCCAACCTCACACAGGCTGAGATAGATAAAACTCAACACAACAGCTGCCTATCTCAACCAACAACATAACATAGCGGAAGCGAATTTAAAACTTAAGGGCGTCATGCCACATCTAGGTAGAAAACACGACCTAGATGCACAGGCTAACCATAAGAAACGAACTAACTGTCATGCATAATATTAAAATAAATCCTCAAGTCATAGTCAACAATATCCAAACACTAGTCAAAAGTATATGAAATCTCCAATGGCACACAGGCCCAAAAACCAAACCAAAGTCTAGACATCATAAAACTAAGTCTAAGCGTCCTCATAAGATCAGCTCTAACGCGCTCGCGCTCAGACTTAATCCATACCTGGAAAACACGCAAAGAACCATTAGCAAAAGACTGCTAAGTAACCACCATTCACACCCGCAAGGAGATATAGATATACATAAGCTTGTAAATAGGTTTACACACCCATATAGAATATAAACACCAACAAACTGTTCAATAGTTCAAAACAGATACTCAACAACAATAAGCTGAACAAATCATAAACCAAGACTAATCCGAACAAAACCAATAATCCACAACGAAAGCACAAGACAACAACGAACCATAACCAAGATACCAACTGAACAACAACCATAAGAAACAACCAATTATAACCAAGAACAACGGAACATCAACCGATAAACACAAAGACTCACAAGCCAATAACCAAGAAAGAATCCCAACTCCAACCTCCAAACCCTCGAACCAACCATCATACCAAGTCAATCACATAGTCAGAAGTCAAAAGTCAAGAGTCAGAACCCGGAAATCCGGTACACAGGGGTGATGAGCCCAATCACAGGGACCGAAGTCCAATCACAGGGACCGTAGTCCAATCACAGGGACCGACAGTCCAATCACAGGGACCGAAGTCCAATCACAGGGGTAATCAACCCAATCACAAGGACCGAAGTCCAAAGTCAGAAGTCAATAGTCAATAGTAGCACAGTCAAATCAACCAACAACCTCCAACGATACCAACAAATCCACCGTCACAAGCTCACACTCCAAACTCATCCCAAAACAACCAAACAAAGTGTTCATCTCAACTATGAACACAAACCAACTCCCAGGTAATGAATTCAAGGAATTAAATAAACCAAGAAAATAAAGTCCATATTCAAATGTTTTAGCCAACTGAGAGTTTTCCTTACTCCTATAACCTTGGCTTCTTTAGAATGATACACACCTTGCCATGAAATTCCTCTAACCACAATGAAATCCTTGTTCGCCCTCCTCAAAATACATCTAATTAAATCCCATATTCCTTGTATAAGACTAACATAGCATCCAAACCCATTTTAAAGCTAAGAAATTATTTTTTAAAAAATTATTTTTTTTAATACTACTGAGTCTTTTATAATGTAATATCTGTTTATACATACTTTTCTCAACCTACTGAAACCTGTGACCTTTCACTTGGGAGGGCCACAGTTATGCCGCTTGACCACAAGGCCATTGGCAAAAAATTATCTCATTAATTTTATTATATTTGCAAAATAGAAATAACAAAAAAAATTATTTTTGGTTGCTTTCACTTTCTTCATCTCTTATCTCCATATTGGAAAGAATGAGGATATCAAATTGATGATAAATTTATTTTCGACAAAGAGACCATACCAAAAGAATTTAGAATTAGGAATTAGGAAAGCTATATCTAGTTTGAAAGAAAATATATAAAGTCAACTCTAACCAAGATAAATAAAACTCACTTCGAGATTTTAATACTACAATAAATTCTCATGCGCTATACCTCAAAATTGACCAAATTTGACAACAATTATAATATATAAAACATGAAACTAAGAGACATGTTGGTGGTGAGGTTGTCACTAAACTGACCAATGATCATTTATTTGTTGTGGTAGCGGTCCTATACCATTTGTGGAGGGCAAGAAACCTAGCGGTTTGGGAGAAGAAGTTGCCTCGTCCATCTGCTGTGTGGAGGATGGCCAATTCGGCTGTAATTGCATGGCGCAAAATACATCTTCACGAGGTTGCTACCCAGCCAGTGCCACATCACGCCATGCATTTGGTGCCGGCAGTTTCTCACACAAACGACCATCCTTCTACATTAGCTGCCAATTCCCTTTGCTGCCAGTTCGACGCAAGTTTCAACCATCATACGAAGGCAGCCGCGGTGGGAGCGGTCCTCATGACGCATACCGGCGTTTTTCTTGCGGCTTTTGCATCACGTCTCTCGGCATGCTTTTCACCACTCATGGCGGAGTCACTAGCGTGCAAGGAAGTTCTTTCGTGGCTCAAGGATCGTGGCTTGGATTCGGTTCACTTATTTACTGATTGCTCCGTACTACGCTCTCTCTTAAATTCAGAGCACAGTCATGTCTATTCTTATGTTGGCTTCTCGTTAGAGGCCTCCAAGTCTATTATGTCTACTTTTCAATCTTGTTCAGTTCATTATATCCCGAGATCCACTAATGCTCGGGCTCATATTTTAGCTTCTTTAAGTTTTGATCAGGAGGACCAGATGTATTGGGAGGTTATTCCTCCTAACTCTATTGCTCATTTATTCTAATATACCAATTTGGTTTTGGTTTTCAAAAAAAAAAAAGAGACATGTTGGTGATATGTAATAAAACAAGCCAACGTTGGATGATACTTACATATTTGACTTTTAAAATGTAGATTTACAAAATAATAAAAATGTGGTTTGTCCTCTTTGCATTCAGATTCATTTGTGATTTAGAGACTAATATAACTCTTTGTTTCTAGACCAAAGACAGAGAGTGTTTATCTTCATATCCAAATCAAAGATAAAAAAGTTTGACATCTTCATTTACCAATCAAAGGCAAAAAGTGTTAACTTTTTGATTGATTGACCATAATCTCTAGATTGAACATGAAGAGGGCCATTTCTATATCCAAACTCATATGTGATCTAGAGACTAAGATAACTCTTTGTCTCTAGGACCAAAGACAAAGAAGAAGGTTGGCCTTCATAGATGTATTTTTTATTTTATTTTTAGGCAGGGATTAATCGGCGCCTAAACACCCATGTACTTTTTATTTTATTTTTATTTTTTAAAAATTTGTTTGAGTATTTTTAAATTTTTAAAGACTAATAATTATAAACTATATCCTTTAAAAAAAATATAATTATAAACTATATAATACTTTAATAGTTAATACTAAAATATTAAATATTAACCGAAAAAATTCTAGAGTTTGAACAATTTAGGGTTATTTCACTCAAAAAGATGTTGTTTTGAGTAAAATAACTCATTTTAAAAAAATAACAATAGCTAATCGGTCGACTAGGCGACCTAGTCAGTGCTTAGGAGGTCTAGTCGGTGCCTAGGCGGTCAGCGCCTAAGTGGCCTAGGCAGTCGCCAAACCACAGATTAAGGTGATACGCTAGGCGGTCAGCTGGCGCCTAGGGCTTCTAGCGCTTAGGCGGCGATTATTTTTGCAACAATGACTTTAGGAAAGAACTTTACTAACCAGAAACGACAGAAAGTAAAAATACCGGAAATTAAAGACTCAATCAAGTTCAGAAAGGTCAAGTACAATAATCTTCGCAATATTATCTTAGAAAAGTCACAACCCGGAAGGTTAAAGATTCAAAAAGTTCAAGATCGCAAAGTAGAAGATCAGAAGGTTAAATGATCGAAAAGTGGAAAGGGTCAACCTTGACTGGAAAGTTAAAATTACCGGATAGTTGAATTAACACTGGAAAATAGTAGGATTCAATTTTCACAAAGTCATACCCGAAAAGGCTACTCAAGGTTGAAGTGAAAAGTGGAATCTCTGGAAAGTTAAAGGTTACTTTACATATGACAATTAGAATGTTTACTAGCAGAATAATTAACATCCTCAACCGAAAAACTATCAAGAAGAATGTTGCCAAAGGAATTTAAAGTCTGAGGTACACATCTTAAGATGGATTTCCTTAAATAACCAAGGCAAAGTGGACAATGTTTAAAAGCTTTTAGGAGAAAGGCAAAAGCAATGGCTAGAAATCTAACAAAAAACAACCAACTACTTGAAAAATCATTAGTCATTGCACAAATGATAAAAGACTATTTGAATTTTGTTCCCTCCAACGGACAAATTCAAATGTGTTAATAAATACCTCTATTCGAATCTTAATGAGGTGTTGGTCTGTGATACCCGATAATAATTTATTCCGATATTTCTCCCTGTAATTATTTTCAAGAAGGAAATTATTCTTCTAAGCTTAAATCCTTCAATTGAGAATAATTCCTAAGGAAATCATATTTTGCCTTAAACCCAAATTCTTATAAGATTTGATATATATGTATATTTTTCCTTAAGGCATTTTAACCCATTACCTTGTGGATTTCAATAAATCCCTTTGTTGGTTAAACCTTCTTATAGCCCAATATAATTCAAACCTTCAAATAGGATTGCTCGGGTTGACCATGGAGACGTATGTGGACGATATGCTCATCAAGAGCCGATCGAAAGAAACTCATCATACTGACCTGGCCCAAGCATTCAAGGTGATGGAAACTTTCAACTTGCACCTGAACCCAAGTAAGTGTGCTTTTGCTGTCCAAACGGGAAAATTCTTATGGTTCATGATGACGGGGGGGGGGGGGGATCGAACCAAACCCCGAGAAGGTCAGAGCGATCATGGAGATGCAACCCCCCGGTCAGTCAAAGACGTTCAACGACTGACCGGTCGACTAGCAGCACTCAGTCGTTTCTTGTCTAAATCAGTTGAGAAATCTCTACCTTTCATTCAAATACTGAAGAAGTTAAATGGTTTTGAATGGACACCAGCATGTCAATCAGCGTTCGACGGCCTGATGGCCTACTTGAGTTCATCACCAGTCTTGTTCAAGCCAGATGAAGATGAGACACTTTCCATCTACTTAGCAGTGTCTGACCGGGCGGTCAGTTCAATGCTCGTCCGAGAGGAAACCAAGGGAGTCTAGAAGCCAATCTACTATGTCAGTAATGCCCTCCAAGGACCAGAGCTGCGGTACACCAAGTTTGAGAATACCGTATTTGTACTCTAGGTGACCGCCAGGAAACTTGTAGCCTACTTTTAAGCTCACCCGGTGGTAGTCTTAACCGACCAACCACTTGGAACAATTCTCAGAAATCCAACGTCGTCGGGGCGGCTAATCGAATAGGCCATGATGCCTACCCAATTTGCGATTGAGTATAAGCCTCGCCCTACCATCAAAGCACAGGCGTTGGACAACTTCATTGTTGAGTGCACCGCACGGGACCCAGAGCCTGACCGACCGACCGCCCTGGAGGAACCATAGTGGGAAGCTTCTACTGATGGGTCTTCCAGCAAGAAAGGATGCGGATGAGGAGTCGTACTCACATCTCCTGAAGGTTTCAAAATTTATCAAGCTTTAATCTTTAAATTCCGACCCACCAACAACGAAGCAGAGTACGAAGCACTTTTAGGCGGAGTGCAGTTGGCTAAGCAGATGAAGGCTGACCAGCTGAGGTTACGATCGGATTCCTGATTGGTAATTGGTCAACTGTCTGGAACGACCGAAGCAAAGGAGGAACGCATGATACAATACAAGGACGTTGCCTTGGAGTTGTTGCAACAGTTCAACAAGTATTAGTTGATCCAAGTGCCCAGAATAGAGAACACAGACGCTGACATGTTGTCCAAATTGACACAGGAGGCCCCTGAGTATGTGTCCAAGATCGCATGGATTGAAGATATCGGGTCGCCGAGCATTGATGTTATTGAGGTCCGACCGGTCGAGATAAGCGAGCCAGATTGGATGTACGATCTGAAAAATTACATAGTTAATGGCACCTTACCAGATGACACCACCAGGGCGAAAAAGGTCAGACTGAGAACACCACGCTTCTAGTTGATCGACGGGAAACTCTACAAGCGGTCGTATGGCGAATCGCTCTTGAGGTGTCTAACCAACGATGAGGCCAAGATTGTGATTGAGGAAGTTCATGAAGGCATCTGTTCGGCTCACCAAGGACCAAGGACGCTGGCACAAAAGATCATCCTGCTAGGGTACTATTGGCCCTCAATTAACTTGGATTGTGAACACTACGTTCGGCGATGCACTACTTGTCAAGAATTTCACAAGTTGCCTGGACGACCGACCACATATTACCAACCGATCAACGAGGTAATACCCTTTGCAAGATGGGGAGTCGACCTGATCGGAGCATTCCCAATAGCAGCCGGTCGGAAGAGATATGTGATCGTAGCCATCGACTATTTCACCAAGTGGGTAGAAACAGAAACACTAGCAACCATAACTTCGCAGCAGTGCCAAAGGTTTCTTTGGGAGAAGGTAATCACTCAGTTTGGGGTTTCGGTCTACCTAATCACTAACAACGGGACGCAATTTGATAGTCAGCCGTTCAAAAGCTTCATGGCCAAACTAGGCATCAAGCACACCCGATTTAAATTCAGCCGTAAATTCGTTCAAGCCTTACGACCGGTAATTAATTCCTTGGGCAATTTAATTATTTTAATTGGGCTAGTTCTTCCAATTTCATACATATAAATATATATATATATATTTCTTGAGCCTAATTTAATTATTCTAATCAAGAGCCCAATTCTTGAATTTATTCTTGTAAGGGATTTTATTCAATTTGGATCCTTACAATTCTTATAATTAAAGTATTCTTACAATGGCCCAATTTCTTAATAATATATAAGTATAATGTCTTTAAGACATCTTATGGGCTTCTTTATTCTAGTGTATATATTTAATTGTAAGGGATGAATTTCCTTAGCCCAACTAATTAATCTTGTACATATTATATTCTTGTAAGTAAATATAATATATGAATGAGCCCATTTCTCATTAAGTCTTTCACCCTAATATAATATATGTATTGTAGTATATATATTCAAGACTAAAAATCCCTAAAGGTTTTCACTCCCTCTCTTCCCTACACTCACCATTCTCACGCCATTTTGATCTTCATTTCCTCCAAATTTGATCTTCATTTATCCTTCAAGTTTTCAAGTCAAGATTGCTCCTTTAGGCTTGTTTAAGTTTGGGTAAGTGCATCTAGCTAAGAATATTCATTGCATTTTATGGTTTTACTAGTCTTTATGCATGTTCTTATGTGTTTTCTTTTGGGGTTCTTTGGGTGAAAGATGATCAAGAAGGTGGTGGGGCTTTGTGAGCTTTGTTGAGGCTTGGCTTGGGTGGAAAGAGCTCCTAGAGGTAACCACTATGTCCATCAAAATCTATTTTTACACTCTCATTCTATATGATATTTTGGTGTTGGAAATCCTGAAATTTCTTGATTATTAGCCCTATTCTTGGTTGTATTTGTTGGATTTCATGATCTTGTATCTTGATCTTTTGCCTAGTGTTGATATGATCATTTGTTGGTTGGGATTTCCATGTTTTTGGCCTCTAATTAGATGAAATGTTGGTGTATTTTGATCTGATTGTTGCATTTTGGAACAATGTTTCGTATCTGGGCAGAACTGGAATCTGGGAGTGTGGGTGACCTTGCGGATGACCTAGGCGGAATAATGTGCCCCGCCGAAGTCTTCCGCAAGGCCTGAACGGTGGGCTCGGGCGGTGGGGGTTGGCCCGTTGAGGAGGACCGTCTCCTCCTTGCGGAGGAGGGCGGCGGAGGTCTGAGCTCCGTTGGAGAGCTCCGCACGGTCTTTGGAGATTTGCGTCCAGAGACTGTTTTGAGTTGTTATTGTCTGTTTGTTTCCCCTTTGTTCTGAATATTGTTGGAGTGTTTTGTTGGGTATTTTACCATGTCTTTGGAGTATTTATTCATGCCTTTTTTTGGGTATTTTGCCATGCCTTTGGAGTATTGATTCTTGTCTTTTGGTTCCTCTTTTTGTACTCATGCTTTATTGAAACCTTGAATTCATTACCTGGGAGTTGGTTTGTGTTCATAGATGAGATGAACACTTTGTTTGGTTGTTTTGGGCTGAGTTTGGAGTATGAGTATGTGGTGGTGGATTCCTTGGTATCTTTTGGAGGTTGTTGGGTGAACTAACTGTGCTACTATTGACTATTGACTACTGACTTCTGACTTTTGGACTTCGGTCCCTGTGATTGGACTTCGGTCCCTGTGATTGGGCTTTTGCCCCTGTGATTGGACTTCGGTCCCTGTGATTGGGTTCATTACCCCTGTGATTGGACTTCGGTCTCTGTGATTGGACTTCGGGGTTGGGTTTGGTATGATGGTTGGTATGAGGGTTGGAGGCTGGAATTGGGAGTTCTTTCTTGGTTTATGTATTCGTAAGTTCCTTGTGTATATTCGGTGGCTATCTTGTTGTTCTCGTTATGGTTGGTTGGTTCCTTTGTGGTGGTCGTTCAGTTGGTATCCTGTTTATGGATTCGTTGTATTGTACTTTCGTTTTGAATGTTGGCTTCGTTTGGATCAGTCTTGGTTTATGATTCGTTCAGTTTATTGTTGTTGAGTATCCGTTTTGAACTATTGAACAATTTGTTGGTGTTTATATTCTATATGGGTGTGTAAACCTATTTACAAGCTTATGTATATCTATACTTCCTTGCGGGTGTGAATGGTGGTTGCTTAGCAGTCTTTTGCTAATGGTTCTTTGTGTGTTTTCCAGGTTTGCCTTAAAGTCTATGCACGAGCGCGATAGTGTACACCTATCTGAGGATGCGTAGACTAGACTTTATGTTTTTAGACTTTGGTTTCGGGCATGTGTGCCGCTTTGAGATTTTATATACTCTTGGTTAGTTGTTTGATATTTGGAGACATGTTTTGAGGATTTTTATTTATACAGTTCAGTTCCTTTGGTTAGCCTGTGCATCTAGGCTGTGTTTTCTTACCTAGATGTGGCGTGATGCCCCTTAGGCTTTAATTCGCTTCCGCTATGTTATGTTTTATGGTTGAGATAGGCAGCTGTTGTGTTAAGTTTTATCTATCTCAGCTTGTGTAAAGTTGGGGTGTCACAGTTGGTATCATAGCCTGTGTTGAGGTCTAAGTAGAGATCCTAGGGTTGAAATATGAGACTCTAAGACTTGATCAGTAGAAATTAAGATGTTTGAGAATCCTAGGATGTGTGAATTCTAGGACACGCGGTGAGGACTCGTTTACTTGTTTCTGTTTTATGTTATGTAGGTTGCTTGTTGTTTGGCTGTTGTGAGCTTGTTCTCACCTTCTTTCTTGCGTGTTTGGGAAAGGCCAACCGCAGTGCTTCTCGCTTTCTGTTAGTTATCTCCCTCTTTAGCGATCATGGTGCCACCACGTCGACGTGAGGACTTCCCGGAGGTGCCCTACGCTGAGCAGCTGATGCAGAACCTCCAGCAGTTGACGCAGATCACGCAGCTTCTGGGGAACGCGATGGTTCAGAACAACCAGCGCGGGCAGCCGGATCTTGTTAGGAGGGTGGCGGGGCAGCACCCACCCTTCTTTGCTGGGCAGGAGGATGCCGTGGTCCTCGAGGAGTGGATCCGGGCGCTTGACAAGATCTTGGAGGTGGTGGAGTGTCCACCGGGTCGCCAGGTGGAGATGGCGAGTTTCTATCTGAAGGAGGAGGCCGACCTTTGGTGGGTCCATGGAGGGCCAGCGATGAGGCAGGAGCCCGACTTCGGGTGGGAGACCTTCAAGGATAGGCTGCGAGCACGTTTCTACCCGGCTCACGTGAAGGCGACGATGTAGGAGGAGTTTCTGCACCTCAAGCAGGGGTCGCGGACAGTGCAGGAGTACCACAAGCGCTTCCTGGAGTTAGCCCGTTTTGCGCCGACGTTAGCCCCTACCGAGGAGACCCGGATCGAGAGGTTCGTGGCTGGGCTGAACTTGGATACGCGCATGGCGTTGGTCGTGTTTAAGTTCCAGACGTTGAGCGAGGCCTACAGCAGTGCCGCGGATCACTATCGCGTGCTGACCATCCGGCGACGGATTCAGGACCGCTCGAAGCGGCCGGGAGAGGGTGGAGCTTCGGACTCCAAGAGGCACCGACCCGGGAGCTCCGGGATGGGAGGAGGCTTCCAGCGGGGTGGTGCTAGCCATGGCGGTGGACCTCGCCCTAGTTTCGGGCAAGGACCCGGGAGTGATGGAGCGCGTATTCGGCACTTCCACTGCAGACGATGCGGGAGAGATCATCCCGGGCGAGACTGCGAGGGGCGGCTAGTGGAGTGCTTCAGCTGCGGGTTGAGAGGACATCGAGCCTACGAGTGCACAGCCAGGAAGGGAGGACCATCCCAGTCTAGACCGAGCCCGACTCAGGGAGCCCCGGCAGCGACCCGACCCTCTAGGGAGGCCGAGGGTAGTGGAGGAAGCAGGCCGAGTGGAGGCCGTGGGCAGCAAGCTGGGCCACATCAAAGAAAGATCTTCGTGATGGGTCGCACCCAGGCGGAGGCGAATGGGCTTGAAGAAGGTAACCCTTGAGCTTAATCTTTAATTACGTGGCTTATAGGTGCTTTTAGGGTCTTTCTTTAAGTGCATATAGTTCGTTGAACCGTTAAGTGACCCTTAGGTGACCTCTCGTTAGTTAGGAAGCTTTAAGTAGCATTTTGTTAAGAAGTTCGAAGACCCGATCTCGTGTCAAGTTGTTGAGGAGTTCGTGAAGCTAAGTCAAAGGAAAAAGGAAGGGAAAAAGGAAGAAATAAATGGTCAGGCCGAAGAATGTGCTCGCCGAGATTCGAACCCGCGCCCAGCACCTAGGGGAGAAGTGACCGAACCAGTAGACCATGCCGACTCGTTGGTTTTAAATCGCAAGACTCGATTTTTGTCTTCTGGGGCTCAGTAGATGTGGCGGTGCGGATGAGGAAAACGGAGCAGAGCTCTCCGCGGTAGTAGTCCGTGAGTGTGTGCGGAAGGGAGCGGCGGAGTAGGGTCGTCCGCGAAGACGATTCGCCAGAAGAGGAATAACGATACCAGCGGCGCGTGGTCTTCCGTTAGCGCGTTCCGCACGACTAGAGGGCACATGCGTCTTTTTCACGTTCCAGCGAATTAAAACCCTAAGCCCGTTCCGCCTCTTTTCTCCGCTTCTTTTTCCCGTAGCAGCAAGAGAGCAGCAGAGCGCCCAGACCCGTGAATCCCCTCCGTCGACAATGCTCAGGCCACGCGCAACCGTCGCCCACGTCCGCAATCTTCCTCCGTCGACAACGCCCAGGCTACGCACGTTTTCCGCCAAGGTCCGCGAACGTCGACCGGTTCTCGTTCACTCCACGGCAGTCAACAAGTTCGACACCCAACATCAACAATAATGTCAAGGAGAAATCCGACCGGGGAAGGGGAAGGCCCGAGCAACATCCGATACTCCATTATAGACGGTAAAGCTCTTGACCCATTACACTTTTCGCCCGAAGTAGTGAATATGTTGAATTATCAGGGCTTGTTGGAGCAATTTCTGCGAATTGAAAGTGTAGTGTACCCCAACTTGGTTAATCAATTTTATCAAAACATGAAAGTTAAGACCGTCAACCAAGTGCCCGTTCTCACTTCGATAGTGAAGGGCGTGAGGATTTCGTTTGACCCGCCCAAGCTGGCTAGGTTGCTCAGTTTACCGTTAGGAGGTGTGAGTCAGTACGAGCGCAGTGCTTGGATTGAGACGCAGGAAGTGGGCTTCCGAGATTATTTGAGGTATATGTTGGGGCAAAATGAGGGTATGACTTTAGACACCCGCCCTGTTAAGCACAATTTGACCGGGGAACAGAAAATTCTAACTTTGTTGATTGGAGAAAGTTTGTTGCCAAACGGAAACAACAGCAAGGAGGTTACGGCAATAGAGTGTGCTTTCGCGTACTTCCTGAAGCATCGGGTGAAGTTTGACTTGCCCAGTGTGATGATCTCACATATGGATTTTTGCAAGACCGTCAAGAGACGCAACCGGCCCTACGGGATGGTTCTGAGTTGGATATTTCAGAAAAAGAGGGTAAATGTGACCGGGGAGTTGGAAAGGCAGCCGGTTCATAGCACGTTCAACGCGCCGAGTCTGCAGTTTTCTGGGCTGTTTCAGGTAGATGGGAATGAGTACATCACGGCCCATGAGCTGAGTAGGATGCCAACCGCCGAGAGTACGGAGCTGATTGAGCGTTATCATATTCCACACAAGAGGTTGCGAGGATTGGTCGCGCCTCAGCAGGCTGAGCAGGCAGGTGATGATGAGGAGGACGATGAGTTCGAGGAGGAAGCTGAAGAAGAAGAGCCCGAGGGTGAGGCTGACCGTGAGCACCGGAGGAATGAGCAGCACGATCCCTTAGTTTGGGGTTCTTTGGGTGAAAGATGATCAAGAAGGTGGTGGGGCTTTGTGAGCTTTGTTGAGGCTTGGCTTGGGTGGAAAGAGCTCCTAGAGGTAACCACTATGTCCATCAAAATCTATTTTTACACTCTCATTCTATATGATATTTTGGTGTTGGAAATCCTGAAATTTCTTGATTATTAGCCCTATTCTTGGTTGTATTTGTTGGATTTCATGATCTTGTATCTTGATCTTTTGCTTAGTGTTGTTATGATCATTTGTTGGTTGGGATTTCCATGTTTTTGGCCTCTAATTAGATGAAATGTTGGTGTATTTTGATCTGATTGTTGCATTCTGGAACAATGTTTCGTATCTGGGCAGAACTGGAATCTGGGAGTGTGGGTGACCTTGCGGATGACCTAGGCGGAATAATGTGCCCCGCCGAAGTCTTCCGCAAGGCCTGAACGGTGGGCTCGGGCGGTGGGGGTTGGCCCGTTGAGGAGGACCGTCTCCTCCTTGCGGAGGAGGGCGGCGGAGGTCTGAGCTCCGTTGGAGAGCTCCGCACGGTCTCTGGAGATTTGCGTCCAGAGACTGTTTTGAGTTGTTATTGTCTGTTTGTTTCCCCTTTGTTCTGAATATTGTTGGAGTGTTTTTTTGGGTATTTTACTATGTCTTTGGAGTATTTATTCATGCCTTTGTTGGGTATTTTGCCATGCCTTTGGAGTATTGATTCTTGTCTTTTGGTTCCTCTTTTTGTACTCATGCTTTATTGAAACCTTGAATTCATTACCTGGGAGTTGGTTTGTGTTCAAAGATGAGATGAACACTTTGTTTGGTTGTTTTGGGCTGAGTTTGGAGTATGAGTATGTGGTGGTGGATTCCTTGGTATCTTTTGGAGGTTGTTGGGTGAACTAACTGTGCTACTATTGACTATTGACTATTGACTATTGACTATTGACTTCTGACTTTTGGACTTCGGTCCCTGTGATTGGACTTCGGTCCCTGTGATTGGGCTTTTGCCCCTGTGATTGGACTTCGGTCCCTGTGATTGGGTTCATTACCCCTGTGATTGGACTTCGGTCCCTGTGATTGGACTTCGGTATCTGTGATTGGACTTCGGTCCCTGTGATTGGGTTTTTACCCCTGCGTACCTGACTTCTAACTGGGGTTGGGTTTGGTATGATGGTTGGTATGAGGGTTGGAGGCTGGAATTGGGAGTTCTTTCTTGGTTTATGTATTCGTGAGTTCCTTGTGTATATTCGGTGGATATCTTGTTGTTCTCGTTATGGTTGGTTGGTTCCTTTGTGGTGGTCGTTCAGTTGGTATCCTGTTTATGGATTCGTTGTCTTGTACTTTCGTTTTGAATGTTGGCTTCGTTTGGATGAGTCTTGGTTTATGATTCGTTCAGTTTATTGTTGTTGAGTATCCGTTTTGAACTATTAAACAGTTTGTTGGTGTTTATATTCTATATAGGTGTGTAAACCTATTTACAAGCTTATGTATATCTATACTTCCTTGCGGGTGTGAATGGTGGTTGCTTAGCAGTCTTTTGCTAATGGTTCTTTGTGTGTTTTCCAGGTTTGCCTTAAAGTCTATGCGTGAGCGCGATAGTGTACACCTATCTGAGGATGCGTAGACTAGACTTTATGTTTTTAGACTTTGGTTTCGGGCCTGTGTGCCGCTTTGAGATTTTATATACTCTTGGTTTGTTGTTGGATATTTAGAGACATGTTTTGAGGATTTTTATTTATACAGTTCAGTTCCTTTGGTTAGCCTGTGCATCTAGGCTGTGTTTTCTTACCTAGATGTGGCATGATGCCCCTTAGGTTTTAATTCGCTTCCGCTATGTTATGTTTTATGGTTGAGATAGGCAGCTGTTGTGTTAAGTTTTATCTATCTCAGCTTGTGTAAAGTTGGGGTGTCACAGCATTGCATTAGACAGCCGCCCTGTTAAGCATTATCTGACCGGTGAGTAGAAGATTCTGACTTTGTTGATTGGAGAAAGTTTGTTGCCAAACCGAAACAACAGCAAGGAGGTTACGTCAATAGAGTGTGCTTTCGCGTACTTCCTGAAACATCGGGTGAAGTTTGACTTGCCCAGTCTGATGATCTTACATATGGATTTTTGCAAGACCGTCAAGAGACGCAACCGGCCCTACGGGATGGTTCTGAGTTGGATATTTCAGAAAAAGAGGGTAAATGTGACCGGGGAGTTGGCAAGGCAACCGGTTCATAGCACGTTCAACGCGCCGAGTCTGCAGTTTTCAGGGCTGTTTCAGGTGGATGGGAATGAGTACATCACGACCCATGAGCTGAGTAGGATGCCAGCCGCCGAGAGCAGGGAGCTGATTGAGCATTTTCATATTCCACACAAGAGGTTGCGAGGGTTGGTCGCGCACCAGCAGGCCGAGCAGGCCGGTGATGATGAGGAGGACGATGAGTCCGAGGAGGAAGCTGAAGAAGAAGAGCCCGAGGGTGAGGCAGACCGAGAGCACCGGAGGAAGGAGCAGCACGACCCCTTAGTTTCTGCGCCACTAGTTGGCCCCGTACTCAAACAGCTGCAGGAGATGCACCGCATGGTAGAGGCGAGGTTCAATTCGCTAGACTTGAGGGTGGATCGCGGCTTTCAGCGCTTGGGCTTCATCGAGGCCAAGCTAGGCATAGAAGTTCCACCAGAGTATCTGCATCCTTATCCTTTCCACGGTCCAGGCAGTTCTTCGCAGGGAGGCCACCCAGGTTAGTTGGTAGTTTTCATGTTAGTGTTAGCTCCGTAGTAGAAACCCTTTAATCTAGGTAGGTTGTTAGTTTATGTTCTTGCATGCTAGTTTTGGGTTGGATAAGTTATAAGTTTAGGATGTTAGACGCTTAGTATGTTCTTGAGTTTAGGCTTGGTTGAGCAATCGTTCTCTTTAATCTTCGGTTGAATCTTTGTTTCCTTGAATCGTTCTGTTTCTAGTCTTTGAGCTTCGGGGACGAAACTCCTTTTAAGTGGGTAGAGTGTAACACCCCGTAAATTCGTTCAAGCCTTACGACCGATAATTAATTCCTTGGGCAATATATTTATTTTTAATTGGGCTAGTTCTTCCAATTTCATACATACATACATACATACATATATATATATATATATATATATATATATATATATATATATATATATATATATATATATATTTCTTGAGCCTAATTTAATTATTCTAATTAATAGCCCAATTCTTGAATTTATTCTTGTAAGGGATTTTATTTAATTTGGATCTTTACAATTCTTATAATTAAAGTATTCTTACAATGGCCCAATTTCTTAATAATATGTAAGTATAATGTCTTTAAGACATCTTATGGGCTTCTTTATTCTAATGTATATATTTAATTGTAAGGGATGAATTTCCTAGCCCAACTTAATTAATCTCGTACATATTATATTCTTGTAAGTAATATAATATATGAATGAGCTCATTTCTCATTAAGTCTTTCACCCTAATATAATATATGTATTGTAGTATATATATTCAAGACTAAAAATCCCTAAAGGTTTTCACTCCCTCTCCTCCCTACACTACACTCTCACGCCATTTTCACCATCAATTCCTCCAAATTTGATCTTCATTTCTCCTTCAAGTTTTCAAGTCAAGATTGCTCCTTTAGGCTTGTTTAAGTTTGGGTAAGTGCATCTAGCTAAGAATATTCATTGCATCTTATGGTTTTAGTGATCTTTATGCAAGTTCTTATGTGTTTTCTTTTGGGGTTCTTTGGGTAAAAGATGATCAAGAAGTTGGTGGGGCTTTGTGAGCTTGTTGAGGCTTTGCTTGGGTGAAAAGAGCTCCTAAAGGTAACCACTATGTCCATCAAAATCTATTTTTACACTCTCATTCTATATGATATTATTTGGTGTTGGAAATCCTGAAATTTCTTGATTATTAGCCCTATTCTTGGTTGTATTTGTTGGATTTCATGATCTTGTATCTTGATCTTTTGCCTAGTGTTGTTATGATCATTTGTTGTTTTGGATTTCCATGTTTTTGGCCTCTAATTAGATGAAATGTTAGTGTATTTTGATCTGATTGTTGCATTCTGGAACAATGTTTCGTATTCTGGGCAGAAACTGGGACTGGGAGTGTGGGAGACCTTGCGGAGGGCCTAGGCGGATTAATGTGCCCCGCCGAAGTCTTCCGCAAGGCCTGAACGATGGGCTTGGGCGGAGGAGGTTGGCCCGTTGAGGAGGACCGTTTCCTCCTTGCGGAGGAGGGCGGCGGAGGTCCGAGCTCCGTTGGAGAGCTCCGCACGGTCTCTGGAGATTTGCTTCCAGAGACTGTTCTGAGTTGTTGTTGGCTAGTTGTTTCCCCTTTGTTCTGAATATTGTTGGAGTGTTTTGTTGGGCATTTTACCATGTCTTTGGAGTATTTATTCATGCCGTTTGTTGGGTATTTATACCATATCTTGGAGTGTTGATTCTTGTCTTTTGGTTTCCCTTTTTGTACTCATGCTTTGTTGATTCCTTGAATTCATTACCTGGGAGTTGGTTTGTGTTCATAGTTGAGATGAACACTTTGTTTGGTTGTTTTGGGCTGAGTTTGGAGTATGAGTATGTGGTGGTGGATTCCTTGGTATCTTTTGGAGGTTGTTGGGTGAACTTACTGTGCTACTATTGACTATTGACTATTGACTTCTGACTTTTGGACTTAGGTCCCTGTGATTGGACTTCGGTCCCTGTGATTGGGCTTTTGGCCCCTGTGATTGGACTTCGGTCCCTGTGATTGGGTTCATTACCCCTGTGATTGGACTTAGGTCCTTGTGATTGGACTTCGGTCCCTGTGATTGGACTTCGGTCCCTGTGATTGGGTTTTTACCCCTGCGTACCTAACTTCTGACTGGGGTTGGGTTTGGTATGATGGTTGGTGTGAGGATTTTGAGGTTGGAGTGGGGAGTTCTTTCTTGGTTTATGTATTCGTGGGTTCCTTGTGTTTATTCGGTTGATATCTCGTTATCTCTTGTTATGGTTGGTTGGTTCCTTTATGTAACACCCCGTAAATTCGTTCAAGCCTTTCGTTCGTTAATTAATTCCTTGGGCAATTTAATTATTTTAATTGGGCTAGTTCTTTCAATTTAATACATAGACATATACATATATATATTTCTTGAGCCTAATTTGATTATTCTAATCAAGAGCCCAATTAATTGAATTTATTCTTGTAAGGGATTTTATTCAATTTGGATCCTTACAATTCTTGTAATTAAAATATTCCTACATAGCCCAACTTCCTAATATATATTATTATAATGTCTTTAAGACATCTTATGGGCTTCTTTCTTCTAATATATGTAATTAATTGTAAGGGATGAATTCATTAGCCCAACTTATTATTCTTATACACATTAATTCTTATAAGTAATATAATATATGTAATTTGAGCCCATCCCACATTAAAGTCTTTCACCCTAATACATTATATGTATTGTAGTATATATATTCAAGATAAAATTTCCCTAAAGGTTTTCACTCCCTCTCCTCCCTACCTATCATTCCCACGCCATTTTCCTCTCCATTATCATCCAAAATTGATCTTCATTTTCCCTACAAGTTTTCAAGTCAAGATTGCTCCTTTAAGCTTGTTTAGGATTGGGTAAGTGCATCTAGCTAAGAATCTACCTTGCATTTCATGGTTTTGTTAGTCTTTTTGCATATTCTTATGTTGTTCTTTTGGGGTCCTTTGGGTAAAAGATGATCAAGAAGGTGGTGGGGCTTTGTGAGCTTGCTTGAGGCATTGCTAGGTTGGAGAAAGCTCTTTGAGGTAACCACTATGTCCATCAAAATCTATTTCTACACTCCTATTCTATATGATATTCTTGGTGTTGGAAATCCTGAAATTTCTTGGTGTTTAGCCCTATTTTGTTGGTTGTATTTGTTGGATTTCATCTTGATCTTTTGCCTAGTGTTGTTATGATCATTGATGGTTTGGATTTCCATGTTTTTGGCCTCTAATTTAATGCAATGTTGGTGTAATTTGGTCTGATTTTGCTCTCTGGAAATGATTTCATTCGTGTCTGCTTTGTTCTGGAATTCTGGGATGTGGGACTGACCTTGCGGAGGTCCCCAGCAGAATAATGTGACCCGCTGGGGAGTTCCGCAAGGCCAGGGCGGAGGTAGGAGACGGGAAGAGGTGGTCCGCCGAGGGGCTCCGCCCCCTTCGTGCGGAGGTGATCGACGGTGGACTGGGTTCTGCCTAGGTATTCCGCAAGGCTTCTGGAAATCTGATTCCAGTAGCTGTTCTGTGTTATGGTTGTCTGTTGTTCCCCTTTTTGTTTCTGATTATTGTTGGATTGTTTTGCTGGGTATTTTACTATGTCTTTGGAGTATTTATTCATGCCATTTGTTGGGTATTTATACCATATCTTGGAGTATTGATTCATGTCTTTTGTTTCCTTTTGTACTCTTGGTTTATTAATTCTTTGAATTCATTACCTGGGAGTTGGTTGGTGTTCATAGTTGAGATGAGCACTTTGTTTGGTTGTTTTGGGTTGATGTTGGAGTATGAGTATGTGGTGGTGGTTTGTTGGTATCGTTGGAGGTTGTTGGGTGAACTAACTGTGCTACTATTGACTATATTCGGGTTCATTACCCTGTGATTGGACTCCGGTCCCTGTGATTGGGTTGATTACCCCTGTGATTGGACTTCGGTCCCTGTGATTGGGCTCTTGCCCCTGTGATTGGGTTCATTACCCCTGTGATTGGACTTCGGTCCCTGTGATTGGACTACGGTCCCTGTGATTGGGTTTTTACCCCTGCGTACCTGACTTATGACTGGGGTTGGGTTCGGTATGATGGTTGGTGTGAGGATTTGGTGGTTGGTGTTGAGAGTTCCTTCTCGGTTCTTTGGTTTGTGAGTCCTTGTGTATTCGGTTGATATCTCGTTGTTCTCGGTTATGGTTGGTTGTTTCTTATGATTGTGTTCAGTTGGTATCTTGGTTGTGGTTCGTTGTTGTCTTATGCTTTCGTTGTTGGATATTGGCTTTGTTTGGATGAGTCTTGGTTTATGATTCGTTCAGCTTATTGTTGTTGAGTATCTGTTTTGAACTATTGAACAGTTTGTTGGTGTTTATATTCTATATGGGTGTGTAAACCTATTTACAAGCTTATGTATATCTATATCTCCTTGCGGGTGTGAATGGTGGTTGTTTAGCAGTCTTTTGCTAATGGTTCTTTGCGTGTTTTCCAGGTATGGAGTAGTCTGAGCGCGAGCGCGTTAGAGCTTATCTATGAGGACGCTTAGACTTAGCTTTATGATGTTAGACTTTGGTTTTTGGGCATGTGTGCCTTTTGAGATATTATATACTCTTGACTAGTGTTCGGATGTTGTGGATCATGACTTGAGGATTATTTTTTTTTATGCAAGACAGTTTAGCTCGTTTCTTATTTTTAGCCTGTGCATCTAGGCTGTGTTTTCTACCTAGATGTGGCATGACGCCGTTAAGTTTTAAATTCGCTTCCGCTATGTTTTGTTGTTGGTTGAGATAGGCAGCTGTTGTGTTGAGATTTATCTATCTCAGCCTGTGTAAGGTTGGGGTGTCACAGTTGGTATCAGAGCCTGTGTTGAGGTCTAAGTAGGAATCCTAGGGTTGTAATCTGAGACTCTAGGACTTGATCAGTAGCAATTAAGATGTTTAAGAATCCTAAGATGTGTGAATTCTAGGCCGCGCGGTGAGGACTCGTTTACTTGCTTTTGTTTTATGTTTGCAGGTTGTTTGTTGTTTGTTTGCTGTGAGCTCGTTCTCACTTTCTTTCTTGCGTGTTTGGTTAAGGCCGACCGCAGTTCTGTTCGCTTTCTGTTAGTATCTTCCTCTTCTAGCGATCATGGTGTCGCCACGTCGACGAGAGGACTACCCGGAGGTGCCCTACGTTGAGCAGCTGATGCAGAACCTCCAGCAGCTGACGCAGATCACGCAGCTTCTGGGAAACGCGATGGTTCAGAACAACCAGCGCGGGCAGCCGGACCTTGTCCGGAGGGTGGCGGGGCAGCACCCACCCTTCTTTGCCGGGGAGGAGGATCCCGTGATCCTTGAGGAGTGGATCCGGGCGTTTGACAAGATCCTAGAGGTGGTAGAGTGCCCACCAGGTCGCCAGGTGGAGATGGCGAGTTTTTACCTGAAGGAGGAGGCTGACCTATGGTGGGTCCACGGCGGCCCAGCGATGCGACAGGAGCCCGACTTCGGGTGGGAGACGTTCAAGGATCGGCTGAGAGCTCGCTTCTACCCGGCCCACGCGAAAGCGGCGATACAGGAGGAGTTCTTACACCTTAAGCAGGAGACGAGGACCGTGCAGGAGTATCATCGACGCTTCTTGGAGTTAGCCCGATTCGCGCCGACGCTAGCCCCGACTGAGGAGACCCGGATTGAGCGGTTCGTGGCTGGCCTGAACTTGGAGACGCGCATGGCCTTAGTTGTGTTCAAGTTCCAGACGTTGAGTGAGGCCTACAGCAGCGCCGCTGACCACTACCGTGTGCTGACTATCCGGCGAGAGATCCAGGACCGCTCCAAGCGGCCAGCAGAGGGTGGAGCTTCAGACTCCAAGAGGCACAAGCCCGGGAGCTCCGGGATGAGAGGTGGCTTTCAGCAGGGTGGCGCTAGCCACAGCGGTGGATCTCGCCCTAGCTTTGGGCAAGGATCGGGGGGCGATGGAGCTCGTACACGGCACTTCCAATGCAGACGTTGAGGGAGAGATCACCCTGGGCGTGTGACACCCCAACCTCACACAGGCTGAGATAGATAAAATCTCAACACAACAGCTGCCTATCTCAACCCACAAACATAACAAAGCGGAAGCGAATTTAAAACCTAAGGGCGTCATGCCACATCTAGGTATAAACACAGCCTAGATGCACAGGCTAAACATAAAAACGGAACTGTATAAACGACAATCCTCAAATATATCGCAAAACATCCAACAACTGAACCAAAGTATATAGAATTCTCAAAACGGCACACAGGCCAAAGCATAAGTCTAAAAACATAACCACTATCTATGCCTCCTCAGACGGGTATAGCTCTATCGCGCTCACGCATAGACTTTAAGGCAAACCTGGAAAACACACAAAGAACCATTAGCAAAAGACTGCTAAGTAACCACCATTCACACCCGCAAGGAAGTATAGATATATACATAAGTTTGTAAATAGGTTTACACACCCATATAGAATATAAACATCAACGAACTGTTCAATGGTTCAAAACGGATACTCAACAACAATAAGCTGAACGAATCATAAACCAAGACTAATCCAGCAAAGCCAATACCCAATAACGAGAGTACAATACAACGAATCCATAACAAGATACCAACTGAACAACAATCATAAAGAATCCAACCAATCATAACCAAGAATAACAAGATATCAACCGAATAAACAAAGGAACTCACGAATATACCAATCAAGAAAGGAATCCCAACTCCAACCTCCCAAACCCTCATACCAACCATCATACCAAGTCAAACCCACAGTCAGAAGTCAGAAGTCAGAAGTCAGAAGTCAGAAGTCAGAAGTCAGAAGTCAATCCCGGAAAACCGGTACACAGGGGTGATGAGCCCAATCACAGGGACCGAAGTCCAATCACAGGGACCGTAGTCCAATCACTCCCCTTCTACTTCTCGATCAACGGCGACTGTGAGCAGCTGGTGACAGCCGGAGCAGAGCATCGCTGAGGAGATTCAACCCCGGGCGGTGGTCTTCGTCTCCAATGTAGGCGAAGCAGAGCTTGGCAACTAACAGCGGCAAACCAACGAGAACCGGCAAACAATGGCCTTCTCTTCCGGTGGCGTGAGGCGGCGGAGCATGTTGGCGGTGCCGTTCCCCTTCTACTTCTCGATCAACGGCGACTGTGAGCAGCTGGTGACAGCCGGAGCAGAGCATCGCTGAGGAGATTCAACCCCGGGCGGTGGTCTTCGTCTCCAATGTAGGCGAAGCAGAGCTTGGCAACTAACAGCGGCAAACCAACGAGAACCGGCAAACAATGGCCTTCTCTTCCGGTGGCGTGAGGCGGCGGAGCATGTTGGCGGTGCCGTTCCCCTTCTACTTCTCGATCAACGGCGACTGTGAGCAGCTGGTGACAGCCGGAGCAGAGCATCGCTGAGGAGATTCAACCCCGGGCGGTGGTCTTCGTCTCCAATGTAGGCGAAGCAGAGCTTGGCAACTAACAGCGGCAAACCAACGAGAACCGGCAAACAATGGCCTTCTCTTCCGGTGGCGTGAGGCGGCGGAGCATGTTGGCGGTGCCGTTCCCCTTCTACTTCTCGATCAACGGCGACTGTGAGCAGCTGGTGACAGCCGGAGCAGAGCATCGCTGAGGAGATTCAACCCCGGGCGGTGGTCTTCGTCTCCAATGTAGGCGAAGCAGAGCTTGGCAACTAACAGCGGCAAACCAACGAGAACCGGCAAACAATGGCCTTCTCTTCCGGTGGCGTGAGGCGGCGGAGCATGTTGGCGGTGCCGT
>CP025659.1:10509928-10529299 GCA_003576665.1 Ipomoea trifida | reverse complement strand
TTCGGTCCCTGTGATTGGGCTTTTGCCCCTGTGATTGGGTTCATTACCCATGTGATTGGACTTCGGTCCCTGTGATTGGACTACGGTCCCTGTGATTGGGTTTTTACCCCTGCGTACCGGTTTTCCGGGTTTGACTCTTGACTTCTGACTATGAGATTGACTTGGTTTGGTGGCTTGTTTTGGGGATTTGGAGGTTTGGAGTTGGGATTCTCCTTTGGTTGGTCTGTGAGTACTTTATGTTATTCGGTTGTACCTTGTTATTCTCGTTGAGTTTGGTTGGTTCTTTTGGATGACTATTCAGTTGGTATCTCAGTTATTGGTTCGTTTTTGTGCTATGCTTTCTTGATTGGATATTGGCTTTGCTCGATTGGGTCTTGGTTATTGATTCGTTCAACTTCTTGTTGTTGAGTATCGATTTAAACTGTTGAACGGTTTGTTGGTGTTTATATTCTATATGGGTGTGTAAACCTATTTACAAACTTATGTATATCTATATCTCCTTGCGGGTGTGAATGGTGGTTGCTTAGCATTCTTTTGCTAATGGTTCTTTATGTGTTTTCCAGGTATGGAGTAGTTATTCGTGAGCGCGCTAGAGCTTTCTCTATATGAGGATGATAGCCTTAGTTTGTGATGTTTAGACTTTGATCTGTTGGGCCTGTGTGCCGTTGAGACATTATGATACTCTTGTTAGTGTTTTGAGTACTGTTGACTTGTATTCGGGTTTTGGAGAGTTATGACTTGAGGATTTATTCTATCTTTTATCTATGACAGCTTAGTTCGTTTTATGGTTAGCCTGTGCATCTAGGCTGTGTTTATACCTAGATGTGGCATGACGCCCTTAAGTTTTAAATTCGCTTCCGCTATGTTTGGTTTGTTGGTTGAGATTGGCAGCTGTTATGTTAAGTTTTAGCTATCTCAGCCTGTGTGAGGTTGGGGTGTCACAGTTGGTATCAAAGCCTGTGTTGAGGTCTGAATAGAGATCCTAGGGTTGTAATCTGAGACTCTAGGACTTGATCAGTAGAAGTTAAGCTGTTTAAGAGTTCTAAGATGTGTGAATTCTAGGCCGCGCGGTGAGGACTCGTTTACTTGCTTTTGTTTATGCTTTGCAGGTTGTTTGTTGTTTGTTGTTGTGAGTTCGTTCTCACTTGCTTCCTTGCGTGTTTGGTTTAGACTGACCGCAGCGTTCTCCTCGTCTTCTGTTAGTTCTCCCCTTTCTCTAGCGAGTATGGTGCCGCCACGACGACGTGAGGACTACCCCGAGGTGCCGTACGTGGAGCAGCTGATGTAGAACCTTCAGCAGCTGACTCAGATCACCCAGCTTCTAGGAACCGCGATGGTTCAGAACAACCAGCGCGGGCAGCCGGACCTAGCTCGGAGGGTGGCGGGGCAGCACCCACCTTTCTTTGCGGGAGAGGAGGATCCTACGATCCTGGAAGAGTGGATTCGCGCCTTCGACAAGATCCTCGAGGTGGTCGAGTGCCCACCAGGTCGCCAGGTCGAGATGGCGAGCTTCTACTTGAAGGAGGAGGCCGACTTGTGGTGGGTCCATGGCGGCCCAGCGATGCGCCAGGAGCCCGGCTTTGGATGGGAGGTGTTCAAGGATAGGTTGAGGGCCCGTTTCTACCCCGCCCATGTCAAGGCGGCGATGCAGGATGAGTTCTTGCACCTCAGGCAGGGGACCGGGACCGTGCAGGAGTATCATAGACGCTTCCTGGAGTTAGCACGCTTCGCACCGACGCTAGCACCGACCGAGGAGACCAGGATCGAGCGGTTCGTGGCTGGCTTGAACCTGGAGACGCGCATGGCCCTAGTTGTGTTCAAGTTCCAGACGTTGAGCGAGGCCTACAGCAGCGCTGCCGATCACTACCGCGTGCTGTCTATCCGCCGAGGGCTTCAGGACCGCTCTAAGCGGCCAGCAGAGGGTGGAGCTTCGGACTCCAAGAGGCACCGACCCGGAGGCTCCAGCACGAGAGGAGGCTTCCAGCAGGGCGGCTCTAGCCGTGGTGGTGGATCTCGCCCTAGCCTTGGGCAAGGATCAGGAGGAGATGGAGCTCGCACACGGCACTTCCACTGTAGGCGTTGTGGGAGAGATCATCCAGGGCGCGACTGCGAGGGACGGCTGGTCAAGTGTTTCAGCTGTGGTCTGCGAGGTCACCGAGCCTACGAGTGCACCGCGAAGAAGGGAGGACCACCTCAGTCCCGACCGAGCACGGCTCAGGGAGCCCCGGCAGCGACCCGATCTTCCCGAGAGGCCGAGGGTAGCGGAGGCCGTGGCCAGCAGGCGGGGCCGCAGCAGAGGAAGATTTTCGTAATGGGTCGCACCCAAGCTGAAGCCAACGGACTTGAAGAAGGTAACCCTCGAGTCTAATCTTTAAATAAGTGGTTTAAGAGCTTTCCGAGTTTTTCGCTAAGTGTTTGTAGTAGTTGAACCATTAAGTGAACCGTAGGCGACCCCTCGTTAGTTAGAAAGTTTTAGGACGCGTTTCGTTAAGAAGTTTGAAGGTTCGATCGTGTTACAAGTGTTGGGAAGTTCGTGACGTCAAGGCCAGGGAACAAAACGCAAGAAAAAGGATAAAGGACTTAACCAATGTGCACAAGGGGACTCGAACCCACGCCTAACGGTTAAACACAAGGAACTACGCCATCCAACCACTCTGTCACGTTGTAATCTAAGTGGAAGACTTTGTTTTTATTTCTAGGCGCCCAGTAGCAACAGCGGTGCGGTGGGGAGGAACGGAGCAAGGGCTTCCGTGGAAGTAGTCCGCGTACACGTGCGGAGGAGGGCAACGGAACCAGGCGCTCCGTCGAAGTGCTCCGCGAAGGAAAAGGGAATCAAGTAACGGGATTCGGTCTTCCGCGAGCTTGGTCCGCAAGTTTCAAGGGCACATGCGTAATTTGGCTCCCTTTAGCGAAATATAACCCTAGTAGTCCGTCATCCATCTCCGCTCCTCTCATTCTTTTTCCGCAGCAGCAGCGAACAACAGATCGCCACGATCCGCGACCTTCTTCCGTCAAACAGCGCCCAGGGCCGCGCTTTTCTTCCGCCAGGCAGCCTATTAGCGAGGGCTTCTCCGCAAAAGGTCCGCAGCATCGCATATCGTCGCCTCCACCCGCAACAGCCGAGTTCGAACCTCAACATCAACAAAATGTCAAGAAGGAACCAAGCCGAGGTAGGAGAAGGCTCAAGCAACATTCGCTACAACATCATTGACGGTAAAGCTCTTGATCCGTTGCACTTTTCTCCCGAGATTGTGAACATGCTTAATTTCCAAGGTTTATTGAATATGTTCTTGAGGATTGAGAATGTCGTATACCCCAATCTGGTTCACCAGTTTTATCAAAATATGAAGGTTAAGACTACCAATCAAGTTCCCGTACTCACTTCGATAGTGAAGGGCGTAAGGATTTCGTTTGACCCGCCTAAGTTGGCTAGGTGGCTTAACTTACCGTTGGGAGGAATTAATGTATACGAGCGTACTAACTGGGTGGAGACACAGGAAGTGGGGTTCCGTGATTATTTAAGGTACATGCTGGGGCCGAACGAGAACGTTGCTTTGGATACACGCCCCGATAAACACAATCTGACGGGTGAACAGAGGATTCTGACGCTATTGGTTGGGGAGAGTTTGTTGCCTAACCGGAACAACAGCCGACAGGTCACAGCCATTGAGTGTGCCTTTGCGTACTTTCTGAAGCACCGAGTGAAGTTTGACTTGCCTACCCTGATGATCTTGCACATGGATTTCTACAAGACGGTTAAGAGGCGCAACCGGCCGTATGGAATGATTTTGAGTTGGTTATTTCAGCAGCGGAGGGTCAATGTGACCGGGGAGTTGGTCAGGCAGCCGGTCCACAGCGCGTTCAATACGCCGAGCTTGCAGTTTTCTGGGTTGTTCCAGGTTGAGGGGAACGAGTACATCACCGCTCATGAGCTGAGTAGGATGCCAGCCGCCGAGAGCAGGGAGCTGATCGAGCGTTATCACATTCCGCATAAGAGGTTGCGAGGTTTGGTCGGGCCCTAGCAGGCTGAGCAGGCAGGTGATGATGAGGGGGAGGATGAGTCTGAAGAAGAGGCCGAAGAAGAAGAACCGATGGGTGAGGCTGACCGAGAGCACAGAAGGAAGGAGCAGCACGATCCTTTGGCTCCTACGCCACCAGTTGGCCCTGTACTCAGACAGCTGCAGGAGATGCAACGCATGGTTGAGGCGAGGTTTGACTCATTGGATCTGAGGGTAGACCGTGGTTTCCAGCGTTTGGGCTACATCGAGAATAAGCTTGGGATTGAAGTGCCACCGGAGTATTTGCCGTCTTATCAGCAGCAGTACCCCTACCCCTACCCGTATCCTTACCCTTATCCACCACACGGTCCAGGCAATTCTTCTCAAGGAGGCCAACCAGGTTAGCTGATAGTTTTCTCGTTAGTGTTAGTTCCGTAGTAGTAACCCTGTAGTTTAGGTAAGTTGTTTAGTTTATGTTTTGCATGCTAGTTTGGGTTGGGTAAGTTATGAGTTTAGATTGTCAGGAGTGTTAGTCTGTTCTTGAGTGTAGTTGCATGTTAGTGAGTTTGTGAGTTTAGGAGTTGTTGAGCAATCGTTTTCTTTTCGAATCTTCCGTTGAATCTTCATTTCCTTTGAATCGTTTCGTTTCAAGTTCCCGTTAGCTTTGAGCTTCGGGGACGAAGCTCCTTTTAAGGGGGGTAGAGTGTAACACCCCGTAAATTCATTTCAAGCCTACCGACTTCTAATTAATTTCTTGGGCAATTTAATTGATTCCAATTGGGCTAATTCTTTCTATTTAATATATATATATTTGTGTATATAAATATTCTTGAACCTAATCTAATTATTATAATCAAGAGCCCAATTAATTGAATTTATTCTTGTAAGGGATTTTATTTGATTTGGATCCTTACAATCTTGGTAATTAAATATTCCTACAAGCCCAATTTATTGATCTTATATTATATATGCGGTTTGGTTGGTTCCTTTATGATTTTCTTATTGGAGTTATGATTCAGTTGGTATCTTGTTTATGGTCTTGTTGTCTTATACATTCGTTATTGAATATTGGTTTCGTTTGGAGGAGTCTTGGTTTGTGATTCATTCAGTTTATCATTGTTGAGTATCCGATTTTAATTAAAGAACAGTTTTGTTGGTGTGTATATTCTATACGGGTGTGTAAACCTATTTACAAACTTATATATTCTATTACTTCCTTGCGGTGTGAATGGTGGTTACTTAGCAGTCTTTTGCTAATGGTTCCTTGTGTGTTTTCCAGGTTCACAATAAAGTCTAAGTGAGCCGCGATAGAGATATACCCGTATGAGGAGGCTTAGACTAGTCGTTATGTTTTTAGACTTATGCTTTGGGCTATGTGTGCCGCTATGAGATTTTACATACTCTCGTTTAGCTCTTGATGTTTTGATATTACTTGAGGATTATTGTAACACCCCGTAAATTCATTTCAAGCCTACCGACTTCTAATTAATTCCTTGGGCAATTTAATTGATTCCAATTGGGCTAATTCTTTCTATTTAATATATATATATATATATATATATATATATATATATATATATATATATATATATACTAGAGCTTTCTCTATATGAGGATGATAGCCTTAGTTTGTGATGTTTAGACTTTGATCTGTTGGGCCTGTGTGCCGTTGAGACATTATGATACTCTTGTTAGTGTTTTGAGTACTGTTGACTTGTATTTGGGTTTTGGAGAGTTATGACTTGAGGATTTATTCTATCTTTTATCTATGAAAACTTAGTTCGTTTTATGGTTAGCCTGTGCATCTAGGCTGTGTTTATACCTAGATGTGGCATGACGCCCTTAAGTTTTAAATTCGCTTTCCGCTATGTTTGGTTTGTTGGTTGAGATTGGCAGTTGTTATGTTAAGTTTTAGCTATCTCAGCCTGTGTGAGGTTGGGGTGTCACAATTATGTTTATACAGTTGGTTCAGTTTATGATTAGCCTGTGCATCTAGGCCGTGTTTTTCTTACCTAGATGTGGCATGATGCTCCTTAGGTTTTAATTCGCTTCCGCTATGTTATGTTTTATGGTTGAGATGAGCAGCTTCTGTGTTAAGTTTTATCTATCTCAGCTTGTGAAAAAGTTGGGGTGTCACAATACTTGTTTCTCAACAACAATATTTTTCTTCCAAAATGATGTACATAATTTTCTAAAACAAATAGTTCTTTCAAAAATTGAACTCATTTGCCCGTAGGCCTTTCAAACATCATACCATGCAGCAGCAAAAATTACGGAAGAAAATTCGGTCGAAAACAAATCCGCGCACCGCAGTCGCGCGAATGTCCGCACCGCCGCACGGCGGACGTCCGGCCGCTCGGCCATGATCTCGCATTCTGGACGCCGACGGACGCGCGTCCGTGTTCGCGTCCGGTCGTTCGGCCTCGGTCTCGCGTACTGGACACCGATGGACGCGCGGTGGACGCGCGTCCAGGGTCGCGTCCGTCCAATTCTGCCCACTTTAGGCAGTAAAAACTGTGTGGTAACGCCTTGATTTTCCAATATTTTCACAAGTATAAGCCTATATGGACATAAACACAACATATACATGCATATATTAGCTATGAACATGTATACAAAAATTACCAAAAATTCCAAGGGTAGTCTCTTGAGCCAACTAAGAGATCCACAAATTTAACACATAATTTTCACATAAAATTTCTAGTCTTATAATTTACTAGCAATTGTTCATTTTCAAGTGACTAAACCGACTTAAGGGATTCCTTACCTCTCAAGTTTTTAATACTGTAGACAAAGTTGTGATCTTCTTCTCCAAACTCTCACCGAAGATCCTAAATAATGATCACCATAATAACAATATTTTCATGAATCCATAGCTTAAAATTAAGTTCTAGGAAGGATTCTAGTCATTTTAACCGAATAAAACCAAAGTTTTACCTATTATGGAAGCACTGGTGTAGGAAAATGGCTATGGAGTTCTTGGATCAGAAAGATGAAGATGATATTTTCCTCCCCGTTTTTCCTCCTCAAAATTTCGGCCAAGTGAGGTAGAAATGGGAAACTTGGAGCTTAAGCTTAATCCCTTGCAAGACTTATCCCATAATCCATCCTAATTAATTAATATATTTTAACCATATGGTAAATAAGGGTGCCACTTGTCACAACCCCATGGTGTGTCTTGAAGGGTAAGTTTGCTTTGCCAATTGGGGGTTAAATCAGATAAAAGTTCGGAAGAATATAATTTGATTCGGGAAAATTTTAATACCAAAATTATTCTAAAAATAATCCCGTCATTAACCACTAAAATCGGATAATTTTCCGGTATCTCGCGAAATACAGTGGTACGGAGGTTCGTAATAATTTCACTCTTACAGTTCGTCAAATTTTCCGCTGAACTGAGTAGGAAGTTCACGCTTAATCATATCATGCCTAATAATCCATTTCCTAGGGAAATTTGAACTGTATATACATCCTTAAAAAAATTTTCGGTTCGTGACCGGTACGTAGATCACAGCTTATTAATAACTAGTCTCACTTATAAAAATCCTTCTGAAATACTGAGAGATCATCTCATAAATGTCATAGCCTAAAAAAAATATTTTTCGAACCCTAAACTTATCGGAATAGACGAGGGGTTACATTCTGGTACCACGACTTGTGTAATGATTCGGCCTTCTGGCAGCACGAAATCGGGTTTAACTCCTCGTTGTCTCGTCTCGTCTCATCTACGATCGGGTAGTGACCATTCTGAGTCTTGATTCATCTGTTATGGAATTAATTTCGAATAAATTCCAATTTTAATTTTCTAAATCAATTCTCAGGTAGTGGTACACTAGTACAACAACAAGCAATATACACACAGAAACACTTGCTTTCATCCTTGAAACTATGTTATTCATTCGTTCAAGCCACTTGTGTTCATCCCGTGCTCTCATTCGCCTGGTTCTAAGTTTGAGTGCTCAAACTTTAGAACCGTAGTACATTTTATCCTGAGAAACCTAGACTACAAAGCTCCTAGCACCCCATGAGGCGGTAAATAAGGTTTTAAGGATAGACGCAACTTGACTCATGATTCTAACCTACCCGCGATCATCATCACCTCTCGTCCTTCTTGTTTCTAGGTTTATTCTACCTTTCGTGAGTTTTATTTTTCTCCATTTTCAGGTTCTTCGAGACTTATTTCCTACAACATATACTGAAACATATATCAATGATGGACAATTTAATTATCCTCGCAAGTGCACAAGTCAATTGTATTGATAGTGTGCTTTAGCAAGGGTCGACGATCCCACAGGGAATTGTAACGATGCAATTTAAAAACTTAAAATCAAACTAATTAATCTAAAAGAACTACGAAATACCCGAGTATAGGAACCAAATAAACAATCTGATAAGTCAACCAAATCATTTATTCATTTATCCTACCGACCTTGGAATTAATAGACATGAATTATACACAATTAATCCCCTTAAAAGACTAACCTATGCTAGAATTGGCTAAATTTAAGCACAATTAACCACAACACAAGACCATAAGACAAATCATAATTGACTGGCAAAATTAAAACACAAGCTACTGCAAAAAGTTCATGGTACAATCTTCATGTTCCTAGAATAAGGAAATTATCAACTCATTTTAATTATACAAAATAAATGAACAGTCAACCTCACCACTATAATTGAGCATTAAGCATTGTGATCAACCTTTGCAATTAACTCTGTAATTAGGATTTACATAGCAGTGCTTTCACAAGTCACAATTGGAAATTGACAATTTGCTAAATGACAAAATGCAATTCAAGAAATAAAGGAGAGGAACCATTTTGTGATGCAATTATATCTGCAGTGCGCCGAACCAAGAAATAGATTGCTTTGCTAAATCAAGATTTTTGCTGCTCGAGAATTGAAGCTGTAGGAAATCATTGGACTGAAATTCGCACTACCCAAATTCTTCGAACCCAGAATTCCGTCATCGCCGATAAAACATCTACTGCGAAATCGGAACCAATCCTTTTTGTGAGGTGATTGACGATTGGTGATGATCCCCCTCTTTCAAACTGCACCCTTTTTATACCCATCAGCCTCAACCATTCCTCCGAGTTCTATGCTAAACGATCGGATCTCCCCTAGAATCGGACTCGTTGACGCGCCTGTGCCATTGAGTCGGAACTACTTCTTTTGTTCTCTCGTCTGTCGATCGTCAGTTGAAGGAATGAATGAATTAGAGAAACTTGCTTATTTTATGGGCTATAAGAGTATAAGTGTTTGGACTTAAAATAGTGGGCTGATAAATTTAACAAAAACTAAACAAAAATACTAAAAACTCAAACAATATTAATGATTAAAATAAAATGAAAATAAATGAATAATTAATTAAAATCACTAATGAATAATAAAAGTAATTTATATAAATTAGCAATAAAAATAATATTTATCAATCAACATGACAACATAAAATTATACTGGAAATACATACTAAAACATATATGAACAAGACAATTAGGGATGACAATGGTGCGGGGCAGGAGCGGGGATTGGGGTCCCCTCCCCATCCCCAAATTGTATCTGAATTCCCCATCCCCGCCGCGTTCCCCAATAGGTATGGGAAATTATCCCCCATCCCCGTTCCCGCGGGGATTTTTCGGGGACGGGGATTCCTACCCCCCATTTTTCAATTATTGAAAACAAATATTGAATAATTGAAATCTTGAAACCTAAGCTGCGATGGCGATTGGAACCTTGAAACCTAAGCTGGTGACATTGAGCTGAACCTTGAAACATAAGTTGGAAAGGCGATTGGCGACGACAAGTCTTGGAAGGGATGGTGACAACGACGGCAACAGCTAGGGGTGGAAATGGGCCGAGCCAAGCTAGGCTTTAGAAAATTAAGTGTGGGCCTGTTATGAAAATCTAAAGCTTGAGATGTTAAAGTCTTTTAAAGAATACATGTAAAGTTTTAAAAAGTATACTTAATACAGTAATACATAATATATTAACAGGCACTGCATAACATAGGAATAAGGATAACTTGATGAAAGCTCACTTGTGCTTATGCACACTCAATTCTTTGGTACAGAAGGTCAAAATTTAAGACATATTATTTGCTTTCTAGGTCATCCTTTGGTTCGGCCTTGGCGGATACCATTCTATACCATCATGCTATTGGCCTTCTACAATACCTTTCCATCACTAGGTCTGATATTATCTTCATTGTCAATCGTCTATCGCGGTTTTTGAATGCCCCAACCTCGTTGCATTGGCAAGGGGTGAAACGTGTTCTACGCTATCTCAAGAGCACCGTGTGTCATGGTTTATTTTTGTGTCGTGGATCAAGTCTGTCTCTCACTACCTTTTCAATTGCGAGCTAGGGAGGGGTCCGTGATGGAGGACATTCAACGACATGGTATGCATTGTATTTGGGTTCTAAAGTTATTTCCTACCGTTCAGTTCGTTAGAAAGCTATTGCACGCTCATCCACCAAAGCATCATACCGAGCTCTTGCGAATGTGGCAATTGAAGTAGTTTGGTTGCAGAACTTGCTGCTTGATCTGGGTATCTGATACCTTTAATTCTTGACCTCTTTATACCCCATACTTTTAACCATTTTTGCTAACAAAATGCTTTAACTTAAGTGGAATCTATGACTTGTTTGTGTGGTTTGGTGCTTTTAGATAAAGTGGGTCACAACAAGTCAATAGGAGGTTTCTTGGAGCATATTTGAACAATTTTGGAAGCCAAGATCTCGCTCAAGGAGAATAGGAGCAGCGGAACGCGAAGCAGGAGAAAAAGAAAACAAGAAGACCTCACACAGCCACCCACACGGTCGCGTGAGTGGCCATTTGCCGCCGTCTGTGTTTTTGTTCAGCAACGGTACCACACCACCATGTACACGACCATGTGGGAGGCCATGTGACGCATACTCTGCACAGTATAAAAGCTATTTTTCTGCATTTTGTGTCCAAGTTCGAACCCTAGATAACTTAGACTAGTTTTCTCTCATTTCCTTAGAGCAATATAGCCTAGCCTAGCTTAGATTTACATAACTTACATATTTTGGAGCTTTGTATTGAAGATTTGGAGTGGATCTTACCAACTATTTCCCTTCATTTAATAGCAAAGTGGTTTACTTCTTCATCTCTTTTCTTCTTTACATTTATTGCACATTTATGATTTCCTTACTTTAAATTGCTATGTTTACCTTTCAAATGAGTGAGTAGTCTTTTATTTGGGTTAGATTAGGGGGTTATTGCTTCTATTGATGCTATATATGTAATTATTGCATAAAGGGGATGACACACACCTAGGGTTCTTGAGTTTGAGTTGGGTTTTATTTCTATCTTGCAATAGTTGTTGCGTAGCGATTATTGTTTGTGTTTGGAAAGTCTTCCATCTCAATGGGAATTGGGTGGAAGACTTGAGCCTTCCCATTCTCAAACCCAATTTCCCTTCTATGGAAATATGGGTAGATTGCGGCTTACATAGCTTTTGTTCTTCAAGAATTTGGGTTGATACACCACGCACTACAAAAAAACACGAAAATAGCGACAGACGATTTCCGTCGCTAAATAGGTAAAATCCGTCGCTAAACAGTTTAGCGACGGATTAGCGACGGATTTTGTCAGTCGCTAAAATGAGCGTCGCTAGAATTTAGAGACGCAATTTATTTCCGTCGCTAACTTTAGCGACGGAAATATCTGTCGCTACATAAAAAAATCCGTCGCTATATTTCTCCGACGACGGTTTTGACGCTAAAATTTGCGAGGGAATTATGACGGAACTTTCCGTTGCTAAATCTAGCGACCAAATATCCGTCGCTACACCCACAAAATATCCGTCGCTAGACTCCTACCACGACAATCTGTTGACGAACTTTGCAAGGGAATAGCGACGGAATAATCCGTCGCTAAGTGTAGCATAGGAAATATCCGTCGCTATGGATGTAACGACAGAATTTGTCATCGTTAATTTGTTTTTATTATTTGAATTTGATGTCATTTAGCTACAATTTAGTGACCGCTAAAGTTAACTAGAAAATTTTCCGTCGCTATTTCATTAGTATTCTTTAATATCACATACCTGCATTAAACATATAATAATATAATAAATCTACCCGCTAATTAATAATATCACATTCCTGCATTAAAACCTATAATATAATACATCAATTATATAATTATAAAATATATTATATCAAAACATTCATACTCATAAACAATAACAAAAGTTAAGCATTGTGTAATGTTATATCGTTAGAAACAGTACCAAGTATATATTAATAAACATAATCTAATCGAACAAAGCATGTACAATGTTCGTTAAACTTGGAAAAGAAAGAAAAAGGGAGAGAATAATGTTAAGACAAAATTTGAGGGAGATGCAGTAACACTAAAAGTCATGGAAGAGCATAATATATAGCATCATCAAGATTCATCAAGGCAGACTCCGGGGCAATCCTCACTTTCATCAACTGCTTGTACTTAGTTGACAGTTCCCCTGTAAGCTTATCTCTAGGCATCTGAAGAATCTGTTGCAAGTGGGTGATGATACACACATTAGTTAAGCATCAAACTCCAATATCATTCATGCAAACAACTCTTATTCAAACAAACATACACGTCTTCGTTAATATTGCAGTTTCAAGCACCTAAATTTTTATTTTTGCTGTTGCCATTGGTCTTTACCAACTGCTTGTGAGGATCTTCTGCTAGGTAGAGTACACCACAATATACAATATAGTAAAGGATAACAGGAAAATAGAAAATGCAGGGTGTTGACCTTTTAGAGGGGTGATGAGCCACCAAAAGTTGAAGGAATGTTATCAAAGATGCTTTTGTCTCTGATTTAATCATCTGAATCAATAGGGAGACTAAAAGTCACAACAACCAATAATGAATAAAAGAAAATAAAATTAAAAAAAAAAACAAAAAACAAAAAAACCACACACACATAATATATAGCTCTGGCAATCTTTCACATAAAAGATAGCTAAATTTACAAGAATTGTGGTAACTAATTCATTCTCACACTTTATTTACAACCTGCTCAAGATCCGCAGTACTTGTTTGAATATGCTCATTCTCGTACTTCTCATCATCCAAACCATATGAGCTGAGATTAAAATACACAAACAAAGATAAAAATTTAGAAATATTAAACATGAGATTGAGAAGTGAATGAAAATAAGAGTTAAATATATCTTGAATTACACAATTACAGAACATATCTCATGCTCTCATCACTGCGCTGTTAAGTCTATTTAGCTTTCACTTTATATATAAGATTAAAGTAAGATGTGGCAACTTTATCAATTAATCTTGTAGAAGCAAAAATACCATTAGAAACCCATTGAGAACAGTGATTGGTCGTGCGGAGGCCAATGTTCGAACCTCCATGGCTAACCGTCGAACCTACAAAGCAATACAATGCAGTCTGGTCAGAGATGCAAAACTACACATCCTATTCGCATTAAAAAGCTAAAATTTACTCTAAATAAATGCAGCAGTACACCATCAGTGCACTGAATTCTGTATAGTAGGAACCCTAATAACCTCAAACCAGTTATGTGATCCTTGTTTAAAATTAGACAATTAACTATAACATATCACTGGAAAAGCTTAGTGCTCAAATCCTTTGATATACTCATTTGATAAAATCCTTTGATATCCCTAGTGTTTTTTTATTTGGATTCTCTACAGCATTCATATATGCTACCAAATACCAATGATAGATCTCCAGTAATTAAATTAGATGAGCTCCACAAACTGATAAATAAATACATACCCTCATACCACATAAATAAATCAACAGGAAGATTGCAATTAAATTAGATGAGCTTATATAAAACTATGAATTAAGAACTAAAATATACAAAAATTAGAAATAAAAAATAAATTCAAAAAAAGCTCAGTTTAATTGACTTTATATAAACATTCAACAACAAAGTTTGAATTGATTAGATAGTTCTAAATTTTGGCACATACGCATATAGAAAACGTATATAGAAAATGCATAGCCACACACTGACAGACATATAGAAAATGCATAAATATACTGAAAATGCATAAACAAATAGAAACACGTACCAGAGAATACAACTGCGGAGAAGCAGCGAAGCATAAATTCTGTAGGCGGTGGGCGTGGGCAGCGCCGTCAGCGGTGGGCGGTCGGAGGAAAATAGCGGCGGTGGGCGTTAGGGGAGGCAGCGCAGTCGTCATCGGAGGTAACGCGGTAAGCGGAGATCTGTGGGGAAGAGAGACGTGAGTCACAGAGCGCAGGTCTGGTTAGGGCTAGGAGTAAAAAAAAACTATATTTGTTCAGAAATAAAAAAAATAAAAAGGAATTTTGACCTAAAAACGACATAGAGTACGTCGCTTATGGAGTACGCTAGAGCTACAGAGGTCGTCGGAATAGAGGACGCCTGTCGTTGCCACTGCTTCGCCGGATTTCATGGCACCGGAGCTTCATTGTTGTTGTTGATGATCTGGTTGCTTCGGCTAAGAGAGAGAGAGGGGTTAGGTAGAGAGAGAGATCTATTTTTTTTTTGAAACAGAGAGAGAGATCTATTAAAGAGGGAGAGGGATGAAAGGCTGTTGCAGATCTAGGGCATTTGGCAATGAACATTATAATTATAATGTTTAAAGGCTAGAATTTTTCGCTGCACCTTATTAAAAAATTTCCCAGTATTATTATTCTAGCGACGGACATTTGAATCCGTCGCTAGATCTAGCGACGGATTCAAACTCCGTCGCTATATTCTACCAGAAAAATTTCAGCCATATTAATCTAGCAACAGATATTTGAATCCGTTGCTAGATCTAGCGACGGATTTAAATTCCGTCGCTAGATTTTAACAAAACAAAATTCAGTCATATTCATCTAGCGACGGAATTTGAATTCCGTCGCTAATTTATTTAAAAAAAATTCGACGATTATGTTTTAGTGACGGAAATTTAAATCCGTCGCTAGGTTTAGCAACGGACTCAAATATCCGTCGCTATATTTTATTAAAAATATATATTCCGTATTTATAGTTAGCGATGGATACTCATCCGTCGCTAGGTAGCAACGGATACCATTTTTCGTCACTATTCCGTCGCTAAGTTGTAAAAAAATAAATAGATGCATTAAACCATAGCAACGGATATTTTTTCCGTCGCTATTCCGTAGCAAATAAAACTATTAAATTACCCCGCCAAAAATCCGTCGCTATTTCGTCGCTAATCCATCTCAATTTTTGCGCGACAATTTACCGCTAAAATTAGCTACGGATTTAACGACAAACTTTTTTCGTCACAAATTGCCGTTGCTAATCCGTCGCCAATCCGTCGCTAACTTTATATTTTTTGAAAATAAGTAAATCCGTCGCTATTCCGTTGTTAAATTAGCAACGGAAAGAATCCGTCACAAAATCCGTCGTTATTTCCGCGTTTTTTTGTAGTGACGGGAGTGGGGCGACCCTTGTTCTAATCCTTGTGGAAACTTGGATTTCTTTATGCTTGCCTCAAGAACCTAGGTGAAATGTTCTTCCCCCAAACTTAAGTGTTAAACCATCAATAGAGTAATACCCTTAATTTAACCCATTTCTTCAAATTAATATTTCCTAAATTTAATGTAACACCCCGGACCTACCTTCCCGTACATCTGAGGGAGTTACCGCCACACCTAGAGAGAGAGTTCTATCATTCCGCGATAAACCTCACTCTAGGTGCACAGGCTAAAGGAAACTCTTCTAACCACAACAACCACCCAACAGTTGCTTACGCACTTATATACATATCAGCTGAAAAAGCTTAACTAGGCAATATATATATATATATATATATATATATATATATACTTGCACTTATACATACATTAGTTTGCCCCTCGGGCCAAAATACAAATTAAGGGTCAACTACGACCCAACTAGTCATGTTTAGCCATCTCTAAGGCTACAAAAAGTATGTACACAAAAAAAACTCCCAAGAACTCGACGTCTAGTCAATCATGCGGTACACGGGGCCGGCGAACTCTCCCCAAACCATGTGCCACTCCCCCTCGTACCAAGTGATATCGTCCAAAAATCGAGAGGTGGTTATGACCATCGACCATTCACTCCAGCAGTCCCGAGGGCTAGGGTCCCAAGGGTAAGGGTAATGCACTATGTGTAACACCCCGTAATTTCATTCAAGCCTTTCGTTCGTTAATTAATTCCTTGGACAATTTAATTATTTCAATTGGGCTAATCCTTTCAATTTAATCTATATACACCTATATATATATATATATATATACTCATGAGCCTAATTTAATTATTATATTCAAGAGCCCAATTAATTGAATTATTCTTGTAAGGGATTTTTATTCAATTTGGATCCTTACAATATTTGTAATTAAATATTCCTACAAGCCCAATTTCTTGATCTTATATCATATAATGTATATATAATGTTTCTAAGACATTCCTATGGGCTTTCTTACATCAATTCTATTATTAAATATAAAGGATAATTTCATTAGCCCACTTTGCTAGTCTTGAATATATATATAATTAATTCTTGTAGCCATTATATTATAAGCTTAAGCCCAATTCCTATTAAAGTCTTACACCCTAAATATTGTATGTATTCTTAGTATATATTTTGATGATCAAATAACCTAAAAGCTTTCACTCCTCTTCCTCCCTACACACTTCATCTTCACGCCATTTTCACTACATTCTCTTCCAAATTTGATCTCCATTTTCCTACAAGTTTTCAAGTAAAGACTACCTTTTTATGATTGCTTAGGAGTGGGTAAGTTCATCTAGCTAAGAATCCATCTTGCATTTTGTGTTTTTAATAGTCTTTTAAAACTCCAATTTTATTCGTAAAAAGCTTTGTATTCCTTCCTAGATCATGAATCTAAGCTTAGTTTCTTTGTATTTGTTGTTATGGTGTTGATTTTTGATCCTAGGGTTTAAGGTGAAATTTGGGGAAAAGATCCAAAATCCATCTTATGGTGTTAGAATGCTCTCAAAGAGGTAAGGAATTCCCTTAAGTTGGTTTAGTCACTTGAAATTAGATAATTGATTATTTGGTTGAAACATGATGTTTTGGAGCTTTGGAAATATTTTTGTATACATGTTCATAGCTTGGATATGCTTGTATATGTTGTATTTATGTCCATATAGGCTTATACTTGTGAAAATAGTGAAAGGAAATCAGCTAGTCTCTGGCAGTGACTTCCGAAAATTATTGGGAAAAATTGGTAAGGTATTTTGACTCCAATTTTTGTAGATATGTAGTTCAACAAGTGTAGAACCTACATATAAAATTTCATAATGATCGGAGTAGTATAAGTATGGTTTTCGGAATTTTTCCCAAAACTGGACGGAGAGAAAAATATTTCGGACCAAGGGCAAAAAGGGAATTTTCTGTGTTTATTCGTGGATCAAAGTGACCAAACTTTGACGGACGTTAAGTAATATGAGTTAGGTTCTACCATAAAACTCCAATTTTATTCGTAAAAAGCTTTGTATTCCTTCCTAGATCATGAATCTAAGCTTAGTTTCTTTGTATTTGTTGTTATGGTGTTGATTTTTGATCCTAGGGTTTAAGGTGAAATTTGGGGAAAAGATCCAAAATCCATCTTATGGTGTTAGAATGCTCTCAAAGAGGTAAGGAATTCCCTTAAGTTGGTTTAGTCACTTGAAATTAGATAATTGATTATTTGGTTGAAACATGATGTTTTGGAGCTTTGGAAATATTTTTGTATACATGTTCATAGCTTGGATATGCTTGTATATGTTGTATTTATGTCCATATAGGCTTATACTTGTGAAAATAGTGAAAGGAAATCAGCTAGTCTCTGGCAGTGACTTCCGAAAAATTATTGGGAAAAATTGGTAAGGTATTTTGACTCCAATTTTTGTAGATATGTAGTTCAACAAGTGTAGAACCTACATATAAAATTTCATAATGATCGGAGTAGTATAAGTATGGTTTTCGGAATTTTTCCCAAAACTGGACGGAGAGAAAAATATTTCGGACCAAGGGCAAAAAGGGAATTTTCTGTGTTTATTCGTGGATCAAAGTGACCAAACTTTGACGGACGTTAAGTAATATGAGTTAGGTTCTACCATAAAACTCCAATTTTATTCGTAAAAAGCTTTGTATTCCTTCCTAGATCATGAATCTAAGCTTAGTTTCTTTGTATTTGTTGTTATGGTGTTGATTTTTGATCCTAGGGTTTAAGGTGAAATTTGGGGAAAAGATCCAAAATCCATCTTATGGTGTTAGAATGCTCTCAAAGAGGTAAGGAATTCCCTTAAGTTGGTTTAGTCACTTGAAATTAGATAATTGATTATTTGGTTGAAACATGATGTTTTGGAGCTTTGGAAATATTTTTGTATACATGTTCATAGCTTGGATATGCTTGTATATGTTGTATTTATGTCCATATAGGCTTATACTTGTGAAAATAGTGAAAGGAAATCAGCTAGTCTCTGGCAGTGACTTCCGAAAATTATTGGGAAAAATTGGTAAGGTATTTTGACTCCAATTTTTGTAGATATGTAGTTCAACAAGTGTAGAACCTACATATAAAATTTCATAATGATCGGAGTAGTATAAGTATGGTTTTCGGAATTTTTCCCAAAACTGGACGGAGAGAAAAATATTTCGGACCAAGGGCAAAAAGGGAATTTTCTGTGTTTATTCGTGGATCAAAGTGACCAAACTTTGACGGACGTTAAGTAATATGAGTTAGGTTCTACCATAAAACTCCAATTTTATTCGTAAAAAGCTTTGTATTCCTTCCTAGATCATGAATCTAAGCTTAGTTTCTTTGTATTTGTTGTTATGGTGTTGATTTTTGATCCTAGGGTTTAAGGTGAAATTTGGGGAAAAGATCCAAAATCCATCTTATGGTGTTAGAATGCTCTCAAAGAGGTAAGGAATTCCCTTAAGTTGGTTTAGTCACTTGAAATTAGATAATTGATTATTTGGTTGAAACATGATGTTTTGGAGCTTTGGAAATATTTTTGTATACATGTTCATAGCTTGGATATGCTTGTATATGTTGTATTTATGTCCATATAGGCTTATACTTGTGAAAATAGTGAAAGGAAATCAGCTAGTCTCTGGCAGTGACTTCCGAAAATTATTGGGAAAAATTGGTAAGGTATTTTGACTCCAATTTTTGTAGATATGTAGTTCAACAAGTGTAGAACCTACATATAAAATTTCATAATGATCGGAGTAGTATAAGTATGGTTTTCGGAATTTTTCCCAAAACTGGACGGAGAGAAAAATATTTCGGACCAAGGGCAAAAAGGGAATTTTCTGTGTTTATTCGTGGATCAAAGTGACCAAACTTTGACGGACGTTAAGTAATATGAGTTAGGTTCTACCAT
>CP025659.1:10461742-10489302 GCA_003576665.1 Ipomoea trifida | reverse complement strand
CGAATAAACAACATGAATAATTACTCCAAAACATGGTAAGATATCCAACAAAACAATCCAACAATAATCAGAAACAAAGGAGGAACAACAAACAACAACAACAGAGAACTACTCTTTGGAATCCAAATTCCAGGAGCCATGCGGAACCCACCAGCGGAGCACAGACCTCCGCCGGCCTCCTCCGCACGAAGGGAACGGTCCCCTTCGGCGGACCACTCTCCACCGTTCACCTATGCCGCCTTGGCCTTGCGGATCTCCTTGGCGGGGCACATTATTCCGCCTCGGACCTCCGCAAGGTCAACCTCACTCCCAGATTCCAGAACCCAGCACAGACACGAACAAAACCATTTCCAGAGAGTAATAATCAGACCCAATACCCCAACATTTCATCAAATTAGAGGCCAAAAATAGGGAAATCCACAACATCATTGATCATAACAACACTAGGCAAAAGATCAAGATGAAATCCAACAAATACAACCAAGAAATAGGCTAAACAACAAGAATTTTCAAGATTTCCAACGCCAAGAACATCATATATAGAATAGGAGTGTAGAAATAGATTTTGATGGACATAGTGGTTACCTCAAAGAGCTTTTCCCAATCCAATCAAGCCTCAAGCAAGCTCACTAAGCCCCACCACCTTCTTGATCATCTTTTACCCAAAGAACCCCAAAAGAACATTCATAAGAATATGCAAAAAGACTAGCAAAACCATAAAATGCATGGTAGATTCTAGGCTAGATGCACTTACCCAATCCTAGACAAGCTTAAAAGAGCAATCTTGACTTGAAAATTTGTAGGGAAATGAAGATCAATTTTGGATGAATTTAGGGAGGAAAATGGCGTGTGGAATTGTGTAGGGAGAAGAAGGAGTGAAAACCTTTAGGGGTTTTTGATCTTCAATATATATACTAGAATACATATAATGTATTAGGGTGTAAGACATTAATATGAAATGGGCTTAAGTTACATATATTATAATAGCTATAGGAATTAAATATATTCAAGACTAGTAAGTTGGGCTAATGAATTCATCCCTTACAATTAAGTATAATAATTAGAACAAAGAAGCCCATAAGATGTCTTAATGACAATATATATATATATATATAATCAAGAAATTGGGCTTGTAGGAATATTTAATTACAAAGATTGTAAGGATCCAAATTGAATAAAATCCCTTACAAGAATAAATTCAATTAATTGGGCTCTTGATTAGAATAATTAAATTAGGCTCAAGGAATATATATATATATATATATATATATATATATATATATATATATATACATATTAAATTGAAAGAATTAGCCCAATTAAAATTAATTAAATTGCCCAAGGAATTAATTAACGATCGAAAGGCTTGAACGAATTTACGGGGTGTTACAGACATGCTTGTAAACAATATTTGTGAGTGCTTTAATTCTATTATATTGGCAGCTAGAGAAAAACCTATAATTGCTTGCCTAGAAGGCATGAGGCATTTATTGATGACTAGGTTTTATGACTCTTATCAAAAAGCTAAGGAATGGAGTTCTGAAATTTGTCCTAGAGTGCTAGAGAAGTTGCAGGTGAATGAGAAGCAAGCTGCCAGCTATAGAGGATTTCAATGTGGTCTACATGAGTTTGAGATACAAGGTTTTTATGGAGACCAACAGTCGGTGAATTTGGAAGTAAGATCTTGTACTTGTAGAATATGGGATTTAACAGGATTGCCTTGCAAACATGCCATTTGTGCTATTTGGATTAAGCATGGGAAATGTCATGTTTATGCATATGTCAATCCATGTTATACAAAGGCAAGATATTTACAAATCTATGAAGGATCAATTCATCCTATGGCAGGTGTAAGTGAATGGCCAGTGGTTGATAGAACTCCACCTTTACCCCCTGTTTATAATGCTAAACCTGGCAGACCAAAGAAATTGAGGAAAATTAAAGGTCTACTGATGAGATAACCAATGATGGAGAGCATGTGGCTAGAACTTGGATAAAATTGCATTGTAGCAAGTGTAGACAATCCGGGCACAACTCAAGAAGATGTCCTCTAAACACAGAACAAGGGAAAACAGGTTTGATACTTCTGTTTTTTTTTTGGTTAATTATCATAATTTCCCTCATTCACATGTTTTTGTTTCACTTTGTGTTAGATGAAGCCAAGAAAAAAAGTTAGGGATCCAGTGCATGTGAAGGTGGAATTGCCACCAACTCAAGATAGAGTCCATCCTACTACTTCAGAAGAGGATAACAACTTACTTATTGAAGCAGGATATGATCCAGCCACTGTATTTTCCTTGGAAGATCTAGAGTGGAGTCAAAATAATTCTTGAAGCAAGATATGATCAAGCTACTTGCTGTGAATTTTGCTGTCTACTATGTTTGCTGTGAATTTTACTGTCTACTGTGTTTGCTATCAATTATGTTGTGAATTTTGATATGAATTCTGCTATGAATTATTGGTTAGAATTGTCTATACCAATTGGTTTGAATTGGTTCTAGTGGATTTTGTTAGAATCTGCTTCCTGATGGCATATTTGTGTATTTTGACTATTTTCTTGTAAGCAAAAGTCTATACCAATTGCTCAAACAACACAAAGAGACCATTACATTTTCTATACCATTTGCGTAGAGTTTGGTCATGATTTTCAAGATCATCTAAGTCACCAGCTTAGGAATGGTATCACAAACACAGACCATTACTGAAGCAATAAAAACAGTTCAACCACAATAACAGCTCAACCACAATCAATTGCTCAAACCACTGCCATTTTATATAACTTCATAACTGATCTAAATACATGTTTACTTTACAAAGACAATAGGAACAAGTTGCCTCATAATCATTACAAAAAAAAAAAAGAAGAAGAAGAAGAAGAAGAAGAAGAAGAAGAAAAGAGTAACAAATTATACAAAAATAAAAATAAAAATTTGGAATTCAGCCTAAAGATTACAGGAGGTTAGTTGGTCCTGACACTCTTCCAGGAGGCTCTCCCACCACCACTCTTGCCTCTCTTCCATTTCTGTTCACCTTGTCTTCTCGAAGCAGAAAAGCTAACCTGATAATCAAGATTGCCTAACATTTTAACAAGTGATGAACTCTATACATTCTGTTGAAGTTTAAAGAATGAAATACACTATTTGCAATTAACAGGGCAATATAATGTCCCAGTTTAAAAACATTAAGCTCACAAGACCACTTCAGTAAGAGATATACAATAATCATGAGTGAATAGCAACAACAACACTTCAACCATCCTATGAACTATACACATCAAATTAACTTCTCTAATTCAAAGTATACAGAGATGTAGACAGAGGCAAATACTATGGGATGACAATGCCATTTTGTGTGAATTACAAAATTGAAAACACTTGAATTTCATCCATTACTTGACATATTGAAAGCATTTCATCCATTACTATGAATTACAGCACTCATTGCCCTCACCGGTCGAAATATTTTGCTACCTATGTACACAGATAATGCATTACAAATAGTCCTTATTAGCCAAAAATCACAAATCGTCTGAACAAAAATCATTACAGGATTACCATGACTTAGACCTAAATATATTTAATGTACACACAAGACGAAGAGAGTGAATCTAATCTTTTCTCTACTCTTCTTCTCAGACCTTGATCCCAGAAGGGATTTATTCTCAAATTTTAAGATCCAAGAATTGGATATTTACAGTAATTGAATCGCGATGATTGAATCACAATAAGCAATACTCTGACAACGGTTATTCAATCGCAACAGAGATGACAAATATGGTTTCATGAGAACTATACCTTTGCACAATTAAGAGCTCCGACTGTTGTAAGGGTTGAACTCTGGTCCGATGAGCGTCTGAATACTCTCTTCAGAAGTAAGGCAATGTCTCTGGTGACCTAGTTGATGACCGTTTGAATACTCTCTTCAGAACTCTGGTTTGATGACCGTATGGAAATAGTATGTAGGTGATCGGTGAAGAAGGAGAAAAAGATGCGGTCACATAAAAAATGATGGAGATGAGAAAGGACAATAATACCCTTATTTTTTAAAGAATCCGGCGTGTCCTAACATCTCCGGTGACCGGAGTGATTAAATTTGGTAGTAAAATAATAGTTGTGGGATGAGTTTTGGTAGGTGTTAAACATGTGGACCAAAATTGTCGTTTTGCTCATACTCGTGGGACTAAAATTGGTATTTGCTCAAATAAAAAATATATATAAATATACACGCATGTATATTTGATTAAATAAACATATATTTACTTCTTTTTTATTATTATTATCATTATCATTATCATTATCATTATCATTATCATTATCATTATCATTATCATTATCATTATCATTATGAGGATTAGTTAACAACGGCAAAGTTAGAATAATTCAATTTAATCTAAGATTACTTAATAAAATGGGAGTAATCACATTACCTTGAAACATTACAGCTACATCAGCTTTGAAGTGATATAACATTACCAGGTAATCTCATGACTTGAACCAAACAAGGTAATATAACATTACCAGACTCATATTACCTAGGTAATATAAGATTACTTGAAACGAATGCCCAACTTTGCCCTTCCCTTTTACCTAATCCTAACTTTGCCCTTCCCTTTTACCTAATCCTTAATCATCTTCTTCATCATCATCATCTAATAAATATACGTTTATACAATCAAATATACATATATGTATATTTATATATTTATTTTTTAATATTTAAGCATTGATATACATTCAAAAAGCGAACATATCAAATCAATTTTTTTTTATAAAAAAAACACAGTGACATTTTCATAATTGTCACCAACTTTAATATGCAAACTTGAACACTAAAATATGCAATTCTTACACTTTTTTCAAGTTTGCACATTTAGTATTAACATTTTGCATATTTAATATTAAAAGATCGCACTTGCAAAAATGCGAATGTGCATTGCACTTAGGGTTTCAATTTTAGAGTTTATGATAGAGTTTTTGGTTTTATTTAGTTTAGTGGTTCACTTTTTACAACCACATTGAAGAAAAAATGCCAAAAGAATTTTAACTGGGAGGGGTATAGAATGTCTTTTATTTAAAATAATAAGGATAAAGATGAAAAAAAGTTAGGAAGCTACTAGCTTATTTTGAGAGCATTACTAAACAAAGCTTATAGTTTATTAGTAGCTTAAAATAAGCTATAAGCTCCTAGATAAGCTCTGTCAAACATAGCCAACGTAAATAATTGTATTTTAATATATTTAATATTTTTGCTAAATAATAATAATAAACAAAAATGTTGAGGACATAAAAAAAGATTGTACCATTGATGATTTGACTTGTCGGAGTGTTAAATGGTAAACCTTGTTTGGAAATTCTATCACTTTGACTGTTGATGCGGGAACCAATATGAAGATGCTCAGCTACAATATTTGGGCTTGGTTCTAAGTTTTCATTTTCTGAATTGAGAATTTTAAAATGTGTAAGAAATAGTTATATATCTAAACATTACAAAATTATAAAAAAAAAATTATAGAAAAAATGTATTAAAAAGAAATGTAATATTGTGTGTGTGTGTATATATATATATATATAATAGAATTCTCTAGAAGAGGATGAGCATTACAGTGCTCATCCTCACCCTATCTGTCGTATATGTTTCTAGATCAGTCCTCTATGTCTCATTTTTGTAATCTATGTTCGCATTTCCAGACTCCATTTTTACTCTTCTTCGAGTACATATATGAAAATCATACATCTTAACAATATACTAAGCAGCGAACATCATAGAAGAGGATTAGCATTACAATGCTCATCCTCACCCCTATTTGTCGTATATGTTTCCAGATTAGTCTTCTATGTTCATTTCTGTAATCTATGTTCGCATTTCCAAACTCCATTTTTACTCTTCTTCGAGTACAGATCTGGAAACCATACATGTGTACAATGTATAAGCAATGAACATCATGCATCGAAGAAAAAAAATCAGATACGTATTTTTTTTTTTTGTGGTGAAATTTTTTGAAATGTTGAGGACATAAAAAAAGATTGTACCATGGATGATTTGACTTGTCAGAGAGTTAAATGCGACATTTTCTATTAATGTCACTATTAAGTTGTGCAAGTTAATATGCCATTTATGGCCATTATGTTGTGGTTTAATTTAAAATGGAAGTAACGGTTTCCGTTACTTAGCCTATAATGATGGCACATAGGCTATTTAAACATGGTCCTCCCATTGCTCCTACTACACCTTCACAGAGTACACCATCTAGTCGCTCAGGAGACAAGTGGTATCATTATAGGCTAAGTAACGGAAATCGTAATTACATAAAGTATAATAAAATCAACCAACAGTAATTTTATTATATTTATGTAAATAGTCAAGATAAAGATCAAATCATATTTCTTACCTACAAGGATTGAGAAAAGGAACATGGCTTGATAGTTTTATCATAAGCTTGTAGATGGATCTAATTGAATAAAACTTTAGCCCACATGCAAGTTTTATGTCACTAGATTCTTCTATCACTTTGATAATAATTTTATCGTAAATTTTAGTTGAGTCTAATTGAATAAAACTTTAGCCCACATGCAAGTTTTATGTCACTAGATTCTTCTATTTGATTATCATAAAGTCTCAGTCGTTGAGTCTAATTGAATAAATTTTTAGCCTACAGGCAAGTTTTACGTCACTAGAATCTTCTGTTTAAATTGATGATCAAGATAAAATTTTATTATTCCATTCTTTTTAGAATTTATAACTTTAATGTCAATTATAATTCTATGAGGTATGGGTTGCATTGGCAACACATGTATTTTGTTAATCTCCAAAACTTTAGTAACTTGAAATTGTTACTGTATGTGGCTTGCTTAGTTTTTCAGCCCAACCACAGTAGATCTTTTTGAAGTTTGGACATGATATAATTTTGGATCCTTATATTGGAAGTGTACATATCTAGCCAAATTTCAAGTAGAGCAATTTAATTTGTTCAAGTACGTAGTTGAAAATTGTGTCTGTACATATTTAGCATGTCCAACTATGGTGGGGAATTATATTCCTTGTTACATTAGTTAGACATGAGGATCTTTAGTGTGTATGTATATCATTTATACAATGCTTAAGAATGACTTGATCAGTGGGAGTAATGGCTTGACTAGTGGGAGTGGTCATTTGATCATTAAGATATCCCATTTCAAGATTGTTCCACTTCAAGGATAAGACACGTTGCCTTGTTAATTATAAAATCAATAGTTCAAATTGTTTGAACTACAAGTTGTGCAACATATTTATGAAAATGTTGTAACAACATTAATAGTTTTTATTTTAACAATGACATGAAGTTTATGGTGAACTATCATGAGTTGGATTCTTTAGCATTTATTGGAGTTTTTCGTCTCATCAAATTGATCCTAGGTCATTAAGATTTGAAAAGACTCAAAAGTTCAATGTTGAGAGACATAAAGCAAGCAAAGACTCATGAGATTGATTCATCTTGAGGATTTTTGATTATATTGATACAATATTTGCGTTCTTTCATAAAGTTACATAAATAAATCCTCGTTATTGCTCTCTGGCATAATAGTTGGGTTTCTTTTTTGTTTTGGAGATTATTTATAAAGTGTATGATTGAAGTTCTGTTGTGGGCTTAGACTTGGATTTGTCATTTAAGGCCGTTGGAATATGGATTACTCAATTGCTGTCTTTGGTTAAGATTAATGAGAGTGGGAGTGACAGATGTGTCAACTCCAAAAACTTAGCCATCATAGATAGTATTAAAGATAAGGAGTTAGTCATGTAATATATTAGCATTTTGCTAATCAAATCCCTACTTAAAGCATGCTTATAAGAATTTTAGGGATCATAAAGAGTACATGGAACTTATTATGTGACTATATTGTACGTACATACATTTTGTCACTTCTATGTAATACGGATGATAGTTTCTCACATGATTATGTGCATATTTATTTGAGAAAGATCCTCAAGGTTGGACCAAGAATAAACGTGGGGTTTATTCATAAAGAACATGAGTTTGAAATCAAAATGCATGTGATGCATCATTGGTATTACTCACACTTTAATTTAAGATGACATACCACTATGATTCATACTTTTTTTTTTTAAATGAAGGTTGTGCCAATGCTTGCACCAAATGAAAAATTGTAACATTTTCTATTAATATTGTACAAATCAAGTGGTGTGAGTTTATTAGGCCAAATTTAGCCATTTAGTCTTTGATAACTAATTACAAATCAAGAATGAACATGAGGTTTATTCATTAAGCTTTATACCACGTAAGGTACTTAGAGAACAAATTACATTGCATTGCACCAAGTGGGAGAATATAACATTTTCTATTAATGTCACTATTAAGTGGTGCAAGTTAATAGGCCATTTATGGCCATTATGTTGTTGTTTAAAACGGGAGTAACAGTTCTTTACTTAGCCTGTAATGATGGCACATAGGCTACTTAAGCATAGTCCTCTCATTGCTCGGTTGCTCCTACTACAGTTTCACAGAGTACACCATCTAATTGCTCAGGAGACAAGTGGTAGACAAAATTCTCTAAACCTCAATTTCAAGCAATGCAACAGAAATTACAATTATGGCTGAAGATAGCTATAAGGTTAGATCATTTCAATATTTGGTATTGGTTCTAAGTTTTCATTTTCTAAATTGGGAATTTCAAAATGTGTAAGAAATAATTATATACCTCAACATTACAAAACTATAAAAAAAAAATTATAGAAAGAGTTTATTAAAAAGAAATGTAATATATATATATATATATATATATATATATATGTATGTATGTATGTATGTATGTATGTATGTATGTATGTATATTATATAGAATTCTCTAGAAGAGGTTGAGCACTGTAATGCTCATCCTCACCCTATATTAATATGTTTCCAGATCAGTTATGTATGTCTCATTTCTGTAATCTATGTTGACATTTTCAGACTCAATTTTTACTCTTCTTCGAGTAGAGATCTGGAAACCATACATGTGTACAGTGTACTAAGCAACGAACATCATGCATCGAAGAAAATAAATCAGATACATACTTCTTTCTAGCTTCTTCTTCTTCTTTTTTTTTTTGTGGTGAAATTTTTTCAAAGATAAGTCTAAATCTTTAATTAGATACTACTAATTAGAGTAATTTTTTTTAGATATTTAGTGTACATACTATTTATCTTTCAGATTGTTTCTTTATCTGTACGTTTAGTCTTAACTACTGATGGATTAATTTTTGTTGTAACAGGTTAATGACTAAAAATAGAAATATCAAGGAAGAAAATTTTGTACGGCATGTAACACTTACCAATATTATATTATTATAATATAGGTAGTAATTATATTAATTCAGGTAATATAATTATATGGTGCATTACTTCCATATCAACTTATGTTAATTAAAGTAAATACTAATGGTGATTGGAAGTATAATTGGGGAGGGATATATTACCATATTGATGGCATATGGTTAGTATAAATAAGAGCCCTTGGTCCTCTCACTACTTGAACATTCATTCTCTACACCATCAAAGAGAGGGTTGAGAAAGTGAGAGAAACAGTGTTGTTACTCTGTTGCAGTAGTCCCGTGATTAAACAATCTTCATCAATCTAAAACTATGGCTGGAGGTTAGATCCTATGTTTTATATACTTCAGTTCAGTTTTATTTCTTACAGTTGGTATCAGTGCAATATATAATCTCTGCCTAGTTATTTGTTTGAATATGTATGCAAATCTGAATGTAACTGTTCTTTTATGTGCATACATATATTTATGCTTGCTGTTTTTTTTCAAGTATGTACATATATATTTGGTTTCGTGTATGTATATTTACTTAGGATAAAATAATAAATTCTGGAAAATTATGTATATACTGCGTATATGTTTTTTTTCAATATATATATATATATATTGGATTCTGTATGAACATATGCTTACTGGATTAAATATATACATGGAAAATTTCTGAAAAAGTAAATTAAAATAAACCTACTGCTTGTTTGCCGGCGACGGCGAGGGGTGGTGGTACCGATAACTGGTGGTGGCGTTGGCTGTCCGACCGGCTCTTGTCCTCTCCATCCCCGATCGCTGCGTCTTTCTGCCTCTATTTCTCTATATCTCTGTTTGGCTACGCAAATGGAATGTATAATAGTATAAGGCTTTCGGCGAGGGGTAGTGGTACCGACAACTGGTGGTGGCGTCTTTCTGCCTCTATTTCTCTATATCTCTGTTTGGCTACGCAAATGGAATGTATAATAGTATAAGGCTTTCGGCGAGGGGTGGTGGCGTTGGCTGTCCGACCGGCTCTTGTCCTCTCCATCCCCGATCGCTGCGTCTTTCTGCCTCTATTTCTCTGTTTGGCTACGCAAATGGAATGTATAATAGTATATAAGGCCTATTACATTGTAGTATCTGTTCATCTATACTTTTCTCAACCTGTTGAAGCACAAAGAGTCAATTTCGAGATCTCCTCCACTGAGACTCGAACTCATGACCTCCCATCTGAGGGTGGCCACTACATGCCAATTGAGCACAAGGTGCTTGGCAGGTTTTTGGTTAATTAAGATGAATATATGTTGCTTTATACTTTTGATGGGCTAAGGAAAATATTGGGCTAGATAAAGGAGGATGATTACTGATTAATATGATGAAGAGGAAATATGTTGGTATGGGTTTGGTCCAATTCGGCCAAGCCCATTATACATAAAAAAAATTTATAATTGGGCCCATTTAGATTGTTTAAGTCATTTGGACATGCTTTAACTTTTGGGCTCACTATAATTATATATGGGCTTGCTTTAGTGCTTTCTTACATCATATTTGGGCTTCTTCTATCTTTAATTGTTCAATTTAATTCTTTATTAAATTATATTCAATTTTGAGCAAATATTAAGTTTACATTTGTGATTTGAATTTTAATTTAATATATTGAGAATTATATTAAACTGCCTTAAGTATTGCAATTTAATTATGAAGTATGAGTTAATAATATGCATAATCTGAGCATGCTATGTATCTTTATTTGCAATAATTGTTTGACTGTTATAATTATGCCTTTAGAAAAGAATGGTCTTTAAGGAAGAATTTAGAGCCTGTTAGGACTGAATTGTATGCTTATTATGCATGTTATAGTGCCTTTTAGGTGAATTTAGTGCCTTTTAAGAATAGATTATGCATTCTTTTAGTTAATGCTCCGCTCATTCTTTTTATAAAGGATTTCAAAAGACCTAAAGTACATAAAACTCTTCATAGTTTTACCTTTTTTTTTAAGCCTTATCCTTAGGTGAATCTACATTCTTAGATCAACCAAACGATTTTACTTCAAATATGAGAACACATGAATTAGGGAAGTTTCTTGGGGAGGAACACTAGTTCTATGTCCCTGGCTTAAAACGCCTTGCTGGCTGAAACTGCCATAGTGCCTTCAGCCATATTGCTACTAGTCCCCTTGCGACGCTACTCTGTCTAAGGAGTTGGTTTTTAATGGCGCCTTAGCACCAACCAACTTTCCTGGGAGTATACCTAAGGATTGTTAATCATGTTTTGGTTTGATTTGTTTGATTAGGTTCTAAATACTCTTGCCATTGTGATTATATATTTAATTTTGGTCAATTAAAGAGTAGCCACAGCATCTTTAATTTACTGAAATTACATATTAAGTATTACTAATCATATAAAGTTTAGGTAAGAACCTTGTAGTTAACTCTGCGTTATATGACAAAATTTAGCCCACAGGCAATTTTGTTATATTTGCAGGGTTAATTAGGATGAAATACTAAACTATGATCATAATTTGCCCACAGGGATTATGTATCGACATATAGTTTGGTAGGCTTGTCATTAAGGGTGGAAAAACCATACCCAAACCGTACCCATTCCGTTTCCACCATTCAGTTTTGATAAATTCATTATGCATAAAAATTTAGCCCACAGGCAATTTTTATGGCATACGAATTTATCTTTTACATAATTTACATTGGTAGTATTATGTACTTCAGTTACTCTCTCTCTATTTTGAGTCTCGAAAATTCTAACTAAGCATTTGTTATTCTTTACAGAACCTACTCAAATCCCAACTCAAAACATAATAATGATTGACGTTCCTATGCTAAGCGATGAAAATCACCAAGAGTGGAAAGACGTTGTTCTCCTACACTTAGGGTTGATAGAGATGGATTTCGCTATTCAAAATAATGAGCCTCCTCCTATCACTGATGATAGCACTGAGGATGAAAAGAAATTTCACGCACAATGGACCAGGTCCAATCGGTTGTGTGTATTTCATTAAGACACGAATTCCAAGAAGTATTCATGGTTCAGTTGACCATTTTGATAAAGTCGAACCCTTGTTTAAAGCTATTGATGACCAATATGCTACATCAAATAAAGCTTTGGCAAGTACTGTAATCATGAACTTTGTTGGTCTTCGTCTTTCCACTGTCAATGGCACGCGCAAACACATCATGCAAGTCAGGGATATTGCAGCGCAATTGAAGAAGCTGGGAATAATTTTACCAGATACCTTTGTTGTGCATTTTGCACTTAACACCCTCCCTCAACACTATAGCCCTTTAAGATTTCCTACAACACACATCAAGACAACTGGACTATCAATGAGTTGATAACCATGTGTGCACAAGAGGAAGAAAGGCTTAGTGAAGAGGTTGAGGAGACTGCTATGTTGGCCACAACAAAGCCTAAAGGGAAATCTGGGAAAACTAAGGGATTCACTACAACAACAAAGGGGAAACTGACCCCAAAAGCTGGCATAAAGAAGATACAGAAGTGTTTCTTTTGTAAAAAGAAGGGGCACATGAAGAAGGATTGTATCAAGTTTAAGAAGTGGATGTCCCAGAAAGGTAATATTTCATCTTCTTTTGTATGTTATGAATCCAATATGTTAGAAGTTAATACTAACTCTTGGTGGGTTAACTCTGGTTCAACAATCCACATTGCAAACTTCTTGCAGGATATGACAAGTCTAAGACAACCAACGGGAACTGAGTGTAAAATCTTCTCTGGAAACAAGATTGCATCATCAGTGGAAGCCGTTGGAGTTTGCAAATTAGTTTTGAATAATGGCTTTGTTTTGACATTAAATAAGACCTTTTATGTTCCTAGCTTCTCTAGGAATTTAATTTCAGTTTCAAGACTTGTACCCTTTGGTTTTAAATTTGAATTTAATGAAAAGTATTTCAAATTATTCCATAATTCTACTTGTGTTGCTAATGGTACATTGTCTGATGGTCTTTATCGTCTTAACACAAAGAATGATTTTATTCACAACTCTTTACATGTTCAAATTGGCACCAAACGGTGTAGTATTGACGAAAATTCCTCAATGTTATGGCACCGGAGATTAGGACATATCTCCCTTGAAAGAATTAAAAGATTGGTAAAGGATGGAGTTCTTTCCACTCTAGACTATACCAATTTTGAGACTTGTGTTAACTGCATTAAGGGTAAGCAAACAAACAAGTCAAAGAAAGGTGCCAATAGAAGTTCAACGTTGTTGGAAATTATTCATACTGACATATGTTGTCCTGATATGACTATTTCTGGTCAGAAATATTTCATCACCTTCATTGATGACTACTAAAGATTTACCTATGTGTATTTACTTCATAATAAACATGAAACATTGGATGCCTTTAAATTATTTAAGGCTGAAGTTGAAAACTAATGTAACAAGAAAATACAAATAGTTAGATCTGATAGGGGTGGTGAATATTATGGTAGATATACTGAAAATGGAAAAGCACCTGGTCCCTTTGCTAAGTTTCTTCAAGAGCATAGGATTGTTGCTCAATACACCATGCCTGGTTCTCCAGACCAAAATGGTGTAGCTGAAAGAAGAAACATGACCCTTCTTGATATGGTGCGGAGTATGCTAAGCAACTCTAAGCTTCCAAAGTCATTGTGGGCTGAAGCACTTAAGACGACAACGTATATATTAAACCGCGTTCCAACCAAGGCTGGCCCTAAGACACCATTTGAGTTATTCAAAGGTTGGAAACCGAGTTTGCAACATATGCGTGTTTGGGGATGTCCATTTGAGGTGAGGATTTATAACCCACACGAAAAGAAACTTGACCCAAGGACAATTAGTGCTTTCTTTATCGGATATGCACAATCATCTAAGGGTTATAGGTTTTATTGTCCATCTCATACTACTAGGATAGTGGAATCAAGAAATGCTAAGTTTCTTGAAGATGACTTAATCAGTGGGAGCGATCGATTTAAGGACTTGATTCTTTCATTTGATCATATGGACTCTCAGCCTTCTACGTCATCTAGTGGTGTTGTACTTATCTGCAATGCTCTTTCAGTTTCGCCTGTAGATATATAGCCCACTATTGAGATTCCACAAGCTGAGGCTCAGCCTTTGGAAGTACCAGTTCAGGACTTACAGCAAACCCCTGAACCGGATTTTGAGCCAACGGTTGAACCAATTCAGGGTTTACAGCAAGATCCTGAACCGATGCAGACTGAGCCAATTCAAGAACTGCTCCCAGTTCCTGAAGAGGTTGTTGCCCCACAGCCTATGCAAGGTGGTGGTGATCTAACTTTAAGACGGTCTACACGGGTAAAACGATCAGCACTTCCTAGTTATTATGTTTCATATCTACAAGAATCTGACATAGGAGCTGAAAATGATCCTGAAACATTTTCTCAAGCTACAAATTGTGCGCAATCGTACTTATGGTATAAAGCCATGATGGATGAAAGAAATTCCATGAAGAGCAATGGGGTTTGGGAGCTTGTTGAATTGCCTAATGGGGCCAAGGCTATTGGCTGTAAATGGGTCTTTAAGACCAAAAGAGATTCATTAGGCAATATTGAGAGATACAAGGCCCGACTTGTTGCGAAGGGATTTACTCAAAAAGAAGGAATCGATTATAAGGAGACTTTCTCTCCTGTATCAAAGAAAGATTCACTTCGAGTCATTTTGGCTTTGGTTGCACATTTCAATCTTGAGTTGCAACAAATGGATGTGAAAACTGCTTTTCTTAATGGTGATCTAGAAGAGGAGGTTTTAATGAAACAACCTGAAGGTGTCTCTTCTAGGGGTGGTGAGAACTTAGTTTGTAAGCTTAAGAAATCCATATATGGACTAAAACAAGCTTCCCGACAATGGTATATCAAGTTCGATGGGGTAATTTCTTCATTTGGTTTTGCTGAAAATCCTCTTGATCATTGTATATACCAGAAGGTAAGTTTGAGTAAAATATGCTTTCTTGTTTTATATGTGGATGACATTTTGCTTGCCACCAATGATAAGGGGATGCTTCGTGATGTGAAACAATTCCTCTCTAAAAACTTTAATATGAAGGATATGGGTGATGCCTCTTATGTTATTGGCATAAAAATCCATAGGGATAGGTCTCGAGGTATACTGGGTCTATCTCAAGAAACCTACATCAACAAAGTGTTAGAGAGATTTCAGATGCAGAATTGTTCACCAAATGTTGCCCCCATAGCAAAAGGGGACAAGTTTAGTCTGGATCAATGTCCAAAGAATGATCTTGAAAAGGAATCCATGGAGAACATCTCATATGCTGCAGCAGTTGGGTGTCTTGGATACATTGAAGTCTGTACAAGGCCAGACATAGCTTTTGCTATCGGGATGCTAGGACGATACTTGCATAATCCAGGTTTGGACCACTGGAGAGCTGTGAAGAGAGTTTTGAGGTACCTAAAAGGAACTAAGAGTTATGTACTTGGGTTTAAGCAGACTGACATGCTAGATGTTGTTGGTTATTCTGATGCGGACTTCGCTGGCTGTATTGATTCTCGAAAGTCAACTTCAGGGTGCGTCTTTATCATGGCTGGTGGGGCTATCTTGTGGAGAAGTGTTAAACAATCTTTAATAACTACTTCTACCATGGAAGCCAAGTTTGTTTCCCTTTACGAGGCTACATCACAAGGTGTGTGGCTCAAGAATTTCATCTCTAGGCTTAGAGTCATGGACTCCATATCTAAGCCATTGAAGGTCTATTGTGATAACTCAGCTGCAGTCTTCCTGGCTAAGAATGACAAAAGTGGGAGTCGAATTAAGCACCTCGACATCAAATTCTTAGCTATTAGGAAGCGTGTCAAGAATAAAGTTGTAATCGTTGAACACATTAGTACTGAGTTGATGTTAGCAGATTCCTTGACTAAAGGCACGCCTCCATTTAAATTCAAGGATCTTGTTAAAAAAATGGGACTTTCGCCCACTTTGTAATTTGTATATACATTCAGTATTCAATTTTAATAAAATTCTTTTGCTTTCAGACATTTATCTCATTTAAGTTTGTACACCTTTATATTTTATTGAGATAATGTACTTTAGTTAGACCTGAAATAAACATAGGGTTTGTTTCATTAAGTTTCCCAAAATTAAGTGCCCAAAGTCAGTTTGCATTTAATCATAATGGATGCTACTTGTTTTAAGGAGGACATATCACTATGGTTGGTGTTTTCTGGTTTTAGGGTTATGGAGTTTTGCACCAAGTGGGAGAATGTAACACTTACCAATATTATATTATTATAATATAGGTAGTAATTATATTAATTAAGGTAATATAATTATATGGTGCATTACTTCCATATCAGCTTATGTTAATTAAGGTAAATACTAATGGTGATTGGAAGTATAATTGGGGAGGGATATATTACCATATTGATGGCATATGGTTAGTATAAATAAGAGCCCTTGGTCCTCTCACTGCTTGAACATTCATTCTCTACACCATCAAAGAGAGGGTTGAGAAAGTGAGAGAAACAGTGTTGTTACTCTGTTGCAGTAGTCCCGTGATTACACAATCTTCATCAATCTAAAGCTATGGCTAGATGTTAGATCCTATGTTTTATATACTTCAGTTCAGTTTTATTTCTTACACGGCAAGGAAACATACCTTTGTTAGATGAAGTGTTTTTTCTTTTTCCACTGATAACTGTTGATGAAGTTATCTTCCTTATCTCTTTAGATAGAGTAATGTGTATGGTTACTGGAAAAAATTCTATTAAGAGAATGAACCAAATCTGATTTGCGTTGTGCCTACATATAAATAATGATATAGTTTTAAATAGCAATTATGGTTACAGATTTTTGCGAAGAATAAAAGACTTGTTGTTAGGGAAATTAATGTATAATTTTAATTGGCAATTTATTTGTTAATTAAGTGGTCTAATTAATTATGCCTAAGGTATAGTTTTTAGAGTTGTTTATTTGCATGGGATGAATGGTTCTTGTTTATTCAAGCAAAAATGTCAGAGATGAGAAAATCAAGGCAAGATGTAGATGAGTGCCTTACCTTGAATTGAGGAGATCAAATACAGGGAAGGAGCTCAGATATTCAAGTATAAATAGAGCTGAAGCTTCAGAAGTTTAATTGCTGATTTCACTTAAAAAGATCGCTAAAGTTCCCTGCTGTTTTAACATTAAGATCTACTGTTTTAGCCTTAGCCTACTGTTTTAATATGTAAAGTCTGTTAGTCTGATACAGACTCAAGATCATTGTAATATGGCTTCTTAGACTAGTTTTATGCTGTTGTCCTGTTTACTACATCAAGTGGAACACTTGCTGATTGGCCCGGGAAAGCTGAAGAAGTTGACACACTACCAACTCAGGAGATGGTGATGTTTGTAGGTGTAATAGATTAGGCCATCATGGAGGATGGATATCTGGTGAACCTTGTAACATCATTGATCATCTAGTGGAGTTGGGTTTCACCTTTGTGTGGCCCCGCAGATGTAGGAGAAAGTGCATTCAAGATTCACAATCTTTCAATTGGTATCAGAGCACGGGGACTTAATTTATTAGTCCAGCGATCTGGGTGCTTTGTGTTTCTTGAACTCAGGTTCTCACATCGTTTTTGTGTTTTTCTTTGTTTTGGCTTATCTGTTTTTGAACATTCTCACTGTGTGTGAAGTGTGTCAGGATGTATATGCATAAAACTCCTCCCGAGTTAACAGGTGACAACTACTCTTACTGGAAAGCTCGGACAAGAATGCATCTAAAGGCTGTAGGCGATCGAGTCTGGACAGCCGTCCTAACCGGTTGGGAACATCCTAAAAAGGCGGGTGCAACGGAAAATGATCCTAGAGTGCTCAAACCAGAAGTTGAATGGGATGCGGCTGAAAGAACCTGTGACACCCCAACCTCACACAGGCTGAGATAGCTAAAAACTTAACATAAAAGCTGCCAATCTCAACCAACAAACCAAACATAGCGGAAGCGAATTTAAAACTTAAGGGCGTCATGCCACATCTAGGTATATCACAGCCTAGATGCACAGGCTAAACACAAGGATAAACTAAGCTGTCATATCATAGAACTGGAATAATAATCCTCAGACATAATCCATAAAATCCAAAAGAAATACTCAAAGTACTAAACAGAGCATCATAATGTCTCACGGCTCACAGGCCAACAAAACCAAGTCTAAACCGAACTGACTAAGGCTAAACATCCTCATAGGAAAGCTCTAGCGCGCTCGCGAGTAACTACTCCACACCTGGAAAACACGCAAAGAACCATTAGCAAAAGAATGCTAAGCAACCACCATTCTCACCCGCAAGGAAATATAGATATACATAAGCTTGTAAATAGGTTTACACACCCATATAGAATATAAACACCAACGAACTGTTCAATAGTTCAAAACGATACTCAACAACAAAACTGAACGAATCATAACCAAGACTCACCAAACGAAGCCAATATCCAATAACGAAAGCATAATGCATAACGAACCATAAATGAGATACCAACTGAACACAATCCAAAAGGGAACATCCCAACTCAAAAGAATGACAAGGTATCAACCGAACAATCCAAAGAACTCATAAGAACCAACAAAGAAGGACATCCCAATACCAACCTCCCAACCAAACCGAGCCAACCATCAAACCAAGTCACACCACAAGTCAGAAGTCAATAGTCACGAGTCAGACGGGGTGATGAGTCCCACTCACAGGGACCGAAGTCCAATAGTAACCAATAGTAACCACAGGGGTAATCAACCCAATCACAGGGGTAGCGAACCCAATAGTAACACAATAGTAGCACAACCAATAGTAACCCAATAGTCCACAATAGGAGCACAATAGTAACACAATAGTCCACAACCAATAGTAACCAATAGTAACCAATAGTAACCAATAGAGCACAAAGGTCCACAATAGTAACATAGTGGTCCACCACCACAACCATACTCCAACACCAACTCAACCAACCAAGACGTGGGTTCATCTCAAATATGAACACCAACCAACTCCCAGATTATGAACCAAAAGATCAATAGACCAAGGACACCAAAAGTGGAAACCAAAAGCATGAATCAATACTCCAAACTAAGGCATCAAATGCTCAATGAATGACATGAATAAATACTCCAAAGACATGGTAAAATACCCAACAAAACAATCCAACAATGATCTGAAACAAGGGACCAACAACAGACAACAACAACAGAAACAGTTTACTGGAAGCAGATTCCCAGCAAAACTTGCGGATCACCTCAACGGAGCTCACACCTCCGCCGACCTCCTCCGCAAAGAGGAGACGGTCCCCCTCAACGGGCCTCTCCCCTCCGCCCAACACATCCGTTGCCACCTTGCGGATCGCCCTAGCGGGTTACATTATACCGTTCGGGTCTTCCGCAAGGCCAATCCCAAATCCCAGATTCCAGAACCAAAGCAGACATGAACAAATCCAATTTCCAGAATACAAAATCAGACCAAAGACACTCACATTTCATCCAATTTAGAGTCCAAGAATAAGGAAATCCATAACATCATTGATCATACAACACAAGACAAAGATCAAGATGAAATCCAACAAGAAACATCCAAGAAATAGGCTATTCAACAATAATTTTCAGGATTTCCAACACCAAGATCAATATATTTAGAATAGGGAATAAAATAGGTTTTGATGGACATGGATGGTTACCTCAAAGAGCTTTTCCTACTCCAATAAGCCTTTTGCTAGCTCAAGAAGCCCCACCTTCACCTTGATCATCTTTTCCCAAAGAATCCCCAAAAGAACACTTATAAGATTATGTAAAAAGACTATCTAAAACACAAAATGCAAGATGAATCCTAGGTTAGATGCACTTACCCACTCCCAACAAAGCTTAAAAGAGCAATCTTGGCTTGAAATCTTGTAGGGAAGATGAAGATGAATTTTAGAGAAATGTAAGAGGAAAATGGCGTGTGGGTATATTGAGTAGGAGGAAGAAAGGAGTGAAAGTCTTAGGGTAATTTGATCTTCATATTATATACCAAGAATACATACAATATTTAGGGTGTAAGACATGAAATGATGTGGGCTTAAGTAATCTTATAAAATAATGGATGTAGGAATAAATATAATCAAGACTAGTAAGTTGGGCTTATTAAACTCACCCTTATAAATTAAATACAAGAATTAGCCCATAAGAATGTCTTAGGATCAATATATGTTTATATATAATGTATGATCAAGAATGTGGGCTTGTAAGAATATTTAATAACAAATATTGTAAGGGTCCAATTGGATAAAATCCCTTACAAGAATAAATTCAATTAATTGGGCTCTTGGCTAGAATAATTAAATTAGGCATCAAATATATATATACAAGTGTATATATGTATTTTCGAAATTAAGAGAGAGACTAGCCCAATTAAATTAATAAATCGCCCAAGGAATTAATTAGCGATCGAAAGGCTTGAAATGAATTTACGGGGTGTTACAGAACCCTTGCTGGTTATAATAATCAAGCTTTAGATACTATTTACTCGCTAATGCATGAATGTCAATTTACTCTAGTTACAGGTTGTGACTCTGCAAAAGTCGCGTGGGAAATATTGGAAACCACCTATGAAGGCACCGACTCGGTAAGACAATCAAAGTTACAGCCGGTTCATTCAGAGTTTGAAGATCTAAGGATGAATGAAAACGAAAACATTACAAGCTTCAACGAACGTGTTCAAGAACTGGAAAATCGAGCTGCTGTGCTAGGCGAGCCATTTCCCCAACAGAAATTGGTCAAGAAAGTCTTACGTTCTCTACCACAGCGTTTTCGAATGAAGGTGACCGCTATCCAAGAAAATTCCGGTTGGGAAGATAAAACCCTTGCAGCGTTGATGGGAAGCCTTAAGACCTACGAAATGGAGATCTTGACTGATCATACAAAGAAAGAGAAATATGTTGCATTCAACGCTGAAGGACAAGACTTCGACTTGCATGATACAGATGAGCTTTCTGATGATCCTGTTAGCTTATTATCTAAACATTTTTCTAAAATTTTGAAACAGGTTAAGCAAAAGAATTACACACAAAATTCTAGGGTGCAAAATCAGAAAGGGATAAACTCAAGTAACTCAAAAGGTGTGACAAAATCTGGAGGATCAACATCAAGATCATCTGGCTCACGTACCGCTAAACCTAAAGACAAAGCGAACAAGGGCATCCGATGCTATGAATGCGAAGGATTTGGACATGTTCAGGCCGAGTGTGCAACATACTTACGAAGAAAGAAGTCCATGACGACCCTAACCTGGAGCGACGATGAACCTGAATTAGAAGCTGCTGGGTTAGACTCTAACGAAATTTCTAGAAACTTTGTGGCATTCACCGCAATAGCTGATGTTGATCCTGACACAGAAGAGCTCGCTGGATCAGACAGTGGAGAATATAATTCAGCTGAAGATCGCGAGTTACCTCCTATGTCTTATGAATTAGAATACGAAAAATTGTACTCCAGATGGGAGGCTTTACTTAAAGTTCATCGTTCTTTGTCTAGTCAAATTGGTGTTTTAGAAGATGCAAGAAAAGTGTACAAAAATCAAGCTTCTGAAAAAGAAATCCTACTGAAGGCTAGTCTAGAACGTGAGGAAAAGCTACAACAAGAGCTGGACACTCTCAAACGGCGAATCAAGATGATGGACACCACATCTACACTTGATGAAATACTTGATTCAGGACGACAAACTACTACCAAATTTGGGTTTGGCTTTACCGGTGGCAAGAACAAATATACTATTTTTGTTAAATGTTCTGAACCAGTTCATAACACGCCCGAATCAAGCTCAGCTCCACAACGTCGTGTTACAGAATCTGAATCACATCGTGTTTTGTCAAAATCTAGTACGACTAAACGAGGCTATTGTAACACCCCGAAAATTCCTACTACTCTTTTGGATATTATAAGGGGTTATTTTCTTAATAAGTAATTATTTAAATAATTACAAGTATTATTATTATTTCCTATGGGCTTGGGATTATATAACTCTTGTATATATAGTTTATGGATATGATTATTAATAAAAGTTTATATCCCAATATTTCTATAGTTATATATATAAACACTACTATTGAGCCCATAACTATATATATATATATATATGTTTTATAGACTAAGATTATCCTTGAGCCCACAAATTATATTCTCTTAGGAACTATACTAAGCCCAAGTGTTTAATTGACCCAACAATTCTAATTGATCCAATCAATTTAATGTAGCCCTTTCCAATCTAGCCCAAAATGGAAGGTTTCCAATTAGGGAAACCTAGGAAGCTGCTGAACGAAAATCCCATTATTGCTAGCGTTACGTTGCCTTCCTCTCCCTCTCGCCGTTTTCTTCCCGATAGCGCTATCTCTGCGTGTTATGGTGGCGGCATGGACGTGCACTCGGCTTCAGCAATCTCCACCCTTCTCCCTTCCCCTTCGTCAGTGGCAGTGAGGCAGAGCGGTAGCGGCGAGGCAGAGCAGCGCCTTAACGGCGGAGCTTGTAGCATGGTAATCGGCGGCGACGTGAGGCCCTCCCAAGCTCGGCGATCAGCAATGGGGGATTTCAAAGGCGACGACGACGAACTTCCATCCTCTCCCCTTCCGACGCTACCTTCCTCCTTCAACGGCAAGCAACACTCGGCGGCGAAGACATCAATGACGGGTTCCGGCGGTGGGGTTAGTACCGCAGAAGCTGTAGCACTCGGCGGACTCGCACGGCGGAGCACGAGGTGGCGAGGGCGTGTGTTGGCAAAGTCGACAACCGCAACAGTGGAAGCCCGTGTCAGTGGGTTCCGCCTTCATCAACGGCGACGGGTTGGGGCCGAAGCAGCAGGGGCTCCTCCCGGCGACAAGGGCGTCGTCTTCCTTCTCTTGTTACCTTCTCGCTCGACGTCACCTAGGGCTGGAGCCGGTCGACGTGCAACTGCAGCTAACGGTGGAGGTTGACGGAAGTCCTCTTTCCGTTCGGCCAGCAGCAACGGTGGAGGAGAGCGGCGTACTCTGTTCCGCACGTGAAGGAGCAGGCGTAGCAGCAGAAGCCTCCGTGTGGCGACCGAAGGCTCACAACAAGGGTATTAAGCCTAATGTCACGCAACCTTACACAAGGAACAAAGTGGCGTAGCGGTAGGGTGCGGTGGTGTTGGGCTAGAGGGTGCGGGTTCGAGTCCGAATCTATTTTCTACTCCTTTGTCTATTTGATGTGTATGATCATTTGTTGGTTTGGATTTCCATGTTATTTGGCCTCGGTTAAATGAATATTGGTGTGTTGTGATATGATCCTTGTATTCTGGAGTATCTCTTGCGGGGTTCTCCAGCGGGACAATGTAAACGCTGGGGTTTTCCGTGAGAGTAAGGTGGTAGTGATTGGTGAGCAATCCGTTGTTTGTTTCCTCCTTTGTTCTTGAGTTTATTGGAGTATTCTATTGGTTATGTTACCCTGATTCTGAGTATTTATTCATACCTCTTAGTCCATTTGTATGAGTCTGTTATTTGGTTGGTTGAACCCTTGATTTTATTATTTGGAAGTTGGTTGGTGTTCATGTCTGAGATGAACACTCTGAGAGATGGTTCTTGGGCTGAGTTGAGTATGAGTATGTGGTAGTGGATCTTTGAGTATTTCTTGGTGGTTGTTGGGTGATTTGACTGTGCTACTATTGACTATATTTGGGTTCATTACCCCTATGATTGGACTTCGGTCCCTGTGATTGGGTTGATTACCCCTGTGATTGGACTCCGGTCCTTGTGATTGGGCTTTTGCCCCTGTGATTGGGTTCATTACCCCTGTGATTGGACTTCGGTCCCTATGATTGGACTACGGTCCCTGTGATTGGGTTTTTACCCCTGCGTACCGGTTTTCCGGATTTGACTCTTGATTTCTGACTATGAGATTGGCTTGGTTTGGTGGTTGGGTTGACTTGGTTTGGAGGTTGGAGTTGGGGTTCCTTCTTGGTTGGTCTCGTGAGTTCTTTATGCTATTCGGTTGATATCTTATGGTTCTTGGTTATGGTTGGCTGGTTCCTTTTGGATTGTTGTTCAGTTGATATTTCGGTTATGGTTCGTTATTGTATTATGCTTTCGTGGTTGGATATTGGCTTTGTTTGGATGAGTCTTGGTTGATGATTCGTTCAGTTTATCCTTGTTGAGTATCTGATTTGAACTACTGAACAGTTTGTTGGTGTTTATATTCTATATGGGTGTGTAAACCTATTTACAAACGTATATGTATATCTATACTTCCTTGCGGGTGTGAATGGTGGTTACTTAGCAGTCTTTTGCTAATGGTTCTTTGTATGTTTTCCAGGTTTGCCTTAAAGTCTATGCGTGAGCGCGATAGAGCTATACCCGTCTGAGGAGGCGTAGATAGTGGTTATGTTTTAGACTTATGCTTTGGCCTGTGTGCCGTTTTGAGATGTTGTATACTTTGGTTTAGTTGTTGGATGCTTTGAGATGTATTTATGGATTATCGTTTATACAGTTCAGCTTTTATGGTTAGCCTGTGCATCTAGGCTGTGTTTTATACCGAGATGTGGCATGACGCCCCCTTAGGTTTTAAATTCGCTTCCGCTACGTTCTGTTTGGTTGAGTTAGGCAGCTGTTGTGTTGAGATTTTACCTATCTCAGCCTGTGTGAGGTTGGGGGTGTCACAGTTGTTATCAGAGCCTGTGTTGAGGTCTGACTAGAGATCCTAGGGTTGAACTTTTGAGACTCTAGGACTTGATCAGTAGGAATTAAGATGTTTGAGAATCCTAGGATGTGTGAATTCTAGGAATCGCGGTGAGGACACGCCTTATCTGTTTATGTTATTCGTGCTTTGTTAACCTCGTTGTTTTGCAGCTTGCGGCTCGTCTACCTGGTAAGTCTTAATCGCTTTTAGTTACGTTGCTTCGTTTTAGTTTGGCCTAGGAGCTTGCCTTAGATTAGGAATGAGTAGTTAGTTGATACGAGACGATGGATAGCACCGTGTGCATCTCAGCAACCAGAAGATGGGCGGCTCGTCAAAGAAAACTAATCTACTCGCGGTTTAGAGTCAACGGCAGCAATCTACATTCCCCGGGAGTTGGCGTCTTCGCGCGTGAAGCAGCGTTTGCAAGATCTTCGTTAACCTCAAGACTTGAAGAACGGGTTCGTGCAGCTGAAGTTCGACACAAGATGAAGAAAGCAACTGGAGCTCGAAGACTGAAGACCCGAAGACCCTCGGCTATGAGGGAACGGCAATAGCGGGTGCTGACGCGTCAAGGAAAAGTTAAAGCACGCCAAGTAGAAGATTCTGGATCGATGATGAAGAATCGCATGCAAGCCAAGCTTAGTAATGAAGCCTGAAGAATTATAATCCGAGGTCGGGATTCGCAGACCTTAGGGTAGCCTTACCTACCCCTGAAGCGACGACGAAGGAACAAGTTAGAAGTTGCAACCTTTAAGACAAGGAAGATTAAGTCAAGTAGAAAAGGAAAACCTGAACGCTTAAAGATCCCCGAAGATAAGAAGAAACGCCGTAAGCAAGTGGTATATGGCTTCGTGAAGTGGACCTCATGTAACCTTTCGGTGCACCTTGAACGTGGTTTCTCGTGCAAGCACATCAAGGAAGTAACCTCGGTTTCTAAAGATCACTAGTAACCATAAGCGAATCTCCTCTCAAAACCAGGCGATACCTTTCTAATCGAACCTATCCTTTCATAAAGCTTCCTCGAAAATCTCCCGTTCTGTACCATCGGTCATCAATGGTTCATCGCCTTCAGCCTCTCTTGGAGTAATAAGGTTGTGCGAATCGTAGGTTACATGTAGAGCTTATTCGAATCTCAAGTCAGCGTTGCGTGGGGAGCAAGTCAAGATCCGTCAATCAATCAAAGTGTCGTGATCGAATCGTCAACCCGAAGAAATCGTTTAGAATTGAGAGACTCCTTGACCTTCTTAAAGCCGAATTTCTCTTAGTTCCTTGCAACTCCCAATTATCCTTTCATTAAGAAATCCCTCTATCTATTCTAATCGTTATTCCTATCTATTCTTGGAAACTAAATTCTCCTTGTTTCTCGAAACTCTGAATGCCTTCTTGTTGAAACATCCCTTCTACCTATTCTAATCTCTTTCTCATTTTCGCTTGGAACTGAATTCCTCTTTTCCGTTGAGAAAGTGCATACTCTATCGTTAAAGAATCCTTTCCATCTTTCTAGACCTCATTATTACCGACTCTTGGAACCGAATCCCTCTCATTCCCTTGGGGATTGCATACTCTTTTATTAAGGCATCCCTTTCCATCCATTCTAAATCTCCTGCTCACCTTCGTTTGGAAATGAACTCCTCCCTCTTCTTTGGGAAATTGAATACCCAACCATCGAGAAATCATTTCTGCCTCTCTAAGACCTCGCTCTTAACTTCTCTAGGACCCTGATTCTTCCCTTTCCTTGAGTAAGTTGAATATTCTACCATTGAAAAACTCGTTCTGCGTTTTCAACCTCATTCTTATCTTCTTTCAAATTGAATCTTTTTCTTACCTGGAAGAGCTGAATACCTTATCCTTGACAAACCGTTTCTGTCTTTCGAAACCTTATTCTTAATCCCTTTTTGGAATCTAAATTCTTTCTTTTCCTCGAATAAGTAAATACCCTATCGTTGGAAAACTCCTCCTGTGTTTTCAATCTCGCCCTTATTTGTTCTCGAAGCTAAGTCCTTTTCGTTCATTCTCTTCTGTTGAAAGAACTCGATATTTCCTTGATTGAGAAATTCTTTTGACCTCGGCAAACCTCATTCTCATTTTCTTTCGAAGCCGAGTTCTTCTCTTTCCCTTACAAACGTGGCACTCCCTTTTATTGAAAAGTCATTCTCATCCTCTCGAACGTTGATCTTATGTGCTTCTTGAAAATATCTTGTGCAAGGTGACAATCCTATTTTCCTAAATTGAAACCTTGATAACTCTTGATTTAATTCTTAACCAATGTTGTTCTTAGACCTTACACCTTAAACCTTTCTTTCCCTGTTTCAATTGGGTCAAACTTTTCAAAACCGGGCGTATATTATATAAATATTTTCCCTATATGTACTATCGTACTAGTTTCCAACTCTCTGTCCCCAAAACGTTTTTCTGAGCTTCGGGGACGAAGCTCCTTTTAAGGGGGGTAGAGTGTAACACCCCGAAAATTCCTACTACTCTTTTGGATATTATAAGGGGTTATTTTATTAATAAGTAATTATTTAAATAATTACAAGTATTATTATTATTTCCTATGGGCTTGGGATTATATAACTCTTGTATATATAGTTTATGGATATGATTATTAATAAAGTTTATAGCCCAATATTTCTAT
>CP025659.1:10446067-10458820 GCA_003576665.1 Ipomoea trifida | reverse complement strand
TATATACAAGTGTATATATGTATTTTCGAAATTGAGAGAGAGACTAGCCCAATTAAATTAATAAATCGCCCAAGGAATTAATTAGCGGTCGAAAGGCTTGAAATGAATTTACGGGGTGTTACACTTTGGTTTAGTTGTTGGATGCTTTGAGATGTATTTATGGATTATCGTTTATACAGTTCAGCTTTTATGGTTAGCCTGTGCATCTAGGCTGTGTTTTATACCTAGATGTGGCATGACGCCCCCTTAGGTTTTAAATTCGCTTCCGCTACGTTCTGTTTGGTTGAGTTAGGCAGCTGTTGTGTTGAGATTTTACCTATCTCAGCTATGGTAATGTATGGTATCCAAACTTTCATCGCATGAGATATAACCCTATATGTCATTATTGCAGGATGCGCGGCCACACCAGACCTGAATGCTACTATTTCTACAAGGATCAAAGGGTTGAGAAGTACATTCACAAGCGCATTGCACCATTTGTAAAACAAGTTTGGGTCAGGAAAGTGGATTTTATAAACCAGAAAATACTAAATGCACCGCAATGGAAAAGTGGTACTCAAGAACTAGTTTAAGGTGTAGAGAATCTGGAAATTCAAGATTGAAGGGTTAACTTTGAAATAAACCAAGTATGTTATCTTTTAAAGAAATTATTTTATTACTAATTTTTTTAGTGTTCTATTTTTTCAGGGTTATATAATGGTTGATATAATTCTTTTCCCTTGGCCGAAAACAACTAAATCTTGAAATTTTCCTTTGTTTATCCAAAATCCTCTACCTACTTATCCTAAAAGATCTCAAAGTCTTGTTGGATTAAAACTCATCCACTCTCACGCTTCTCAAGGCATTATAAAGTCCAACTTTTGCACAAAACCTCACTTTTCCCCTTTCTTCTTCGTGACCTACCTGATCGGATTCCCTCAAAGCTCTACACCGAAAAATCAAGCTCATCTCCCATGGCTTCAAGCTCCAATCCACAAATTGACACCAACCCGTTCCTAATCTTCAAAGCTACAGATGAAAGGAACACTCTTTTTCGTTCAATCCTCACAAATTCCTCAACTCTCTCACCCTCTTGCAAAGAACGGGTCTTGGCAACACTTCTACAAAATCAAGAGCTTTTGGATGATCTATCTACGAAGGAGTCTCGGAATCTACTAGCATTGGCTCAAGGAATCCGTGCTACGCCATGGCCGATTGCAGAAAGTGATGATGAGGTCAATGAGGCAGACCTTCAGGCAGCGTTGGAGGCTTCGAAAAAGGCTGATAATGTGGTACCTTTCTCTAGTTCTGGCACTGTCTCGTTGCCTGTTTCTTTTTCGCCCTCTTTAGTTTCTCCGTTGCCTAGTGCTGTAGTTTGTTCTAATATGCCTAGCTCTTCGTGTGTTACATCTGTGGCTGCTTATATATGTCCTTTAAAATGTGCCTTCTGCTGTTAATTAGGATATTGTGCATCTGCCTGCTGCTTTACCATCTATTTTACCTGATTCTGTGCTATCTGCTGATTCGGTAGTGGCTACTGGCTCTGTTTCTGTCTCTGTTCCAGCATGCTCTGTTTCTGGCTCTGCTTCTGACTCTTTTTTAGGAAGGTTTAGGCCCGAGCAAGTCACAATTCCTGATGCTTCTACGTTTAATATACGTGATATTGCATTATATGTTGACTTGCGTGCTGCATTTCCTGTCTCAAAATCTTATGATGTTCCGGTCACTGTTGCTACATGTCCTCTGCCTGTGTCTGAGTCAGTCACTGTTCCAGCTTCATCTGGTTCAATTCCGTTGTCTGCCAGCACTACCGAATTATTATCTGATTTAATATCAAAATTGCCTGTACCTTGCTCTGCTATGCCTGTGTCTGTGCCTCTTATACAGGTTCCTCTTGAACAATCAACTCAAAAAACCAAAAAGAAAGTTTCAGGAAAAAGGAAACTTGATGATACAAGTGATGTGATCATTGTTGGTGAAAAGCGAAAAGGGAAAAAGCCTATGACTACTCCTACTCCAAGAATGACTCGGTCCAAGTCTGCCTTTGGATCTACTAAATGGTTAACTGCTGAGTTCTACTCCAATCTGTCCGCTGATTCCACATCTCCAGAGTCTACGTTGTTTCACAAGGCATATGTTCGTGGTAAGTGGTATGATTTCAGTCCAGAAATCATCAACAAGTTCTACAATCGGGCTGCTCTTTCTGAAAGGTGCAATCCAGGCCTCGATACTCTTGCTGCTACCTTGACACACAACAAGCTTACTGCCTGGCTAAAGGGGAACTTATCTTCTCAACAGTTGGCTGTCGTGTACTCTGTTCTATTTCGACTAGCAAATAGCAACTGGCTTCCTATGGTCTTCAAGAGTACGGTTTCGGCAAAGATGGCTCTTTTGCTATACAAAGTTCGTCACATGGTAAAGTTGATCTTAGTGATTTAATCTACAATCACATCATGGAATTTGTTCTTAGAAAGAAGGAATCAAAAATACCCTTTCCGAATCTGATTTTTGGGTTACTCAAAGCTCAAGGGTTTACAACTTACAAGAATGAGCCGCTGCTGGACATTCCGAGCCAGTACACTGTTGATTCACGGCTATGTTTGAAAAATCATCATGATGATCGTCCACAGCTTTGGGAGGAACTGTTTATAACCTCCAAGTACACTAATTGATAAGCGTATGTTCCTGAATTCTCACTTTGATGATTGTTCGGCCTTAAAGTCTGTTGCTGTATCCCACGAAGAGTCTATTCCATCAAATCTTCCTTGTGTGAGTGTGGATTTTGCTGATGTCCGTGCTCGTGTGCTCTCCACTCAGTCTATTCTTACAAGTTTGAAGTCTACTGTTGTTCGGATGGAGAAAGTGCTGTTGGACGATAAGAAGTTGTTGCAGTCCTTTGAAGCTGGTGATGTGGGCTCGGATTCTGCTCCTTCTAGATGATCTGTTACAAGGTTTCTGCTCCTACTAGATGATCAGTTACACTCCTTTGTCAATTATCGCAAAAAGGGGGAGAAGTTGTTGAGGGGGAGCATGCAAAGCTGTTGAGGGGGAGCATGCAAAGCTGTTGAGGGGGAGCATACAGAGCTCGGTAATGTGGTGATGTTTTATATTTCTCTTCATTATTGGTTGATTGGCTCTTAACTGGTGTTTCATGCAAATTTCTTAGTGTTGGCATAATTAATTTCTTGCTTGTATTTGCTTTGCATGTTAACACAACATATCTTAGGGCACATCTTAATGAAATTATTATTCTTAATTGGTTATTTTTTTGTTTCGTGCCTTAAGAATGTATGTGTTTAGTTTTGACAAATAATTGCCAAAGGGGGAGATTGATAGGGAAATTAATGTATAGTTTTAATTGGCAATTTATTTGTTAATTAAATGGTCTAATTAATTATGCCTAAGGTATAGTTTTTAGAGTTGTTTATTATGGGATGAATGGTTCTTGTTTATTCAAGCAAAAATGTCAGAGATGAGAAAATCAAGGCAAGATGTAGATGAGTGCCTTACCTTGAATTGAGGAGATCAAATACAGGGAAGGAGCTCAGATATTCAAGTATAAATAGAGCTGAAGCTTCAGAAGTTTAATTGCTGATTTCACTTAAAAAGATCGCCAAAGTTCCCTGCTGTTTTAACATTAAGATCTACTATTTTAGCCTTAGCCTACTGTTTTAATATGTAAAGTCTGTTAGTCTGATACAGACTCAAGATCATTGTAATATGGCTTCTTAGACTAGTTTTATGTTGTTGTCCTGTTTACTACATCAAGTGGAAGACTTGCTGATTGGCCCGGGAAAGCTAAAGAAGTTGACACACTACCAACTCAAGAGATGGTGATATTTGTAGGTGTAATAGATTAGGCCATCATGGAGGATGGATATCTGGTGAACCTTGTAACATCTTTGATCATCTAGTGGAGTTGGGTTTCACCTTTGTGTGGCCCCGCAGATGTAGGAGAAGGTGCTCCGAACTGCGTGAACATATCCTGGTTCATTTATATTTCCTGCACTGTTTTTATTATTTATTGTTTCTAATACGGTGATAAAATACAGTCGATTAATTTGTCTTAAAAACAAAGTAGGAACCAAGTAGGATATCACCTGCATTCAAGATTGACAATCTTTCACTTGTTATATTTCTTCTTTGAAAACACAAATCTTTATTTATATGAAGAATATGATTATTAGTTTACCGTCTTTATACACTAACATTTGAAATTTTAGGAAATGGCAAGTGATGAAACTTATTTTAAAGGCCCAAATATGATTGAATACCTCAAAAACTGTATACTGTATATATATGTATGTGAATACACAAAGACATGGTAAATCTTATTAATTATTTATGTAAATTATTAAAAGTTTTGTAAAATTTTTATTTTATTTTTTGTAAAATTATGTAAATTGTTATATAGCCTTACACACAAATGTTTATATACTAACATTTTAAATTCCAGGGAATGTCAAGTGATGAAGACTATTTCTAATGGCCATGTGTGTGTATGTGAAATCAATGTAACATGGCAATTCCTAATCGTTCTTTGTGTGACTTATTTAAAGTATTAAGTTTTATTATTGTAAATCCTTATGCTATCTAAATCACAAATTATATAGGTTGATAACATAAACCAAACAAAATGATATCAAGTTTCCATGCTGCAATAAAGATATTGAATTCAGGGTGGTAGAAGACAAATTTGATCTGATTTTATAAAGAAATGTAAGTTAAGTTATATATAATGTATGATAAGTACTTAAATTACATAACCAATTTAGCATTAAACTTGATTTTGGTTACTGATTTCATTATAGGACCAAGACAATTATATTTTTGTATTTAGGCTACAATTTCTCCTATTTTAAAGTGGTGGAGAAGAAAGACATAACTGATGTTTGTATATGAAGTTGACTAAAGGCAACTTAAATTGTGTAAACTTGTGTTAATCATTTTTTTTTATTACATGTGTGTTTGCGATTTTTTTCTTTATTGTTATTAAATATGTTAGGAAGTATGATAGAAAATATTTTTTCAAACAAAAGCATGCAGACTGAAATTTCCAATATATGAAAATATTTTACAAATAATTTACATTTGATGTAGGTAGGAAAAAAATTACAACTTCAAACTGCTCTCTAATAAATCACCTGCATTAAAAAATAACAAAATATAGAAAAAAAAAACATAAAGATAATATAACATTTAAGAAGCAAAATAAAAACAGAGACAAAGATAAAATAAAATGCACTTCAAACAGAGACATTTTCAGGTTATCAGGTTATACAAACCAGAGAAATAACAAGCACGCAGAGGTTAATAACAAAGTGTTGATTGTTTGTATATGAATTTATAGAAAATGTTTCTAGTTTGTAGAGTTCCAAAAAGACTGAGCCATTATTAAAGAGAAATAATGGTTGTGCATCGGATACTGAAACGACAAAAGTCTATAGACGAAAGGATGCTGCGAGTTTGAATTTGATTTGATATTTATTTTAGATTTAATATTTAATTTAATTTCATATAATACATTTGATAAGAATTAAATATGAAATCTAAAATAAATATCAAATCAAATTCAAACTCGTAGCTATTATTTCTCTTCAATAAACTCGCAACATCCTTTCATCTATAGACTTTGTGCCATTTCAGTATCCGGTGCACAGCCACTAATTCTCTTCAATAATGGCTCAGTCTTTTTGAAACTCTATAGCCTACAAACGTTTTCTATAAATTCGTATGCAAACAATCAACACTTTGTTATTAACCCTCTGTGTGTTTGTTGTTTCTCTGGTTTGTATAACTTGATAACTTGAAAATGTCTCCAATATACATTTAGAAAAAGATGTCTGCCCAATTTCATATAGAAAAGCTATTAGGTTAAGTTTAGTACAAACATATATTGTACCTGAAGGCAAAATCACAGATGCCATAAATAGTCAAGAATGTGTCTTTCACGACCTTGAGGTAATCTTTTCTTTACAAACTGCAAATAATACATTCTGATTTAGAAAATAATTGTTTGTTTCTTTATAAGGCACGTATGTGCATGGAAACATTCCTAAAGACTATGTGCCACAATTTATAAATTTATTAAAGAAGTAAAGTCTATGCTATCAAAAGTTTCCTGGTTATTTCAAACTACTACCAATATAAAATAACCCAACATAGATACATGCTCAAGTTTAATCATGAAACACAAGTTGAGAGACACAGGAGAAAAGGTTTCCTAAACCTAATGTTTTGTTTAAGTCTTTTGAGGATTTAATATATGGAACTGTTCCAGATAAGGAATTAATTGGTAGGTTCTAATTAAGTCTTTTTATTTGATCTCATTTCACTACAATATTTTTTAAATATAATTTCATGGTAGATGTAATTTGTAGAGTGGTTGAGTTCATGGTTTTTAAGCGTCGCCCAGGCGATACTTAGGCGTTCGAGAATTACCGCCTGATTTGCTTACCTCGCCTAAAACAAAAAGACCGGCGAAGTCGCTAGAAACCACCGTACGTGCCGGCGCATGACAGTAGAGAAGCTTGGAGACAGTGGCGTGTGAGCTCTCCGATGGCGACCGAACTTCTTGCCTAGGGGGTGTGCAATACCCGCCCAACCTGACTTACCCGACCGATCCGATATCCGAAATGTGGTGTGGTCCAGTTGTCATTACCCGAATTCTTTGACCGAACCGATAGGCTACAATTGTGCGGGTATATATTTATGGGTAGGGTTGAGAAATATCTCACTTGAACCGTCCGAATACCCGATTAACACACACACACACACACACACACACACACACACACACACACACACACATATATATATATATATATATATATATATTGCTTTGTTCAGTTCCCTTAAACCCTAGATCATTTGTGCGCAGTCGTGACCTCTCTCTTCTGTTCTCTCTTCTCACTTCTCAGACTTCTCTCAAGTCTAAAGTCTCATACTCTCATCACTCATCTCTGACTTCTCTAGTTCTCTAATCTTTATTCTCTCAACTCTTAGTCTCTCTTGAGTCTTGAGTCGTCTAGATTTAGTACTTGGTAGTCTGTAATCTATATCTCACAGACTCGAGACACCCTCCGATGGAAGCCCCTTCGCGTGGTTCGCTGGTTGAGTTCGCCACTAACACTGTTTTCTGAGTTTGTTGCCGCCTGTCGAAGCCCTAAAACTCCGGTGAGGCTTTTATCAGTAGAGATTAGACTCATTAGAGACTGAGTCTTTGAGGTATGTCGGAATCCTAGTTTAGACTTTAGACATTTTTATTGTTATTGATTATGTATGTCTGATTGTCTGATTCTGTTATGATATATAATATGTCAGGTATAATGAAATTAGGGTTTGCCCTAATTCAATTAAAGTGTGGAAGCCCCCAAATCCTTAATTGATGCTTTGATATGTGAATATGTGATTGATTATGTATTTCTATTATGATATATAATATGTTGAGTATAATAAAATTAGGGTTTGCCATAATTAGGGTTTACCCTAATTCATTAAAGTGTGGAAGCCCTTATATTTGAATTGAAGCTTGTGAAAGGCAAGTTTAATTTGACTCTTGATGTACCAACTAGATGGAATTCAACCTATTTGATGCTTAAGAATGCACTCACATATCAAAAGGTATTGAAGACCTATGAAGAAAATGATAGTTCATTTTCCTCTGATTTACGTAAATCTGTCCAAGATTTTATGGATTGGTATTCTGTTGAGCATATGGTCAAATTGCTTAAATGTTTTTATGAAATGACTCTAAAGATTTCTGGTTCTCTGCCAATAATTTCTTCTCTGAAATTTTTGACTTGTCTTGCATGCTGTCTGAAATGGTGGAAGTTGAATCTGCCTCTATTAAGTTGATGGGATCAAATATGAAAATGAAGTTTGAGAAATATTAGGGTGCTCCTGATAAAATGAATTCCATTATCTTTTATACAAATATATTGGATCCAAGGGATAAAATTGCATACATGTCATAGCAGTTCACACAACTGTATGGTGATGTTAAGGGAAAATCTTGTTTCAACAATGCTTTAACTGGTCTGAAAAATTTGTTTGATGACTATGTGCCCAGTTCTTCTGTTTCTGCTACTGTTGTGCAAGAGGCTTCCGTAACTGGTACATCCCACTTTAAATCTGTCATCATTGGTAGACTACAGTTTAAATTAAAATCTCAATTAAAAAAGCAAAGAGCATGGAGTGTTGAATTGGGAGGCAAAAAAACTGAGTTGGAAATATACCTAAGTGAGGAACTTGTGGGGGATGAAAACCCTGATTTTGACATTTTAAATTGGTAGAAGGTCAATAGTAGTAGGTTTCCTATCCTCTCCTAATTGGCTAGGGATGTTCTTGATGTTCCCATTTCCACTATAGCCTCTGAATCTGCTTTTAGCACTAGTGGAAGAGTGTTAGATGCATTTAGGAGTTCTTTAACTCCTAGGATAGTGGAAGCACTTGTTTGTGCCCAAGATTGGATGAGGTTGTCAAATCAACCCATCACAGTGGAAGAAAATTTGGATGAGGTGGAGAGATTAGAAAAAGGTAACTACTAACTACTAGTTAACTTCATTTTAATTGCATAATTTTTAAAATCTATTTGTTTAATCTAATTGCATAATTTTTAAAATCTATTTGTTTAATCTTATTTTGTTTGTCTTATTGTTTGTTTGCAGAATTGATGAGTGGTAGCAGTGGAGTTGGTTTATCACTTGCCCCAATTGCTGTAACTAGCCTACTCCTCTTAAGTCTTAAGGCTTAATTTATTCATTTATTATTTGTGTTTTTTGTTCAATTGACTTGAATTGAAACTGGAAGGTGTTGGACACTTGGACAGTTGCTAATTGGCAAAATGGCAAGTGCCTGGGCAACTATTATTTGTTGCTGCCATTCTACACTTTGTCAGTTGGAACTATGAAGCAAGAACCAATGGGCCATAATGATTGATGGACACTGCAACAGGTTTGAATGTTTGATTTAAGACTCCTAAGTCCTAAGTTGATGGTATCATGGTAATACTGTATCTCTCACTCTCTACTGCCTCTCTCAATTTATGCTTATCTCTCCACTTCTATCTTTTGGCAATGATGATGCTTCCACCAATAGTTTGAAAAAAGGCTATGGGTTGGTATGTTGCATTGAGTAGTGGGTATAACTCAACTATTCAAGTAGCAGTTTGCCCCCATTCCTTGTTTTGACATGAAAGCTAAAGCATGCTGAGTCATTCCTTGTTTTTAAACATCGTACTTGTTACATTATGATTTATGAATTGTGAGTTGTGACTGATTTGTTTAAGTTCTAACTTTTCATTAGGAGGAAGATGAAGAAGAATAGCAGATTCACTATGTGTAATTGTACTTCAGTTTTTGGATTTTTGGTCAGTTCACGTTCACTTAGTTAGTTACTTGATGTCCCTAAAAGCAATGATTGGACAATTTGGTGACTGAAGTCACTTATTATGTAATTATGTATTTTGTTACTTCTGCAATCTGTGATCTGTCTATACCTCTATGGTTTATTTGTTGCAGTGTTGCCTCAATGCCTCTCTTGGACTGTTGGTGACGAGAGTCACTTGTTATTATATATATTTTGTAATTTGTAGTTTGTTAGTTGGTAGTAGTTACTTGGTTAATTTGTCACTTATTTTGTATATTTGCAGTTGTAACTTGTAAAATGGCCATATGGTTTAACTAATTCACTTATTTACTTAGTCATTTTGTCCTTAAACTTGTAAAATGTAGTTTTGTAATTTATTATATTAGATTAAATTAGTGTTATTTTTAATTCCAAACTTATTATGAAAACCGATTTAACCGACCGAAACCGAACTTCAAAAAACCGATTGAATTTTCGATAATTAGTTTGCGGTTAGGTATTAAAATAATTAACCATAAACCGAACAATTTTCAATATTATATAACCGAACCGACCAAACCCGACCGACGTACACCCTATTCTTGCCGTGGCATCGCTGTTGCTTCCTAAATCCAACCCAGACATTAACTTTTACTTCGTAGGCTCCGATACCATGTTAAAGGTTAAAAGCTCACAAAAGGTAGTGTTTATTCTATATTTTTCTGTACATATCTAGTCTTCTTATATTTTTCTATGCCTATATATATATATATATATATATATATATATATATATTACTCATCACCTAGGCGTGGCCTAGGTGGTCAATGGCATCTCGCCTAGAAAATCCACCTTGATAACCATGGTCGAGTTTTACTCCAAAAGATAAGATTATAGCTAGTAATCCTACAAAACTAGTAGATTATTTGATAGAAGATGCCGAGTGTTTCAAAATAAATTACAGCAATGTAGTGCACTTATTTTATTACTTTTTTTTAAAAAAAATTTGTCCATACTTATTTATAGTTTAATTTATCTGTATTTTAGAAAAAATCATATTAATTGCACTTTATGGGATGATCATGTTTCTGCTATAATGCCTTATTTTAATGCACATGTTAATGATCCTTTGATCATTTTACTTCAACTTTGTCGAGCCAAACAAGTTGACAGTAAGTGCACACCACTATTATCAACAAATTCCTTTACAATCTTTCACCTATATTTTTTTTTCTTGCTATATCTAGTTTTAGTTTTTAGATGGAGTCGGAATCTCAAGTTCTACAATGCTACCAAAGTATGGTTTAATCATGACTTTAAGGAATTTTTAGATTTCAAAGCCACGTAATTTAAAACAAAAAACCAGATTAGAGTAACTTTTTATAAATGTTGTTTTGTTTTAGTTTTTGTATTACATTTAACAATTTTTGTATGCACTTTTTTTAAGTGCATTTTTTTTTAATACTACTAACTCTATTATAATGCAGTATCTGTTCCTTTGCTTCGGAAGCGTGGCTACTTTTCCCGAGTCTCAATTGAAGGAGATAGCCTATGCACTTGAAAGCAGCGGCCAAAGGTTCTTATGGACCTTGAGAAAGCCACCAGGTCCAGGTTCAATAATTGCCACGGAGTATAGCAATCTCGAAGAGGTCCTTCCGTAAGGATTCTTGGAAAGAACTAAAAATATTAGAAAAGTTATAGGATGGGCACCACAAACTGCAGTTCTAGCTCACCCTGCCGTGGGAGGATTCGTGTCTCATTGTGGATGGAATTCAGCTTTGGAGAGTATTTGGTTTGGAGTTCCAACCCACCACCTTCCGTATAAAAGGAAGGGTTTGATGCCGCTGGACCACAAGGTCCTTGGCAAGTGCATTTTATTTTATCTTTGTTTCTATTTTTATTTTGTTTCTTATATGTTTTATTATCTTTATGTTTTTTCTATATTTTGTTCTTTTTTATTTTTAAATGAAGGTGATTTATTAGAGAGCATTTTGAAGTTGTAATTTTTTTCCTACCTACATCAAAGGTAAATTATTTGTAAAATATTTTCATATATTGGAAATTTCGATCTGCATGCTTTTGTTTGAAAAAATATTTAGGAATGGTTAGGAATTACCATGTTATTTTGATTTCACACACACATAGTAAACATATTTATAGGTATTCAATCAGATATGGCCATCAGAAATAATCTTTATCACTTACCATTCCCTGGAATTTAAAATGTTTTCTCAAAACATTTGTAAGTCGGGCTATATAACAATTTACATTATTTTACAAACAAATTTTACAACAGTTTTAATAATTCATAGAAATAAGTAATAAGATTTATCATGTCTTTGTGTATTCACATACATATATATACAGTACACAATTTTTGAGGTATTCAATCATATTTGGGCATCTGAAATAAGTATCACTTGCCATTTGATACGGATTAATTACTCCATATATTTTGTGTGTATAATGATGTAGGCAGAGAGTAGGATCTCCACTCTCCAGGAAAGAATTTAGCCCAAAGTTCATCCCTTTATTCATTGTTCATGAATCGATTTAGAGAGAAGGGAGAGATACTTTGATATTGTAGAGAGAAAGTCTCGAGAGGACAAAAAAGGTCCATTCGAAGTAAGGTTCATGTCCCTTTTATAGGGTTAGCCCCGTACTCGTATAGGTCTACGTACCAAGTACTCAGGGTCGTATATCCGAGGTATATTCCCTATCAACTAGCCCCTCAGTCCGAGCCTTGACGTCGAGAAATTTCAAATGTTAGTGTATAAAGACAATAAACTAATAATCATACTCTTCATATAAATAAAGATTTGTGTTTTCAAAGAAGAAATATAACAAATCTTTTATTCTTCCCAAAAGCTGTAATCAGAATTGCTATTTAAAGCTAGATTATTATTTATATGTAGGCACAATGCAAATAAGATTTGGTTCATTCTCTTAATAGAATTTTTTTTTTTCCAGTAACCATACACATTACACTGTCTAAAGAGATGAAAAAGATAACTTCGTCAACAGTTATCGGTGGAAAAAGGAAAAACACTTCATCTAACAAAGGTATGTTTTCACGTAGGGTAGTACAAATCTTTCTTCCTTGATATTTCTATTTTTATTCATGACCCTGTTACAAATAAAATTAATCCATCATTCAAGACTAAACAGATAAAGAATCAATCTAAAAGAAAAATAGAATGTACATTAAATATCTGAAAAATTACTCTGATTAGTAATATCTAATTAAGATTTAGACTTATCTTTGTTGAAGAAACAGGACGATTGTTTCAACTTTCAACATATGTATGCAATCTAATAACCCAGATCTGATTTTTTTTAATTTACATAAGTTAGACAAAAACCCTAAACTTTAGATCTATATGAAGTATTAACAAAATTCAAAAAAAAAAAAAAAAAAAAAAAAAA
>CP025659.1:10402562-10446032 GCA_003576665.1 Ipomoea trifida | reverse complement strand
TGTAGATTTCAAAAATTACTATGTTTTTTTTTTTTTTTTTTGAAAAATTACTATGTATTATACTGCATCTGCACAAAAATTAGCTAGGATTATTTGAAAAAAAATTTACCACAAAAAGAAAGAAATGCGTATCTGATTTATTTTCTTCAATGCATGATGTTCGCTGCTTAGTACACTGTACACATGTATGGTTTCTAGATCTGTATTTGAAGAGTAGAAATGGAGTCTAGAAATGCGAACATAGATTACAGAGAAACGACAAATAAATGAGACATAGGACTGATCTGGAAACATATACAACAGATAGGGTGAGGATGAGCAATTATATATATACATACCTTATTACATTTCTTTTTAATATATTTTTTCTATAATTTTTTTTTATAATTTTGTAATGTTGAGGTATATAATTATTTCTTACCCATTTTGAAATTCCCAATAAGAAAATGAAAACTAAGAACCAAGACCAAGTATTTTAACTGAGCATCTTCATATTGATTCTCGCATCAACACGGCTGGCATTGATTCCTTCAGACTCAAGACTTCCTTTTAAATTTTAAAGGAAGCAATTTCTAGTTATGCTATCATACACCATGACAATCAACAAAAGTCAAGGTCAAACATTATCACATGTTGGTTTGTTACTAAAAAACGATTTTAACCATGGCCAGTTGTATGTAAAAGTTTCGAGGATTAGTAATCCCGATGGTATTAAAGTTTTTAATTTGTGGTGAATTTAGAGGTTTTTTAAACACTACTCAAAATGTAGTTTATAAAGAAATTTTTAATAATTTGTAGTTTTATTATCTGCGAAATGCGAACAAATTATATTTGTTTTATTTACTATATGTTCAACTTATAATATTTTATAATTCCACTATTCCACTATAACAATATAGCCGTACATCGCATGGATAACTTACTAGTATGCTAAAAACATCTGGCACCCTCATTGCTCTATATACCCTGCACTCTTCAAAATTGGACAAAGTAAGAGCCTAGTCCTAGCAGCAAAGTGTAACAGCCTAAAGTTTGAGGATGGGGACCCAAACTGACCAATGAGTAAATAATAAATTCTATGTAGTTTTAGAAACTACATCAAATTCTGAAACATAGAAACAACCCAAGATGCGAAATGTGAAGCTTGGTATGGTGGCTATGGTTCCAATCACCACATTGCCAATGAAGCCACTAACTAATGTCCATTTTCTACAGTTTTGCCCCCTTCTAACATTACAATGCTTACTTAAACAGATCAATGAGATTTCATAATCACATAGTGCAAACAATTTTAATTAACCAGTTTACATTAATTGCCTATAGCTTGTATTAGGACACAAAATCAAGAAACAAAGCAGCTCTAAGCCTCTAATTCATGGCACAGTAAATCAAGTCTTATTGATCATCCAAAATCAATATTATAAAGAGTTCATAAAACCGAGAGACATTTCAGAAAGAAATTTCAATTCACCACCATATCTATAAATGTTCCTAAAACCCCAGACATTTCAGAAAGAAAGCAAAATTCATACCTAAAAGTAGTAGTTCAATGAGAATTTATCAGCAGGACACCCAATTCTTGTGAGTACTGATGAGAGCCGAGAGAAGCCCGGCAGAGGACAATAGAAGCTTCCCAGAAAGCAATCCCTTGCCATCTCGAATATCAGCAACAGCCATTAAAGCATCGGCGAAATCTTGCGCAATTGAAAGCCTCTTCAATAGCTTCTTCTCTCTCAGTTTCCTTAGCTTCTCCCCATCCGCTAGACGCGCAAGACCACCAACTGCCGCGGTCTCGATATTTGAAACCACACCTGCCTCGTCCTCAGCAATCCTCTGTAGCTCCTTCACCTTCAAGCTCACACTGCCTATGTACCCAATCAGCTCACACCAGGCACTAATTCTCTGCAATTGACTCAAATGTTTCTTGTCGATGAGGCCCGCTTTGCCCAGCCAAACAAACTGTTCGACGAAATAGTATAGCCCCTCGCCACCATAAGCGACGAGGGCGAGGAAAAAATGCGCGGGAGAAGTGAAGGATAGGCCACGGAAGGCATTGATGTCTTGCAAGAACTTCCCAAGGCGGAAGGCTTTGCGGCTTACCCCGACGCTGGACTCGAAAGATTTAAGGCGGTCGGTCAAAGGAAGATTGGAAGGGAGGATGGAAGATGCGAGGATGAACTTGGTGGCATAGCGGGAGATTTTGAGCAGCTTGTCGACGCTGTCTCGCTTGGCTAGGTAGGCTTCGAGGTGGATAAGGAAGTCCCGGTTCTTGGGAATCGAAGTCGATGGGACATTTGGAGCCTTGGGGTTTAGCGGAGGAGCGGAGTGATATTTGGAATATTGTTCATTTGTGTTTCGCATTTGTTGCACAGAAAAGTGAATAGAAACCTTTTAAAGATTTCAACAGCATACCAAGCAATACCAATGGCACCTGGAATTATCAAGAGAAGAGTATGATCATAATAGCAACAAAACTCAAACCCAAGTAAGTTTACAGGTATACTTTTAAATAAGTAAATCCTATTACACATTAATATTTGCATAATGGTTCTTTAAATTTTTGTCAGACATTTTTGAAGCTCAATGAATTAGAGGATATGAGGCATGTCTGGTATTACTTATTGAAATATGCAGCAGATAGCTAACTGGTGTGGTTATTTCTTTACTTTTCTTTACTTAGTTCTGGAATTCAAAGTATTTACCTTCAACCCAAGCTCAAGATACTATACCTATTAAATTTATCATTATAGGTAAGAATTCATATCAAATGCTAGGTATATTTTTACAGTTTGTAAGTACGATGTTTGGTATATAGTAAACTTCTGTTTGAAATTCTTAGGTCATTAAACTTAATTTCATATATAGACTGTCTTACATTTTTGTTTTGGGATTTAGATTTCTTATGAACAGATAAAGAATGTAATAGCTTTATATTTATAAAATGTGTTATTTCACTTTGGTTATGCCAAGTATTTGAAAACACAGATTAAAATTTATATCACAGTCAAAAAACATTGAAGATTGATATTTTAGATGATTTAAATACAAATATAAAAAATATGAATGTATGTGTGTGTGGCAATTAAATTTCAAACTCAGTGAATTAGGGACTTTATAGGTACAATTCAAGTCACCTAACCAACTAACTATGGTTACCCACCTAAATTAATATTATAATACTATTTTAAAAAAAAATTGGACCTAAATTTATTAACAGATTGTGTTTTAAAAAAATTGGACACCATAATAATATATCAAACTTCAATACCAATGAAGCAGAAAAGTGAAAGTATATCAATAAATCTTCAAAGTATTTGTTCAAATGAATATCACTATAACAATAATTAGCATTTTTCTTGTATCCAACCCTTTAGCATTTAGACTACCAATTAAGCATCCATCGAGAAGTGTGAGGAAATGAGTGTTTGTAATCATCAAAAGACAACTATAGGATAGTTTGCATACATGTATCACATCGCGGTACATAAACAATTCATATAAATTAGAAAAGCATTTGTGAGATGAGAATTGGATTTAAAGAGATCTGTTACCTGTTCAGGGGAGATGCCAACCATTCCCAACACCTTTTCTTGAAGGTCACGCTTGTGAATTTTTAAACTTCCTCTTCCGATCTAATTTAGGGTATATGTAAATGAATACAAAAGAGCATTATTATATGAAACGGCTGTTGTACAACCAATTAGTATAGATAATGAGTACAAATTACCTAGGTCGGGCGTTGGCGCCGAAAGCCTCACCGCAGCGGTTTGCACTGCCGGGAATCGCGATTCGTTCCGGGGCGGAGACGCGGAGTTCACGATTTTGCTGTTGGCTGCGATTGTGGGCCGGCGGACGACTGGACGAGGAGACGGAGGAGTTGGCGAGTTGCAGCCGCTGAGGCGGTGAGTTTTGCGTTCTCTCAGTTTTGCGTGCCTATTATATATTGCAATTATATGCGCAACTAGCAGTATCTCATTTGTTGTTTGAGTTAATACCAGCCAAGGTCCTCCGAGTTTAATGGTTTCGCGACCTATAGTCCTAAACTTTCAAATCGACCCTCCGTGATCCTCCGAGTTTCAAAATTGACCTACCGTAGTCCTTCCGTTAAAAATTTCCGTCTCAATCGTGAAATGTAAGGGCATAATAGTCTTTTCATTTATTATCTTCGGCGAAGCTACAATAAGGTCAACTCTCTCGGCGATTTGGTTCCCTTCCCCAACAAAGTCTTGTCCGGCGACTTGCAGAAGCGTGTCGGCATCACTGCAGGGCTATGCATTTTGATCAAGCACAAGGAGGAGAAGAGTGGGAATTGTTACGAGGCCATTTTCAGTTTCTAATTTGAAGATTAAGGCCGCATCACCGTTTAGGGGCCGCCCTACCTCACCTACAATGAGTATTATCTCACTATTACCGGCGATTCCGACATTTTTGAAGGGGTTACCGGGCATGTGAAGCTCCCACAGCTCGTCTATCCATTTAATATGAGAGTTTAGAGTGTGGTTGCCGATTCGACTGCGTGAATTCACTCAAATCTGAAACTACCCCTCGATGCCAGGCTCAATCTCAAATTCGCTCAAATTTGAAACTACCCCCCGCTGCCAGGCTCAATCTCTATTCGCTCAAATCTGAAACGTACTCTGGCAACTAGTTAAACGCCGGGGTGGCGCCGAGGTTCCGCCAATACACGCCGACCCGTAGTAGCGTAGCATTACCCTCAGCGACTCCCCTGCCTTGGGATAATACAAGCAGCAGGAGTTGCCACCGCGTAGGGTGGAGGGGCACTCCGGCAAGTGGCAACACAGGACACCGGCTTCTGCTCCACGATCACCTTCTTGCTGCTGAAGTGGGTGCTCATCAAAATCCTCGTCGCCCTCATCATAATCCATCTTTGAAATAGATTCTTTACTGTTTAGCTTTTATCTTCCTGTTGAACTATCTGTAAATAATATCAAGCTTATACGCCAGTAATCTCTTTCTTTATTTGCTTATTTCTAAAATTTCTGCTTGTGGTTGAAGATTGGGGGTTGTGAATTGGGTTTGGATTGTGTGATAATGGATGCCTTCTGATGGGTTTTGCATAAAGCTTGAATCTTTGTTGTGGGGGGAGCTTTTCTTCTTACAAGAATACCTTGTGTGTGCCTGTGGGGGTTTAATCCTAGAATTGGCCTAAATTTTGAATAATCTGTTGAGCAATAGAAAAATTAGCCAAGTTGGTTGATTTTTGCTTGTTGTATTTTAGTTGAAGCAAGGGATTCAAACAATGGATCAGAGTGTTTTCTAGCATAAATTAGGTCTATAAAGCTCAAAGATTTGGGTGTTGTGAGCAATATTCTGTGAAGATGGTGGAATCAATTGCTGCTACTTCTCTTTTGAGGCACCTTCCAGTTTATGGAGGGTTTAAATGCAAGGATGGTCCAAACAGAAGGAGGACATTCGATGTATGCTGCCTTCCATCTTCAGAGTTTCTTGGTCGAAAACTTGTCTGCGACATCAGAATCACCTTTTTGTCGGCGACATCAGAAGAAAGAGCAGGCAATATCAGAAGTTCTTTGTCGGCGACGTGAGGTGATAATAGTCTTTTAATTTCTGGAGTAAAATGAATTGTTTTTTATAGATAATAAATGAAAAGACTATTATGCCCTTACATTTCACGGTTGAGACAGAAATTTTTAACGGAAGGACTACGGTAGGTCAATTTTGAAACTCGGAGGATCACGGAGGGTCAATTTGAAAGTTTAGGAGTATAGGTCGCGAAACCACTAAACTCGGAGGACCTTGGCTGGTATTAACTCTTTGTTTTTTTTTTCAGTTGTTATATCATGCACTATGCTCCAAAAAAGACACCATTTTTCTTAAATAAAAAAAATGGTTGCGGTCACATGTTAACGGAGCTATCTAGTTTTCAAAAAAAAAAAAAAAAGAGCTCTGTAAATGAAATTACAAAAAAAGGAGCTCTGTGAATGAAATTACAGTTTATCTCAAATGATACAGCCTCACATTTATTTTTATATTATCAAATAGAATTGTAGTTATATCGAAATGAAACTATATTTGTATTGAAAGAAAATTGCAGTGTATATAAAATGAAACTGAATAATAGTTTCACATATTTGGGTGTATATTGTCCAATGAAACTGTAGTTATATCAAAATGATACTGTAGTTGTGTTGAAAGTAAACTGTAGTGTATATAAAATGAAATTGAATAACAGTATCACATATTTGAGTATAATATGTTGAATGAAACTGTAGTTATATCAAAAAGAAACTGTAGTTGTGTTGAAAGGAAACTGTAGTGTATATAAAATGAAACTGAATATGTTACACTAAAATAGAGCTACTTTACTCCTAAAGGTGCAGGTGACGCGAACAGATGCTATTTCTTTTCAATAAAAGAAACGGCACCGTTTTGGACCATGGTCACAATGCTTTGTGGACCATGGTCCACAGTATAATTTGCGTATTTTTTTAGGGTACAATGTGAAAACATATAGTCCATATTTACCGCCCATTTGGTTTATAATGTACTGTAAGTGTAAGGGGTATTTGGTTTCCTTAGAGTGGAGAAAAATGTTATTTTATATTGTTTGGTTGGATGGAAAATATTTTAGATGATTTATATTAACCATATTAGTACGCTCATTATTATTATAATGTATTGTTTTATTATTCTGTTAGTAGTTAGTCAATAATGTATTAGCTAGAGAATATGAGAGTTCTATGTTTACTCTCTTATAGGACTCTTCCTCTCTCTGTAATAGTTAGAACAGAATACCAATTATTCATCTGGTATCAGTAGTGTTAGGCGTTCTTCTCTCCGATCACCTAAACGAATGGCCAATCCCACCACATCCGTAGATCGGGCGGTAACCACCGCCGGCTACTCTCCAAATCCTCACCACGGCTCACCACCACATCTCCATTAAACTAAACTCTCGAAATTACCTCTACTGGCGAACGCAAATCATACCATTTTTAAAGGGTCAAAACCTATTGGGGTACTTAGACGGTAGCCTACCGTGTCTGCCGGCTACACTCGGTTCTCCGACGCCGGCCGACGCTTCTTCTCCGGCCACTGCTACAGCCAACCCAGCGTATCTCTCCTGGGTGCAGCAAGATTAGTCTATACTTTCGCTGATCATCTCCTCCTTAACCGACGAGGTGATGTACATGGCGGTGGGTCGAGACACCGCTCAGGCGGTTTGGAATTCCATCACTACCGCCCTCGCCTCCTCTACTCGCTCACGGTGTCTCAGCCTCCTTGGGCAATTCTAGACGTTGCGTCAGGGCAACTCCTCTCCGGCTGAGTATCTCGGTAAGGCCCAGATGCTCGTTGAGGCGTTATCTCTCGCCGGCCGGCCGCTATCTACCGAGGAACAAATATTGTACGCCCTTCGCGGTTTATGCCCCAAATTCCGAGCAATGGCTTCCTCCCTCACCGTCGCGGGGACGCCGGTGACTCTACCACAGCTCGCCGACCACCTGCAAGCCCAAGAATTCATTCATGTAGATGATCTTTTTCCTGCAGAGTCGTCACCATCACTCCAACGGCCGAGGGCGGCAAGGAGGCGGACGTAATGGCAGCAACCATGGGCATGGCAGAGGCGGAACTCCGCGCTGTTAGATCTGTAGGTCACACGGCCACACCGCCGTGACCTGTTACCGCTGTTATGCAGACCGACAGGAGCCACACGCCAACGTTGCGTATTCCAGTGATGGCACGGTGCCGAATGCTGTGGACGCGTGGTACCCCGACACTGGCGCGATGTCACACGCGACTCCGGATGATACTATGTTGGATCATTCGAATATTTATTCCGGTGGGGATGTTCTGAAGGTCGGCAACGAAGCAGGTTTGGATGTTACTCGTGTGGGCCAATCGGTTATCCATTCTCAATCTCACAATCTTAAAATGTCCAATATTTTATGTGTTCCTAAGTTGTCGTTACCCTTACTGTCCGTTTATAAGTTTACTAACGAGAATGATGTTTACTTCGAATTTCATAAAAGTTTGTTTCTTGTGAAGGATTGCAAAACACAAGCAATTCTACTTAGGGGGTCCACCGAGGGAGGTCTATACAAACTTCTTGTTCCGCGTAGTCACTTTGCGTTTCTATCCGCCAGAGCCACCTTTGTTGTATGGCACCAACGGTTAGGCCACCTGCATAGTCAAGCCCTTAATCGCGTCCTCCGGCAGTGTCCAGTCACTCTAAATAAAGATAGTTCCTCTCGAGTTTGCGCTGCGTGTCAAATGGGCAAGTCGGCTCGATTTCCTTTAGATAGGGTTTCAAAAAGATAGTAATAATGTATTAGATTTAATTTATACGGACATTTGGGGTCCGTCTCTTATTGTTTCAGCTTCAGGTTATCGTTATTTCGTATTCTTTGTAGATGACTATTCACGATTTTGCTGGTTTTATCCATTAAGGCTAAAATCAGATGTATATAAAATTTTTGATGTTTTTCGGGTGATGGTAGAACGGCAATTCTCGCGTTCTATCAAAGCTATTCAATCCGATTTAGGAGACGAATATCGCCGACTACATAAAGTCTTTGAGTCGCTCGGTATCATTCACCGACAATCCTGTGCCTATACACATGAACAAAATGGTCGGGTCGAGCGTCGAAACAGGCATATTGTCAAAACCGGACTCGCCCTCCTATCTGAAAGTTCCACTCCTTTTCAATACTGGGGCTATGCTTTTGAAGCTGCTACTTATCTACTCAATTGCCTACCCTCATCTGCTATAAACTTCGAAACACCATATTACCGTGTCCACCTGAGTCATCCACCATATACCTTTTTCTGGGTATTTGGTTGTCGTTGTTTTCCTTACCTTCGGCCTTATAATCGTCACAAAGTTGAATACAGGTCGACTCCGTGTGTGTTCTTAGGTTACCCAGTCTCATTTAGGGGATACCGATGTCTTGACCTAAACACGGGTAATATCTTTATCTGTCGTCATGTACGTTTTGACGAAAGTGTGTTTCCATTTGCTTTGTAGTCCTCGCAGCTAAATACCACCATGCCACAGGCCAGCTCACCATACGGAGTTAGTTCGGTTCTTGTAACACCGCCGCCAATTCCACTAAATATGGCACCACCGGTGACTCAAGACTCTGATTCGTTACCTATGCAGCTACCTTCTACATCCGACACATCTGCCCAACCATCCTCGGGTCGGGCCCAAACCACTTCCTCAGAAACTCAAGCGGTTGGTCACTCACAATGGCGTGATGCCATGGACCAAGAATTCAATGCTTTACTACATAATCACACTTGGAAGTTGGTGCCACCAACACCACGCATGAATATCATAGGATGCAAATGGGTATACCGCACCAAGAGGAAAGCAGATGGTTCGGTAGAGCGGTATAAGGCTCGGCTAGTCGTGAAAGGCTTTAATCAGGTAGCAGGAGAAGACTTTTTTTGACACATTCAGTCCCGTAGTCAAACCAACAACAATTTGGATGCTTTTTTCGCTTGCAGTTTCCAACTCGTGGACTCTACGACAACTTGATGTGCACAATGCATTTATGAATGGTAATCTAGCTGAAACAGTATATATGAAACAACCACTAGGCTACGTAGACCCACTACATCCTGATCATGTCTGTCATCTGCAACGGTCCTTATATGGTTTAAAATAGGCTCCGCGTGCATGGTTTAAAAGGTTGCATGATTTTTTGGTTAATACTAGGTTTTCACCATCAAATATTGACATGTCTCTTTTTTACTACTCATCCAAATCCTCTCGGGTGTTCTTACTAGTTTATGTTGATGACATCATCATGTTAGGAAATGACTCCAGCTTGATTGATGCCCTGCTTCTGCGGCTCTCCTCTGCTTTTAAGATCAGGGACCTGGGGACTCCGAGTTTCTTCTTGGGTATAGAGACACTCACTGACGAGAAAGGTTTTATCTTATCTCAGAAGCGGTTCATGGCAGACATTCTACACCGTGCCGGCATGTCTGACTGCAAGCCGCTTGCTACGCCTGCAGCCGTCACTCAACCAGCCACTCCGTCGCTCGAGCTCTTTGAGAATCCGACTCAATATCGCTGAATTGTAGGTGCTCTTTAGCATCTCACCATCACTCGTCCGGACCTGTCATATGCAGTCAACCGACTCTGCCAGTTTATGCAGTCTGCCAGTCAACCGACTGAGGATCATTGGGGCTTGTTGAAAAGGGTTCTACGGTATGTCAATGGTACACAAGAGTTTGGTTTGCGTATTATGACTTCTCCTAGTACCTAGATACATGCATACTCTGACTCAGACTGGGCTGGCTGCCCTATAGACCGGAAGTCAACCAGTGGCTACGCAGTATTCATAGGTGACAATCTTGTGTCGTGGGTTTCTCGGAAGCAGCGCACGGTAGCATGTTCATCTATAGAGGCTGAATATAACGGATTAGCCGATGTCTCTGCTGAGGTCACTTGGATAGTCTCTTTACTCCGTGAGTTGGATCTTCATTCGGGAAAACCAGCAACGCTATGGTGTGACAATCTCGGGGCAACATACTTAGCGGCTAATCCGGTTTTCCATGCTCGCACAAAACATGTTGAGATTGACTAGCATTTTGTACGTGATAAAGTCGCGTCCGGTGACTTAATTGTTAATTTTGTGTCGACACGGGATCAGATTGCAGATATCTTCACCAAACCACTGCCAGCTCAGCGATTTCAATTTTTGCGGGACAAGCTCAACGTTGCGGCCATACAACCTTGCGCTTGAGGGGGAGTATTAACCATATTAGTACTCTCATTATTATTATAATGTATTGTTTTATTATTCTGTTAGTACTTAGTCAATAATGTATTAGCTAGAGAATAGGAGAGTTCCGTGTTTACTCTCTTATAGGACTCTTCCTCTCTCTGTAACAGTTAGAACAGAATACCAATCGTTCATCATTTAAATACAAATGTAAAAAATATGAATGTATGTGTGTGTGGCAATTAACTATTGCGACTAGCGTGAGGGCGAACCTGTGATATCTCACTTGGGAGAGTCACAACTATGCCGCTTGACCACAAGGTCTTTGGCAATAATAAAATTTATTAGTTTTACTAATACATAAAATAATAGAAATATTCAACTATAGTAATTAAATTGTTAACTTTTTAAAATGAACTTAGTATGTAGTTTAGAAATAAAAATATTAAAAAGTTAGCAAACGTTATAAAATTTTTTATAATTAACACATACTAGTACTTATTTTACTATTATAAAAATAATATATATATATATATATATATATATATATATATAACACATGGTGGGTCGGGTAGAGTTCTAGGCGAATTTTGTACATAAGAATTTAACCCAATCCACTGTGTGTTTGATTCTTTAAGACTCACACCGACCCATCACCCATAAAACACGATCCATGCAGGGTAAATTTGGATAGATATCCGCAGGGCGGATTAGAATTGTCATCCAATCCCTAGGGTCAATTGCTTTCTCAAGAACGTTATCAAGTTGCACAAAAACAATAGAGCAAGAATCTAAAGAATTTAATACATTGACATAATCACGATAAATAAACTCATGGTAGTTGTGGTCCTTGAGGCATCCTGAAATACTCCACCAAAGCACTTGGCAATCTACTTGGACATGAACGTTGCTCTAGCCATTGCATTTTAACCACGTAAGAGACTCCTTGCATGTTATTGCCTCCCCCACAAGAAGATCCAAGGCCCTAGTAGTGGACCGTTAACCAGAGCAGCGAACTCACCATTAGCTTAGACTCCTTGGAGCAAGCAGAAGCCAAAGGACACCCGCCCACCTCCTAGCTGGTAAGCCCCATCTATGCAGCAGTGCAGCATCACACAAATTTCACTTTAATTTACTAAAAAGTCCGCAAAGGCTACACACAAGATGTTTACTCTGGGTGAAATTCGCATTGTGATCTTAATCAATAAAAGACTACAAAGAGTTAACTAGTTTATATTGCTCGTAGCTGACCAATACAAAAAAATCAATAACATGGTTCACTAGGAATTGAATTGAATTGAACTTAAACCTTTGTAATTATTAAGCTAATTGAGCAATTCAATTGGGATTCGCTTAGCATAAAAATCAACTAATCTTGGGGTAATTTTTTTAAATAGATTTACAATAAGTTGTTGGCACACACCCACACTAGTTGAAGTCTTAAAGAGAAAGTCTAAAGGTGGTTTATAATGTACTGTAAGGGGTATTTGGTTTCCTTAGAGTGGAGAGAAATGTTATTTTATATTGTTTGGTTGGATGGAAAATATTTTCTATTGGAAAATGAATTTCTCAAAATTGAGGAAAATAAATTCTTTGTAAAGAGGTGGAATTTTGTTTTTTTCATAATGTTTGGGAAAAAAACATGATTGGACCATTTTATCCTTATAAAAGTTTCTTAATTACATATAGACACCTATTTACTCATTCATCTTTTTAGGGTTAGTCTTATATTCATTATTCCTTACATAGAATCCATTTTTTTTGAAATTTATTTTCAATGAAAATTTAATTCTATTCCGCTTCAAATATTCTCCAACAAACCAAAACTCCCTAAAATTCGATTACCTAAAATTCACTATGACCTATCGCGCACCTATATCCTTCATTTCAAAGTTCAATGTCACGCTTCCATTCACCTTTGTGGCCATGAAGCTTTGCGGTTGATCCATGTACACTTCCTCTTCTAATTTACCGTTCAGAAATGCAGTTTTAACATCCATTTGGTGGAGCTCAAGATCAAAATGAGCCACCAAATCCAAAATAATTCTCAAAGAGTCTTTCTTTAAAAAGTCTCTGTATAGTCAATGCCATTTGACAACAAGTCTGGCTTTGTACCTTTCGACATTGCCCTTGGAGTCTTGCTTGGTCTTAAAGACCCATTTACAACCAACTCTCTTACAACTATTCGGCAATTCTATTAGTTCCAAGACATTGTTATCTGCCATAGATTTCAACTCTTCCTTTATGACATCTAACCACCTATCAGAATTATTACCCTATTTGACTTGGTTAAATGAGACAAGATCATTATTAATACTTAAGTTACTTTCATGCTCAAGTGTATAAACAATGTAGTCATTCGGAATGACTAATACTTTCTGTCTAGTAGATCTCATTAATGTCACTTCCTATTGAGGTTGCACTTGATCATCAACTTGAGTTTCAACCTCATCTTCGTTTACAATAGCTTCCTCATGTGGAATTAGAGCATCTAGTTGCTATTGTTAAAAAAAATATTTCCATAAGGTTGCACTGCAACAATAGGGACTACAACAGGAAAAGGATCACTTGATGAATCTAGATCCATCAATGACTCCTTAATCTCAACATTACGAGCTCCCATACTCTCATGGACTTCATTTTCAATGAAGCGAGCAATACTAGACTCAACAATCCTCGTAGTATGATTAAGACAAAAAAAAAAAAAAAACTATATCATTTATACCTTTCTGGATATCAAATGAAATAACAACTAATGGTTATGGAATCCAATTTATTTTCATGTGGATTGTATATCCTCACTTAAGCTTGACAACCCTAACTATGATTATGCCTTGAACTAGGTTTCCTTCCTGTCCATTATTCTTAAGGTGTTTTAGACACAACCTTACTAGGAACCCTATTAAGTATGTTTATCCCTTAATGCATACATCCATATGAAACATTTAATGTACAGTTATTGACCATACTCCTAACCATTTCCAATAGAGTACGATTTTGCCTTTCTGTCAGACCATTTTATTGTGGTGTGCCTAGCATTGTGTATTGCGCACAAATGCCATTATGATGTTTTCCCATAATACTCACCATCTGTATCTAATCTAATTGTCTTTACCTTTCTATTTAACTATCTCTCAACTTCCAATATAAATGTCTCTAGGACATCCAAAGACGGATATTTTTCATGCAGTAAATAGATGTAACAGTACTTGGAATGATCATTAATAAAGGTGATAAAGTACTTCTCACCAGCCCAAGATCGAACATTAGAAGGACCACAAGTATCTATATATATCAAATCAAGTAATCCTCAGCTTCTTGTGGCTGACTACTTTGATACATGTCTAACTTGCTTTCCCTTTAAGCAATCGACACATACATCGTTCCAATCAGTAAAATCCAACTGAGACAAAATTCTAACCTTAATAAGTCTCAATATCCTTCCTTTAGATATATGATCAAGATTTGTATGCCACAAGTTAGTTGAAGATTCATTCGGTGCACTCATTTTAACACAAACATCATTCATAACATTAAATAAGGAATTAACAAAGTCAACATTAAGATTGAAACAGTATAGAAAAACATTTGCTTTCAATCTTAAAGTTAAAACCCAACATGTCCAACCTAGCTACTGAAACAAGATTTCTAGAACATTTTAGAACGCACAGACAATTCTCAAGATCAAGGCAAAAACATGTATCCAACTTAATTCTGTAAATTTCAATACATTCAATTCTAGCTTTCATCTTATTTTCCATGAAAAGAAGCTTTTCATTTTCCCTTTGAGGTTAAAACATTAGAAAACCTTGTATAATGTTTGAAACATGAGTTATAGCACCCGTGCCTAACTACCAAGTATTGGAAGAAACCTCAATGAGATTGGATTCAAAGCATACTGAAACTGAATGTATGCCTTTCTTTTCAATCCAAGCTTTCTTCTTCAGGCATTCAACCTTCTTGTGCCTAGGTTTGTTACAGAAATCACATTTTTGCACTTTCTCAACATAGCCTTGCACCTTCATAGGATGTTTGTCCTTCTTTTTTACTTTTAGACCTGCTGCTATTACAACTGACATCAGAATCACCATGAAAAGTGAAGTGAGCAATAAGGGGTTTGGAACCTGAGACCTCCCTTTGCCTTGACTCCTCATGAATCAACATTGCCTTACATTCCTGTAAGGTCCATCTTTCCTTTTTGTTGATTATAGGTCATACGGAATTGTTCAAACTCTCTCCCTTTGTAGGATTTGAAACCGAGCTCCATAAGAACTCTTTCACTGAGTTCAACCTCAAGGTCCTTAAATTTGTTGTAAATATTGACCATATACGTGGCATGCTCATCCATGGACTTATGTCATACCTCTTGGGTGACAATTCATTAATAAGAGTTACCACCAAAGACTTATCCATAATGTCCGTTTTGGCAAAACTATTGATCTCTGCCATGAATTACCTTACATTTTCTATTTTAGGCATGTAAGGTTTGATACTCGCGCAATGCTCATTTTAAGAAAGCTAAGCAGCAACTGATTTTAACTCTCCCATGTCTCCCAAAGCTTTTATCAGCTTCTAAGCTAGCGCAATAGGTTCAATCGACTTATCTTGAAGAAGAGCGGACTCGAGTCCATGCATGCCGACATTAAACTTGACATTCTCGATCCAGTCATCATAATTATGCCCGTCGAACTTGATGCCTCCACCATTACAGTGTTGGGATGCAAAGATGAACATACCGGCCATGGTGTAGAATAGCTTCAAAGTACTTAGTTAAAGAGAAGTGAAATAATGATCATATGAATAGGAGTATGAGAATTACCTGTGTATATAGCAACGCAGTTGGCTGCATGCGATGTAAATAATCATCACATAGCAGCCAAAAATAAAAAAACGCAAAATGCAAAACAGCACCAACTGCGACGCTGAGAAACGAAAAGGACTAGTAATCATTATGCTTAACTGTACTGAAGAAAAACAAACTAATTAATATATAGGCAAATAAGATTAATTATATAGTATGAAAGAAAAAATATAGGTTAATACCTATCAATAAAGTTAATAATAACAGCTAATTAGGGTTGTTAACACACGTTATCTATCTTAAAAATAAATAAATAAATAAATAAAAGCGAAATTAGCTATCTCTAATTTAACCAACCAATAAAATAATTCCTAAAGCTATAAATTAGGAAAATATAAACTTGGAAAAATTGAAAAGATATCTGTAATTTAACCAGCCAATGGTAATGCTATAAATTATGAAAATCTAAACGAAGGAAAACAAAAGAACAAAAGTAAGAAAAAATCGAAAATACATTGTTTCTGCTGAGATCTCATTGGCAAAATCTTATGGCTTTATTAGTATAAAAGATTGATAATACAACTACTCCAGCTTGTAAAACCACAATGATTATACTATGGATTAGGGTTCGTATTACATTGTGAATTTTGATTCAAAAAGTGTGTATGTAATTTCTATATACCTAAACAAATTGAAGGTATATAACATAGTAATTACAGACACAACATTATAACACATACACAAACTATTAACTGCAGGTACATAATATGTTAACTGTAGACACATAACATGTTAACTAATATCTTGTTTCTGCCGTTTAACATATTATGTACCTCGTCAACAATTTATATGCATATAGTTATCATGTTATGTGTATATAATTTACATGTATAAAAATAATTAACTACATGTGCATAATATCAATTACAATAAGGAAAATTGTAATTTATGACCCTCCATAATATGCCAATTATTAATGTCACATATGAATTATTAGTGGTGTAAATGTTGCCCCTCAGTTTTTAAAATGGTACATATATTGTCCTCTCGTAGTGTAAATATTGCGCCTCAATTTTCAAAACGATACATATATTGCTCCTCTAGTACGGTACGTGAGGGGCAATATATGTACCATTTTGAAAATTGAAGAGTAACATTTACACCACCAATAATTCAGGAGTGACATTAATAAATGACATATTATGAAGGGCATAAATTACAATTTTTCCATTACATTACACAATTTGAAGGTTTTTTTTTAATAAGGATTCCGGTAAACCTTAATTCAAGGTATAATTAGGCGTAAAACCCATCACTAGCTTCTTCTACTTTGAATTTGAAAGAGCTTTGAACGATATATTTGTGATGTTTGTCTCTGTTTCATTATTACGCTCCCTGAGCTTGAAGGAAGGCGTTGAATTCTTCCCTTGCCTTGCGCAGGCGAGGCGTGATGCAAGAAGTGGGGGAAGCCGGATACGAAGTCGGCGACGATGTTGAGAAACGAACGTGGCGAGTGGACTCGTGCGATTTCCGGGAGGAGCCGCTGTTCTTGAGAACTCCCTTTGGGGACTTCTGATCAAACACGAAGGCCGTTGACACCGGCGAGTGCATATCGTTCACGCTTTTGCATCGGATCAGTTCCATGGGCAGGTCGAAGAAGTGGGTCGAAGCTTCTCCTCCGTCGTTGTTATCGATAATTGCGGATGATGCCCACGACCCGCATTCGAATTTTTCCAGGGACACTGTCCTGGAGATTGTATGTACCATTTCTGCAGGTAGAGGTAGTTCTTCCTTTCTGGCTTTCACTGGTTTTGCCTTACCAAACCCTGGAATGAATAGGCAAAGTGCTCCGCACTTGAATTTCTCATCATCTGGGGGCGCCGATCGGACTTCTGCTCCGGCCCTGAAATCCCCATCCGCTTTGGTTTCAGGTCTGCTCAACTTGCCCACCACCTGTTTGATATTTGTTTTAGCGAACCACATATCGAATTCTTCAGGTGGCACGCTTGCTCGTCCTTCGCCACACGATTTGCTCCTCCTGAGATGGTTTTCCTTGAGGCGTTCAAGGTTAGACAGCGCCACGGAATGGTTTTGGCTCCTCCATTTCTTTCTTGACAATTTAGGAGACGACGATGCAGAATTGGGCAGGCTGCAGCTCAAGAACTTGGTTGAAGGCGGCGCAGGGAGGGGAGGGATCTCAAGCTGGGAATAAGCTGATGATTCTTTAAGCGAGATGGGATCCACTGAAATCTGCTTCTCATTATTATTCATGAAATTCTCCAAGATTCTTGGACTGATGACTTCTGCAGCTTCGACCAAAGTCTGATTTGGTTGCTGAACATCCATGGATGGAGGCATGTCTGATCTAATGCGGCAATGGCAATCAACTGAGAGCTAGAGATATATTTAGTCAGACTATAAAGCATGATATTTATAGAGGAACAACATTCAACGACATTTGAATAATATTTGATGAGCTCTCCGATGTGGTGTGCATGTTACTGAATTTGTGATTCCCACGTTTCAGAATTACAACGACAGCACAGCTTCTTCAAGTGAGTTGACTTCCTTACAAATTACAATAGGATAGCCCATGAATGATGAATCAATGCTAATTTTGGGCTTTCTATAGTTCTCCATCCTATCTTCTCCGGCCCGACTATCCGACCACAAAAATTCCAATTTGGCAAATTTTACTGTGGACCAGGGTCTATGTAACAGTGAGGGCCATAAAGTATGTATCGTTTTAGTTACACTCTAGTTTCATTTGGTAATATTTTTATATTTTTTAGTTTCATTTTCCCTCCACACTAGTTTTATTATAACAATACTAAAGTATCATTATAATTATACATTTATACTACAGTTTAATTTGACAATAGTGTGCTATGTTTTTTAGTTTCATTATAGTAATACTAAAATATCATTTTAATTCTACTATAGTTTCATTCGACGATCATGGTCTACATAACGACGTGTGGATCATGGTCCACTATATAACAATTGTTCCAGTTTCCTTCTTCGTGGACTATGGTTCATATAGCTGAGTAAACCAAATAATTGAAGTTTTTCGCGTTAACAGTAATAAACGAAAAATTCTGTTAAAATCAGTGTAGTAAACTCTCTCATTATTCAGTTTCATTTTATACACGTTGTAGTTTCATTACATCACTACTAAAGTATCATTCTAATTCAATTACAGTTTCATTTGACAATATACATTCTATATGTGAGACTTGTTAATTAGACTTCATTTTATAAACACTGTATAACATTCTTATTAAACTACAATTTCATATGACGATATACCTTTAAGAGAAAATGTCTAAAATGGTCCTCCGGCTATGGCCTTTTCTTAATTTAGTGCGTTGTCTTTTAATTACACCCAATGTGGTCCCCAGACTATTCAATTTTAGGCCAAATCGGTCTCCGTTAGCTTTGGCGTGAACATGACGTTAAAAAGAAGGGCAAAAAGGAGAATGTACATTGTTTGTCGTTGAAACCATTGACCAGGTGATTTTTCCCCAAATTAGCAAAACATCATGCCCTAATTTCTCCTTTGTCCCACAAACAACTACACGCATCCGCGAATTTCTCAAGCCATCAAGGATTATCCATTGCCGACAAATTTCCATAGCCATTGATGATTTTCCCCAGCCAACGATGGTAGGGTTTGCCAACGAAGAACTCCGGGTTCCGAACTGCCAGATTACGGTTAGTGTGAGTCTGTTGATTTATACGTTTCTTTATAGGTTGGGTATGCTTTAGATGTTGGTTTATTTGTTGCTTTTATGTTTTATATGTTCTTTTGATGTAAATAGTGTAAGTGGATGTCCTGGTGTATGATTTTGTGAGCAGTGTGTGTGTTCCCAGATGAATTGATGGGGACTACTATCTTTGTTTATTTTATGTGTTTTTGTTCCTTGGGCAGTAAATCCAGAGGGGACCCATTATGTTGATGTTTATTACTCCCTCCATCCCATTTTATGTGTCAGGTTCAGTTAACGAGGCATAACTGAGGTTATTTTTAGTCCAATTTTTCATAATATTAAGTTTAGTATTATTATAAAAAATTTATATATTTAGAAACTATACTAAAAGTATTATTACACACAAAAATTCGAATTTAAAAATAAGTAAAAAATACTAAAGAGAATAAACAAAGAAGAAAGTGTTGGTTTGACCAATGAATAGTAAGTATGACAGATAAAATGGAACAGAGGGAGTACATACAAAAGGGTCCACTATCTGCTTTATACTTTATTGGTTTGTTTTGGACTGGAATACTGCCTAGTTTATTGCCCATTTAATACATATTTTTGTATCTGTTTTGGAGTATAATACTGCCTAGTTGTCTGTTTTGGACTTGAATATATGTTGTAAATGTTGTAGTCTATTTTGAAGTTGAAAACAATGTTGTTGCCTTATTCATTTAGGTTTTTTTTGTCTTCTTTCATGAAAATAAATCAGATGACCATGATGAAAGTGACTTGTTTACACTTAAAATAAGACATGGTGGTAAAGTACGAAAAACTGAATCAATAACATATACTGAAGGGCAAACAGAGTACTTTGATTATGTTGATGTTGATGATGAATGGGGTTATATTATTTGCAAGATAAACTTGAGGAATTAGGGTATAATAGAAATGATACCAAGTTATATGGCCTAGGGAGAAAGGGGGTGATTGAGATTCTGTCAGACCTTGAAGCATGGGATTTAATTGACTTTGAAGGTACGTCAAGGGAAATAGAGGTGTGGATAGATAATGGTGAAAATGGGAAAGAAGTTAGTGGTGGGGAAGTTAGTGAGAGAGAAGTTAGTGGTGAAGAAACTGATGTTGAATTTGATTGTGATTATGAGGTAGAAGATGAGGAGAGGTTTGATGATATTGCATTTGCTAAGGCAGTAGATCCAACCGTAGAGTTTCAGGGGGTTGAATCAAGTTCTAATGTTAAAGATAAGGATAATTAATGTATGGGGATAAATGAAGAAGTGAACTTTTCTGATGAAGAGACTCCTCATGGCAGTGATGAGGAAATTGAAGATGATATTTGGCCACAGTTTAGGGCATGTGATATGGAATGTCCTAAGTTTACTGTGGGTATGACATTTGGGACTAAAGTTGAGTTTAAAGAAGCTATTGTGAATTATGCTTTCAAAGATGACAATGATTTAAAATTTATAAGGAATGATAAAATTAGATTAGTAGCCAAGTGTAAGCAAACTGACTGCTCATGATACATAACCCTTAGGAAGAATGAGAATGATAACTATTGAAGGATTTATGCTTTTAATGATAAGCATGTTGGGTGTTCTTGGGTGTATGAGAACACAATGGTTAGTTCAAGGAGACTTGCAAAGAAGTGGAAGAAGGAAATTAGTAGCAATTCTGAATGGAAAGTAAGTGAATTTAGAAATAGAGTGGAACAGATCACGGGTTCTATATATCTCAAAAGGTGGCTTATAAGGCTATGAAATTTGCTAGGGCTAGCCTAACTAGAGAAATGGAGGATTACTTTAAAAAGTTTTGGAGCTACTACCTTGAAATCCAAAGATCAAATCCTAACACTACTTCTATTGTAAAAATGAGTGAATTTATAGAAGAGAGATGACAGAAAAGATTCTTAAGATGGTACATATGTTGGGAGGCCTACAGACTTGGATTTGCACAATGTAGGAAGATTATTGGTGTTAATGGTTGCCACTTGAGGTCTACATATGGGGGCTACCTACTTATAGTAAATGGTCTGGCGGATTATGTCCTAGAATTCTAAGGAAAATTGTAGTAGAGGAGAAATATGTAGCATCTTATTTACCTATTCAATGTAACTTAATGATGTTTGAGATAAATGGACTGCACACTGGAGATCATCACAAGATTGATTTGGTAAGGAGAGAGGTTGTTCTTGCAGAAAATGGGATCTTACAGGCATCCCTTGTAAGCATGCTATTTGTGCCATTTGCATGGATGAAGAAACATAATGTGCTTGATTATGTTGACAACTACTGCTTCATTGAGACATACTTGAAAGTTTATGAAGCTGCAATCAAGCCAATGGCTAGGCCAAACGAATGGCCTATGACTCATAGGGAACCACCTTTGCCTCCTTTGTTCAAAACAAGGACTAGTAGGCCAAAGAAGTTAAGGAAAACAAATGCGGATGAAAATTTAAAGCAAAAAAATAACAAATTTCAAAAGATGGGATCCAAATTTCAAAAAATCAGGTTATAACAAAAGAATGTGCCCTTCGAAACCTACCAATCCAATGAGTTTTCATTTCTTTATTCAATATGTTAGTGGATTGCATGTGTTTTGTGGCTAAAAAGCCTATATGTAATAACTGAATACTGCCCAGTGGCTAACACAATGGCCAAGTACTCTATTTTGTGGCTAAAAAGCTTGGATAGTTGACAATCCTTATGGTGAACTTGCATTGCCAATTTATATATGAGAAGTTGATGAGCAACTTAGTTCTATAGTTGATTGTGTTTTGCGACTAACCAACAGCTTAGTTCCCAATTTGCAATCTGACCAAACCAACATGACGAAAATTAAACAGCTTAGTTCTTTTATTCATAACATACTGAAAATACATAACTCATGGCAGCGATCAAGGAAAATTACTAGCCAATTCCACAGTATTACACTTAAGGTAAACCACAAACATTATTAGTATGATTATAGTGAAACCAAGGTTGCAAAAATCGCTAGGCGCCTGGGGGGCGCCTAGGTTTTTTTTTTTTTTTTTTTTTTTTTTTTTTTTTTTTTATAATTTTTAAAAAAAAATTAAAAAAAAAAAATTTAAGTGTTAATAATTGTAAAGTGTTTAATATTGTAAGTCTTTACACTTTAATAGTTAAATATTTTTTTTGAAAGGAGTTAAATATTTAATACTTATTAAGTTATTAGTTATTATTTATTAATTATTAGTGCATTACTTATTAGTTTAATTTAGTTATTACTTATTATTTTATTAAGTTATTACTTATTATTAGAGTATTAGTTAATACATTATAACATTAATAGTTTAAATGTTTCAGACTTATAATTTTTTTTAAACAAAAAAGAGAAAAAAAAAAAAAAAAAAAAAAAAAAACCAGCCGGCCGGCCTAGGCGGCCCAGGAGCCCGGCCAGGCGGCCTAGGCGGCCTAGGCGCCGCCTAGTCGGCCGGTGGCCTAGGCGGCCGGCTAGGCACCCGGCCGCGGAGGAGGCCGATTTCGGCCTTCCTCGACGCGGCCAGGGCCGCCTAGCGCCTAGGCGCCGATAATCGGCGCCTAGGCGCGATTTTCGCAACATTGAGTGAAACATATGAACCTAAACCTAAACTAAAACCATCTTCTATTGCCACAACTGCAAGTTATTGAGAGAGTAAGATCACCACAGTTGACAATTGCCCGTAAACTCTCAATTTCTTGCTCGTTTCGGTTAATTCTTCTTAATAATTCAGGAATTATCTTCTTTGATCTATAACACATTGGTGGGTCAAACCATTCTTGAAAACTACATCCAACCCTACCCTGTAAACATAACTTCTTAACAATATAGTGTAAAATTAATAAAAAAAATATATATCTTTGTCTTGGGAAGTTTGTAGATGAAGTAATCTTTGCCTATGAACCGTTTTGCCTTTCTCCATGGTTTTCCCACATTTTGATAGACCAGTACATGAAATACCCATTTTGCCCCTTATTTTAACACCCATACTCGAACCCACTCCCATCATCTATGTGAGAGTGTAAACCGGGACAGCGAGTGCCACTAGACCACAAGGTCTTTGACTGAGACTTGCTATTTAGTTTCATTATATACACATTGTAGTTTCATTACAACACTACTAAAGTATCATTCTAATTCAATTATAATTTTATTTGACAATATAAACTTAATATGTGAGACCTGCTAGCCTATTTCATTATACATATATTATGGTTTCATTATAATATCATTTAAAAGAAAAAATTTGAGCAGGTCGCAAAACATAATAGACTAACAACTCCTGTTTCTTTCAAAAGAAACGAAACCATTATGAACCATAATCCAACTGTGTGGACCATAGTCTAACGATAGTTTATCGTTGCTTCAGACATCATTTGACGAGTTTTGAATTATAAAGAAGTTTAAATTATTACTTATTTGGGGAACTCTATATATGGTGCGTGCTCTACGGTCATAAGCCATAACATGTTTTGAATAGAATTAATTTGTTTTACATGTGATAATATATATATATATATATATATATATATATATATATATATATACACACACACACACACACACGCACATACTAATAAGAGCCAATAAAGTTAGACTTTGAATGAACTAAAAATGTTCATTCAATTGTTTGATAAAATGAGTGTTTCAAATTATTTTGATTTTTTGATATTTTTATTTACCTACTTTATTCTTTATTATATTATTTTTTTCCATTAAATACCCCTGCATTCCGTCAATATCCACTTTAGTAATGAAATATTCCATTAACTATTTATTATTTTTAACTTACTCATTGATTTCCATAAGGAATGTCTTAGGTTCAAAGCCAATCATAATCAGAATTGGCATAATTGCTATGAACCATTTGTTTTAGCAATGCAAGCCGCTTAGGTTTATTATTGTACATACCGAAGTTTGCATTGCGCACTACAAGAAAAATGCACATAGACAACACTAAAAAAACAACGATTTTTTTCAAAAGTGTTGTCTTTTGTGTAAAAGACAAAGTTTTGGACAAAACCATTGTCTTTGACGCAACACTTTTATCAAAGACAACGGTTTTTACTGAACCATTGTCTTTAGCGTATTGTCTTTGTGCATTTTTTTTTTCAGAAGACAACACCGCAAAGACAACGATTTTTAAAAACAATTGTCTATGTGCATTAAAAAAAAAGACAACAGTTTTATGTAACCCTTGTCATTGGTGTATTGTTTTTAAGTGCACTTGAATACACAACAGTACAAAGACAACAATTTTTAAAAACCGTTGTCTTTGCGCATTTTTTTTAAAAGACAACGGTTTTATTTAACCGTTGTCAATTGTGTGTTGTCTTTAAGCGCACTTGAATCGACAACACTTCAAAGATAACGGTTTGTTAAAGCCGTTATCTTTGTGCACCCGTTTTTTTATTTAAACAACAATTTTATTTAATCGTTGTTGTTGATGTGTTATCTTTAAGTGCACTTGAATACACAACACTACAAAGACAAATGGTTTTTTAAAACTGTTGTCTATGTGGAATTTGTTTTTATAAAAGACAACGGTTTTATTTAACCGTTGTCGTTTGTGTGTTGTCTTTAAGCACACTTGAATAGACAACACTTCAAAGGCAACAATTTTATTTAACTGTTGTCGTTGATGTGTTGTCTTTAAATGCACTTGAATACACAACACTACAAAGACAACAGTTTTTTAAAACCGTTATCTATGTGCATTTTGCTTTTATAAAAGATAACGGTTTTATTTAACTGTTGTCGTTCGTGTGTTGTCTTTAACCACACTTGAATAGACAACACTTCAAATACAATAGTTTATTAAAATCGTTGTCTTTGTGCACCCGGTTTTTATTTAGACAACGATTTTATTTAACCGTTGTCGTTGATGTGTTGTCTTTAAGTGCACTTGAATACACAACACTACAAAGACAACGGTGTTTTAAAATCGTTGTCTATGTGCATTTTGTTTTTATAAAGACAACGATTTTATTTAACCGTTGTCATTTGTGTGTTGTCTTTAAGAATACTTGAATAGACAACACTTCAAACACAATAATTTATTAAAACCGTTGTTTTTGTGCACTCATTTTTTATTTAGACAACAATTTTATCTAACTGTAAAAAACCGTTGTCTATGTGCATTTGTTTTTATAAAAGATAATGGTTTTATTTAACCGTTGTCGTTTGTGTGTGGTCTTGGAATAAAATGAATAAAAGTTGTTACTAACAAAAATTGAACTCAAAACTTTCTTTAAACTACATACGCCCTTGTCTAACAAGTCACTACATCAATTGATTGCCTAAGTGCTGCTTAATTCATTTATTCCTACATTTGTGGGTAAGCTGTTGGAAACCTTGTGCACAATATAAAAGTATGACATTGCCAAAGAGAATCAAACCAGCAACCTCTCACATAGCACGCGCCAACTAGACCACCAAGCCACTTCATCACTTCTTTACAAAGAAGCTTGTCTAGATTCCCTTGAATTTGCCCCACGAAACTTCTTTTGATGGTACCTTGTCTTGGGGTAAGGTGTTATATATATATATATATATATATATATATATATATATATATATATATATATATATATATATATATATATATATATATATATATATATATATATATATATATATATATATATAATCATATATAATCATATCATATAAAATTACCTGGTGGGGCTCTGAAAAATTGAGACTTGAATCATTGACCATGTCAAGTAAAATGCGAGAATCATGAGCTGATCCCTCCCATCCTCAACAATTTTGTAAAACCATTGTCTTTGTGTATTTTCTTTAAAGACAATGATTTTTTTAACCATTATCGCTGATATCTTGTTTTTTAAGTACAACTAGATTTTAAAATTAAACAATAGTACATTTAGATAATTATACTTGTATTATATACTTAAATAATTATATAGTAGAAAATTACTTAGTATAGAAAAAATAAATTTTCTTTTAAAAAAATAAAAGACAAAAAATTTTAAAAAAATTGAAAAACTTAGAAAAGAAAACCCCTCTCAAACAAAAAGGTATTCCCACCTCAGCTCTTTCTTACACCCTTAGACCAAACCATGAAATAGAATAGGGCCCAAAATGACGTGACCCGAATAATAAATAAATAAATAAATAAATAAAGAAGCGAAGGAACTAATAAATTAAACAAAATTAAATATGTTACCAATAGGACTTGAACCTTGGCATGCCGATAGGAGGGAGAAAGCTTAGACCACTAGACCAAGAAGCATTTGATGAGTTAATGAATGATTTTTTTAAGAGTGGGAAAGCACCCTATCTATACTATTGAAGGACTCACGGATCGTTGACAAATGGACGGCATCGGACAACCTTCATTCTTGGCCACACACGTGTCACTCCACTACTCTGCATTCAGCGCACCCCATGCATAAGTGGAGCTTCCTGCCTTTTAATACACAAGATCTTGAGTGGATTGGTGGTGTAAAATTAGTGATGTTATGTTTGAGGTTGTATGTGTGTTCAAACCCCCATGATAGTATATTTTATACTCCGTATTATTTTGCTTCAAACTTCCTTGTCCCCTTAGCCCAATAGATTCTCATTATTCTTATTGGGCCAACACCTCACCCATAAAGATGGACACCCCGGTTGGACCAAGACTTATCCCATAAAATATGGCCCCCATCACTATGCATACATAAAAATGTTATAGGAACTATTTACGGCATTATTTTCCAATATTCAATGAAGGTTAAATTCAATCACAGCCAAGTTGGTCAAGTAATTAGTTGGGTAACCATAAAATTTTAAGTTCGATTTCTTACGAGAGCTACATATTAACCTTTTCCTTGTTGTTCTTCACTGGCTAGGGTTTTCCGTAAATCAACAATTGTTATCTCATGGACCAATGTCAACCTTGCAAGGTGGACCCTGGTCCTAAATTGTGTATTTTTAGTATTGAAATTGTGAACTTGTAGAATATAAATTGTATTTCTAAGTTTTGAAAATTTGTGAATACAATACATGATTATCATAAATTGTTAATTTTTAAAAGATAAATTATGAATATTTAAGGAAAATACTTGGTGTACTCCCACTTTATACTCCCTGTCACATGTTTTTGATGTAAACACTGTTTTGTGGATCCACATGATGAAAATAACCAATCTCTGTTTGCCACCTTAGGAAGTATAAGTAAGGGAGTAGAATTTGGGAGTATGTATAGTAAAACTCAACATTTAATATGTAAATTGTGTATCTTTAGACCCAGATTCACAGAATAATTTGCCCTCTGAGACTATGTTTGACAAATCTAATTAAAAAGGTTGTTGAAACTTAAAAAACTATAAGCTAGAAGCTGAAATCTGAAGAGTTGTTAAATTAGCTGATTACACTTAAAGGTGTTTGGTAAAACTTGATGTTTGATAAGCCGATAAATGTAAATTAAAAAAAAAAATTACATCTTCATAAAATTTAAATAAGTTTTTTTACATATTAAAATTTAACATTTTGAAATGAAACTATTAGCATAATAATAATAATAATAATAATAATAATAATAATAATAATAATAATAATAATAATAATAATAATAATAATAATAATAATAATAATAAAAATAAAATTGTCATATATATTTTACCTTGAAGAGTTGGGAAGAGGATAAATAAAAATATAGGAAAGAGAAAAGGCCAAAAGGGTTTTAATTGGGAGGTTAAACGATGCCATTTATTTGAAATAATAAAGATAAAGATTGAAAAAAAAAAAGTTAGAAGGTACGACAAGCTTATTTTTGCTACGGTAATGTTTCAAAATAAACTCTTATTTTAAGCTACTAACTTATTTTGAAAACATTACCAAACCGAGCTTATAACTTATTAATAACTTAAAATAAGTTATAAGCTCCTAAATGCGCTATGTCAATACAAATTTGTATTAATAATCAAAAGTTATAGCTAATAGCTAATACATAATTCTATTTATTTTTATATATGTCTAGCCGTTAACGTCACATTTTTATACATAGTAGAATGCTAAACTTAACTCTCTGAGTAATCGCTTTACAAATGTATAAAAAGTTAACAATTATTAGTAATTAGTTTACAAAAGTGAAATAATGTGTATCTATTCAGAAAAGCAAACAATAATGGAACAGCAATACAATATTCCTGCATCGCATTCGCATGCGACCTTCCTTTGTCAACGTTAATGGTTTCTCTTATTTAACGTACGCATAAGATCGATTTTACCTGATTTATGCATGCTGTCCGACCTACAAACACCAAGAAAAAAGATAGCCACTTGTACGGCTCTGAAAATAGGGCCCTGAGATACAACAAATAAGTACGGTGTATATATATGTGTATATATATATATATATATTGAAATAACGGTGTATATTTTAATATCATCCCATTTATAAACAAAATTTGAGAAATATCGAGTATATAGATAGTTAATGGGAGTGTTAGGTAAATAGATACAGCTGATTGAGTTTGTGAGTTTGACTAGTCAATAATATTAGTTGATTATAGAAAGACATTTGATAAATTAGCTGTTAGCTAGCTTATAACTGATTACATGCAAAATGATTTTTCTAAAAATTTAATAAAAATAGTTTTGAATTTTAACATTTTGGAGTAATAAGCTATTACAAAAAATTAACTAATCAAACATTCATATTGACTGTTTAATCGATGCAAACAATAATAGTGGTCAAATAAGTTAAAATTGACTAATAAACTATGTTGTCAAATAGAGTCAATATTTGTGCAAATTGATTGACTATGCTTCAAGATAACGTGTTGCTTAACCTTCATGTAAATTATGTTGTTGTAAGTGCATCTATTTTCTTTGTTTGACTTAAATTTATATAATTTATTTTTATATTGTTTTACACTATATAAAAATATGTTTGTTTTATTATTTGTATATGGTAACAAAAAATAAAAAAGTCCGATTTCATATTAATTAGGGATGCCAATTGTACCCGTACCTGACGGGAAACTCGACTCCCTACTTCAGCAGGGACGAGGACTTGAACAAAAATAGAGGATCGGAGATAGGGATGTGCACAAAAATAGAGGATTGAGGATTGGGGATTGGGATGGGGAGAATTTTTAATTCCCCCGGGGACGAGGGCGGGGATGGGGAGTACTCTCCCCACCCCTGAATATATATATATATATGGAAGGGTTCAGGTGCGAGCATAGCTTCTCTTACGGTTACCCACCTTAAGCATTAAAATGACGCACCTTAAGTACACAAACCATGCACCTTAAGCACACAAACAACGCACCTTAAGCTTCGCACTTTAAGCTTCAAGTTGACGCACTTTAAGTTTCAACAACTACTCACATTAAGCACACAACCCACACACCTTAAGCACAAAACCCACGCACTATAAGCACAAAAATCACGCACCTTAAGCACAAAAACCACACACCTTAAGAAATAAAATCACCCACTTTAAATTTGACCTAGATGTAAAAATTACCAAATTGCCACTGTGTTTTTTTATATATAAATTTTGTTAATCTTGGACGTTGATTTAAGTAAAATCAATGGCTCAGGTTTAACCGCACGAGACACACCCAACCGTATGGGAACTGAATCCTCTCTCTCTCCCTATATATATATATATATATATATATATATATATATATATATATATATATATATATATATATATATATGTATGTATGTATGTATGTATGTATGTATGTATGTATGTATGTATATGTTACAAAACACAACATTCTACGTACTAAAACGCACTAGAGGACCGATAAAACACACCATTCGACACTATAACCAAATGCACCTATTCACTTAAAATTCATCAATATACGTGATAAAACACATCATTCTACGTATTAAAATGTACCACAACGTGCCTCATGTTAGATTATAAGCATACACTATTTACACATATTAGAAAACATGTGCTAAAATATGCACCATTCTACGTATTACAATGCACCACAACGTGTGTTAAAATGCACAATTCCACTTGTTGAAAATCTCATCCCAGATGCACCTATTCACTTAAAATTCATCAATATACGTGATAAAACGCATCATTCTACGTATTAAAATGTACCACAACGTGCCTCATGTTAGATTATAAGCATACACTATTTACACATATTAGAAAACATGTGCTAAAATATGCACCATTCTACGTATTACAATGCACCACAACGTGTGTTAAAATGCACAATTCCACTTGTTGAAAATCTCATCCCAGATTATAAACATGCACTATTACACTTATTAGAAAGTATGTGTTAAAATACACACCATTCAACATATTAAAATGCATCAGAGGACGGATTAAAACACACCATTTCACAAAACCCTTATTAGAAACTCATGTGCTAAAATACACACCATTCTACATATTAAAATGCACTAGGGGACATATTAAAACACATCATTCCACAACACAGTTACTCACCATTCTACGTATGAAAATGCACCAGCGGTAGATTAAAACGCACCATTCCACAACACAGTTAATGCACCACCATACGTAATAAAACGCACTGCATCATTTATTCAAACGCACCACACTATGTACTAAAATGCACCATTTCAATTCACGTAATATAGATACTAAAATTGTCATAATACCCCCACTTAAACATATGCGAATTCCATTTTAATTAATGAAATCGGACGATGCATATTAGGCCGCACGACTGCATGGGAGCTCCCTGCCGCATTTGAATAAATAATATATATATATGCATTATAGCCACACAACACGCATATATGTATTAATTACTTTGTATATAATATATACGGAGTATATAATTTTAGAAGCATTTTTTTCATGGTATGTCATAGTTATGAAATACATTTTTGAATAATATGTTTAGTTGTAAAATAATCCGTGCACGATAATCCCCAGGGGGATGGGGAGGATTTTTTGTTTTTCAGCGGGCACGAGGAGTATGGGAGAAAGTCGGGACGGGGACAGGGAGTATGCGTGCCCCCGCCTTGTTGACATCCCTAACATAGTGGTAAGCGCATTATCGCAATTAGTATAACTGATTTTATTTGATGTATAAAAATAATGGGGGTGTTTGGTAAATAGCTGTTAGTTAGTTTTGTTAGTGAGTTTGACTAGTTGATAATATTAAATGATTGTAGAAAAGTGTTTTGTAAAATAATAGTTAGCTGATAACTGATTACATGCAAAATGGCTTTATAAAAAAAAAACTGATTGAAAAAGTTGCTTTGAACATCCTTTTGAATTTTAGCATTTTAGAGTAATAAGTTATTACAAAAACCTAATTAATCAAACACTCATATTGATTATTTAACCAAGTCAAACAACTAATAGTAATCAAATAAGTTAAAATTGACTAATAAGCTAACTATGTTACTAATCAGAGCCAATATAGGAATGGAATAACTTATTCTTCAAAGCTAAGGTGTTCCATATATACTGATTTTATTTGATGTATAAATATACAATAATTTATCAATGGAATAACTTATTCTTCAAAGCTAAGGTGTTCCATATATATGCTCGCCTAGCAAGACAAGGGGTAAGTTCTCTTTAATGTCATTGAAGGCAACAATGACGAGATTGAAGAAAGTGATCGATATACAAATGGGCTCATCAGTCATCACCATGTTGAGGCAATCATTGTTCTGAGAATCATATTATCAAATAATATAAATTTAGTATAAAAATAATGTACTTTTAATATATTAAAAATGTAAATTGTATTTAGAGAATATATATTATGTATCTACTGAATATATATTATATTGTATAATTTACATTTAGTATATTAAAAATGTATTATTATTACGGTCCACACAGCACTTTGTGGACCATGGTCCGCACAATAATTTGATATGTTGAGGACATGATATTAGGATGACAATAGGTCAAGTGGGTCGGGGAGAGCTACATCCATCCTACGATCCACCGTATATTTTCTTCATCTACTCCCACCCCCAACTCGCATCAGGTGGAGCTTTAAAATTCACATCCATCTCACCGTGTAGATGTCCACCACAAGTATCCACCAATTATTATTATCTTATTAAAAAAATTTAAAATAATATTCAAATTACTTACATATAATAAAATAATAAAATTCACTAAAAATTTTAAAATAATAAAAATATTTAAATATAATAACTAAATTGTTAGTTTTTTTAAATAAATTTATTTGCTTAGAGCTAAAAATAGTAAAAAAGTTAGTAAAAGTTTATAAACTTTTATAATTAACCACATATATTAAGGAGTAATACTTATTTTACTCTACACACACACGGTGAGTCGGGTGGGATTCTGCGTGGGTTTTGTACATAGAACTTGAACCCAATCCGACCCACCGCAAATTATATTGTGCACCATGGTCCACAATGCTTTGTGGACCATGGTCCAAAACGGTGATGTTTCCTTTAATGAAAAGAAACGGCACATGTCCGCACCGCTATGAGTAAAGTAGCTCTATTTGTGTAACATATTCAACTTTATTTTATATACACTGCAATTTCATTTCAACACAACTACAGTTTCATTTCGATATAACTACACGTTCATTCGACATTATACACTGTACTCAAATATGTGAAACTGTTATTCAATTTCATTTTATATACACTATGGTTTCATTACAACACAACTACAGTATCATTTCAATATAACTTTAGTTTCATTCAACATTATACACATAAATATGTGAAACTGTTATTCAATTTCATTTTATATACACTATAGTTTCATTACAACAGAACTACAGTATCATTTCAATATAACTTTAGTTTCATTCAACATTGTACACACAAATATGTGAAACTATTATTCAGTTTCATTTTATATAAACTATAGTTTCATTACAACACAACTATAGCATCATTTCGATATAACTACAGTTTCATTATATGATATACACTTAAATATGTGAAACTGTTATTCAGTTTCATTTTATATACACTGCAATTTCATTTCAACACAACTACTGTTTCATTTCAATTCAACTATAGTTTCATTTGTTAATATAAAAACAAATGTGAGGCAGTTTCATTTTAGATAAAATGTAGTTTCATACGGGGTTTCGTTAAAATGTGACGGTAGCCGTTTCGATCTTTACTTAAAGACATGGCACCGTTTTGGACCATGGTCCACGATATAACAACTGGATATCCGCGGGACATGTTGAAATTGTCGTCCCTATAGTTAATAGAGCATATCCAATTTTTATAGTGTAATTCTCATATAAAATCTAAAATATACCTAATACTCATGGCTTAAAAAATAGTGAAAATAGTAACCGAGAAAGGAGATTTACAAATTTACATGGACAACGGTCAAGAACTGTTGCCTCACAATTGCATATGAGAAAGTGATATCAGAGAGGCAAATTTACAAAATTAATATTTAGAATTGGAGATTTTTGGGGTTAGAGTTTGGTAATTGATATATACTTTTTGTAAAATATATTAGGTATAAATGTAATATACACTCCATAATAATTATATATATATATATATATATATATATATATATGTGTGCGGCATCAGATGTGAACAGGCTCCCCGTGCGGCTGTGTGGCCTGATTTGCACCATTAGATTCCAAGATCTAAGGCTTCATAATAATCCAAACAATACAGGCGCTTGATCTTTAGTTACGCGAACGGGGAGGATAATGTTGACAATTCACTATAATTTCAAAACTAGCTCAGACGACGACGGAGACTTGAAGTCGACGAGCACTGAGCAACGAACACCAGACGAGCGTAGAAGGACTCCATCACCAGCAACGAGCGCGCCGTTCCGAAACAAAACTGTAACCCCTCGCCTATTCCTATAAGACTAAGGTTCGAAAAATATGTCTTTAGGCTATGAAATTCATAAGATGATCTCCTGATACTTCAAAAGGATTTTTTATAAGTGAGTATAGTTGTTATTAAGTTGCGAACCTACGTACCGGTCACGAACCGTAAAATTTTTAAGGACGGATTTTCAGCTCGGATTTCCTAGGAAATGGATTATTAAGCATCATACTATTAAGCTTGAATTTTCTATTCAATTAAATTAGCCCGTAGCAGTGGAAATTTATTGTGATCGTAGCATCGCTATATTTCGCGGTGTACCGAACCTAGCCCAATTTTGAGGTTTAGTCTGAGATAAATTTTTGGTTTCAAAATTATTCCTGTTTAAATTATTTTCCACCGAAACTTTATCTGTTTGGACCACAAGTGATAAGTTGGAAGATTTTTATTTTTGGAACCACAAGATTTTGACAAATGTGACTTTCTCTACCACATTTCTTCATCCATATTTTATTATTATTATTAATATTATTATATATATATATATATGAATGGATAAGCATCCCATATTTTTATTATTATTATTATTATTATTATTATTATTATTATTATTATTATTATTTATATATGATATCACGTATGTATGTATGTATATGTGTGTGTGTGTGTGTGTGTGTGTGTGTGTGTGAGATAGGAATCAAATGAAGACATTTCATTTCTTCATTCTCCTCCAATTCGAGATTTCATTTCTTCATTCTCCTCCAATTCGAGAGAGAGAGAGAGAGATCTTCACCATTTTTCCTCCATTAAAGCTAGCTTCCATAGCCAAGTTATTCATAGATCTCTCAAACTATTCGGTAAAACTTCAATTATATTTGGTAAATAGCTTTATTTTTCCTCCTAGAACATGAATCTATGTTAAGATTTCTTAAATATTGTGTTATGTTGTTGGTGGAATCTTAGGGTTTTAAGGTGAAATTTGGGGAAAAGACTCAAGATTCATCCTACGGTATTAGTACACTCCCGGAAGGTAAGGAATCCCTTAAGTCGGTTTAGTCACTTGAAATTGGATAATTGATTGTTTGGTTGAAATATGATGAGATTTAAGTAAAATTGTTATGTACATGTGGTATGTATAATATATATGTAATTGTATTGTACATAATATATATGTACAAAATGTTGTGTTGGTGAGTTCTCATTAATGGTGTTGTTAAAGTTGTTATGAATATGGATGTTGGCAAATAGATTATGAGATGGTGGTTCTTGGATGATTAATAGCTTATGAGTATATTAACGATGGATTTAAGGGGTACTTAAAGTTTAATGGTGATTTATGGGTAATAATGAATTTTGTTAATTAATGATGGTGGATTAAGGTGATGATTAAGAGTACTTAATGATTAATTATGGTGATTTGGTTCACGTTGAAGCCTAGTGATGAGGATAATGTTCGACTAAGGACTAAAGATTTATGTTAAGTATAGATGGGTAAGTTGTTGAAGGTGAGAAATTGTGGACTAAATATGAGTTATGGGCATCATAAATAAGTAAGGATTACAATATTGATGGGTTAAGACTAATGAGGGTAATTATGCATATGGGTTATGGTTTATTGATTTAAGGTGGAAATCAATTATGAATTATGGTTAAGGGTGGTGATAATGAGAGTGATAACAATTGATTCAAACTGCTAAACCAATTACAGAGTCCTATACTAAGGTAAGCTAGAAACTCTCCTTAACCTCAGGAGTTCAGTATTTGACTAACTAACAGTTATTCAACATAAATAACATAATATAACATGGCTAAACATAATATAAGATGTAACATTATTAACACGCCCCCTCAAGCACAACGTTGAAAAGCAGCAACATTGAGCTTGGAGCGGAGAGCCTGAAAACGACGCGCTGGTAGCGGTTTAGTGAAGATATCGGCTAGCTGATCTTGAGTGGACACGAAGTTGACGAGCAGTTCCCCTGACGCAACTTTATCACGGACAAAATGGAAATCTATCTCAACATGTTTGGTTCTGGCATGAAACACTGGATTAGCTGCCAGATAGGTGGCACCAAGATTATCACACCATAGCGTAGCCGGCTGTCCAGAATGTAATCGGAGTTCCTTTAGTAAGGACACTAGCCACGTGACCTCAGCAGCTGCATCGGCAAGACCCTTGTATTCAGCCTCGGTTGACGAACGAGCAACTATTCGTTGCTTGCGTGATACCCACGAGACCAGATTGTCACCAACGAACACAGCATAACCACTCGTCGACTTTCTGCCAATCGGACACCCAGCCTAGTCTGAATCAGAGTATGCAAGTATAATAGTTCCCGAGGATGATAGGACCTGTAGGCCTAGATCAAGAGTCCCTTTGACATAGCGACAAACCCGCTTAAGTAGACACCAATGTTCGTCCGTCGGGGAGTGCATAAACTGGCACAGCCGATTGACCGAGTAGGAAAGATCGGGGCGAGTAATGGTGAGATACTGGAGTGCACCGACGATGCGCCGATACTGAGTAGGATTTTCAAACTGACCAACACTGACTGTAGCTGCTGTAGACACAGTTGCAGGAGTTGCTAGCGGTTTGCAGTCAGACATGCCGGCACGGGCTAAGATATCGAGCATGTAACGCTTCTGAGATAGCAAGAAACCAGTTGTATTCGTCAAAACCTCAATGCCCAAGAAGAAACCCGGTTTCCCAAGATCTCGAATCTTGAATGTAGATGACATCTATCGTAGTAATGAGTCAATCAGCCCAGAGTCGTTACCTGTGATAATTATATCATCAACGTAAACTAACAAAAAAACCCTTGAGTCTCCTATTGTATAGTGAAATAGGGAGACATCAGTCTTTGAAGACAGAAAACCGGCGTTGATTAAGAAATAATGCAGTGGCTTGAACCAGGCACGAGGGGCTTGCTTGAGACCGTATAGAGACTGCTGTAGATGACACACATGACCCAGATGTAACGGATCTTCATACCCAGGAGGCTGTTTCATATAGACAGTTTCTGGGAGATGACCATTCAGAAAGGCGTTGTGGACGTCCAACTGCCGAAGAGTCCATGACCGAGACACAACAAGAGATAACAACAGTCGAACTGTAGTAGGTTTGACCACAGGACTATAAGTGTCAAAGTAGTCTTCACTGGCAACCTGATTAAAGCCTTTGGCGACTAGGCGAGCTTTGTACCGGTCTATGGTTCCATCGGCTTTGTACATAGTGCGAAAGACCCACTTACAGCCGATAATATTCATACTCGGTGTAGGAGGTATGAGCTTCCAGGTGTTGTTATGTAACAGCGCATTGAACTCCTGATCCATGGCATCCCGCCAATGAGGATGACCAATGGCCTGAGAGTAACAGGTCGGATTAGTGGACGTGTGTAACGGATAGAACTCTTCACCGGTGCCCTTTGTTTTCCGACGTGTGCGCATAGCATGACCAGTACCACGTGTGGCCGCGATATTAGTCGATGAAACCTGTACATCAGATTCAGTAGCTGACGAGGAAGCAGGATCATAGGCCAAATCCGTGGGTGACGTGGCTGATACAACCGGGGTATCAGCAGGAGCAGCAGTTGTTGGAGTGAGTACCGACCCTGTAGCCCAAGGCATGACGTGGGGAACAGGACTGGACTGGGTAGACGCCTGTATAGAAAAGGGAAAAACATGCTCAGCAAACCGCATATGGCGACAGATAAAGATCTTCCCGGTGTTTGGGTCAAAACAACGGTATCCCCTATAGTCAAGCGGGTAACCTAAAAAGACACAAGGCGTGGACCTGAACTCGATTTTATGCCTATTATAAGGGCGGAGATAGGGGTAGCACCGGCAACCAAAGACACGAAAGAACGTATAAGGAGGTGACGCATTAAACAACTCGAGTAGGGACTAACAAAATTAAGAGCAGCAGAGGGGAGACAGTTGATTAAATGAGTTGCGGTTTCAAAGGAAAAATCCCAGTATTTAATTGGTGTGGAACTTTCGGCTAATAACGCGAGACCAGTTTCAACTATGTGACGATTACGTCGTTCTACCCTTCCATTTTGTTCATGCGTGTAGGCACAGGATTGCCTGTGCACAATTCCGAGAGACTGAAAAATAGAGTGTAGGCGGCGATATTCTCCGCCTAAGTCGGACTGAATGGCTTTGATAGAATGCGAAAACCGTGGTTCTACCATTGCCCGAAACAAATGAAAAATTTTATATATGTCGGTTTTTACCCGTAGGGGATAAAACCAAGTGAATCGTGAAAAATCATCCACGAAGAGTACAAAGTAGCGATGACCAGAGTAAGAAATTACAGGGGACGGACCCCAAACATCCGTGAAAATTAAATCTAACACATTGGCGCTACTACTAGATACTCTATCCAAAGCAAAACGGGATGATTTCCCGAGGTGACAAGAACTACAATCTGTAACAGTATTAAACTTATTCGAGGTTACAGGACAATTTTTAAGAACACGTCGTAGAACTTGACTATTTGGGTGACCGAGACGCCGGTGCCAGACATCGGGTGAAGCACAGGCCGATAGAAAGACTCTATGATTTTCTGGAAGCAATAATTGATACAGCCCGGCTACTGTGGATCCTTTAAGTAGAGTTTCCCGAGTTGTGCAATCCTTCACAAAAAACGAATTTCTATGAAACTCAAAGAAAACGTTGTTTTCGTTAGTGAATCTGTACACTGACAATAAAGGAATAGATAATTTTGGCACATGCAGAATATTAGACATTTGGAATTGATGTATAGGGGATTTAAGAACCGTGCTGCCGACACCGAAAATATCCAAACCTGCGCCGTTGCCCACTTTCAAGACATCGTTTCCGGTGTACTGGTCGGTGTGATCCAACATGGTTGCATTCCGTCTGCCACGACCAGAAGAGGACTGCCGTCCGCCTTGCCCGCGACCATTGTCGCGGCTGTGACCTGCATAAAAAGCCGAAGGAGCAGTCTGCGGCGGTGCGGAGTCAGGAACGGCGAAGTCGTCGGAGTGTATAAACTCCTACGCCCGAAGATGATCCGCCAGTTGAGCGATCGTGACCGGCGTGCCCGGAGTGGTCAGCGAACTCGCCATTGCTCTAAACTCCGGCTGCAGACCCTTAAGAACGTATAGGATCTGCGCATCGGGCGAGAGTGGATGACCAGCAAGCGAGAGGGCTTCGACAAGCACCTGTGTGTGACCGAGATATTCAGCCGGCGGGAGATTGCCTTGTCTCAAGGCCTGGAACTGCCCCAGCAAGCTAAGGCAACGAGATCGCGAGGTGGACGCGAACGTGGTGGTGATCGACTCCCAGACAGCCTGCGACGTCTCCTTGCCGACGGCAAGGTACATTACTTCGGTGGTGAGTGACGGCACAATCAGCGAGAGGATGGCCTGATCTTGCTGAATCCACGGAAGGTAAGCCGGGTTCGGGATGAAGGCTGGCGGCGTCGCGGGGGTGGCTGAGTCGACGGCGATGGTCTCCGGAGGGCACGGCAAGGTACCATCGACGTAGCCGACGAGGTTCTGGCTGCGGAGGAACGGCATAATTTGGGTGTGCCAGTATAGATAGTTCCGAGAGTCTAATTTGATCGAGAGGAAGTGATGGCTAGCGTTGAGGACCGTCGCCGGCGGTAAAGGGGCGGCGACAGCGGGAGTAAAGGCGCCGGCGATTTGGTTACTCATGCTGGGTACGTAAATCAAGTTTTGTTTTGAACGAAAAAGGTGAGCGACAAGGGAGGATTCGAACCCGTCGTCTGATACCAAATGAGAGTGATAACAATTGATTCAAACTGCTAAACCAATTACAGAGTCCTATACTAAGGTAAGCTAGAAACTCTCCTTAACCTCAGGAGTTCAGTATTTGACTAACTAACAGTTATTCAACATAAATAACATAATATAACATGGCTAAACATAATATAAGATGTAATATTATTAACAGTGATTAGTGATTAAAATGGTGATTAGGAACTATTATGCTTATTAATAAATAAGGAAAGTTATGAAGATTATGAGCTTATAAGGATTATGATTAAAGATTGGATTAATGATGGAATTAAATGAGGATGATGAAATGATGGATAACGTTATTGATGATGGTGATGTCGTTATGTTGTCGAGCTAAGATGTTGAATTATAATTATGGTGGTGATATATAATGCTATAATTATGGTACATGAGTTATAAATTGGTGATTATGAATTAATGGTTTAGATTAATGAATAATTATGGATTATGGTTAATAATGGTGTTAATTCTTTCGATGACTTGATAATGATGTTATAATGTTGTTGACTTGTTCTCGATGATGGATTACAAGGTTAGTAGTTACTAATGACAATAATTAATGCTTAAGAGTGATTAAGGTCAATTGTTGGATTATGGGTGACTAAGTATCGATTATGGATGTGCGATATCCTCAAGTTATGATCTAATGGTGTTGATCATGGTGGAAGTTGTTGATGTCGATAGTGACAAGGATAACTATCTATTATTAGTTAATGGCGGAACCATGATTATGGATTACCGATGATGATTGGATTGTAAGATGGACTGAAGTTCATGATAAGGAATAAGTATTGGGAATGGATATATGTAGTGTTAGTAGAATATATAAGTATCCGATGAGTGACCAGCTTGTGTTCAGCTGTGTTTTCTTCCAATTTTTGCTCGTACTTAAGCTATGCTTGAAAAGCCTTTGGGCAAGTAAAATGTTTATTAAAACTTACGTTGAAGAACGTATGCTATACAGGTTGTCAAGACCTTATTTTTTTGAGGGAAAAATACCACTTTTACTGAGTGGGCACTCTACGTGAGAATGATGAGAAAATGATGTTTGAAAAGCCTGCGGGTACTGAAAGTATTTTGATAATCCTTCAGGGGCTAATGAGGTAGCCAATTTTAAGTATTGGACTCAATGGTGAAATATGTCCAAAAGAAATGATTTAAGAAAGAAAAACTGAAGGAAGGATCATGTTTTCAAACCCTTATTTTCTGGAATAAGGTGGGGACCTACGGGAAGGCTTAAATGCCACGGCCCGGGGTTGGAATAAGGGTGGACCTACGGGAGGGCTGGAGTGCCATGGCCCGAGGTTGGGATAAGGAGACCTATGGGACGGCTGGAAATGCCACGGCCCGAGGTTTGTAGATCAATTCATACTGCAGAGCGAAGTATATTCGCTGAGAAGAGAGGGAGTTATGAAATTACTCCAAAGGTAGGGAATTGAGAAATATTCAAAAAGAAAGCCTCGTGCTTACTCAGGGGAAACTAAGTGAATTTCTGACCATGAAAATTATAGTTACTCTGTAACTATGTCGAAAAGCGAAATGTGATGAATTCCGAGCACTGAAGTGTGCTGTTGAACTCTCTTTGAGACAAAAATGATGAAATTCCTAGAAATGAAAGTTTTGCAAACTTGTCTGAAAGGACATGAAAATGATTTGAGCGGCAGTTATGCCATTGTATTTAACTGAGAAAACTTTACATGATTTAACTTATATACGCTACTATACTATCTATGAAGCATTTGGTTGCAGGTAGGTTTTCAAATCATGGGTAAAAACTTTACGAACTTCCAAATTATTTGTGTTTTCAAATCTTTGTCTACTTTTAAGTGACAATGGATTTCCTTACTTAGCCGTCGCGCTAACTACACTTCAATGTGTTTTCTATTAACATATGTTGTCTAGTGTGGGCTCTAGTAGCCCGATGAGCTCTGAACAGGATGGAGTGGATGTCGATGTTGTAAGTTTAGCCTGTACGTTTGGGTATAGGAGAGATACCTAAGCGTGGCAGTAACACCCAGCTTTTTGCAGGTTAGATGCTTCCACAATGTATTATTAGGGATTTTGTAATAAATCCAAGATGTGAAAATTGGGGTGTTACAAAAACGCACATGTCGACTCCAATAGAGGAACGAGAATGGAGTAATTCGCAATAGTCTGTGCATTATCAACATTAATCTGGTTCATATTTGAGATAATATTGGTGTAATTCGCAATAGTATCTGTATTTGGTGTGTGGTGGTTAATCTGAGAACTGGTGCATTTTATAACGTATAATGGTGTGTTTTAATACATTTGTTGGTGCATTTGAATTGACTAGGTGTATTTCGATATGGTGGGGAATGGTGTGTTTTAATTTGACCAGTGGTGCATTTTATAACGTAGAATGGTGTGTTTTAATACACATGGGGGTGAATTTTACGAGAGTAGTTACATTTGGTGTGTGGTGGTTAAGTGGTGTGTTTTAATTTTAGAACTAGTGCATTTTATAACGTAGAATAGTGTGTTTTAATACACATGATGGTGAATTTTACGAGAGTAGTTGCATTTGGTGTGTGGTGGTTAAGTGGTGTGTTTTAATTTTAGAACTAGTGCATTTTATAACATAGAATGGTGTGTTTTAATACGTTTGTTGGTGCATTTGAATTGACTAGGTGTATTTTTGTATAGTGGGAAATGGTGTGTTTTAATTTGTCCAGTGGTGCATTTTAATACAAATGTTTGTGAGCTTTACGAGAGTAGTTGCATTGGTGTGTGGTGGTTAAGTGGTGTGTTTTAATCTAAGAATTGGTGCATTTTACTACTTAGAATGGTGTGTTTTAATACGTTTGTTGGTGCATTCTGCACCCTAACATTACCTTCCCCACTTACAATTACCATAAAGCCCCCGCTTAACTTAGGCGAATTAAACTTCCTAAATCCTAATATATAACATCCACCGTCAGATCACCTCAATCCAGCGACATATGTTGGGCCACACGACCACACCTACTGTGCAGGCCGCATTTGAATTATATATATATATATATATATATATATATATATATATATATATATATATATATATATATATATATATACACAAACACACATAGGCCAGGCCCGTAGGATTGTAGATCACACATTTTATATATAGGGTTGAGCATATTTAGCTAAATAGACTTTAAAATAGGTCTAAGTTGGGCATTTTTACTAAATACGTCAAGCCAGGCCAAGCCCAAATCAGACCAAGACATAACCTTATATAAAAGGGTCTGACTTATTTTCATCCCTAGCTAGTGTGCTCTTAATTTTTGTTTGTTACTTTTACGCTATTTTTTGAAAAAAAAAAAATTCAAACATATAGGCACAGTTTGGTAACATAATTAACTTAGGTTAAGGATTAATATTTGATGCACCGTCGATGTATAGATGCTATACACCGGCGGTGATGGAGAAGATGACACATCATTAAAAAAAAAGTCATTATTGACCAAACACTTTTTTTGCAAAATATTTAAGAATTATATTTTATTAGGAAACTCTATATTTTTAGTTAACAAAATATATCTACTTTCCTAAATATATTTATTACTTAATTATTTTCTATCTAATTTCCTAAATATTTTTATTAGATACATTATTAATTAAATTGACAAATGGTAATTATTTAATATATA
>CP025659.1:10375947-10402278 GCA_003576665.1 Ipomoea trifida | reverse complement strand
TATATATATATATATATATATATATATATATATAATAGTAATAATAATAATAATAATAATAATAATAATAATAATAATAATAATAATAATGTCTAACTTTTTTTGGTTACGTTCACAGTAAAAAATTTTCTTTTTCAATTTGTAATTTAAAAATAATTCATTTAAGTACAAATTTTATATGTTCAAAAATTAAACTAGATTCATTAGATAATCAAATTAGTAGTAGCTGAGAAGATAAAGTTCATACTTGGAATTCAGACCATCTAATATGAAGTTTTTTTTTTTAATTATGTTTTTGATTTTTCAAATTTAGAAAATTGCTTGGTTACAGATGGTGATCGTTGAAGTCCTCACCACCATATGTTGTATACAATTTACTTGTCATGCATGTTTATTATTAATTGATTAAACAAATTCATTTTTCTTTGCTTATTTTATATAATGTTCTTTTATAATATTTAATTTCATTTTTGTGTCTAGTAATATTTTTTTAATGTAGTTTCTATGTATGTAAATTTTATATTTAATACTCAAATATGTGAAACTGTTATTCAGTTTCATTTTATATGCACTGCAATTTCATTTCAACACAACTACTGTTTCATTTCAATTCAACTACAGTTTCATTTGATAATATAAAAACAAATGTGAGGCAGTTTCATTATAGATAAAATGTAGTTTCATTTATGAGGTTTCGTTAAAATGTGACGGCAGTCGTTTCTTTACTTAAAGAAACGACGTCGTTTTTAGACCATGGTCCACGATATAACAACTGGATATCTGCAGGACATATTGAAATTGACATCCCTATGGTTAATAGAGCATACCCAATTTTTATAGTGTAATTCATATATAACAAAATTCAACAAAGGACAAATTGGCTCAAATATTTATAGCTAGGAGTTAGAGATGAAAATAGGTTGGGGCTGAACTGTGATTTAGAAATTTAGGTGTGAGACTAGGTCTGGGCCTGTATGTATATTTTTTTAGGTTCAAGCTTAAGCCTACAATTGACCTAGTTTGGCCTGAAACTTGTTTAAATGCATATTTGATATGTAGGCCATTAAAAAATCTAAAATATACCTAATACTCATGGCTTAAAAATATTGTGACAATAGTGACCGAGAAAGGAGATTTACAAAATTACATAAACAATGGTCAAGAACTGTTGCCTCACAATTGCATATGAGAAAGTCATATCAGAGAGACAGATTTAATTACAAAATCAATATTTAGAATTGGAGATTTAGGGTAGGGAGGGGATGGGGGATTAGAGTTTTGGTAATTTATTATATATACTTATTGTAAAACTAGTATTTTGTATGCGCGATGCGCGAAAACTCATGCCCAATATTAAAACATTAATAAATACAAATAATTAAAATTTATAATTCGAATTATATATACACAAATAATATATGTAGTTTATACACACATATATGATTTACCATTAATAGAAATTTAATTAAAATATAATCAAGCATTAAATTAATTATATAATGATTTTAATAAAATGATAATTAAAGAATAGGAATAAGATATGATAGATATAGGTGTAGGGTAATAATGATGGAGTTAAAATTAACGGTGTTATAACGGCGTAAGGGTAGCTAGTTTTGTATAACAAGAATGTAGTAGGGACATTTTTGTCTAATAACATTGAAGTGTACAACATTTAAAGCAAAATGTATACATTTATTAGCATACAAAAAGAGGGACATAAATTAAGGATATAACCTTGATTGAGACTTATTACAATCGTTATACCTTGCACCACGGTGCACATAGCAATGTGCACCACGTACGTAAAACCACGTCGTTTTGGTGTTAGTGGACGCGGACGCGAATGGCATTAGGGAATTCATTATCTATAATACACATAATCATTATCTAGAATACACAGAATGTTTGCCCAGAATACACAGAATATTGACACAAAATACACAGAACTCATCCTTCTAACATTCGAATGCACAAACACATCACAACATGTGTTAATAACAAGAATACACAGAATATTGACACAAAATACATAGAACTCATCCTCCTAAAGATTCGAATGCACAAACACATCACAACATGTGTTACTAACATGAATACACATAACGGTTGCCTAGAATACACAGAACGGTTGCCTATAATACAAAGAATGATTGCCTGGAATACACAGAATATTAACATGAATACAGAGACTGACCGAAACGGGAAACGTGATTTCCAAAAAACGGACAATTAGTTTACAATGCTCAAAACGACGTCGTTTAGGTATGTGGTGCACATTGCTATGTGCACCATAGTGCACGGTATAGTTTGCCGACTTATTATGTTTTCAGATATATTAGATATAAATGTAATCTATATATACTCCATAATAATTATATATATACAAACACACATAGGCCAAGCCTGTAGGATTGTAGATCACACATTTTATATATAGGGTTGAGCCTTTTTAGCTAAATAGACTTTAAAATAGGTCTAAGTTGGACATTTTTACTAAATACGTCAGGCCAGGCCCAAATTAGACCAAGTCATAGGCCTCTATAAAAGGGTCTGGCCTATTTTTATCTCTAGCTAGTGTGCTCTTATTTGAAAATCTCAAATAATTAAATATTCTACATTTTTGAAAAAAAAAAAAAAAAGAGGGTCTAAATACTCTACATTTTTGAAAAAAAAAATAATCAAACATATAGGCACTGTTTGGTAACATAATTAACTTATCAGTCAATTTTATCTTATTTGACCATTATTAGATATTTGATTTGGTTAAACAACCAATACCAGTGTTTAATTAATTAGATTTTTGTTACAGTTTATTGCTCCAAAACACTAAAATTCAAAGAGATACTCAAAATAACTTTTTCTATAAGCTTTTTGATAAAGTCATTTTGCATGTAATCATTTTATAATATCTAATGTTATTTACTAGTCAAACTCACTAACCCAATCAGTTAACAGTTATTTACCAATTAAACATGGTATTTGAATTGAACTTGCTAAGTTTTCATGTCTAGTCATATCGTAAAGTAAAGACATATGATACGGTGCTACCATTGTATATTTTATAATCATTTGCGAGATAAAGAGAAGCTTTAACTATATTCAAAAAGCATATATAACTAGCATGTGCTACCTACTAACACAAATTGGGTTCTATCTCATACTAAATATTAATGAAAATTGATAGGCAAGGCAGTCGGAATTGATACGATGCCTGCAAGCTAGCCAGGCGATATATAAGCTTAGAGAGAGTAATTAGTCTACTTAGGAGCTACGTACAGACCGAAGGAATACCTAAAAAATATGTTGCAGGAATAGAGCACCTGATCGATCTATAAAATTAACTTTATAAAATATGCTTTCAAAGACGCATGCATGCCAACGCCAATGCCACGGACCAGAAAAAGAACCGTTTGTCCCGTCACGTCTGGAAGCTATCTTTGCTTTGGACCTGATCGGATGTGATTGAACGTAATGTAACGTAACACACTGATTTCAGATACAAAAGCATTACTTCTTGTTCTCTGTACTATGCATTGTACGTATATATGTCATCCATTTATAACTTCTAACTATTTTCCTTTTTCTTTTGTTTTTTTTTTTAATACATTAGAGTATTTCTAATTGTTAAGTTTTCATTTATTCTAATTTTATAATCCGTTAGAGCAAGACTTTAAGATGATTAGTTGAATTAGTTAAACTAGCGTTGTAGGAAAATTTCAATCTATTTATACATTCATATATTACTATAATTCATTTTAAAAAAAAACTACAAGTTAATATATTTAATTGTAATTTTTAAAAATTTTAAGGGCTAATTAGTTTTTTGTATGACGTTGAGAAGCACATTTGACTATTTTTTCTTTAATTTATATTAATTACTTTAACAATCCGATCCATCTAATATAATTTGTCTTATTTCTTTAGAGTAACACTAATTGGGTTTTTTTGTCAAAATTTTGCACAAGTAGAAGAGAGAAGGATGAGAGAGAAAAACCCAATATGTTTTGCAAGTTTGGGTTCTTGCCAAGGTTGAAAAAATCGTTAGACGCCTAGTTTTTTTTTCTTTTTTTTTAAAATTTTTTTTTTTTTTAAATATTTAAGTGTTAATAATTGTAAAGTGTTTAATATTTTAAGTCTTTACACTTTAATATAGTTAAATAGTTAATACTTAATAAGTTAATAGTTATTACTTATTAAGTTATGAGTTATTATTTATTAATTATTAGTGCATTACTTATTAGTTTAATTTAATTATTACTTATTATTTTATTAAATTATTACTTATTAGTTATTATACTATTAGAGTATTAGTTTAATACATTATAACATTAATAATCTAAATGTTTAAGATTTAAAATTAAAAAAAAAAACAAAAAACTGCCTAGGCGGCCTAGGCGCCCCGCCTTGCATGTTTTTTGATCGAGAGTGATACATCATTGGTTGGTGTTGATCCTGCACTAACATTAAGAATAATGCATACTAGCTACCGTATACATACATACATACATACATACATACATACATACATCTACATACATACGTACGTATGTACAGTGGCAGAGCCGGGCAGCTGCCCCCACTCCCCCACCACATGTAATGTATATATATTAACTATACCAAAAGTTAAACATAGGGTAAGTTGGTTTAGATGGTAAGATCTTAATATTGAATCTAAATGGTCACAGTTCAAACCCTTACAGCAGCACTTAATTCAGCTTTTGGATTTTTTATTTGTAACATTGTGTCTTTTTAAAAAATTATATATTAATAGTGAGATGAGTAAAACTTTGTTTTTGACATTTTTTAATATTAATAGTGTGAGTTCTAATTGGATTTTTTATTTGTCACATTGTGACTTCTTCTCTTTTTTATTTTATTTGTCTTTTTTAATATTAATAGTGAGGTGAATGATTTATAATGTGTTTTTCATTCAAACTATTTTATCAAATTAATTATGTTTTATATTTCGTTTTAAATATTTTTTTATCTTGATGTATTTTAATTTTTCATCACTAGTCAACAATATTTATGACTCGGTATCTAAGTTTTTCATTCTTTTTTTACAAAATATCTCGTTAGTTTTAATTTTTTGCCCCCACTGGAAAAAATTTCTGGCTCCGCCACTGCGTATGTATGTACGCAAACAAGTAGTCTGTGTGCTTCTACTTCTAGGCATGCTTAGATGTTAAAGTACATTGTGTGCCTTATGCCTTTTTAATTGATAATTAAGAGAATAATTAGTCGCTCCATTATTAAATTTATATTGTATTAATTTAGGAAGTAAGGTTCTATATATAGGTATAGGGTATTCTATAGAAAATTAAAGGTATCCAGAAATTCATTGAAGAGTTCTTCATTTTCTTTCGTTATTTTGTTTTTCTTTTGAAATTATTGTATAACTCAAATGCGGATCTGAGACAGAAACATGTTTGTTTTTAAAAGGTTTCTTTATTTGCGTTCTAAATTTTAGTACCTAACAAAGAATAAAAAATTAAAAAGAGTGGTGAATCGAAGTCACTCACACACCCAGTGAGTATCGGGCGCCTGCTAGTTGGGGACTACCTGAACGCTGAAATATTCTTTTAGTTGTTGATTTTTTTCTTCTCTTCCTCCAAAGCTAACGGCCTAAAGTTGATACCAAAAACCTCTTTTATTATGAGTTTTGGCAAATTATGGTCCACACAGCTATGTGAACCATAATCAAATGTACATTATTTTTGTACTGAATGTATATTATTTTTATACTATAAAAATAATGTAAATTCAGTACACAAATAATGTACATCCCCTGAATATAATGTACATTATTTTTATACTGAACGTACATTATTTTTATATTGAATGTGCATTATTTAATAGCATGGTCTACACAGCTGTGTGGACCAGCTGTGTGGACCATGGTCCATACAATAATGATTGATGAGTTTTAACCACTATGGTTGCTCATCATTACAAAAAAACAAAACAAAACAAAACAAAAAAAAAAAAAAACAAAACCTCTTTTATTATGAGTTTTAACCATTATGGTTGCTCATCATAATAAAATTGGAAAAAGGTACAAATAAGCCATTGAACTATTTGAGAATTAGCAATTAAGCCATTAAACTCGAATAAGCTCCAAATAAGTCATTGAACGTATGAAAACTTAGCAATTAAGCCATCGAACTCGAATAAGCTCCAAATAAGCTACTGAACTCAGGAAAACTAAGCAATTAAGCCACTAAACCGAAAAAAAAAATACAATTAACATTTTTAACAGGTCATTTGTCTATTCCGGTCACCGACGATGACTTTTCCGGTGATCGGCGAAAACTTCCGGCGGCGAGGGATGCAGGAAAAGTCGTCGCCGGTGGCCGGAATAGGCAAATGACCTGTAAAAAATGTTAATTGTTTATTTTTTCGGATTTAGTGGCTTAATTGGTTTGTTTTTCTGAGTTCAATGGCTTATTTGGAGCTTATTTGAGTTCGATGGCTTAATTGCTAATTCCCAAATAGTTCGATGGCTTATTTGTACCTTTTCCCCATAAAATTTGACTAACTTTTTTTTTTTTTTTTTAAATATCACCTCTATTGAAGCTTGAACCCACCCCCTTCCATATAAAAGTGCAACCGGGTGCTACTAGACCACAAAGTCTTGACATAATACTTTATTTATTTAGAAAATTAAATTAAAAATACAATTAAACACAAAAGGTTAATTATAAATTATAAATTATAAATAGTATAAAAATCATAAAGATAATAAGTAACACAATTAACTAAAAATAGTAAAAAAAAAATGATAAATAAATTTTGATTTTAGTCATCAACTATTGTGATATTATTACATTTAGTCATATTCTTTTAATTTTTCTTATTATGTCTTTGAATTTCATTGTATTGCCACAACTAATCCTCCATTTAGAACTTTATGATTCAACTATTTAATAAAACGGTTAACATGAAATTCATCATTCAATTAAAAAGCGTTTACGAGAAAATGACAGAAATTGTTTATAGGACAAGAAATTTTAATGATAAATAAAACAAATAAAATGATACAGATTGAAATATTAGCTAATTGTCAAACAAGATGGAATACATGGTTGGTTTATTTCATAATTTTGTTATAATTTTTTTTTTAGAAAAATAACATAGTCATGTGCATGCAGGTAAGATGTGAAATGAGACCCCAATAATAGGAATCTATTCGGGGTTAGAGTACCCTCAACAGGATTCTGTAACGATGTGCATATTTTGATGTGACTCCATAAAGTGTCCCAAGATTTGATGGTTTCAGCCCCACCGCCCGATGCTTCACTGTTATCAAATCCGTGGCTGGGATACGATCCAATTCCTCATCTCACCAATACCATGATGACCTCTATTTTATTTTATTGGGAAATTTTCCCCAAAATGCTACACATCTTTTGTTGATTTCATCTATTTATTATTGAACTGTAAATCTGACAACTAGTCATCAAATAACACATTGTTTTTTTTTTTTAAATATAAAAATTGCAATTTTAATCTTAAGTTGTATTCGTCATGTAGACTTAATTCAAAAATTACTAAAAGTGTAAAAGCTAGCTTAGTTCTTTAATTTCGCTTTAGTAGTAATACTAATCATATCACAACTAACAGAAAGCGTTAACTAGCCCTGAAAATGGTGAGCAAATGTGTGAAGTATGATTCTTGTATCAAAAGTGTCATGACATTGATTCTTACCAATTTTTTTTAGTCGAGCCCATCACAGAAAGTATTCTAAATACAATTTACCTTTAATTTTCTGTATTATGTGCAAGCTATTACGCAGGAATGAAGTTTACTTTAGTGTATGCGCACACCCTCAATCAAGTAATACATGCGCATTTTCCTCTTCATCCAAAAAGAAAAAATAAAGTTAACTAGTTAAAAAATAAAACAAAAAAAAGTGTATGTAAATCATAATTAGATAAGGGTTATATATATATATATATATATATATATATATATATATATATCATTCGCATAGCCTTCTTTGTCTTACAAAATGCTTTAGCTAGCCAACCAATTCATCCATGCTATAAAAGTTCAAGATTTCGACCAAGATTGAATACATACACTAAGGTTATCTCTGCAAGACTATTATAAAAGGTATTGAATGATTTAACCAATACTTTCATAGGAAGCGTTAAAATACTAACCTGATTTCATGAAGTTTGATGAAGCTTTGAGCCCTATCTTCTTTCCTACTTCTTGCTCTTGGTATTTACAGAACCTTTTTTTCCACTGGTCGTTAAGTTTTCTCAAGTGATAAAATAGGAAAATAGTCTATGCCTTTATGTATTGCCTTCTTAACATATAACTGACATTCCAATATTGATTATTGGAATTATGGCAATAATGGGCCATAAACCCATACAATTAAATAGGCTTAAATAGCCTCATTTGAAAGCCAAAGAGGTGAATAATAACCCCTGATCTGTTACAGGTTTTATTCGATTACCTATCACAATAGAATTTTAATTGTCTAGATAACTTAATACATGGGCCACAATAATATTTAGAATAAAAATATTCTAACAATCTCCAACCCTCTACACCAAATTCTGCACTAAATTTTACACAAAAAGGAATATTCCCAATATATTCATGCATACACCAAATGTTTTTCATCTCCAACCCATTACACCAAATTTTACATCAAATTTTATTTCTTCACTAAAATAATCTGTTTTATCATAAATTAAGACTTTCTATTATATTTAAATATTTTAATATAAAATATAATTGTAAAGCAAATGTTATTTTATTCTACAATAATTTTAGGGAGTAATCCTTTTTTGGTCCTAGACTTATTGTGCATTGGACAATTTTAGTCCGGATTTATTAATTTGACCACATTTTGCCCTGACTTTGTTATAGTTGGACAATATTAGTCCATCATCACATTTAGCGTTATTTAGCCGTGAAATTGAAGGGCATTTCCGTCCTTTCCTATCAAATTCTTCACCAGTCTTATATTTTCTTGGTCTTTCCCTATCTAAATGGCCGGTGAAGTTATTGAATGAGATGCTCAAGAACTTGAGCCCGGAAAAAGGAGGAAAATTGACAGGGAAATCGTTGTTCAACAGGTTACCAGAAACGTCCAAAGACCTCAAAGACTTGATTTTTGAAATGGGTTTCAGATTCGAGAAATATTGTAGCCAGAAATGCTCAAAGACTCAAGCTCGGTCAGGTTGAGATCATTGTGGGAAAGATCAAGGCTGGTGAGATTATGAAGATTATCAAGAATTGTAAAATCTTGAATCATATAATCGAAAGCCAGAAAAATGTCGCCACCGATTATTGAAGCTTTCAAGAAGAGGAAGAAATTAAAACTCCGAAGTTCTTCGGCCTCCACAGTTTTGCAGAGGCGGGATACCCATTTTCCCCACCGGCCTGTTTGTCGACAACATCCGATTCTTCCTTCAAGAATGCGCCGAGCTTGAGGACTACGAAGTTGAAAAAATTCCCATCTGGATTATATTTTTGGTCCATGAAACAGGGGTTTCGCAGCTCCTCTGTACACCATTGAAGACACTGAAATTGATTTTAGGGAATTGAGATTTTAGCATTATTGTATTTTGTTTCTGCTAGGATTAATGTGAACTATACTTCAGCTTGGAGCCAATTGCAATTATAGATTTGGAAGCCACAATTTTTTTGAAAAATTTGGTAGCCATAGCTACAGCTTGCTTGCGAGCTTCCTTTGAGGAAAAAAGAAATGGTGCTTAACTTGCAGTTATCGTTCGTCGGTTAGCGAGTGAGGCGGCGGAGCAGGCAGCCGGCAACGAGCGCGGTGGATAGTGGACTTCGTCGGCGACGTCGCGAAGAGCTTCAGCTTAGGAATTTGAGGGAATTTCTCAATTTCAGTTGGATTTTGGACTCCAATCTCCAGCTTTTGGAAGCCACAATTTGCTCCAAGAACAAAGCAACCGTGAAGAGGAAATGGTGAAGAACGTCTGGGCGAAAATGAAAGGACGGAAATGCTCTTCTATTTCACGGCTAACTAACACTAAATGTGACGGTGGACTAACATTGTCCAACTTTAACAAAGTCAGGGCAAAATGTGGTCAAATTAATAAATCTGGATTAAAATTGTCCAATGCACAATAAGTCTAGGACCAAAAAAGGATTTTACTCATAATTTTATGTAGTTTAATTTTTATTTAATTTATATTCAATATTAGTTTTCTTTTAATGGTCTTGATGAGATATTTCAAATGATTTAATTTATTTTTAATAATATACCATTTATATTTAAGTAGTTAACAAAAGAAGTAAATATAACCTTAAACAAAAAGGATACAAAAGGAATTAAGAAAAAAGAATAGGGGTAAAATAAGAATATTAACTTTAAAAGATATAGCGCAGGTGAACAGTGTAGCACCAAATATGGCGCTGCACTGATCATGTTGCGGCATTTTTATGGCGCAATAGCGCGTTGATTGGAGCATATTTACGCTATTTTTTCCTCCATTTTGGTGTTTTAGCGTGCCCCTTGGAGATGGTCTAAGATTGCATTTCATAATTCCCTTTCAATTAAATTCTTAGAAAAATATTATCAAGGAATGTATTTGATAGAAATAACTTTGCGAAGAAAATTAATAATCATTTTTTGTATTACATGAAAACATAAGAATTAAATTACTTAAAAAATTAATTAAGATGTTTAGTTCACTTAAATTTTCCTAGGAATTCTTTTTAAATACATAATATATCCTTACTATATACAAATATTTTTTTTTTAAAAAAAAAAACATAACAAATAATTGAAGTTCAATAAATCACTTGTAAATTAATAAACAATATATCAAAAAAGTTCAGTATGCAATAATAATATTCAAAATAAAGAACAGTATGTATGTAAAGAAGTGTAACAAATTTTTTGATAAATAGTGTTGTTATGTTTAGTAATAGTTTGAGACTTGGAAAGACAACTTTCTTATATTTATAAGAGGTTGTTCACCTAGCACCAATGATAAATATGTAATTGAATAAATTTAGTACATTTCCAGTTACCCGGACAAAAGAATCCTACCACACATAGGTGGGATTCAGGGACGGGGCCAGAAATATCTTCCAGTGGGGGGCGGAATATAAAAATATAAAAATAAAAGAGATGGTTAAAAAAAAAAACTTTATAAATATAATGATAAATATTATTAGATATAGGCGAAAAATAAAACAAATCACAACTTTATAAAAATACTCATAACAAAATATGAAACATAATTAATTTGATAAAATAATTCAAATAGAAAACACATTATAAATTACATATCTCATTATTAATATAAAAATTGATAAGGACTTTTTGAAGCAATAAAGAGAAGGGAATTGAACCAACAGAAGTTAATTCGCAAAACTACCTACACATAGGATTCAAACCCGCAACCTTACATAAAGATACACACACATCTACCACCTCATCTATTAATTCATTATTTACTATGTTTGTTTTTTTTTTATTTATATCTAAAACATGACTATATATACACATATACATACAAAGCTATATAGGAGGTTGGGGTGGGGTGAGTGGGGGCAGCTGCCCCCACTGCCTCCACAGTGGCTCCGTCACTGGTGGGATTTACAGATATTTTGAAATTAGATTCTCATTAATCTGAACTTTCTTAAACCAAATATTGCACCAAAGGTGGGAATAATTTTTTTCACCTTTTAAATTCTTATGAAAGTTGAACTTTCCTAGCTACAAAATGCCCTCTAAAAGTATTCTTTTTATCAATTAATTTTCATTTTTTTAGCTGAAAATGAAGTGTGTTGATCAAAGCATTGTAAGAGAAAAGCGGTTATATGCAAATGATTTTTAAAAATACCTAACCAATTTTTCATCATGTGGGACTAAACACACCAATTGGTTGAAAACTGAGAAACTAATTATATACCTCCACTAACTAATTCTACACCATAGGTAACGCCGGGATTAAAAATGCTATTTATCCTTATTTTTGTTAAAACTATAAAGTTGATAATTTATTTATACAGTATTACTTTAGAACAACTAACATCCAACCATTTGTCGAATATTTATGATGGATAAATCATACCCGGGCTTCTCGCGGGCCAACCCGGAGTAGGAGTGCATGGCCAACCCGGACCGAATCAAGGACGAGGCCACCCAGCTAGGCCGTCACGGGCCCAAACCAACCCCATGAGGTCGATTGGCCAACCTCGGCCTCATGAGCCGACCCCGAGGGTTGTCTTGGCCGAGCTCCCTGCTCGGCCAAGGCCTTGGGTCTTAGCTTAACGCGATCTTCCCGACGTGGAACGCTTCCGAGTAGTTGGACCTAAAACTAGTATAGAAACATGTAACTTTGTCTCATTAAGACATCTTCATCTACTTTTGTCCTAACAACATTCTTGTCTTGTTATTACACAATCATTTTCTTGTAATAACATTATCCATTATTCAATATATAATTACCTCCGAGGTAACCTTTGATCCAATACTTTCATATACTCAATAAATTCTATCGGGTTTATTGATTCGGGTTACCCGATTTAATTAAATCCATCATTGGTGCTTTCATTGAGAGCTCGACGTACAAGCTCGAGCGTGCTATATCCCTATCTATGGCAAGGTCAGGATCCAACTCCAATAACTCCCACGGTTCGCGTGGTAATTGTGCTCCCTCCCATGCCGGTGATCCTAACGGGACGACGAGTTGCCATGGTCCGCGCCGAGAATTACCAGAGGCAGGTATACCACGACAAAAGAGCCCGACCCCGCTACTTCCAAGTCGACGACTACGTGCTAAGACGACGTGAGGCCAGCAAACCTTTGGATGGAGGCAAGCTAGCAAAGAGATAAGAGGGTCTATACATAGTCTTGGCCGTGGTCCACCCCTTCAGCTACAAGCTGAAAACCCCGAAGGGTAAAGACGTAGAGAGAGTTTGGAACTCAGAACACATGCTTAAGTATTACCAATAAACATTCTGTTATAAGGTGTTCCGTCCCCATAAGTTGCATTCCATAATAAAATAGCAAAATTCCTTATACTCATTTTACTATTGATTGCGGGAGGGAGGAGGGTCGTTCCGGTTGACCTCTCGAAGAGCCTCTATGGCCAACCTCTCGAACAAAAGCCATAAATGAAGTCATGGAAGACGAAATTTCAAAAATTGCGTAGTCACCGTTCGCCCGACCTCCGGGCTGCTCTTTCGGTCGACCCTCGAGGTCATCGCACGGCCGACCTCCGGGTTGCCCTCCAGCCGACCTCTGGGTCACTATCTTGGGTCGACCTCATAACAAATACCCTAGCCTACCTCATTTAAACGGCTAAATTCCTAGGGGTGATACGAGACCCGGTCTTGCCTATCACCGAACGGACAAGTCTTTAAGTCCAATAGCCGAAATGCGTTAACTTAAAAGGCTAAACACCCTAGGGGTAATACAAGGCCCGACCTTGCCTATTGCCGAATGGAAGAGTCCCAAGACGCAAGGCCGAATGGCCTCGACTTAGGGCGACTTTACACCCTAGGGGCGGTACGGGGCTCGACCTCGCCTACCGCCAAACGGAAGAGTCTTTAGGCGTAAGACCAAACGGTCTTGACTTAGAAAGGCTTACACCCTAGTGAAGATATGGGATTCAACCTCCGAGGATTAATCTCACCTACCATCGAACGGGTGTGCTAAGGGTCAAGGGTTGAGGTACCCAGGCCTGACGCCAACTTGAAAAAGCAAACAACTACAACAAAAGCATGAAGTAAAAAATGCAAAATTTTGTAAGAGCTAAGCACCATAACAAAAGCAAGCATATCACAAGGTCGAGGACGACCTCGAGGCCTTGAGCGACCTCGAAGTCTCAGCCGATCCCGAGGCGGTGGCCGACCCCTTGAGGTTGGCTGCCCGTTGCCTCGGCCTAGTCCTTGAGGTCGCCACTTTCATCCTAGGGAAAGTAGGGGATGTAACCTCTGAGGTGTAATCTCACCTACCGTTTGGACAAGTGGGCTAAGGCACCTGGGCCTAACGCCAACTTTAAAAGGCAAACAATGACAACAAAACCATGAAGGCAAAGTCATGGCCGACCTCGAGGCCTTGGACGACCTCGAGGACGTGGCCGACCACGAGGCGAAACCCGACCTCAAGAACTACATGAACCGTAAGGGCGGTTTTTCGTTACAATGCACCCTGCCTGGACGACTCCGAGGCGTAGGATCTTAGACTACACAGGTAAGGAAGAACCTCACGAAGAATGGCACACAAAGTATGGACGAAAATAGCAAATTATCATAGATAAGAGAGAGATGCTCATCATTCATCGGCAAAATAATAATAAAAAGGGCCAGCTAGCAAAAAGTAAGGTCCCTCATACATCATCAAAACAAAATAAAGAGTAAAGCCCACTAGTAGCGAGGTGGGTCGGCAGTCGTGCTTGCCTCAGTAGCTAGCGCAAGGTCATCCATACCCTCCGGGATGTGAATCTGATCTAGAGGTTGGGCGGCAGTAGCAGTACCAAGCCCAAGAGAGAGGTCTGGGAGGTCGTTAGGGAACTGTGTGGGTGAAGTAGTGGCCGATTGAGGAGTAGAAGATGACCGGAGCTCGACGGTAGCATCCGCCGGCTGGGCAGACTCGGCCGTAGCAGCTAGATCAGGGTTGTCAAGAGCCAGCAGTAGACCCCAAGCCACGAGATCAAAAGACTCGTCTCTTTGGCGAAGGGCAGCATACAAGTCTCTCTGTATGGCGTACTGACCCACATCAAACGTCAACAAACCCTCGGACGCTATGCGCTCGCGCCCAGCCTCAGTAGCAAATTAAGTGGTGACGATATCGTCCATGTGCAAGGCGATGTGAGCTTCAACATCCCGTCGGTAGGCATCATAATCCCTATAGCGCGGTATCTCGAGGATGAGGGCCTTTTGACATGCCTTAAGCTTGTCAGCACATCTCCATGCTTCATCAGCATACCTCTTGACTTTAGTAGCTTCAGCTTTCTCCCGCGCCTAGTACTCGCAATCACGAACCCCAAGCACCTCGCTCAGGCCGCCTATCTACCAGCGCTCGTCGTCCAAGAGAACTTGGGCAGCCCTCAGATTACTCTCTAGGAGAGTCTGACAAAAGAGTAACTACAAAAAAAAAAAGAGGAATCACGAGAACAATTAATAACAGTTAATAAAGGTCGCAAGAAGAAAATGTATTACCTTTCTTACCTCAAAAGATGGGCGGAGATCGGAACCCTCATCGAGCATCCTCGAGTCACGCGGAGAAATGAGCTGGCGGGAAATGGTGTCCAAGGGAAGGTCATCCTGAAGGAGGGACACGCGTAGAAAGGAATCTTAGCGGGCCATCTCGCAGGCACATCCAACAAGGAGGAAGAGGGCGCTTGAGGAATAGGGACGGCCGCCGACGCCGAAGGGTCGGCGGACGCTGAGGACGAGCTCGACCTAGTAGACTCGCGGTTTCGCGTCCGCAACTGGTGCGTCTGTGGTCCCGATGGTGGTTGTTGGGGCACGCGACTGCTCTCGCTCGTCTTTTGTCGCTTAGGAGCCGGACGCGATTTCAATCGGTTCACAAGCCCCTCGCAAGACAAAGAAACGACCGGCCATATCTACACAACGAGTATGAGTGTCTCCGAATCATAACCATGAAAACAGCAATGCAAAGAAGAAACCACACCGGAGGACTCCGAATCGGAGGTGTCGAGGTTAACCGCCTCGGGGTCGGCAGTGCCGAGGTCGGCTGAGGCGGGGTCGTCGTCGGAGGCAGCGACGTCGTCTTCGTGCTCGCTCTCAAAATCGAACAGGATCTTGGTTATCACGGCTCTAGGCGAAGGAGGAGGATAACGCTCAAAGCCAAGCTATCAAGGTGGCCCGAGCTCCGAGCTGGTTCGAGTTCGCCATGACCTTGTACTTGCAGAAATAACCCGCCCAAGAGACACTAAACGAAAGGGAGTGGCCAGTAGAGACAAAGATGAATTGAGGTTTCCAACTTTTGTTTTAAGTCTTGGGTTCGTGAAAAATTTTCCTATTAGGGCGGGCCGAGAAACCCGCAAACCCCTTACCAAGGGTGGTCGAGGAGCACCCAATGTTGAAGTAAAAATTGAAAAGCTCTAGGGACAGGGTCACATCGATTTGGGCACATCTAATCAAGAAAGCAACCAGAAGACGATGGAAATTCGGCACTACCTAACCCGGAGCAATGCCATAAAAATCAAGCACTCTAATCACAAAGGGATGGAGGGGGAACCGTAGGCTCATCTCGAGGGACCTAAGGTGGACACCGAAATATCTAGAAGATGGAGGCTCTAAGATAGTGCTCCCGAAGGAAGGTACTACCATCTCTACGGTGGGCCGTACCAACGAACGGGCGCATGCAACATCATAATCATCCATAGTGACGGTAACCTCACTAGGAAGGGTGGAGTCAAGTTTGGTGTATTTAGTACGGGAGGAAGGCTCCGGGAGACTATTAGGCAGGCGCTATAGGAAGAGGCTGAGGTGGCATGATGACCTCAACGGGTGGAGGGGGTAATAAGTTCAAAGGAATGGGATCATCATTATCCATTGGCAAGTCTCGGGAGCTACCAATAAACTCACGTAGGGGTAGGGGGAAGACAATGGTATGCAACGGAATTAAACACGTGGAACTCTAAAAGGAGGGGAGTTACTAACCCGACTCTAAGAAGGAACGAAGTAGGAACTTGAGGAGAGAGACTCGGCCTTGGGCGGTGCGGAATCAGGCTCGGCGGTGGCGGCTCTAGCTCGGCAGCGTCACGGGGTCGTCGATGACAACGTGGTTGTGACCCTGGCATGGCATGACGACCTCGGCGGTGGTGTGTCGACGGCGGTAGTAGGGTGGCGTAGGGTGGATATCTCAAAGGAGAGGAAGACTTGTGTTCTTTCTTGTGTTGGTGTGGGGGAAGAAAAATGAAAGCGGAGGGGATAATATAGAGGAGAAGAGAGGAAAAAAGGGGGGAAAGTGAAAAGGATTTTGAATTTTGAAAAAGAGGTTGGGAAGGGTGAGTTGTAAGAGGAATTAATGGGGATGTGATGGTTGAGTGTGGAGGAGGTATTGCTAGTTCCAAAGCTATTTATAGAGTGTGGAGTAGAAAAGGTGTGATAGGATTCAACTAGTAGGAGATAAAGATGACTTAGAATTTGAAATTTATCTGTCTATAGACTTCTATCGCGATAGGAACTCCGGACGACCAAGGATTGATGCGAGGATAAAATTTGAAGGTAATTTCTGAGGCATGGATAATACTTGGGGCGTGATTTTAGGCGCAATAGTGTGATCTGAGGTACGATTTATTGTTGAACTACTCTCTTTCGCTGACGACTTCTCGCAGCTCAGAGAGTGGGGAACTGATGATGGATAAATTATACCCAGGCTTCCCGCGGGTTAACCCCCAGAGTAGCAGTGTGGGGCCGACCCGGGCCTAATCAAGGACGAGGCCACCTAGTTGGCCGTCACGGGCCCAAACTGACCCCATGAGGTTGTCTGGCCGACCTCATAGGCCGACCACGGGGGTCATCTTGGCCGAGCTCCGTTCTCGGCCAAGGCCTTGGGTCCCGGTTTGACGCGGTCTTCTCGGCGTTGGACGCGCGGTCCAAGGCCGTTAGAGGGCTTCTCTCCGAGTAGTTGGGCCTAAAACTAGTATAGAAATAGGGCTGTGCAACGGACAGTTCGGTTCCGATCGGATTTCGGATTGGTCAAGTTCACATCCTATCCGATTATATTTTGAACTAAACCCTATCGGTTTTCATAATTTCGGTTTGAGTCGGTTCGGTCGGTTATCCGACCTATATTCGGATTGAGTATATATGCAAAAAACAATGTGAAAACTGAAAACCAATTTAAAACTTTACTAAGATGTCTGATTCTATGTTATAACTTAGAGTTATAACTTATAAGTTATAAGTTATAACTACAAATTATGACTTATTACAGACCAAAAGATAAATTCGCAAAAATCATAGATACATCATTACATCATACTTTGATACTTACTTATTACAGATTTACAGACCAAAAGAGAATACATCATAGAAGCTTATAACAGTTCAGAAATCAGAATTACAGATACAGCAAGTCAGCAACACTGCAACATTTACTCAGTTAGTGGCTTAGTGCACAGCCCCAGCAACAGTTAGTCCTACTCTTCTTCCTGTAAATTGTTACAACTTACAAGTTAGTGAAAAGTGAAAACTGAAAACAATTACAACACAATTGTATAATTCTTTGAAGTTGGAATTTTGGCTCAGTGAGCATTGTTTCCTATCAATTTTGAATTAAGGGCAAATTGCTTCAATAAATATAGAGCAACATGCCAACTTAATCCTTCTTTTCAGATTATAGGTGGAAGCTTCATCATTGCCATTTGCCACATAAACTGATAAAAGGGACAAACAGAATAGAGTAAAAGAGTTAAATAAGGCGGCAACTTACAAAAAGTTACCAAGCCTTACACTCTTACTGTCTTACAGAGTTACAGTTGCAGAGTACCATACTTACAGTGGACCAGTGCAATCAAGGATTCAACTCATTCAAGCCAGCAACTAATAACACATAGTTACCATGGCCTCAAAAAATACCAACTGAGATTAGATTTTAGAATGCAATTGAGTAAATTGACAATTAATTAGAATGGAGACACAAGTAATGATAAAGAATAACATTACTGGAATTGTAGCCAGTGTTGGATCAAAATTCCTTCCACTTCCACCATAAACTAACTCTGCAAAATAAGAAATGTAAATCAGTAAATGCAAAATATGAATAAAAAAGTGTAAAACAACAAAAAGAAATTAAGTGTAAAACAATTACCTTTTTCAAACCTCTCCAGTTCTTCAAGATTTTCCTCAATACATAGAGGAGTATTGGGCAGTCTAAGCCAATCCTGGGTACACACCAAAGCTTCCACCATTTTTGGAGTTAATGAACTCCTAAAAGGATCCAATACTCTCCCAGATGTACTGAAGGCAGACTCAGAGGCAACAGTTGAGATTGGAATAGCTAGGACATCCCTAGCAAGCTTAGAAAGGATGGGAAACCTCACAACATTTATCTTCCACCATCTCAGAATATCAAAGGAGTTTTCCTCCTCAACTATTGCCTCACTCAAGTAGATATCCAGTTCAGTTTTTTTCTTACCCCCAGATTCCAATCTTTGTTTTTTAATTTGGGACTTGAGTAAATGTTGTGGCCTTCCAACAGACACAGAACTGACAGAACTCACAGAAGAAGCACTACCAACAGCAGCAGACACAGAAGAACCAGAAGCAGAAGAAGTGGCAGGAACAGAATAATCATCAAATAACTCATTCAAACCAGCAAGCACTTTATCATAGTATGGTTTACCTTTCTCCTCACCATACATATGATTAATTTGAGTAGGCATATACTCTAATTTATCCCTGGGGTTTAGAATGTTAGCAAAGAAAATCATAAGATTCATCTTGTCTATATCACCCCAATACTTCTCAAATTTTGCTTTCATAAGTCTCCCCATTAAGCTCACTGCCCCACCAGCTTCCACCATTCCAGTTAAAATAATTCAAATCAGAAATCTCACTGAAAAATGTGTTAGCTGTCACATATAAAGATCCAGAAATTCTGATTGTCATATCATAAAAACACTTCAACAACTCCCAAACTGCTCACAAACTCCCAGTCCATAAAATTAGGCACAGAATCACCCAAGTCAGATTTGAAAGAACTATCAGAGTCTTCACAAGATTCAAAGACTTTCTGATAAGTCAAAGCAGATTGTAACATCAAATATATAGAGTTCCATCTGGTTGGAACATCTAGACACAAAGAAGACCTTTGCTCAATTCCCAACAAATCAGCCAAGTCCCTAAACTTCTTTAGCCTGGCAGGTGAATTCCTAACATATCTAACAACCTCCCTAGTACACTTTTGCACAATAAATACACTTTGCTTGTATATTAATATTTCTACTGTCTTTTATTCTCTCATAATGATCCCATACTCTGGATCTGGACTCAACCTCTTTCCTCTTCTTCCAGAAACTGCAGCAGGAGGTTGCTCATTCTGTTGATTATTAGCCTCAACAGTTTGGGCTTCCACCACTGTAGGTTCCACAATTGAAGAATTGGGTGGTTGACTACCAGGAGTACTAATATTATCCATCTAAAATATGGCTAAGTATCATGACAGAGAGTATTGGGATTCAATCACAAAGAAATAATGGACAGAGCCAGAGTGACAGACAGTCACTCAGTGTCTCAGTCAGCCATACAATTACACATAAAGTTCTAGAATCAGACACATTTTGTGTCATCATTTTCCAAGAACACAATTATTTTATTAGGAAATTTATTGAGAATACATTTAAGGGCATACATCCATAAACTTGACTAGAGTCTAGACTATAGAGTACTAGACAAAGAAATCCAGATTCAGGGTTTCAATTTTCAAATTTCAATTTCAGATTGGGAGACTGTAGTATTAATATACAGCAATTGTTTCACAATTCCTATTCCATCATTATCTGGATTTCTATAAACGGGGCTTCCACTTGACCACCAGTATATGATAACTGATTAAGTTATCAAACTAGGGTTTGTAAATTGTTAAAATTCCAAATTCAACTAGGGTTTGAAAGAAACATGAAACGAGTCAGTGCTCCCACCAGAATATCACAGATTCACAGAATAATAGAATATCACAAAATCGCTAACAACTAACAAAGTAACAAGTATGCGACGAGTCAGTGCTCCCACCAGAATATCACAGATTCACAGAATAATAGAATATCACAGAGTCAGTGCTCCCACCAGAAATCCAGAATATCACATAATCGCTAACAGCCTAACAGATCAAACTATCAAAGTAATTAAACTAGGGTTTGAATACCTACTTCCTTTCTCACAAATACCCCGGAGAATAAGGGCTTCTACCACAGATATCACCAGATGAAACAGCCGAACGGTCTCCGACAGGCACTAGTAGGGCGTCGGGCTTCCACCAGTTGAAGTGTTGAACTCGAACAGAACCACTCAACCAAGTCACCAACGAAGAACAAGAGAACTCAGAGTCTCAGACTCTTAGAGATTTAGAGAAGTCGAGAACGAGAACACTAGAACAGAGAGGGATCGCGATTCGCGACTAAGGTCTGAGAGAGTGAGAGAACTCAGAGAATGAGAGAAATCAGAGAAATGAGAGAAATCAGAGAGGTCTGAAAACCCTAGGATGAGTCGCGACTGCGCAAATGAGGAGTTACGGAAGCCTCAAGCCCTATCTAAGGATATATATACTACAACACCAAACGACGTCGTATAATACGTAGCATATCTAACCCTAGATTTGATCGGGTAATCGGACGGTTCGGATGCGTTTTTCGAGCCCCCAACCCGCAGCCGATTAACCAACGTCGTTTCAGACGATCGGTTCGGTTTTTCCAGTTCGGGTTCGGCCCGGTTCGGCAGTCGCAATTCGGCCGGCGGTTCGGTCGGTTTTTTTGGTTTTTTCGGGTCTTGCTCAGCCCTATATAGAAACATGTAACTTTGTCTCATTAAGACATCTTCATCTACTTTTGTCCTAACAACATTCTTGTCTTGTTATTACGCAATCATTTTCTTGTAATAGCATTATCCGTTATTCTATCGGGTTTATTGATTCGGGCTACTCGGATTAATTAAATCCATCCATTTACTTTAAATCTAACATCATAATTTTTTTATGGCAAATTTCAAAAATACTACATATATTATTACGTACAGATTTCTTAAACATTATATACACATAATGTATAAAATTATATAAAATTAAACATGTTAATTAAGGTAAATTAATTGTGTTGGGTTTTATCTAACTGCACCTTCACAAATTGGGATTTATTGATCTGATGATAATTAGAAGGGGAAGAAGTTCGCCAAGACCTTGTGGTCTAGTGGCACCTTGTTGCACTTGCATATGAAAGGGGATGGGTTTGAGCCTCAAGGGAAATTTGTGGTTTTCGTACATTCAAGCTCCCAAAAAGAAGGGGAAGAGGGTCGAAGCCATGACTATTGCCCATAGCTATTCAATATTTTTAAATAAATTTTATCCCTTCTTCATCTCCAAATCAGGAGATGAATGAGGGAAGAAGAAAAAACCAATCATAGTTACAGCCATGGCTATTCAATTTTTTTAAAAAAATAAATTTTATCCCTTCTTCATCTCCAAATCAAGAGATGAATGAGGGAAGAAGAAGAAGCCAATCATGGTTGCCTTTAATCTTTTTTATTTTTGATAAAATTATTCTCTTATTCTACTCCAAATATAAATATGAAGGGTCATTCTTCGAATCTTCTTTGTCTCCGAATCTAGATACGAAGAAGGAAAGAAGAAGAAGATGGTTGCCATCTCTCTTTTATTTTTTTAAAAATTTAATATTAATTCTATTATTATTATTTGTTGAGAAAGAATGCCATATCAGTTGTCACATAAAATATTATTAATGTTTACCGGGAATTAATTGATTTCCTAGGCTTGATTAAATAAGTACGTCAAAATATATCAATGCAAGATTATATAGGAAATGTTCATGCATACATAATTGAATATTGAATTTTTTTATTATTTAAAGCAGTGATTTAATGTATAAGAACGAAAGATACTATAGGAGAGACTGATTATAATTGTCACTAAAATAAATGTTTGCAACTTTGTAAAAACGCTAGTGGTAATTGAAGTTTATGGTCAGGTGGAAGAGTGTAAAAGGAGATGGAATCCTCGAGTGTCGTTCTCTAAGGATGGAAAATTGGAGCTAATACAAGCGTATGGAATTCAAAGAAGTTTGTCACCGAGAGTTACAAGAATCAACCGAAACGAAAGGAACTTTGAATAGCATTGATTTCAAAAGTAACAATTACTAAAGCAAAATAACAAACAAGCAATTAAAGCGGGGTGTTGGAGCCTTTCACTAGGTCTTATGCATGTAGTAGGCTAAGGTAGATTAGATAGAATGCAAATGATGCCTCACTCAAGGAAGTTCAAGGCACAAGCACCAAGTTGCGTCAAACTTGGACTCCTAGGTCCTCATTCGGCTAGGGCATTTTGTCAAGCGCATTGTCTACCACTTCTTGCGGACCTAGTCTTTCCGACTTAAGTCGGGAATGTGGATGAGCAAGACTACGTGGAGGGACAATCTCTTGCTACAATTACTCTCTCAACCTCCCTACTTATCCCGACTGGCAATAAGCAAGAATCATTTCACAACATCACCCACACTTGAGCATTTTGACACCAATTTACAATCATCTTATCTAATTTGACATTTCAATCTCAAACATGCATAATCTCTAGTTAGGAGTATCTAACTCCTTTAGGAAATTAGCCACTCATCATACTGGAATTAATATGCAAAAGCAAAGGATATTAAATTGTAAAAGCGCATTGAATTAAGAATTGCAATGGAAAAGTAAAGTATTACCTAAAATTGAAATTAAATAGAAGCCTCAAATTCTACCATATATGAATCTCTAGTTCTCCTTCTAGAGAGAGAAAACTAGCTAGCTTCTCCAATGTAAAGTGCAAGAGTCCAAAGTAAAGTGAAAGCAAAGTGTAGATCTAGAAGTTAGGAAAAGTTCCCTAAAAATAGATCCTAAAATAGCTTATATAGTCTCCCATCCGCTGCACTATACGAATCTCGCGCTGCCTTCGATCCACATCCGGTTCAAGAGCGTGGATCACTCGTGGACAGGATCATTTAATCCTCCAGCTGGCCGTCCACGGTCGCGGGTGGCGGCGTGGAACTTTCCGCTTCTAATCCACGCCCCGCCGACAATCGTGTACCACTCATGGGCAGGCTTCTTTTGAGCTTCTTCCTTCGAGTGTTCCCGGTTTAGTCCATATGTTTCCTTAATTCTTCCTTCTCTTAATTCTCTTTTGGGTGGCATTGTCATTGTCTTTATCTTCAGTACATGTCCTCTTCTTTCTTATTGGTAGTGTGTCATGTGTAATTAATTTACTGGTGGTAGCATAGAGGACATCATCATGCAATGAGATTATGGTCTAGGAAGTTGTGGATTTGCCTTGTTGCGTATATGACTGGGATCTTAGTTGTACTATGAACTCTTGATCTTGCAAACATCTGTTGATATTTAGTAGTGGTAGTTTTTTCCCTACATGTTTCATGTGTTGTGAGATGTGTATCCTAGATTCTCATGTGAAAGTATTGAAAAAAATATTAATATTTATTATATTAATATAAAGTTCATGAGTTGTACCTCTTGTTCTTGTTCCATAACTTGTTTACTTGATATATAGTAACAACAATGACTCTACAGGTAGTCTGAATACTAATGTCGCAATTAGGGTTGAGCAAAATATCGGTTAACTACCCAGTAACCGATAACCGAACCAATCGATAATATCAGTCGTTCTCAGTTATTGATCATTAAAAAAATTTCAATTTTTCAGTTATCGGTGACCGACAACATAGCTGTCAAAGCGGGCCCAACTTGTCGGGTTGGGCCCATTTACCCGTGCTTTTGGACGGGTTGGGTCGAAGAAATCCCAACTCGTCCCGTATAACCCGAGTGGGAACACGGGGCCCACTCGGGTTATACGGGTAACCGGCCAACCCGTATAGCCCATGTTCCCACCCCAACTCTCCTTCCACCCTCAAATATATTGTGTAAATGTGGCATTGTATTAATATTTTAAAATATTTTCAGGATTTGCAAAATTGATTGCAGCATTGTTGTAGTCTCAATATCTTTTCAATGCGTCAAGTGTGTCACTATGTTCTATTGCCATACATTGTCATTTTTAATAATGAGTTTTACATGTAGCTACGTAAGATAATGATCTAATTACCATTTACATATTATTATCAGCATAAAAGCATACAAGTCCTTTAGGTGTTCTACTCGAGAACTTTTGGTTCAACTATTATTGTTGAATGAGTTCTTGTGAATATAGAAATTCCTAGTTTATTTAAAGAATAAGATTAGATAAAGTAGTAAAAATTTATACATTTTAAATTATCTTAATAAAGAAATACGATTACCTTTAAAGTGAACAACTGTGATGTAGTCCAGAAATATTATGTGGTAGTATTCTCCTTCAATTTCTTAGATATCCTCCCCATACAATTAATATGATTAACTTCAAACTATTTTTTTATTTTTTTCATTGTATTAATAAAATACTTCGTAAATAAATATATAACATTATTTTATATTATAAATTTGATATTTATTACAAGATAGTGTATCAAGAAGACATGAGACAATATAGTGAATATAATTAATTAATGAATTTGAAGGTAAGAAACATTTTTATTGTAGAAAATAAAGACAATATAACTAATGAAATTATATCTCCTTTTAAATTTATTGATAATGATTTTTTTATTAAAGGAATTGTATACGTCTAATTCTAAATTCAATAAATGCATATGTATTACTTTTTGTTGTAGCTACTAATTTATTTAATTTAATAAGAGTAATAGAGTGTGGTACTTTTTCATTTACAACAATGAAGTCATTGATTTTCTTTTCTATTCTTTATTGAGACAAATTGTTTGGAAAGTTTGTCATTGACAATTGCTATAATTGCTACTAATAGAGGATGGAGGTAAATAATTCGAAATATATGGTTACAATAGATATTGTTATAATGATATAGTAAAAATTAACTTACAAATTTATTTAGAAGTTTTGCATTGATAAAATTCTGGGAATAATGTAAATATTTGTTCAATTATTAGAGCCCGTGAAGTGTATATATTGTCAATTGTTTGGACAATGGTCCTACCATTTAGAGTTCAAATGTTGTTGTATTTCTGATCAACATCTTTGTAGTTAGGTCGCACAGGTCTGACAATTATGTAAGAACAATTTTTTCTGATATAAAATAATAGTACAATATTTATAAAGTATTGTACAATTGTACGATTATAGAAATGCAGACAAAAAATATCAATACCATAATGACTAAGTTGATCCTAATAATGCAAAAGCATAATTGAAATATTGAGTGTTGTTCTAAATAATCAAAATAAGATTAATTTAACGAAAAAAAAAAAGGAAAAAGAAAAAACTTAACATAAATTTTGTTTTGTTTAATTATTCAAAAAATGATTTTCAAAGTTCCTTATTTGTAATTTGATGCTCAACTTTGGATGATATGTACTTTGTTGGGCTAATTATTTGACCAAAGTTCGTGTTAAAATTTATATTGTATATTTTTAATACACTCTAACATATTTGTAGTATATGTTTAATAATTATGCCAACTCTTATTACGGTTTAGCATTTGAGCACTCAAACGAAAAACCTAGCGAACTAGAACACAAGCTGTGAGAAAAAACAAAAGGATGATATTTTCAAATGTTTCAAGTGCAC
>CP025659.1:10356889-10374932 GCA_003576665.1 Ipomoea trifida | reverse complement strand
TAAGTAGCTTGTCTCATATGATTATAATTCATATATATATATATATATATATATATATATATATATTATAATCAAATCGAAAAAACACTCTCTATATACTTTCATTGATTAAGTATATGCCCGGCCAAACCACTCACCAAGTTTTAGTCTCATCATACAAATTTCCTTTCAGAACTGTCTTTGTCGTATTCGAAAATGCCTTCACAATATGTTTCTGTAAAAGAGATTAGTCCTTTTCGTAGGAAGAGGTCAATGAGAGTACGATTAATAAGAATGTATGAAGTACCAGAAGTAAGGGGGGCTCAAACCAGTAAGAGTTTGGAACTTTTGTTCCATGATGCTGAGGTAAAAAAACTAATTTACATAGCTTTTTTTTTTTACAAATATTAACTGTGTATGTGAATATTAATACTGCATCTTTGTGCCTTAACTAGGGAGATTTTATAAATGCAAATACCACAAAAGATGATGTATCCAAATATAGACAGATTTTTAAACAGGGCAAGCTTTATTCCATAAAAAACTTTTTGGTAGTCAAGAACTACTACCTGTACAAGACAACACAACATCCCTTCCTCATCAAATTCAACTACGAAACAGAAGTAAAACAGATTAGGTCAAAGGGATTTCCTGTTTGTATGTTTCGTTTAAAGACATATGAATCTTTGAAAAAGGCAGATCAAGTTGATGAGAAGGATCTGTTTGGTACATTTTTTCCACTCTATTCCTTTTTTTGTGTGTAATATTTTGTATTGCTTTTAATCTGCACAACTAATATTTTTTCTCCTCTCTGTAATTATACAGATGTAATAGGCAGAGTTGTTGAAATATATTCACCACTGGACAAAATTATTGGTGGAAAGCCATCCAGACTTATTGATTTTCTAATTGCTGATACAGAGTAAGTTTGAAATCTTACTTTTCTTATATTTAATCACTGTAAATATGAATTAATAAGACATGGTTTGATTATTTTAAATTTGATTAGGGATAATAACTTGAAGTGCACAGTATGGGATGACCATGTCTCTGCCATTCTTCCTTATTACAATGCTAATTTGGCCGAGCCACTCATTGTAGTAATACAGCTCTGCAGGGCAAAAGTAGTGAATGGTAAGTATTATCTACAAAAATCAGTGCACAATACTAATTGACCTCAAGTGCATATTCTCTCTAACATGATTCTTTTAATAGGTGAAGTTAGGATTACCTCATCATATGATGCCACACAGCTTTGGTTTAATCAAACTTTTTCTGAGTTTGTTGATTTTAGATCAAAGTAAGTACTTCTACAACCAAACTGTATATTTAATGTATTCTTTCGAATCTTATATTTCACTTCTTCTCTGATCCCTATAGGTTAGCTGCTAACACTTCTCCAGTGAAAAGTATTAGTACTACCACTGTGTTGTCCCAGTCAACTAGTCCAAGTGAATTCCAGAGTGGTGCAGTAATTGTTAGTACATTGTCTGATGTTTTTGAGGTTGTAGAGGTACTTAATTCCTACTTTTTTCCTCCAACTATCAAACTATTGTGTATATGTTAAAACTTTTTTTAACATGTTCAAGATAATGACTTCTATGTTCCTATTGAAATAATGGGTATTGAAGGTTCTGGAAAATGGTTTTACATATCTTGCATGAAGGCAGGTTGCAACAAGAAACTATCAGATGATGGATTTTTGAAATGTTCAAAGTGTAAAGGACAATTTGTGGAAGGAACTGTTAGGTACAAACTTTTGGTTAGGGTCGTGGATAGGACAGGTGATGCTCCCTTCCTTTTGTGGGATAGGGAGGTTGCTTAATTGGTAGGTGTTCCGGCATCGTTGCTGTATCAAAAATACTCTAAGGTAAGAGTCACTTTATATATAATATAATTTTACTTCTCTTTTTGCTTAATGGTGTAGTAATCAGTTCTGTATTTAGGTCTGTGTTCGGATTCCCCCAGAATTGGAGATTTTGAGTGGAATGGCTATGATATTTAAGATTGGTTTCAAAAAGGGCACTATGAGGGGACCTAATTCTGCTTATAATGTCATAAGAGTATTAAAGGATCAATTGTTACTTGACACCTACTGCAGCAACTTAAGGGACCATCAAGATAATGACTTGATGTCAAAAATGATAGAAGAGGATCAAGATGAAGATTCAGAATCTGAGGAGGTTTGTACCTCAACGTTTTACTGCTTAATAGTTACTTATATTTCTTAGTTCTTACCTACATGAAAATTAATCCCTTTTGTAATGCTGTTTCAGGAAACATCTCAAGATGATGAAGTCCAGAGTCCATTACCCATTGATACAGGGAAGAGAAAAATGGTTGACGAGGAAAATTCTGAGTCTGTGAAGAAGTGTCTTATGGACCAATTTTCCACATCCAAGACTACTAAAAAGATGAAAGAAGTGACTGTGAAGCAGGAGAAGATATGAAAGAATAATTTGGAAATTATTCTGGGCACATGTTTCATTCTCGAAAACTTTTTTTTTTTTAATTCGGAGCATTGCTTTTGTTGAGCACTGTACTAGACAATTGCAGTACTTTATGTTGCAACTTATTTTGGTAACGGTTTTTAATTTCTGGACTGTATGAAACAGATTATCTAATCTTTTTTTTTTTGCAAAGAATTAGATGTACTGCTTATATACTCTTTTTGCAGGTGGAAAAATAGATTCCTTAGGTAAGGAAATTGTTCTGGACTGTATGAAACAGTCTATCTAATCCTATTTTTTTAACTATTATATGTACTGCTTGGATACTATTTTGCAGGTGCAAAAACAATCACAGTAGGCAAGGAAGTTGATGCAGGTTCATTTCAAATTTTTTCAAGGAAGTCAAAAACTGATTGAAGTTACACCCCAGTTCTGTACATAGTTTGTAGTAACAAAATTCCTTGCTTACAATGCGTAAGTAAGGATTTTGTCGTTAAACATTTTTTGTAATTAAGTTTAGTTGTTGGCAATTACATAGTTGAATAAGATATTAGTTTCTCAACTTTACAATATCTATTCAAAAACTTAACTGAAATACATTTAGTTCTTACCTCATGTCCAAGATGTCTTAAATTGTTATCCCCTTAACATACTTTGAGAATGCAATGAGACTGTCTCTTAATCCAATACGTAATCACTTGAGGGCTTGCAAAAACAATTAAATGGACAAGTTAGTCTTGCACAACAACAGCCTCATCAAATCACTTTCTATCATCAATAACAGATCAACTCAAGCACACTCACCATATTACTCCATTCATTAAAGCAGACAAAAAAATTAACTACATTTTTTAAAAAATAGTTTTGCATTATTTTAGATTGTAAGAATATTCATTTTTACATATACCATAATGTGTTGTGTTCCAACTTTAATATGTAGTTCAAAATAACAAACTGTCAGACACTATATAAACATATGACAAAATTTTAAACTGTTTTTTTAAAAATAGGTTTGCATTTTTTTGCATTGTTACATTCAAAGTAAGATACTGATTGAGTAAAAAATTCCTAACATTAAAAACCTTTCTATTTTCACAGTATAAATGCACAGAAAATAAAATACAAAATCTGACTATATGATACACATTTAAGCATAGATCCCTGAATGTAACAACTATGGAATGTACATATTACATATGCACACAGAAAACACAATGCTTGGCTATATATACATTTTTGTTTGGTTGGAAAAAAAAAAGAGGAAAAACTCTATATTACCTATGGCTTGTGTTAGAATGCATTTCTCTATCGTTGTGAAAGATTGTAGGTCCACCTACTGCCCATTCTATTTCCTCCTTGAACCGAAATTTCTGACGACCAACACATAACTCAAACTCAGCCTGTGTTAACCCTAATTTTAAAAACACAAACAGAGTACAAATTTAGAAATTTAGCTAGATATAAAGATTTTAAAGTAAATGGAGTACTTATCTTTCTATGAGCTTCATTTCCCTTTAAATTTGTTGGCAATCACCTTCGAGATTGTTATGCATGCACATATTGAGTTAGTATGTTGATGATGGTAGTTTTTTAAAGCTGAATATTAAATACTCATATTAGGTCCGTGTCTAATATATTAAACACCCCAGATTTTTGGATTGAAATAAAACTTACACTTAAGGGTATAGAAACTTTTCTCCAACGACTTCGTATGTGATAACTAGAAATCGAAGAAGTTATACATACAAGGTTTCTCACATTTTGTGTATTCGATTTTCCCTATTCAAAAGGTTGAATTTGTAGACGATTAGAAGGAGTTCTGGTGTTAGGGAAGAGATACATAGGCCTTAGGTGGATGGTTTTGGCTTGGTTTCCATTTCTGTAGATGGAGGTCCTAAGGCGTTAGTGTAGAGCTCCGATGAAGACGACGGGAGATTAGGAGTTGGGGGTTGGGTTTGATCTGGATTATTTCCGTTTTATATATTGGGTTTGTATACTATCACTATTATACTTTATAGACAACACCTTATAGAAGCAGACATGTATTCATGATTAAAAATACATTGCAATCAAAGTAGGTGTAATTACTTTAGCTAATCATACATTTTTAATACGGTTGGTGTTTCTTTTTATATAAAGTGCACACAAAAAACGTCATTTTTTCGTAAATATGGCTACGAAAAAATCTTGATCTTGATATGGCTATCAAAACCATTGCTTTGGATCAAAAGTAGACAATTTTTTAGAGTAAAGATGGTTATAAAAACTACTGTTCTTCAATACAACATAAGTTTGTAAAACCATACACACATTATGTAAACTAATCCAGTACTGTCTTTTACAAATTGTTGAAAAAAATATTTAACTACTATTCATGGTAAAGGAAATTATCTCATCTTAAATTGAACAATTCATAACAAACACTATAGTCACTGTAATATACCACTACAGAACTACCAATATCTGCAAATAGCTGTACAATGAAAAATGTCAACTAATCCCATATAGTTACATACAAATAACTAAGTATATTTCCAAGTTTCAAGAATACACACTTATAGACATACTGGAATGATAACTATAACTACATCAGCTCAACATGACAATATGAGCCGATTCACGACCATACTTATACGTTCTGTATCTGCAAATGGCATCAGATACTGATTAATCATCATTTGCCATCAACTTGAAAGACATTTGTTAGTTTATTCCCAGTTATCAACTTATCACAGTATCAACACCTTGGGAAGCATAATAAATTAAGAACAAATAATGATTGGGAAGCATAATAAATTAAGAACAAATAATGAACACATTATCTTAAATGCAATGAGAAATGAATAGTCATTTTCTCAGTCTATTAATGGCATTACTTTTTTGGCCTCATCATTATTATCTAAATAGAAGTGTAAATCACCCATTTAGTATTACTTCTAAGTACATACCTTACACAATCTAACCAAACTGGTGACAGTCATACAATGAGATGAGGCAAATATTTACTTCAACAACTATAAGCAGTAAAAGAAAGCACATACCTCAGAGTACAGGTATATTAATTCATTTATAATTTACTATAAACTGTAGGTTACCTCACTGTTTTGCATCTAATTAGATTGTATTATGTGCATACCACGTTTTTAAGCATCATCTAACGGTGAAATCCATGTAATGTATCTGTCTGCATCACAAAAATTTGTAATTATCAGTAGTAAAAAATATAAAGTGTGATTTAACATCCTATAAGTCTAAACAATAATATTTATGGCATGCTTTGCAATTTTTAACAAACTATCTACCATAATACACCGTAAAACTTCTATCGCTGTATATCAAAATCCAATTGGTTGTACATCATAGTTTTTTTAATAAATTACGGTTTATCAAAAAGAATTTGAAAATACTGACCTAACAAATTATGCAAATAGTATAGACTGTGTGTAGGAAATAGAAATATCAACGAATTTTGAACAAGATCAGTACTACTTTACCTTATATGCAATCGGATATAAATGTCCTTGGCTGTAGTTCAGGCTACAATCATCTTTAAGATTCCATGCGTTGAACTTAAGCTACAGGTCTGTAAAAAAGACCTTCAGATCCGAAGATTTTTTCAATTTTCGGATGAATACCCTAAATCGAACCAATGGTATTCAAATTTCATAAGAAATTAGAACTCATAGATGTACTTTTCCGATCTTTGCTCACTTCTGAACATATTTTTAATACAAAATCTAGGAATAACACACAATGCTGCGTAAAACACTATCGCAAGAGGATGAGATCTAGACAGTGTATCGTGAGCCGATAGAGGGTTTCGTTAGGAGAGAGAGAGGACACCAAGGAAATAGAATATGAACCGTCTGCTGGGCATAGGAATTAGGGTTAGGTGGGTTTAAATACTAAGGCTTATTGGGCCGAGTTGTTGGGCTGGGTTTATAATTAGAGCAGGCCATAAAACAGTACATTATAAATATTATCTTGTGCTGCCCAAAAGTTTTATTCAACCAGATTGTAGAGCCCAAAATACTCTTTATATACATTATTTGATATAATTTACACTAATTAATTTTGTTTTGTTTTATATACAATAAATAAGGATAATAATGTATCTAATACCCTTTAATTTTTTTTAAGGATTTAATAAATATGAATAGTTTTTTCATTTTGTTGGGAAATTAATGACTTCTTTTTATATTTTTATAGGGAATGAAGAAAACTCATCATTATCACATATTGGGTCTTCAAACAGTTTCTCTGTTACTAATGGTAAGAGATTATTTAAGTATTTTTCATTATTTTTTGTTTGTTTTTATTTTTATTCAAGTATTTTAAGCTTTTAACTTTTATTATAATTAAGGTATTTTGTCATCATGTTTGTAATTTCATATTTGATGTTTTTTCCAGGAAACAAAAAAAATTGTTCATTATCACGATTTCGAACTTCTAACACTTTTATTGGTACTTATAACATTGCAACAAGATACTCGGTGCTTACCAATTCCACATAAATTAATACACCGCTCAGTAATATTACAAATGGTAAAGTAATCTAAATAATTTTTTTATGCGCATATATATATATATATATATATATATATATATTAGTTTTGCTTAATGTTCACTTCTTTATCAGTTCTTCAAGATACTCTTCATTCAAAGTCAAGTAATGTAACGAACAATTTAAGTACGAGCCACAACGACAATCTCATAAGTAAGCTTTTTTTAGTAGTTAATTTAGTACATGCAACTATATATCTTTTAACCACAAGTTATTGATTTTTAAGTAATAACTTTTGTTCTTTTAGGTACAATACAATGCAATAAGAAAAAGTGCAAAAGGCATGTTGATTACAACAAATCATTTGTTGTTGGCACAAGAAACTTGCTACCTTCATTTGAAGAACAATCGAAAAACATAGATTGCCAACAATCAATTGCCCCTCCAACTGGTAATCATTTTATATTGAGTTTATGTGTGCTCTGCGATTTTTTAATATAATGAGTTTTTTCCTTTTTAAATGATTATTTTCTGTACTCGGCCGTTTTTTAATGTAATGAGTCTTTTTCTTTATAGATGATTATTTTGATCATGGAGATTACATTCATGAATATGATCATTGTGGCGCGTTTTTTTGGTTTGAGGAGCGATAAAACAAAACCGTCTCAAAAGGTCGCCCGAAGTACTCTGTCAGTTGTAATAGTGGGAAAATCACATTGCCGCGGATCAAGTTGCCTCCACAGCCAATTCAAGAACTTTTTATCGGCAAAGGTGAGATGTCAAAACAATTCTTACACAATATTAGGACTTACAATAATATGTTCTGCTTCACGTCTATGGGTGGAAGGATTGACAACAACGTTAACAAGAGTGGTGGACCTCCTATTTTCCGTTTGAATGGGCAAAACTATCATTTGATGGGCAGCCTACTTCCTGAAGAAGGCGTGGCACCACACTTTGCACAATTGTACATTTACGATACTGCTAATGAACTACAAAATCGTATCAATGCAGTCAGGTACTTAATATTTCTATTTTATTAAACATCGTTACATTTTCATCTATAATCGTTTTGACACTTATTTGAAACGCTTTTATTGTTGTGTTGTATTTGTTGTAGGGGATGTGGTGAGCAAATTGACAATCATGTTGATATAGTCAAGGTCATTAAAGAGGAGTTGGATAAGCACAATGTTTTAGTCAAGTCTTTTCGTATTGCGAAAACAGAAATTGAAAGGAATCCACATGTAGAGGTTAGGATTAAATTGCTTGGAAAGCGTAAACAAGATGCAAAGAGTTACAACTTACCTGAAGTGTCTGAAGTGGCCGTATTAATTGTTGGAGATGTGGATACAAACATGGGGGAGCGTGATATTTTAGTAGAAACTCATAGTGGTCAATTGCAAAGGATTAGTGAATTGAATCCATCTTATTTACCACTTCAGTACCCATTACTGTTTCCTTATGGTGAAGATGGCTACCGGGAAGATATTGGATTCACCCCCAAGAAAACGGCAATACCTGGTAGAAGGCAAAGGATTAGCCCAAGAAGTTCAGAGCTCTCTACCTTATTGCATGCAAAGCGCTTATTCCAATAATTTCTTGTGGATGGCTATACAATGGTTGAAGCAGGCCGCCTCATTTATATTAGAACACACCAAAAGAGCTTACGCTATCAAAGTTATGGCAATTTAACTGATGCTTTGACACGTGGAGAGGTTGATCCTTCAACACAAGGTAGAAGAATTATCTTACCTTCAAGTTTTACTGGCGGGGCGAGGTATATGATACAGAATTATCAAGATGCTATGGCCATATGTAGATGGATTGGTTATCCAAATCTTTTTATTACATTCACTTGCAACCCTAAATGACCAGAGGTTCAAAGGTTCCTAAAAAACAATAACTTGAAACCTGCTGACCGCCCTGATGTGATATGTAGAATTTTCAAGATCAAGTTGGATGCTTTGATCACCGACTGTCGGAAAAACAAATTATTTGGACCAGTTGTTGGAGGTAATTCTTATTACTTTTTAATTGTTACCACTTTTTTTTATGTGTATAATAATTTATAATTCATTTCTTTCATGGCACAGTCATATATATACAATTGAGTTTCAGAAGAGAGGTCTCCCTCATGCACACATTTTACTATTCCTAGACAAGTTTCAGTATGAAGAACGACTTCGATCTCTAGATTCTATAATTTCAGCAGAAATACCAGACAAAAGTAGCGATCCAGCCTATTTCAATGCAGTTGAGGAATTTATGATCCATGGCCCATGTGGAGCATCAAGAAAGTCTTCTCCCTGTATGGTTAATGGCAGTTATTCTAAACATTTCCCGAAGAAATTTGTTAATTCTTCTACATTTGATGAGGATGGCTACCATATCTATACAAGGAGAGATAATGGTAGGACGATTATGAAAAAACAGAATTACATTAGACAACAAGTATGTGGTACCGCACAATAGACATTTATTGTTGAAGTATAAAGCTCATATCAATGTAGAATGGTGCAATCAATCCTGGTCAATCAAGTACCTGTTCAAATATGTCAACAAGGGGCATGATCGTGTTACAGCTGAATTCTACAAAACAAGTGATGAAGAAGAAAGTACAAAGGTTATTGATGAAATTAATATGTTCTACGATTGTAGATACATATCCCCATGTGAAGCTTCTTGGAGACTGTTTAGCTTTGATATACAATTAAGGTCTCCTTCTGTTGAGCGCCTAAGTTTCCATTTACCCAATCAACAAAGTGTTATATTTGAAGATGATGATGCTGTTGATAATATAGTAAATCGACAAACCATTGCACAAAGCATGTTTATGGAGTGGTTTGAAACTAATAAGAATTTTGTACATGCAAGGAAGCTGACTTATGCTGAAATGCCAACTAAATTTGTTTGGAGGAAAGATGTTAGGAAATGGCAACCAAGGCAAAAAGGTTTTGCAATAGGTCGTATTTTCTATGTACCACCTGGTACGGGAGAAATTTTCTACTTGAGATGTTTGTTGAATCAAGTTCGAGGTCTAACCTGTTTTGCAAATATAAGGACCGTTGATGGAGTAGAGTTCCTGAATTTTCGAGATGCATGTTATGCTCGAGGCTTAGTTGATGATGATAAAGAATATGTAGATGCAATTGAAGAAGCAAGTGAATGGGCATCAGCATCTAATCTAAGGAGATTGTTTGTGACATTGTTAATGACTAACTCAATTGGAAAACCAGAGATTGTTTGGGAAACAATTTGGGAACATTTTTCTGAAGATGCCGAATATTATCTAAGAAAGACTTTGCAAAAACCAGGTATTGTAATCACTTCTTTTATATCATTTTCAATATCCAAGTTCACAAAACATAATTAATAAAATAATTTTTGCTAATAAAACTTCAAATTCGCAGATTTGGTGCTAAACAATAGCGACAAACAAAATTTTGCCTTAATGGAGATTGAGAAGATCTTATCTGCTATGGGTAAGAGTTTGAGTGACTTTGCTCTTATGCCAACACCAAATATTGACATGTACACCGTGGCAACAAATCGTTTGGTACAAAAGGAATTGGCATATGATTGCGATAGTATGAAGTTTGAGAACCAGTTGATGGTTAAACAGCTGACTACAGAGCAAAGGGAGATATATGATGAGATTATTGATGATATCGAGAAGAACAGTGGAGGGTTGTTCTTTGTTTATGGTTATGGTGGAACTGGTAAGACATTTTTGTGGAATGCATTGTCTTCTGGTTTAAGGTCTAATGGTGAGATTGTCTTAAATGTTGCTTCAAGCGGCATAGCATCTCTTTTATTACCAGGTGAACGAACTGCGCATTCGAGGTTTGCTATACCTATTTCGATTCATGAAGATTCAACTTGCAACATAAGTCAATGTACTCCTTTAGCAGAGTTAATTATTCGTTGCAAATTGATCATATGGGATGAAGCACCTATGATGCACAAAGATTGTTTTGAAGCTTTAGATAGAACTATGAGAGATTTATTAAGATGCAAGAATCCAAATAGTTTAGATACGACATTTGGTGGGAAAACTGTTGTTTTGGGGGGTGATTTCAAACAAATATTACCAGTAATACCCAAGGGAACAAGGCAAGACATTGTTGCTGCAAGTATAAATTCTTCATATCTATGGAGATCATGTAAAGTGTTTAGGCTAACTCAAAACCTACGCCTAAGACAAATACAGTCAGATTTTGAAGCTCAACAGGTTGAAGAATTTGCAAAATGGATAGCTCAAATTGGTGATGGAATTCTTGGTAATTCCAGAGACGGAGACTTCGAAATCACCATTCCAGATCAGTTTTTACTTAAAAGTAATGGTGACCCAATTGCTACCATTGTTAAAAGTACTTTCCCTAGATTTCGAAGTGGCCACAATGATATTACAGATCTACAGCATAGTGCTATTTTGGCTCCAACTCTTGACGTTGTGGATAGCATCAATCAATACATGAACGATCATAATTCGGGTGAAGGTAAGACTTATCTAAGCTGTGACTCTGTATGCAAGTCAAACTCCAACGGAGATATGTTATCAAATTTGCACACTCCTGAGTTTTTAAATGGTTTGCGTTGTTCTGGAGTACCAAACCATTCACTTACTTTAAAAGTTGGATCACCAGTTATGCTTTTGAGAAATATTGACCACGGTTTAGGATTGTGTAATGGCACGAGACTTATTCTTACAAGGCTGGCAGATCATGTGTTGGAAGGACAGATCATGTGTGGAACGAATGCACGGACAAAGGTTTTAATTCCCAGGATGTCGTTAACACCTTCAAATATCAGATTGCCATTTAAATTTCAAAGGAAACAATTCCCGTTGATGCTATCTTATGCCATGACAATAAATAAGAGTCAAGGACAAACACTTAGAAACGTAGGTTTGTTATTGAAGAAGCCGGTGTTCAACCATGGTCAAATGTACGTAGCAGTCTCCAGAGTAAGCAGTCCAAGAGGATTAAAAATTTTGGTTAATGGGGAAGATGTACCATTCCAGAATACAACTACAAGTGTTGTGTATAAAGAAATTTTTAATAATGTCTAAATAAAGTTCAGCTTTTTTTCGTTCACAATTTTTTTTCGTTCTTTTAGTAAAAAATTTATTACAAATTTCTTAAACCATATTCCATTTATTACATATATATATTGCCGTGCATTGCACGGATGCAACTACTAGTGTTTAATAATTATGCCAACTCTTATTACGGTTTAGCATTTGAGCACTCAAACGAAAAACCTAGCGAACTAGAACACAAGCTGTGAGAAAAAACAAAAGGATGATATTTTCAAATGTTTCAAGTGCACGAGTCAAGCCTTTTCAAAGGCATTTTGGAGATTTGATTTACAATTCATGCGTGCTAGAGAGAGAGCATTTATACCATACAATGTAACCAATTTTTAAAAGTCTCTTGTATATATAATGGTGCAAACCGGCTTCCCAAACCAATGTTGGGCAAATATTTTTCAATGTCTTTCGATCTTCATTTCTAACTCAAATTGGTCTACTTTAAGAATCAAATTTTCATTCATCCATTATCTATTTTGAACATACAATATATCAATTTATTTATCTTACTTCAAAGAGTACAAATCTATCTTGACTCGACCCAGATCATAAATAAATTCCACATATATTTATATCACAAAATAATCATTTAAATGTAATTTTATGCTAAAAATTTCAACAAAATTAACATTAAAATGATAAATTATATTGAACACTGGCTTGTTTCAAAATAAAGACGATGGCAAATTACCTAGGATTCATTTGGGAACTCAAAGAACCACGTGTCGAATGGAAATACCAATATATGTCCACCATCATTTGCTAAATTACATAGGAGATTTATACTTATGCGTTCCAACTTTATACTATGTCTCACCACTCACAATCCACTAACCTTATTATAGTCGTCAGGCTTCAAGTTTCATTATATCATAAATAATACTCCTTCTATCCCATTTAGCCTGTCATATTTACTTTTTATTGGTCAAAATCAATTTTTTTTCATTATTTATTTTCTTTAATAATTTTAATTATTTTTAAATTTGATTTTTTGTTAACAATATTTTTAATGTAATTTCTAAATATAAAAATTTTATATATTAATACTGATAATAATTATTCTTAGGAACAACTACTTATACGGTGGTCGGTCCTGAATCTTAGGGTCGAACCAGATCCGACCCAAACATCGTCCGGTCTAGACAACCCAACTTCCCGACCTTGCCTTGCGCCGAGCTATCTAGGAGAGGACTCTCTCGGAGCTCGCTTTGCGGAACCGGTTAGGTCGGACCGACTTTCTTGGCTTGAGGGACCAACTCATCAACAGTAACTTGTGGGTTCTGGGCACTTGGCCTCTGGACTTTGGGCCTGCATCTGGCCTCATGCATGGCCTCCACGCGGCGCCCATGCTGCAAGTCCGTGTCCCCTTGCATCCTATAAATTCCGCATTTATTGCTATTTATGTGATATTCATATATATATATTTACCCCATGAACATTTCTTAAGGTCCATAAATGAAATAAATGTTTAGTTGTCAAATAATTCTAAGTTCCCCACCTTCTATACACTTATACGCATAAGAGAACTTGATCACAACTGATTCGTCAAAATCCCACAATGATTCCATAAGTTCAATTCCTGACCAGTAGCATTTAAACCCCACCATTTTACTTGAAACAAGACTAAACGTTAATTAGATGACTAGTCAAAATATCTTGCAGGACTTCCTGTAATATTTTTTGTGAGGTAGGAACAAGAAAAACCTGGAACTATCTACCACAGTTTACAAACCTCCTGATTTTATGTATGCCTCCCATGTCTTTTAGGTAACCACATTCATCTCCTTCCAGCCAACATCATATCACCCTTGCTAGCCATCCTCGCGAGTTGATCTTCACCGCGTTCCGTTCTCTAAGATGATACATTTAGATCACTGTTTTATAAACTAGCTTTTAAATTTAAAATTAAATCTCTAGCCATATTAATCATACCTAGAATTATTTTAGGAGTTCTATGATTAATTCTCAATTCTTCCTGAGGATTCTAACTTTTTTGATGAGATAGGATAACACTATAACAGTATAATTTACGAGTACTAATCATTGTTTCATTATTATTATTATTATTATTATTATTACTATTATTATTTTACTTTTAAAATTGTAATAAAAATATTTTTTATCATCATCAGTTTAGCAATCCAAAATTTCTAAGTTCTAACATCACTTTGAAATTAATATATAGTTAAAAATAACAAACGTTTATAAAAAACATTATTTAAGTTGCCAAAAACTTATTTGAAATTCAATTTCAAACCTCAACTCCCAAGTTTTCCCGTTGTTATATCATGTACCAGGTCCACTTTACAAGATGGACACTGGTCCTAAACGACATTGAATTATGTATTTTTAGTATTGAAGAAATTGTGAACTTTCAGAATGTAAATTGTGTTTCTAAGTCAAAACATATAACAACTGTACTACTAAATTTTAAAAAGATTAAATTGTGTATTTTTAGTATCAGAGTTGACTTGAATTTTTATTTATTCTCATTGATCAACCAAAATATAAAATATAAAATTTTGTTCACAAATCAATCATGCCATAAATGTATAAACCATTTTATGCTAATATGGGACAAATGTACATATAATTTTTTTTTTTTTTTTGATCGGAGAGAGGGGACACCCCAAAAGAAGAAGGAAAAAAAGGGAAGGGGAGGGGGAACTACATAGTGCTCGGAGACAAATATATAAATGAGCGTTTGGTAAATAGCTATTAGCTGATTGGGTTAGTTATTAGTTTGACTACTTGATAGAATTAGCTTATTATAGAAAGATGTTTGGTGAATTAGTTGTTAGTTGATAGCTTATTATATGTAAAATTACTTTTTTTAAAAAGCGTATCGAAAGAGTTGTTTTGAACAGTTTTTTGAATTTTAGTGTTTTGGAACAATAAGCTGTTACAAAAAATAATTAATCAAAATATTCATATTGACTGTTTAACCAAGTCAAACAGCTAATAGTGGTCAAACAAACCATAAATGACTGATAAGCAAACTATATTACCAAACAGGATTAAGATTAATCTTGAAGAACTCTCTGGCCAATATCATATATGGCATCATACAATTGATAATTAAAATGGATGAAATATGAACAGAATCACTGAGGATCCGATGAAACTCTAATCTAATGTCTTTTGTTGGCTTTCATACGTATAAGAAACCTAGAACATAGTAATACAGCATACTATATGCTACAACACATTGAAATGGACAGAAGGAATAATTATTTAATATACACAAAAGTAAACATATAACAAAATAAAGAAAGAGAGAAATATATCATCTTCCACCAAACATATCTAATAACTCTCTTTTAGGATGCCGATTTTGTTTCTTGTTACCTAAAGCATCGAAAAGTTGATTAACCAAAGTAAGTGAATTCACACTTGGGAAAAGGATGTTTGTGAAACAGACAAAGACACATCCTTTCATGATTAACAGCTAAACCTCAATCTAATCCTCAACTCATTGGTTGTATGACTTTTATCTTTCAATTCGCTAAAAGGCTCAGGAGCTTTGATTGAAAACATGGATAGACTTAGATATGTACCTGCTAAAGCAATGTGGTCGAGATGATCGCGATTTGATTTTGATTTTGAATTGTTAATTTTTTATTTTGAATTGTTAATTTCTATTTTCATGTTAACGGAAATTAAAATCTTGTGAAAAAGGGTATGATTATGGTTCAAATCATATTTCAACTTTTCAATTTTTATTTTTGAAATTATGTATGTTCAACTTTTCAAGAGTATTAAAAGAAATAATTTTTAGATCAAACATTTAGGATTTTAAATTAAACAAAATAATAATAATAATAATAATAATAATTATTATTATTATTATTATTATTATTATTATTATTATTATTATTTTGAGTTTACACTTAATTTAAAATTCAAATTTATTTATTCGTTTATTTATTTTTCAGTTTGGAAGTCGTGGTTCTAGTTCCTGTATTTTAATAACTGGAATTAGAACCTTCTAGTTCTTTACTGAAACATGAATCATATGTACAGTTTTGATTTTATAGTTTTTGCCTATTTGGTTTCATTTAAACCGGACGGTTCAAATTAAACGGTAATTATCTCTAGTATTGTTATATTTTAAAAAATAAATAAGTACAGAAAATTTTAAAAAGAAATCACTTATTCTTTTTTATTTCAACTACTACTAGGATGGCAATGATGCAGTCCATATTCTTGCCCGAACCCTTTGTTCCTAAATTTTCTTCTTTATCTCTATTCCCATAGAGATTATGAATTATGTTTCAGGTTAAGTTCAGAAAGAATTAGCATCCATATTAATCAGTTGATATAATTAAAACCCTTTTATACTTTTAGAATTAGCATTTAGGATAGTAATTTGCCCCATCTCCGACGGGAATCCTTGATCTTCGCCCGGACGGAAATGGGAATGGGAAATTTTTCGGAGAACAGGAACGGAGACGGAGAATACATGTAACTCCCCGTCAGGGACGGGGACGGGAACGGGGATACCCCTCCCCACCTCGCCTGTCTCCAAATAATATATATATATATATATATATATATTATTTTTTAAATTAAGACTTAACTTTTTAATTGAAAATTATACTAATTTAAGATTTTAATTAAAAGTTAATCAAGGACGGGGAATCCCCGTCCCCGCCTAATTCCCCACGGAGACGGGATGGGGACTATTTCCAATTCCCAACCGAGGACGGGGACGGGGAGTATACTCCTCGACCCTGTCCCGCCACATTGCCGTCCCTATTAGCATCCATATATTAATCAGTTGATATAACTAAAACACTTTTATACTTTTGGGAAAAGGGTCAAACCCTCAAATTTTGGCTGAAAAGTCAATTAGTCCCCTAAACCTTTTAAAGGCGCAATTACACACATCAACAATTTATTTTGAGGCAATGAAATCTAAAAATCAATTAATGACCTGCTATCACAGGTCATTACGATTCAGGCAACCTGTCGACGAGATTCCGACGAAATTTCAAGCAACAAAGTGATAGGCGATCACCGAGAACGAGAATAAGTCGCCTTCTCCAGCATAAAGTGACCATTATGGTTTCCTTCTCCGACTTGAGAATGCAACCGCAGTGTTCAGAGAAGGCAACCTTGGTCTCGTTCTTGGTGACCGATGACCGTTCGCCGTTCCCCGGTCACTTTATTGTCTGAAATTAAATTCGTTACAATCTCGCCGGCGTGTTGCTAGAACTTTAATGACCTGTGATAGCATGTCATTAACCGGTTTTTGAACTTCAAGTCATTATCTCAAAATAAATTGTTGATGGGTGTAATTGCACCTTTAAAAAGTTTAGATAAATAATTGACTTTTCAGCTAAAGTTCGAAGGTCTATTTGACCATTTTCCCTACCCTTTTAGCTTTTGCAGGGAGCAACAAATAATTTTCTATATATAATGGGGACAAAAGTAAATTAAAGTTGAAAAGTGCTTTTAATTGGCTTTTATATTATTTATTATGTTAAATAAATACAAATAGCAGAAGACAAAACTTTGTGTAATCTGTCTTGCATGCAAATTGAAATGCACTAAACTATAATAGGTTAGTAGTTGGCAGCTGACCCAGATATTTCCTTCTATGATGATATGGATCGAAGAGCATAAACTAAAGCTAAGTATGTTTAAATTAAAATGTCATTAGCAATATAATAGGGAATATTAAGGTGATGATTGCATGTAAATAAGTGTAGTATTCTATTCTATGTTATCTAGTGCAATCGCCGACATTCACCTTATCAATTGCTTAATGTGTTGGGTTTCTTCTTTCTAGCTAGCTTCTTAAATATATATATATATATATATATAGAAGTTGGCTCATATGCGGACTGTAGTTTAGATGAGGTCGTGTGGTCCAATCAGCACCGTCCAATTTCATTAATTTTACTGAAATTCGCGTATGTTTAAGTGGGGTTATAATGGTAATTTTAGTATTTATATTACATGATTGGAATGGTGCATTTTAGTACATAGTGTGGTGCGTTTTAATACATG
>CP025659.1:10334403-10356785 GCA_003576665.1 Ipomoea trifida | reverse complement strand
CACATAGTGTTCAGAAATACACAATTAAAAACAGGGGAGTTACGAGGTGTTTTTATGCATTTTTATTGTGGTGCGTGTCTTAACATTGAGTGGTGCATTTCTTAATATTGAGTGGTGTAAACCGCACCGACCGCACGGGAAGGGCGGTCACACTTGAATAGAAATCTATATATATATTAGTTCTGGTGCAGAAATGCTCCCAGGTGAAAAATGGGATTAGATTTGAGCCATTAATCAAATCTAAATCAACATATCAAATCAATGAATTTTTTTTTTTAAATGCGCGTCCTCAGCTGCATCCATCTACTATTTCTTATTATATTGCTATCATATTATGTTTCTTTTGAATTAGATAATTGAAATCAACAAAACCTAGATCGGGTCATTGTGAACTTGGGAACCAAAATTCAAAAAACACTTGTACTGTTGAGTAAAAAAAACTGTAAAAACTGTGAATCTTAAGAAGGAAAACAACGCACCTTAAGAAGGAAAACAATGCACCTTAGGAAGGAAAATTACGCACATAAAGCTTTAGACCGACGCACATTAAGAAAGAAAACAACGCAGCTTAAAAAGAAAAATCATGCACCTAAAGCTTTAGGCTGACACACCTTAAGCACACTGCACAACACAAAAACCACGCACCTTGTGCACACAAACCATACACCTTAAGAAGAAAATTCACGCACACGCCTTAAAATGAAAAACTACGCATCTAAAGATTTAGACCAACACACTTCAGTTTCAACAACTGACGCACCTTTAGTACACATCACAAAAATCATGCACCTTATATTTGACATAGATGCAAAAAGACCAAATTGTCATCACGTTTTTTTAATCATTATTAATCCTGGACATTGATTTAGGCAAGATCAATGACTCTCATTTAATCGCAAAAGGAGTGGCGGATAGCGAGAGCCCAACATCTCCGAAAGAAGCAGCATATAGCGCGAGTCCAACATCTCTGAAAGAAGCGACATGTAGCGGGAGTCCAACATCTTTGAAAGAAGCTGCTGATAGCAGGAGTCAAACATCCCCAAAAGGAAATGCTAACACTGGAGGCTCGTCACCAACATTGTCGATGTCCAACATGTGGAAAGTTGCGCCAGAGTGGTCACGCGTCTATACCATCATGCCAGCTATGACAACAAGCGCAACATCTATAGATCAGAGAACCAACTTGTTAGCATCACTAAGGCTCTTGAAGAGATGACCAACCTCATTCAAAACCAAGAAAAGAGAATCAACAACTTAGTTGAAAAGGTCGAGAGCACAAGGAATGGCGAAACTAGCAGGGCTCCAAGTAAACAACCTGAGGTTCAAGGAGAAAATGTCTCGCACTCACCAACTCGCATTGGGCGAACTACGGTATTGCGAGGAATCAACTTCGCACATACCAGTTTCGGATAGGAGCATTCCAGTCATCGGGGGTATGATACCAGTAGTAGATCAACTTAAGGAGTTCATCATGGGAGCTATCAAAGAATAGCTCGAGGGGAGACAACCTTCATACACTTATGTCAATCCTTACACCTAAAGGATAGAGGATTTGAAGATGCTCATTAGCTATCAACCTCCAACGTTTCAACAATTCGACGGGAAAGACAATCTAAGACAACACATTGCCCACTTCGTGGAAACATGCAACGACGTTGGGACATATGGAAATCTTCTTGTTAAGTAATTCGTCCGCTCTTTGAAGGGCACTGCATTCAATTGGTACACTGACTTGGAGCCTGGTTACATTGATAGTTGGCATGATATGGACTGCGAGTTCTTAACCCGCTTCTATAGCACGAGAAGAACCGTCAGCTTCTTAGAACTCACCACCACCCGTCAAAGGAAGTGTGAATGCTCAGTCACTTACATGGAAAGATGGAGGGAGTTGTGCTTGAATTGCAAGGAAAAGATTTCACAGAGCTCTGCGATTGAAATGTGCATTCAAGGCATGCACTTCGAGTTCTCCTACATCCTCCAAGGGCTCAAGCCTAAGACCTTTGAGGAATTATCTAGTCGTGCCCATGATATGGAATTAAGCATAGCAGCTAATGGTGGACAAAACATACCCATCCAAAGCTTCTACAATGTGGGTAAGAGTCATGATGTTGAAAATGGGGGGCAAGCCCTTTAAGAAATATGAAAGCATGGATGTTGTGCATGTGAATACTCAACCGTCTCGGATATTCACTAAAGTTGCTAGTAAGTTCAAGGATGCTTCTATGTCATTGCGAGGCAGTAGAAGGCTTTCTCTAAGGGAAAGACAAAACAAGCAGTATCCATTATTGGATTCTGGTGTCTCACATATGTTTGATGAGTTATTAAAGCACACTCTCATTGATTTTCCACAAATGAGGTGACCACATGAGGCATCAATGGTAGATGATCCGAGTTACTGCAAGTACCATAGACTTGTCGGACATCCAATTGAAATTTGCTTTGTGTTTAAGGATAAAGTATCGAAGTTAGCTCGAGAAGGGAGAATTGAACTTGCAAATGTCACAGCAAGCGCCAATCAAGTTTCCATCACATGCGGTAAATCTACTTCACTACTCTTTAAGATGAACAATGTGAAGAAAAATGAGAAACAACACAAGTGTCTATTCTCTCTTAATATCAAGTCTTATGATAGCAATCCCGAGTACGGTACTCGACTTGGTATTAAGCATGCTAAACAACATTACATTTGTGATGCAACATGACCACCTAAGCAAGTTATGAAAAGGTGGGTCAAAAGAGAGTGTTAAAAGGCCCTATTGGTGGGAAAACTTGCAACTACCTTATGAAAGTACGAGTTCCAATCACATTGGCAGATTATGTGCCAAAGTGGTTCCATACTCCAACTAACCAAGAAATGAAGATGAAAATTCCTCAAATCAACCCACGTGATGGAGAAGAATGCGCATCATCATATTATATCACTATATGTGATGGAGGCAATATTCGTCAAGCTTCCTCAAAGTGAATTGAAAACGCATCATATTCAAGGCTCCCTGGCACGAGACAAAACTGCCTCATATTCCTTCAAGACTCCTTGGCACAAGTCGAAACTACCTCATATTCTTCAAGGCTGCTTGGAATGAGTCAAAATAGCCGCATATTCTTCAAGGCTCCCCAGCACGAGTCAAAACGGCCTCATAGCCTCAAGACTGCTTGGCACGAGTCGAAACTACATCATATTCTTCAAGACTCCCTAACATAAGGATAAACTGCTTTATATCACTTCAATCTCCTTCGTACGGGGATAAACTGGTTCATATCATTTCAGTCTCCCTAGTACGAGGATAAACTGCTACATGTGGTGTCGAGACTTCCTTGAATTATACACTTTCAAGTTGGATGCGCTCTCATGTGACACATTCAAGCAAGTCTCGAAGGGGCAATTTGTAGACATGGAAATTTTGGCAGAATTAATTTGGCTAATTAATATAAGATCGCATATGATTTGAATTTGTATATTAATTAATTAATTTAATTTTGGTTATGTTATGTGCCTAATTAATTTAATTATTTGATAAAGATTTAGTCAAATTAGATATTTAAGATAATATAGTTGTGATATGATCATGAACCTAGATATTATAGTGACTAAATACATTTTGGATAACTCTTTATATTATCTCAAATATTTATTTATTAATTTTGAGATAATATCAAAAGAGTTTTAGATGAAGTGGAAGTCTCACATTCTTACCCCTATAAATAGAGGCATTCATTTCATTCTCAAGCATCACTTGAAGCACCACAACATTTATCTCTAGAGTAAAGATTTCAGAAGTCATAAAGAAAAGCTCTACAAAAGTGGATTGAAGATCAAACAATTCAAGTGATCAAGTCAAGCTAAAGTGGGCTGAAGATCAAGCTAATTCAAGATCGGAGGCCCTTCAACGGAGATTAAGCAACAAAGCCCTTCATTGAAGAACAAGCCGCATTCCGGAGGTCCTTCAGCTAAATTTTTAAGTCAAGTAAACTAAGGGGAGAATTAGAGGATTTGCTTGAAAGAGATTTTGTACCCGCACTTTTGAAATTTAAAAAATATATATATTGTTCATATTTTCTTGTTTACACATGTAATATATATATATTGTTCATATTTTCTTGTTTACACATGTACTTGTGGGTGTTCCCCTCCCGGTGTGATCTAAAAAAATTATTTCCATCTTGTCATATTTTTATGACAAACTATATCATGAACTAGGATCCACCTTGCATAGTGGACTTTGGTCCAAAATGACTTTATTTTATATTGAATGTCAATCCATTATCATGCATTATATTAATAATATTAATTTGTTCTATTTGTCCATAAATCAAACCTTAATTGCTTAATGTCCACAAACACCAAACTAAGTATACATTATATGTATTTTCATTCACTCTATTGTAGGTTCATAATATCCCTTCTATATATTCATAACAACAAAGTTTAATGAACATAACCACATTATACTATGGGCATATTATGTTTAATAACATTTATCATGAACTATATTTGTTCTATATGTTCATAAACATAAATCTTGATGTTCATAAACACTAAACTAAATATACATCATATGTATGTATTTTTTTTCACTCTATGGTAGGTTTATAATATTTCATCTATGTTCATAAAAATAATTTTTAATGTATATATAAACATTATACTAAAGACGTATTATGTTTAATGACATTCATTTTGTACTATGTTCACAATATTTGTTTTATATGTCCATAAATACTAAACTAAATGTACATTATATGTATGGTTCATAATGTTCTTTCTACATGCATGTTCATAAAAACAAAGTTTAATGTACATAAACATTACACTAAAATAATAGCTTTATGTACATATAAATTTTTTTTCAAAAGAATTAAAAAATATATCAATATGGTATTATTTAAAATATCTCATTTAAAATTTTTTAATAATATATTTTTTATACATTAATTTTATTTTTACAAAAAGAAAAAGACAAAAATAAATTGAAATTGGAAAAATGTATAAGAAGAAAAAATCAAGATATCTTTAAGTGCATGTAGCAATTTCATTGGTCAAGTCTTATATTGAGTTTTAATACTTAATTTTATATTTTTATATTTAGAAGGTAGTTTTTGGAGGGAAATTGCACCAATATCATTGTCTAAACCTATATCTTATTATTATTATTATTATTATTATTATTATTATTATTATTATTATTATTATTATTATTATTATTATTATTATTATTAGTATTAGTATTATTATTATTATTATTATATAACTTTTAATTTTTATGATTTTATTTGTAGATTATTAAATGTCTAAAGAGAACATTTATATTTATATTTGTACTAACACTTTATCCACGGTGCGTACACGAAAATGATTATTCAATATATGTGTTTAATATTAAAATAAATTCTTTGTAAACTATTATGTTGTGTGATCATCTACTATCATATCAAATGGGTGGTTGGAACCTGGTGGTGGAGAAATTGATGGCAAATTATTGTGTGGATTGTGGTCCACACAATTGTATGTATCATGATCCAAAACAACGTCGTTGAATGTTATGGGTTACTGGGTTAGAATAATGTATATTATGAGTTAGAATAATGTACACTATGTGTTATTATAATGTACGTTATGTGTTAGAATAATGAAACTTCTAGGGTAAAATAATGTAATTTATGAGTTAGAATAATGTACATTTGCTTTAGAATAATGTAAATTATGAGTTATAAAAATGTATATTGCAGTGTGTCGCATAAAAAGGAAAAATCGTGCAAAACGACGTCGTATTTGGGCCGTGGTCCACATATTTGTGTGGACCACGGTCCATGCAATAACTATTGGATATTGATTTTTTGGCTGAAAAAGTTTGCGAAAGTACAGTATAGAACAAATATTGCACTACCTTGTAAAGAATAATTAGTGTTTAAAAAATAATAAATTATAATAATTCACTATGTTTGTACAAGAAAAAAAAAAAGAAAAAAAAAAAAGAACATACTTGATAACATTTAACTATATGGTTGTGTATAAATTCGTGCACACACAACGATTCATAGTATAACGCACACAAAGTGTATGGAACTTCCTGCATGCATATTTGTGTATATACTTTTTGTTTAATATAGAATATAATTTTATGATGTATATTTATTACTATATTTTATTTATTTATTTTAAATTTTCTATATATTAGTATTTTTGAAATAATTTTAAAATATTTCAATTATGTAATAAATTTTAATTTTAATTAAATTATGAATAAATAATAAGTATGAATATAGGTAGATATATTATTAAATAAAAGCTAATTCTATTTCTGGATATAAATTTTTAGGTATCAGTCCACTTTTAGTTCTCTATTTTCAAAACATTCTCATTTGGTCCTAATATTATTGTAGCATGATCATTTATTGTCTTCCGTCACTTTTAGTTGTCTATTTTCAAAACATTCTCGTTTGGTCCTAATATTTTATTTTTTTGAATACTACTTACTCTATTACAATGCAGTATTTGTTCATAACTACTTTTTCAACCTATTGAAGCATAAAGAGTCAATATCACTTCGACTGAGGCTTGAACCCACCATCTTCCACATGGGAGTGCAACCGAGTGTTACTAGACCACAAGGTCTTGGCCAACAAAACTATTTAAATAATATTAAATATAAGAGCATTTTGGTCTATTTAGTTTTAAGTGTATGTTAAGTCTTCTTTTTTTTTTTGTTCTCAATTTATTTGTTATTCAACTTTAATTTTAGTCATTTTTTCCAAAACATCCTCGTTGGTCCTAACCTATTGTGAAATGATCGTTTTTTGTCATCTATCAATAAATATGTTTAAATGATATTAAAATGACGTTATTAACCACTCATAATATTATAATAATAATGTTAAGACCAAAGGAATATTTTGAAACAAAAGGATTAAAAGTAGAATGAGACATATAAATCGAGGACCAAAAAAAAGGACTTAATACTTATAATCAAATAGACCAGAATTCCTTTGTATTTTACACCATTTAAACGGTTTTATTGACAGAGAACAAAAATGGTACAGTCATGCACAATAATACTAGGACCGATGAGGTATTTTGAAAAAAAAAAAAAGAACTGAAAGTGAACTAACACCTATAAATCTAGGACAAAAATTAGAATTAAATAATATTAAATTAATTAAATTGACAGCCCTCACTTTAAAGTTTGGCTACATCCTTTACATGATCTAGCTTAAAATCTCAATCTATAGCTAAAATCTTTCTTTTTTGCATCAAATTTTGGTAATCTAAATCTATAGCCGAATTCTCTCTTCTTTGCATCAAATTTTTGCAATCTCAATCTATTGTAAAATTCTCTCTTCTTTACATCAAATTTTCACAATCTCTATCTATAGCCAAATTCCCTCTTTTTTGCCTCAAAATTTCACCATCTTAGTCTATAACCAACTCCTCTTTGCATCAAAGCCAAAGTATCTCCTCTTTGCATCAAAGCCAAAAGTCAAGTGCTATGACTTCATAGAATAGATTAAATAGACAAGTGCCCTTAAACAGACACATATGAGATGCTAATTATAAATAAATTACACGTATATATATACTTTCCATAGGAAACATGCAGCAGAACGTACTTAGAAAAGCCAATTAATTAGAATTTACAAATTAAAGTATATTGTGCTTAACATATAATAATACATTACAAATCAAAAACATCATCAAAGAATTTTACCAAATTCTGTTGGACTTAGATGTTGTGTAAGATTCTTATCCTATCCGTTTCTCATTGTGTTAATTTTTAATTATCAATTAATCCATATATATATATATATATATATATATATATATATATTACAGAAAATCTCTAAGCATCTTAAATAAAATACTATTGAAAATTAATGTTATCTCATCCACCAGTTTCAGGTCAGGGGTGGGGACAGGTCCATACATCATTAAGGGGGTGCGTAAGTCTCTTTATAGATCCGTTCCTTCTTTAATTTATTTAATTTGATGCTTTACTACTACTCTATGAGAGTATATTTATTAACAATTATAAATAGTCAAAATTTTTAATATATATTTAATGTTTTTTAAATGTATAAAAGAAACGCACTCCATACTTGAAGTCTATTATATAAAATTTAGGACAATACTTCTTCTTCTTTTTTTTTTTTTAATGATGGATTTTAAAAGGTTTTTGAAGTTTTTTTTCAAACATTTGTAAATTTTGAAGTAGTCCAGAAAAGTATGTGGTAAAATTTTAAGGGGTGTATTCAATCAAGACTTTTAAAAACTTTCAACGACTTTTAAAGTGATCGATTTTAATTGACTTTTGTAGAGTTTTTGTAAACTTTTCTAAAATCTTTTAAACCTTTATAAACTTTGTAAGAGTTTTTAAATATCCATAGAACAAACATTTATAGACTTTTAAAAACTTTTTCATATTAAAAAGTTTACAAAAGTCATTAAAACTCTAAATTGAATACATCCTCACAAACATTCCATAACTTCTATTAATATATTATCTATAAATTAGTGCATTGTAAAAATATTTTTAAAAAATATTGATGTCACAAAAATAGAGTATATTATTCATAAAGAAAATATAATCAATTTTTATAAATATAACCAATAAAAATATTTCTTGAACTAATGAAACAACTAATGTTAAGTAATGTAATTATCAAAATGTTTAGAATGAAAAAGTACAAATTTTCCTTCAAAAAAAAGTACGAATTAAAATATTCATCTTGTTAGTACAATTATCTTTGATTGGCATTGATTTTGCCTTGTTGGGTGTCTCTCCACATAAAATGTACGAATTAAAATATGCATAATTTCCATTAACTTTATTTTTACCTTTACTCTTTTCTTGATGAATATCTTCCATTTATAATTACTATAAAATAAATAAAGAATCTCTTAAAAAATTCAAATATATATAAATTAATAGTTAATAAACATACAATTATATAAAATTATAAACATATTAATTAAATAAAATTTAAAAATTATAAATTAAAAAATTTGCTGCACTTGCAGCAAATATTTTTGCTGCGAACAGCAGCAATCTTGCTGCAACAGCAAGCTGCTGTTGTTCACAGCAATTATTTTGTTGCGATGGCAACAAAAAATTTGCTTGAACATTAAAAAAAAAAAAAAGTATTTATGAGAGATTTGAAACGTACCGTAAAATTGATGAAAAATTTGCCTAGTTTAGATTGAGGAAAAAAAGTTTGTAGAGAATGTTGAAAAGTTTGGGGTTGGAGAGTTAAATATTACTTTAAGCACTAATTTTGTTGATTGAAAAAGGAAAATGTTGACATGGACAATCAATTTTCTAAAAGAATATAAAAATGATAAAAAGAAAAATATAATGCCACATAAGTGAAGTGACATATAACTAACTTGAAGAACCAGTAGTGATTTTAGTATAATAACATGATTTTAACTTGTTTAATGGTGTGTTGTATGTGTATTTGGTGGTCTAATTGTATTCCTATGGGTGGTTTGATGATTTATTTGACTATTTTTTCTTAATAATTAAAAAAATGGAATGGATAAGCATGTATTAAGAATGATGCGAGATGCGTGGTTATGGTCCTATGCTTCTAGCTAGCCAGTTTAGTGCGGGGATTTTATAAAACGTGCCTATCAGTTTATGGCTTTTAATTTGCTTTAAGCACTGTCTACTTTACTCTAATTATTTATTGATGCAGACGGCCGCTTAAAGACGCTGATTAAGGAGTAGTGCTGCATGTCTCATGTTTATAATTACGCCATTATTAAGTGCTTAATTCTCTTTAATTTACAACCAACTAATTCCCCTATGTAATCATATGCATCTATCATTGTGTCACTCATTTTGTTATTACTCTTATCATACCCAATCTAGGCTGATTTAGCTTCCAGTAGCAACTACGAACTTGTAAACACCAGCACGGGAAATTTGTAAACACCCGCACAGGTTTAACTCATTGGTTACGTTCACTGAATTACCGTGAATTACATAATTTGTGAATCATTTATTTACATTGCTGGAGGAATTAAAATCAAATCTTACCAAGAAAATCTGTTGAGTTAGAATGTGGGAATTGAGATTCAACCTTTTAGGACAAGATTTTTTAATAAAAATAAAAATCTTACCAAGAAAATAGAGAGTATGCCCGTATGGACAACTTAATTGGGAAGAAAAATCATGGATCAAGTCTCACCAGTGGAATGTCCGAGCAACCTACCTCTCAAACTAAGGGCGCATATGAGCAAAAGCCTAATCTCTATGTTCGGACGCTAGGGCCTTGGGATTGGGATTCTAACATTTCGGAAGAAAGAAAACAGAGAGTGTTGTATAAGGTGGAATTAATTAAAAGTTAATGCAGTCACAGTTTTTTTTTGTTGGGTACAACTAATAGAGTGAAGTTAATTATCAGGGATTATATTAATTAACACTGAAATTTATGATATTAATTAATGATACCACTCCTGATCTAGCTTGTTTGTACTCTACTGGCCTGGGGGCAGTCTATGGATAACAACTAGTAGTGATATATATGCGCTACTGTTTTGAGACGTAACGGTCGACGCGGCTACCGACCCGACCCTCAGCCGTTGTGCGTTACGATCTCCCCCATTTCCATGGAAGACTCGCTGCTCTGCGACGCCGTCTTGTCTTCGCCGGCGTCCTCTTTGCTCTTCATATACATGCCGTAGACGTAGGAGCAAAATCCCCAGACGCAGAGCGCGGTGGAGACGGCCTTGGAGCCGCCGAAATGGTCGCGGTAGACGAGGACGCCGCCGAGGACGTTGACGGTCATGAGAGCCGTCATGCAGATCCCGCCGGTGAGGGACGTGGTGAGGAACACCATCCCGGCGGTGCCCATGAAGCAGAGCTGCCACGTCACCAGGTTGAACGCCACCGTGAGGCAGTAAGCCCTGGGCCCCAGGTCGAATTCCCGCTCCATCTCCGCCTTCATTTCCCCGAACCCGCCGCTGGCCGCCATCCCCACCACGGAAAACGCGGTGGCGGCCACCTCCATCACCAGCTGCATTTCCACCACCATGGCGTAGCAGTAGACCTTCGCGTAAACCCTCTCCATTACCGGCAAATAGAGGGCGAACAGCAGCCCGGCCCCGACCGTTGAGAAGAACCCGAAGAAAAACTTGGCCCGAGTCAGGCCCTCGGGCTTGTCATGGCCCGAACTCAGAGCCAGCAAAACAGAACTCAGAGTTAAAAGGATAACACAGTTAAGGTTGGCGAATGTGACTTTCTGTTTCACGATAATCATGGAAGTGATGAGAGTGAAGACAAGCTGAGTAGAGAGAAGCAAGGAGTTTGTTGAAACGGGGAGATAAGAATTCCCCCACGAAAACAGGAGGTTGTTGAGGCCTAACAAGAACCCGATAATCACGGACACCACGAAAATCTGCGAGGTAAACCGGGAAAACGGCCGGCGTTGAGTGGACTGAAAAACATAGTAAGGGAGGAAGACGGCGGGGAGGAGGAGAGGGAATCCGGCGGACTGGACCAAAGTGGACACCCACCTGCTAGAGCCCTTGTGGATGAAATAGAACTTTGAAAGGAGGCTAGAAGACACCGACCCCACAAACAGAAACATGTAATTGATTCCTAGGAGAAGGAGGTAGCGTTTGCTCCCTCTTCTTCTGTCTCCAACTTCATGCATTGGGTCGGTTGATGTCTTCTCGCCGCCGGCAAAGTGGAGCAAGAATTTATTGCTTTCTTGCCGGCGGTGAGAGTCGGAAGAGGGCAGTGGTGGTTGTTTAGGCGGCGCTGCAACAGAGAAAGCCATTAAAGATCAGAGTGAGGAGAATCTGATGGATGGATGCTGGCAGCTGGCGAGACTATGTGATATATATCTTCCTATAATCTATATATATATAGAGAGAGAGACGGAATTTTAGGTCCTATTTCTATTTCCGAAATTCTTTTTATTTTGACGGAATTTTTAGTTTAGTTTAAAATAAAAATAAAAATAAAAATAAAAAACTTTGGTGATCAGAGGCTCTCAATTTTGCCAAACTAATTCTAAGGGCACAGGACACAGGATTCCGTCATTAAAGTCATTGCAGGGTAAATTGCGAGTCGCACAATCAACTCACCGGTCAAATTCTAGTTTCATATATGTACAAGAAAAACTTACAAGTTACTTAACACGTTTATGACTCTTTTAAATGGGAAGTCACAGAATTTTAATGTATATTTCATTAGGTATTATATATATACACACACGAAGAATCTCAATATTTTAACTACATCAATCCGCCATCGGCCCACCTAAAGTAGAGTTACATGAATGACGGGGCCAGGAGAGGGGCCCACGAGTCAAGGTCAAAGCTAGAGACAAATGTCATTGTTTATGGAACACAGGTGTCACAGAGTGATAGAAGCAATTGAATAGTAGAGATTTTGTGAACATTGGACACTGAACACTAATTCTCCAAATTAAGAGAGATTGTTGGGTCACTGTAATTAATTTTAAAATAATCTTATCATATTATGAGAGATTTCGTCTTTTGAGAATAAAGAATTGAGGGGTGGTGAGCATAAATTTAAGAGATAGAGTTATGTTGTATCAAATATGATCTCATCAATCTTAATTGAATTGAAGTAATTGCTTATTTGACTTTTTGTCTGCTTGCATTTAACACTATAAGTGAGTGCGTTTCCCTCTTTCATGCTACCGTTACACGATTTTACTCTCTTATTATTGTAATTCATCTATAAATATTGATAATGATAGTGTAAGATATATTATATTCTATTGAATACCAACTACGAATCCCCCTCTTGATTATTAAATCGTTTGAGGAAATATGAATATTGGATACCATGATTTTCTTTTACAAATTTTGGATTTTCAAATTTACATTTTTTTTTAATTTAAAAATTCATATGCAGAAAATATGAAATGTGTTTATTTTTATTGATGGCAATTTAAAATATTACGGAGTATTTAATTTTTTAAATTTACCTGCTAGACCCGCCAATCTACCTTGCAAATTTTCTCTTGAATTTTGAATATTCACAATTTATATATTAAATGTTCATAATTTACTTTTAAAAAATTCACAATTTGTACGCTACAATCATACAATGTACGTTAACATACACAATTTTTGTGTTTTGACTTACAAACAATTTATATTTTAGAAATTTACAATTTCACAATAAAAATATACATTTTAGAACGAACGTCCTGCCGTCCACCTTACAAGGTGTATCCTCATTCATGATATAACAACTCAATTTACCTGGGGTGGGCTAGATCCTAAAAATATCAACCCACAAACTGACCGGCCAAAGATCACAAAGTATTTGACTTTGGTTGACACCCCTATTCCATTTACTTTCACAATCCAATGCCTTTTTAGAAATAATTTGCTAAGCTCTGTCAACTATACTTTCACAATCAAATGCCTTTTTAGAAATAATTATATATATGTGTACATACACACACACAAATAAATAAATATAAAATTTGCTCTATCGAACGGATGAATTAATTGAATATAATGATATTGTACGTATTTGGACTACCCAACTACTAGCAGTTCAACAGTTGACTCTAATCTATCGAGTAGATGCATGAATGAAATGAGTTAACTACTCTATTGAACAAATGCCTGTTTTGACGGTGTTGAATAGAACAATATCATATCGTACTTAGATTGTCCATATACTAGCAACTCAAAAGTTGATTATATGTTATATATCGAATAAATTAAATACATGAATCAGAAGAGGTAATATTATCAAACATATACATAAATTGATCGAATAGTGTGATTTCATACTTGAATTACGCAAATACGAACAACTCAAAAAGTTAACTTTACTCCATCAAACATATGTATGAATTAAATGAATTAACTCGATTAAACAAATACATGGATTAAATGAGAGATCACATAATTAAATAATTCAAATACTTACCTCAATTTTATCAAACATTTATATGAATTGGACAAACTCATACTTGGATTAGCCAGACCGCTACTTTGGCTTTTTTCTTTTCTTTTTTTTTTTCTTTGGTTCCCTCTGCAAGATTAATTTTGATTCTAATCTCTATTACTGCAATAGCTATATCATAGATCCGAGTCCACCTTACAATGATGTGGACTCATCACAATTTATATACTGAATGTTCACAGTTCAAATTGTGAATAGTTCAATGATTCAGTATGTAAATTGTGAATATTTAGTTGTGAACATTCAGTATATAAATTGTGAATATTCAATATATAAATTGTATATTTTGTACTCGGGTCCCCCATGCAAGGTGGACCCGTGTCTATATAACAATTTGCACTATTAGTGTGATTTGGCCAGTGTGTCTATAACTACTATTGTTATTTGTGTAACACTTGTGTGAGACGTCTCATGAGTTTCAATCTGTGAGGCGGGTGAGTCGGATCATTGATTAATGAATCAGATCGTTAACTACATTAATAAAATATTCGACTCGTCTCACGTATTAAGACTTGTGAGACAGTCTCACACAGGTTGTTGCCTTGTTGTTTTTGGCTTTCATCTCCCTTGCAACTCAATATATATATATATATTCAATGCTCAAGCATAATTGCACTATAGGAACCTAGATCTGTCAAACTTCATTTCCATTTGTCAGTAACAAAAATTTTATCAAAAAAATAAAAATAAAAATTCTTCAATTCTTTTTTTTTTTTTAATGTCTTATTCAATTTCACTGCGTCAAATTAATTTCTACTCTGTATTAATTATTATGTCTATCTATTTAAAATCTCAAGTATTTCATGAAATTTTGGATGGTGTGGGAGGGCAAGCCAATCCATACACTCAGTTCATAATTACTTGAAAAATAGTAAATGGCAATATCAAAAATGAGGATTAGAGTTTATTGAAATACTTGCCCACGACAAAATTTTCTTGTTCCNTAAAATTTGCTCTATCGAACGGATGAATTAATTGAATATAATGATATTGTACGTATTTGGACTACCCAACTACTAGCAGTTCAACAGTTGACTCTAATCTATCGAGTAGATGCATGAATGAAATGAGTTAACTACTCTATTGAACAAATGCCTGTTTTGACGGTGTTGAATAGAACAATATCATATCGTACTTAGATTGTCCATATACTAGCAACTCAAAAGTTGATTATATGTTATATATCGAATAAATTAAATACATGAATCAGAAGAGGTAATATTATCAAACATATACATAAATTGATCGAATAGTGTGATTTCATACTTGAATTACGCAAATACGAACAACTCAAAAAGTTAACTTTACTCCATCAAACATATGTATGAATTAAATGAATTAACTCGATTAAACAAATACATGGATTAAATGAGAGATCACATAATTAAATAATTCAAATACTTACCTCAATTTTATCAAACATTTATATGAATTGGACAAACTCATACTTGGATTAGCCAGACCGCTACTTTGGCTTTTTTCTTTTCTTTTTTTTTTTCTTTGGTTCCCTCTGCAAGATTAATTTTGATTCTAATCTCTATTACTGCAATAGCTATATCATAGATCCGAGTCCACCTTACAATGATGTGGACTCATCACAATTTATATACTGAATGTTCACAGTTCAAATTGTGAATAGTTCAATGATTCAGTATGTAAATTGTGAATATTTAGTTGTGAACATTCAGTATATAAATTGTGAATATTCAATATATAAATTGTATATTTTGTACTCGGGTCCCCCATGCAAGGTGGACCCGTGTCTATATAACAATTTGCACTATTAGTGTGATTTGGCCAGTGTGTCTATAACTACTATTGTTATTTGTGTAACACTTGTGTGAGACGTCTCATGAGTTTCAATCTGTGAGGCGGGTGAGTCGGATCATTGATTAATGAACAATTTTAGTTATCTTAAAAACTTATGGAATGCTTTGCCACCTGCTCGTCATATACATGATTAGTTCGTCTTTGTCTGTGACTGTGTGTTATCTTAATTGAAAAAATCTATTAGCAAACAAAAAAATGTGATTATTCTAAGTATTTTATTTTCTAGTGTAATGTGAGTTGATATATATATTGTATTGTATTCAATTTATAAGTAAACACAATGATGAACAATAAAATATTAAAATGAAATTTAAAAATTGAAAAATCTCAACCAAATTTATATTACTCCAATTCTCCATCAAAATATTGGACGTTTTTATATTATTATCTCAAACTTTACTAATGTACTCACGTAGATCAGAGGTCAATCTTTTTTAACATATAAAAAAGCTTTTGTGTCCATTACCCTTTTGATCGACGTGTGACATTACTAGACATCACTCCTACTACTGGTGGATTGAAAGGACTCCTCATATTAGACACCTCACAGTCAAAATTGTTCACATTTTCCACGAGACCTCTCATCTTTAGTTTGCTCTAAAAGTCTACTCTCAGAGTTTCAGACAGACAAAGTCCATAATTGACCGAGATTTTTTTTTTTTTTTACATCAAAGTTTGAAGTGTGAAAGTAAAATTGAGAGTAGAAAATAAGAGTACATATAATATTTCTTTTTATTTATACTATTTTACTACTTTTTACATCAAGTATAAGGGGTGTTTGATTTAATCGATGATATTTTATTATACCCTCATAAAATTTCTTAATTACATAGGTGGTGTTTATGCTTAACTTAATATCATTATTATTGTTAGGGACATATTAGTCTTTATATTCATAATTTCTCGTCATTCCAACCCATGTATATGCATGATATGGTTAATTGTATCATGTACTATGAGAACAAGTGTTGAGTACACATTATAGTCCAAATATCATACATAGTTATACCTTTACTTCCTATTATATAGTTCAATATGTTCACGGATAAGATTACGAATTTCGTTGGCTCAAATGGTTACCATTTATTTCTTAATTCTCTTTTCAAAATATTTTTAAGAAAAAAAAAGACCTCTAAATTATTTCTTTCATTGTTCCGAACATGCTAATATTGACACTAATGTTATTTAAATGTAAATCATTGTTCAAACAACTATTTAGAGTTCTTAGAGCTCTTCATCATAAGGTTTTTAGTATAAAATTTATTGATATTATTTTGTAATACTCGTTTTTAAACGTGTTTATTTCATTTTATTTTTTATTATTGTATAAATGTTTGTCATGACTTTTCTTTATCTAATTAACTCACGCATAATGAATGAACGTACTTTCAGATATGAAGTATTGCACCAACTCTTTTGTGACGTTTCTTTATCTAGTTAACTCACGGATAATCAATGATTGTAAATTTACTACCCTTTCTAGAATTTATAGATTATTATTGCTATGAATCTTTTTGACTTTTCTTTATATCTAGTTAACTCACAGATATTCAATGAATACACATTTTTTCTTTTTTTTTTGAACTTTTTAAGTAATAGTGTCATTCACATTCTTGACTGAAAATTTTAATTTAAAGTGGATTTAAGAGAAAGATATTATTTTACTTGTAAAATCAATGAAAAATATATTTACATGGTCATAAAAGCAACAAAGCTATCAAAGCTACGGGCAACCTCAATCATGTTTGTGAAGTGTGAACCAGAAATCCAGAATGCATGTACAATCGAATTGTACGTGTTGTTATTATTATTATTTAGTGAAATAAAGTATAACAATATTCATTAATACTACATATATAATTACAAATGTACAACTAATAATTTTTTCAAGCTAATGAAATTAATTAAAATGAAAATAATTAATTACGATAAATGATGATGAACATGAAAATAGGAAAATAACTATATTGATATTGAGTGTTTGTTATAATTAGAGAGTCCTGTGACTCCGTCAATACAAAACTTCGAGTATATATATATATATATATATATATATATATATATATATATATATATATATATATATATATATATATATATATATATATATAGGGTCATGTTCAGGTGTGGCCGCGCCCTTACGTGCGGCCGTGCGGTTTACACCACTCAATGTTAAGAAATGCACCACTCATGTTACGAAATACACCACTCATACATTGAGTGGTGTGTTTCTTAATATGAAATACACACTCAATGTTATTGAGTGGTGCATTTCGTACTATTGAGTGGTGCATTTCTTAACATTGAGTGGTGTAAACCGCACGGCCGCACGTAAGGGCGCGGCCACATTTGAATAAAATTCTATATATATATATATATATATATATATATATATATATGTATGTATATATATATATAAAAGATCAAATGCGAAGGATGTCTTAGGTGAAAAATAGAGTTAAATCTCAACCATTGATTTCGTCCAGATCTAGTGTCAAGAGTAAAGAATTTTTATTTTTATTTTTTTAAAAAAGAGGTAGCATTATTGTAATTTAGTGTAAGTAAGTTCATTCAGTAGTACTAAAAAAAAATTCTTTTTTTTTTTCTTTGGGTGCATTATTTTTTCTTCGTTGGGTGCATACTGTTCCTTTTTCGAGTGCATATTTTGTCTCTTCAAAGTGCAAATCTAGGGTTCAAAATGAAGCAACTTAAAAAAAAAATACAGTGGCATTATGGTAATTTCGTGTAAGTTAATTTTTTTTGTCTTCTAGTGTACATTGTCCTTCTTCAGAGCACATTATTATGCCTTCCAGAGCACAATGTTGTACCCTCATAGTGAATATTGTTTGTAGTAGAGTGCATATTGATAGGCTTTCTTAAGCACACTGTTTAGCCTTCCAGAGCACATTGTTGTGTATCCCAGTTTTTAGATCATGGGTGCTATATATATTGACAGTGTAATTGGGTACCCGACCCGAAACCGTTGTCATGACCAAGACAGTTGCCGTTCAAACTACCCAAGACACCTCACTCCTCAGCATCAATGCGCAACGGTCCAACTCCTCAGCATTGATGGCCAACGTTCAGCTCCTCAGCATTGATGACAGACGTTCAGCTCCTCAGCAATCAACACCTCGGGTATTGATGTCCAACGGTCACTGAACTGAAAGGAATAAAAAGGCTCACAACCACATAGTGAGGGGGGACACTTCTTACGACACTTGAACTTAGACAATACATATTGAACTCACTTGTACACTGAGCACTGCACTCAAACACTGTACCATCTTACTTCAATAATACTCAGATTACATACCCGGTAACACATTATTACCGTCATTGGTGCTTTCATTGAGAGCCGAGATCAGATCTCAGGCTAAAATCACAAAATAAAAAAACCACTCAGTTCATCTCATCACTATCAATGGCATCTGAATCCAGCAGCTCGCACACACCTAGTCAGGTGAACAAGGGTCACCCCTCGGGTGATCTTCGTGAGCAGCTCAACAGTAACCATGGAGGTGACCTTCGCAGCCAACTCAACAACAACAACTGCAGAGAAGGTGACCTCCGTACCCAACTCAACGACAACCAGGGTGGTGGCCGTACTCCCCTCCCGGCAACTGCTGCACCCGCCCAGGTGGTGGACCTTTAGGCAGCAGCGCAGGTCATCCAACAGGCGGCGGCGACGATGGCCCAACTAGTCGCAGGCATGCAAGGCCAGATCTTACCGCCACCACCCCCTCTGGAGGAAGAAGTGCAATCTCCGAGGCAAAACAGAACTCAACGACAGGAAGGTGGAACTCAACCAGTTTCCAGATCTGTTCGAGAACGACCGGCGACTTCTAGATCTATCCGAGATCGACTGGGGGTGCAAGGATCCTCAAATAGAGGTCCCCGTGCCCAAGCAGGAAAGGCAGTAACCAAACAACCATCCGGAGAAAGGATGGGCGAATCTGGTGGATTGGCTCCGCGTCACTCCACTAGACACAAAACACTACAGGAAGGCCTGGTGGAAAGACTCCAAAGGCATATAGATGATTTGGAAAAGAAAGTAGAAGCGGGAGAACACTCACCAGAATCGGAGGTAAGAATGGCCGCTCCATTCTCCCCTGACATAATGGAAGTTCCTCTTCCAAAAGACTTTCGACTACCCACCATCAAGGCCTACACTGGCACTTCAGATCCGCGTACCCATATGACAAGATACAAGGCAGCCATGGTCATGATTGGGGAAAGCGATGCCATAATGTGCACAGCGTTCTTGTCCACTTTGGACGGGACTGCTCAAGATTGGTTTAACACAATCCCAGACGGATCAGTTCAGACTTTTGCAGAGTTATCCAAAAGTTTCTTGTCTTATTTCTCCGGGAGTATACAACATAAGAAACCATTCTCACATCTCGGTGGGGTAAAGCAGGATAAGGGAGAAAGCCTGCGAGACTTCTTAAGCAAATGGAAAAAAGAAGTCAACAACGTATATGACTTCGATTCGAAGGCAGCAATTCTCATCTTCATCCAAGCACTGAGGTTAGGCGATTTCCACAAACAACTGAACACCCACCACCCACGCTCTTATGAAGAACTCATGAGAACGGCCAACCGGTACGCAGACGCAGAAGAGGCTGACAGGAGAAAGAAGGATGAGGAGGAAGGACGAAAGAGTGAGCGACCTGATAAAGCTGGTCCGCCCAGCCAGGCACCACGACCAAACCAACCACCCTCAATGAAGGGAAGAGATGAGCGACCTCGTCTCGCCCCACCGCGGCACTTAACACCGCTCACTCACCCGGTTAGCGTGATTCTAAATCACGCTGAGGAAATGGGAATGGTGCATTTTCCCTCAGCACCAGCATTCGTTGAGTGTCCGGGACTGTACCCAAGACACCTCACTCCTCAGCATCAATGCGCAACGGTCCAACTCCTCAGCATTGATGGCCAACGTTCAGCTCCTCAGCATTGATGACAGACGTTCAGCTCCTCAGCATTCAACACTCGGGTATTGATGTCCAACGGTCACTGAACTGAAAGGAATAAAAAGGCTCACAACCACATAGTGAGGGGGGACACTTCTTACGACACTTGAACTTAGACAATACATACTGAACTCACTTGTACACTGAGCACTGCACTCAAACACTGTACCATCTTACTTCAATAATACTCAGATTACATACCCGGTAACACATTATTACCGTCATATATATAAAGGGAATTGATCATGAATGAATCACTATTACTAGTTTTATCATGCATTAAATTTAGTCTTTTCAATAATTCTTTAATTTTTTTCTACTTATAGTGCACATTTTTGTCTTTCCAGAGTTTCAGTGCACATTGTCCCTTCTTCTAGAGCACATTGTTGTGCCTTCCAGAGCAATTTTTTTTTTTTAAATCGTAGGTGACAAACTTTTTATTAAAGGATCAATTAATCTTGATCACTAATAACTAATTTGAGTTGATATTATTTGCTGTTTATTACTTACGGTCGTTTATGATTTGTGTTGAAGATCCCATATTAAATTTAAAATTTTCAATAATTATGCCTTCAGTGCACATTTTTTTTGTCTTCAAGAACGCATTGTTATGCGTCCATAGCACATTATTGTGCCTTCCAGAGCACATTGTTTGAAGTTCGTAGGTGGCGAATTATTTTTTGATCTAGGGCTGAGATTCATTCTCATTTCTCACATGAGACACCCATCTCACTTGAACCATCCATATATATATATATATATATATATATATATATTATAGGAATCTATTCAGGTGAGGATTAGCATATTATAGAGGTCTATGAGGTCAAATAGTGATCGCTAGACTAGGATATTGATTGTAAGATTGATGTCTTTCTTTTTTCTTTTTGATTTATTTATTGATTGGGCGCCATTTTTAGAAGCTAGAGGGCATTTGGGTCTTTTATTGCAGCGTTTTAATTATGGTAGATTTCAAACATTGTTTAATTTTGTATTAATTGATCAGTTTCTTTTTATTTCCCTGACTATTTGGATTCTTGCCGCTCTGTCCTAGGTATTATTGTGTGGTGTTTTGCGTCGGTGGCTTTTCGTTTCTTCACGCTTCAGTTTCGCGTATTGGTTTTCTTCACTGGACGGTCGGGAGTGCGGAGTTGTGAGGGACGACGACGGTTGCTTTTCTTTTCTTCACGCGTGAGTTCCGAGTTTTGTTGTTCTTCACTGGACAGTCGGGAGGGCGGAGTTGCGAGGTTTAATACTTTCATCACAATCAGGTATACATTCGTCTTCCCCTACTTCGTGTTTATCAACCTCGCACTCTTCACCCACACGCGCATCAACATTGATGTCTACTTCATCTGTCACACATTTAATCAAATACGGCACATACTTTTTCTTAGTTTGTAACTAATTACAATAAAACAGCCTTTTCCATTTACTATTTCACATACTATGTAGAAAAAATAAAACCATTAACAACCAATAGATTAATATGTTAGGCTTCGTGAATCATTATATGTCATTGTTGAATCCAAAAAACCCATAAAAAAACACATTCATTCCGTTGTATGCTTTCAAATGTCTAATTTCAGTAGTCAACACAATTAATAGAAATAGAAAA
>CP025659.1:10317794-10334374 GCA_003576665.1 Ipomoea trifida | reverse complement strand
ATGTTACCCTGTATTCATTTAACCCCCTTTTCACACAAATTCATGCTATTTTACAACAATATATTACGTCTCAAATACTAATCTTGCATTTTTATTATCATTACGGAGCACATCAATCTCATCTTTTTTATACTACCCACAGTATGGTTTCTCAAACTCACCACTATGGCTGACATATGCAAAAGCACAAACTTTCATCAACTTCATCTTTTAGCAATTATGGAATAACAAAGTAATACCCAAAATGCCAAATACCTTGTAATCTAGTGGCACCCGGTGTCCCGGTTTATACTCTCACATGGATGATGGGAGGCAATTGCCCTTCAGTAGGTTGAGAAAGTAGCAACCGTGGGAAAGGTTTGCTCGGAAATCACCTCCATGCACCTCCATATCTGTCATGGCAGAATTACACTCCATGTAACACACCCTTCATTCCATAATTAAAGCAAAGCCTTGTTAACACACGCTTCATTCCATAATTAAAGTGATCATCAAATGCCATCTTTACCACCCCAAAACTCTCTTATTTACCCTTATTTAATTTGACTACAATCTAGGGTAATATATGATCTTGTGGACCTTGTGGTCCAGTGGCATCAAACTTTTCCCTTTATACGGAGGTGGTGGGTTCGAGCCTCAGTGGAGACGATACTGACTCTTGTGCTTCAATAGGTTGAGAAAGTGGAGTTAGTAATATTCAAAAAAAAATCTGCCTTTTATTCCTTAATATTGGATGACTGAGATTACACCTCTTTGACCTCAAAATAAGTTGTCTTTAAGTTGTCTTTGTTAATATTATTAATAGAGATTACCGTTAAATATTCTCTTCTCCGTTAATATTCCGTTAACTTTTAACTTACCCATTAATTTCTATAAGAAAGGTCTTAGGTTCGAACCTCATCTCAATCAAATTTGACATAATTAAGTTTCTCACTCTATTTTACTCTTATTAAATTAAATAAATTAGTAGCTACAACAAAAAATGATACATATGTATTTCTTTAATTTAGAATTATGTGTCTACAATACCTTTATTTGAAAAAATTATTCATTATCAAAAATTAATTTCATTAGTGTTATAATTATTTATTTAGTGTGGACATTATGAGTGGATTATATAACTGTTGTAACGGCCATTGTATTTATGTGTCCATTATTTCTTTCGGTTACATCTGTAATTATATAAACATCCCTTGTACTATGAAGACTGATGAATAAGAATGCTTCCCTTGTCTCCTTGTCTACATTCCCTTTGTTATAGTAGTTTATACATCATTGCAATTTACCCTTCACGGTTAGGAGCTAAAGGGCAACGGGCACAACAAAATCTTTTCCAACAATTAGTTATATTGTCTTTATTTTCTCTCATGCAAAGATTCTTTACATTCAAATTTATCAATTGATATTCATTACATTGTCCATTATCTTATTTTTACGATATCTTGTAATTAAATATCAAAGTTATAGTACAAAATAATGTTATATATTTATTTACAAGTATTTTATTAATACTATGAATTTTTTTTTAAAATAATTGAACTAATTATATTAACTACTGGGATTGGTTGACAAAGAGAGTACTCAAATAATAACCCAACAAATTGAAGCGGACTCACTCTATTTTACTCTTATTGAATTAAATAAATTAGTAGTTAACCAAAAAAATGATACATATGTATTTCTTTAATACCATGAAAAAAATAAAAAAGAATATTTGAAACCAATCATATTAACTACTTGGGGGATTTGTTGACAATGAAAGTACTCAAATAACCCATTACCAGCAAATTGAACGAGAAACTACATTTTAATATCTTTGGAATACATAATATTTTAAATTTTCAAATTTTATTAATTTATTTAATCTTTTTTCTTAAACTATGGATTTCTTTATCAACAATAACTCATTCAACAATAATGGTTGAACCAAATGAACCCCAAGCAGAACACCTAAAGGAAAGTCCATAGCTCCTATATCATAATCTCATTGCATGACGTTGTCATCTATGCTACCAACAATAACCGAATTGCAAATAACACACTACCAACAAAAAGGAAGAGAACAAATAGTAAAGATGAAGACAATAGCAATGTTACTCAAAAGAGAATTAAGAACACTTAGAAAAATTCAAATTAAAAGTAGTATTTATTTAGACTATCATTTTTAGACCAAATATTTAGACTATCGATTTTACAAGGTTGCAAACATTTATTTTAGTAATAATTATAATGAATTTTCTATATTATCTTGGATTCATATACTTTGAGTTAGATATTTAAATAAAAAAATTCGACAATTACCCATGTATAAACTTCTCCTATATAATCTTGCATTGATATACTTTCAAATATTTATTTAAATATAAACATTGGGCATTAACCCATGCGCGCAATGCGCGTATAAAACTAGTATATATATATATATATATATATATATATATATCCCAAAACAAGCGGCGGTACGGTGGTCTCAATTACTCCATCACAAATGTAGATACAATGGTCCATGTTATTAAAGTAACAATAAAGTCATTTACTCTCCCTGTTGCATGATGTCATAATAATAAATACTGTTTTTTTTTGAAAAATAATAAATACTGTTAAAAACTTAATTACCCTAGCTATAATAACTTTTTAAACAACAACATATTTTTTTTTAAACAACAACATATATTTTATACAAAGAATAATAAATAAATAAATACATAAGATGCATAAAATTATCCTGATACAATTTATTATTAGCAATGCTATTGGACCTCATTCAAAAGAGGATACAAAAAACTATATTTCACATTATATAATTCCACTTTTGTAAATAAAAATCTTACATGACAATAATGCTTATTTTTCTTTGGCGTAATTTATGATTTAAATCATTTTATAGGAACGTAAAGGGTTCATAATAGAAACACTTGGACCTTGGATAAGTTAATTTGGACATTAAAGCACTCATTCCGTAATATTTTTAATCATGATATAATTAATATTTATGTGCTAACTACTATGTATGTAGTGTAATGATGATAAATTATTGTGTGGACCATGGTCCATATAGTGTTGTGCGGATTATAACAAAAAGTATATTTTTAATATACTAAAAGTATATTATTAATGTACTGAATGTACATTATACAAAATAATGTACTTTCTCTGAATATAATGTACATTTTTAACATACTTAAACTATATTATTTGTATACTGAATGTACATTATTTGATAGTATGGTTCACACAGTTGTGTAAACCATAGTCTACACAATAATGATTGTGTAATGACACTTCTGTTATCATTTTAAATGGCTGGTCAAAGGATTGAGCTCCGGTGGTGGGCTAACGATTCTTTGAGCTGAAAAAGTTTGAGAATGTATAGAACAAATACTACATACTACATTGTAAATAATCATGAATGTTTTACTGAAAATTAATAGTTATGTATATTAAAAATATATTTATTTATATTTATATTTATATTTTTTATATTTGCACATTTTCTCCACATATTTTGCTTTTTATATATTTCAAAAAAAATCATTTCACTTTTTTTTTTCACAATTTATCATTCAAAAATAAACTGAGTTACCATGCAGACTTTTCTATTTCATGTTTTCTGTTATCATGCAACATATATAGGCTCATAGCAAAGAGAGTAATAAATACTTTGGTAGATTTTTCTGCCTTTTGACTACAATGGACTACGACTTTTCTAAGTGTTATTTTCGAAATTCAGAAAATGCCTTTCAAAAGTTATTTTTAAAATTTTCTTGTATTTGGAGTTTGGACATTCAAAGGAAATATAGTCAAACAAAAACATTCATTATTATAAACGAAAAAAAAAAACCCAATTCGACTAAATTTTTTTTTTTTTCAAGATTTTTAGTCGGAAGACATTTTTCAAATTCTTTATTTTCATGTCTCTCTCTTCTCTCTCATGTCTCTTAAAGCTAGTTTCCGGATTATTATTACGTTGTGTACCACCACTACCATCACCACTACTACTACTACTACTACTAATTATTATTATTATTATTATTATTATTATTATTATTATTATTATTATTATTACAAATAATATTTTTATTTAATTTTTTAGAAAATTAACCAAACGTAAAAATGTAATTTATTAACTTTTAACCATAAACAAAGTTTTCTCACCTTCAGCCAAACACTAAAAAAAGTAAAATATTTTCCTGAAAATGAGTCATTTTTTAAAAATTATTTTATGAAAAACATGTTCATGTTTCCAAACGGACCCTAACAAGGCATTTGGTTGGAAGTAACCTAACAAATCATGTTTCTAAACCGACCCTAAATTGATATACTTGTTTCATTTTATAAATTCGATTCTGTTATATTGAGCTAAAACTCTGAAAGCTTAATTATAAATTAAATTCAAGCTTTAACATTTAAAATAATTTTTTTTAAACTTACCAAAATAAAATATAGAATTCAATTTATATATTTACAAAACGTCCCCTCCTTATTATTTTTATTTTTTAAAAAGAAGCAAAAGTAAAGATATTTGAAATTTAAATATTAAATAATTGAACTGATTGTTCTTTTCTTTTTTTCACCAATTTTCATTAATATTCCTTGTCAATTTTAAATTAAATTTTTTATTTAATAAAAGCTCAATACAATTTTTTTTTTTTAAATATAGTGATCAGCAATGGGCTTGTCATGTTCGAACAAAGGAGAGATGGTTACCCAATCATTATTGCATGGATCATGGTCCACACAGCTGTGTGGACCATAAATAAAAGGTACATTATTTTTTTTACTAAAGGTGCATTATTTTTATACTAAAGGTATATTATTTTAGGGTACATTATTTTTGTACTGAAGGTACTGACTGATATATACTATTAAATAATGTACCTTCAGTACAAAAATAATGTACCTTCAGTATAAAAATAATGTACCTTTTATTTTTAGTCCACACAGCTGTGTGGACCATGGTCCATACAATAATTTGCCATGGTCACCACGTTAGCAAACACAAAATGGGCCTGCCAGCCCATCAGTCACAACGTATAAGTGGATAAGTAAGGTTCATTTTCCCTTTAAAATGACATTTATAAGTAGTTATAATAGTTTTACACGCGCGACTGATTTAATGCCCTATATTTGTAGTAAAATAAGTAATTCAAAGTATACTAATGTAATGTTATATAAGAGAAGTTCATTATAGATGATTTTAAAATTAATATTTAATTTACACTTTTCTAAAAACAATTATCAAAATACTTATTGTAGTGTTTCATGTGTAATTGCGTTATTGGTGCTAGTTTATAAAATGAAAATATTTGGTCTAATTAATTTTGTTACATTAAATAAATAAATGCATGGAATCCCTAAGTTGATACCCTTATACTAATATTTATAAAATTAACCCATTATTTATTAGCCATTGATCATCCTATATGGATGGATCAAATTAGTCCACACTTATCACGAGAAACTTAATTCTAATTTGATCATTATATATATATATATGTGTGTGTGTGTGTGTGTGGACTAATTTGATAAGTGTGTCTTTATTCTAGGCTGTTGACTTTGGCAAGATCAATGACTAAGATTTCACCATATTTTTTACTTGAGCCATATAACTGCACCTGATTTCCTGTGTATTATATATGTATGTGTGTGTGTGTATCAAATTAGTCCACACTTATCATAAGAAACTTAATTCTAATTTAAAAAAGTAACATTATAGTAATTTTGCCTTGGTTCAAAGCTTAAGGTGTGTAATTGTAAAGTTTAAGGTGCTTAAGTTCAAAGCTTAAGGTGCGTTAATTTTTATCTTAAGGTACGTTAGTGAGGGAATGCACAGCGGGTCCAACGTAACAGCCCCGTTGAGTAGTACCGTTAAACCAACGGGTCTGTTAATCTGAGCCTGTTGAGTAGTACTGTTAAGGTTCTTAAGTTTAAAAGGTTAAGATGCATCACTTTCTAGTTTAAGATGTATGAGTCTCAAACTTAAGGTGCGTATGTTTAAAGGTTAATGTGCGTAGTTTTATAGCTTAAGGTGCATCACTTTTCTAGTTGAAGATGCATCAGTTTAAAACTTAAGGTGCCTTATTTTATAGCTTAAGGTGCGTAGTTTTATAGCTTGAGGTGCATTAGTTTGAGCCAGTTCATCATATTCATTGAGTTCTAGGGAAGCGCATTTAAAAAAAAAAAATTAACCGTTGGTCTAGACTCTAAATTATATCAACAACTTAGATCTCACCCCATATTTCACCTGGAAGGTTCTTCCACACACACACTTAGAATCCCATGAGAACACACCACTAAGAGAAAACTAAGAACAAATCTCAGCTTTACATCTATAAAAATTTGACAGATCTGATTAGATTTAAAAAAAAAAAAAAAAGATGTGATGGCATTTTTGTAATTATCATCAGCTTGACCATGCAAACTTCAATACTTAAATATGCAATCTTTAACAACTAAATATGCAAACTTGATAAATTTTGTTAAATTAATGAAAAAGCTAAAATTTTAATCTAAATCGTAAATGCTAGACCTTAAGTAGTAAAAAGTGAACTACTAAACCAAATAAAACCAAAAACTCAGTTATAAACTCTAAAATCGAAACCCTAAGTACAATGCACTTTCTTATTTTTGCAATTGCATAGTAAAGTTGGTGATAATTACAAAAATGCCATCTCATTTTTTTTTTTAAAAAATTGATCTAGTGCGTTCAATTTTTCTAGATGTAAGGTTAAGATTGGTTCTTAGTTTTCTTCTAAGGACTTGCTCTCATATGATCCAATGCAGTGATAAGCTTTAGGTGTGGAGATGCGGTTTAAACAGCCCATGTTGAACTCAGATTAAAAAAATGTGGTGGAAATTTGATCTTTTTGCGTATTGGTCAAACTTAAGGTGCGTCGTTCTCCTTCTTAAGTTGGGTCGCTTTTCTTCTTAAGGAGAGTGGTTTCTATGCTTAAGGTGCGTTAGTTCTTCTACGGTGCATTTTTGTTGGAACTTTAAGGTGCATCAGTCTAAAACTTTATGTGCGCATATTTAATTCGTAAGGTGCGTCACTTTTCTAGTTTAAGATGCATTAATCTAAAGCTTTAGGTGTGTCTTTCCATAGCTTAAGGTGCATCATTTTCCTTTTTAAGGTGCGTATATTTAAAGCTTAAGGTGTGTAACATTTCTAGTTTAATATGTATCAGTTTAAACTTAAGGTGTGTTGTTTTATATCTTAAGGTGCATCAATTTGCCACAAAAAAACCATATACATGCATCATTCTAGTTCGTGTTTTTCTTTTAAAATAGTTTTCTAAGCTGTTGACCTGGATTAGATCAACGACTCATATTTCACCCCATTTTCACCTAGGAGAGCCTTCTCAGGTGAATCCTCTACTATATGTATGTGTGTGTGTGTGTGTTTGTGTGTGGAACTTTAATGAAGTAAGGACAATTTTATCTGAAAAAAATAATAGTATAATTATACCATTATAAAAATACATATAAAAAACATTAATACCATAATGACTTACATCGTTTCCAATAATGCAAAAGTGTAATTAAAATATTGAGTCTTATTTTAAATAATCAAAAGAAGATGAATTAAACAAAAAAAGAAGAAGAAGAAAAAAAAGAAAACTTAACCTAGATTTGTTTTTTAAAAAAATGCAAGAAAATGATTTTCAAGATTCTTTAATTATAATCTTTGATGCTCAACTTTGAATGCTACGTATATAGTCTGGCTAATTAGTAATTAATTGACTAATGTTTATTTTAATTTTATATTGGAGTGAATTCCATTTTTGGTCCTACTTTTATGGGCACGTTTCTAATTTTAGTCCGCCTTAGTTACTTTTGCCACATTGAGACCACATTTATTAAACGTGTTCCACATTTGGTCCAACGTTAGTTTTTCCGTCTAAGGGTCGTCTGTGGCATGGATATTTTCGTCTTTTTATGCCAATCTCGTGTCTTTACCCTTTATTCGCATCCGAGATTACGTTTGACTAAGGAAATGAGACAATTAAAACTAAAACCTAATAGCGAATCTGATTCAGACCAATATCGAAGCATCGAATTCGTCTTTCTTCCAAACAAATCTCACCAAAATCGAAGAAATTGGAAAGCTGAATCAACGAGAGGAGAAGCAAGGAAGATGGACAACAAAAACCTAGGTAAATCGAATTTCTGTATGTTTGCTACTATGTATTCTGAGTTTTGAGTTTATATAGTGAATAAAGTAACCTAGGTAAAGCATGTGCTAGATTTAAGTATTGTGTTTTGTGTCATTGTCCTTTGTTGTATGGAAAGGCTTGTACACACCTTTTTGGTGTTTTATGCTTTATTGATATAAATTTTGGGGACCATATGCAATTCGAATCTGGGTAAATGTTTTAGTTCATGTTCCGGGGACCACATGTTTTGTGGGGTAATGTGTTAGTTTATGCAATTCGAATTATATACACAATTATTAACAGGGGATTACATTTTCTGAGCAATGTATATAAATTCATGTTCTAGGGACCACATTGTGCTAAATTTTTTTTTTTGGTAGAAAATGTTAAAATTGTAATTAAGGTTGTCTATTTTTCCTTTTTTTTTTTCTTTCTGTGTATGGAAATGATACAAATACTTTTAGTCTGAAGTTAAGACATGGGGGTTGCCTAAAAAAATAATGGAATAGGATATGTTGGAGGGAGAACTGAATGTTATAATTTCGATATTGATTTGTGGGGAATGATAACTTTAAGGGAAACAATTGAGGAACTTGGATATAACATGTTAGATAAATTTAAATACTTCACACCTACTAATGGGGTCTTATTTGAATTACATAGTGATAGCTAGGGGTGAACAAAAAAACCAGACCAATCGAAAAACTGAAAACCAAAAATCAAACCTCCCGAATATTTCAGTTTTCGGTTCAGTTTCGGTTATTAAGGCAAAAAAATTTGGTTATTTTGGTTTTTCAATTTTTTCAAGAGAAAAATCGAAAACCGACCGAAAAACTGAAGGTTAATCTTATATATATAGACCCTGGTTGGAACCCTAGCTTCGGCGATAGATAGCTCCTTGGTTGAACTAGGCTCGTCATCTACGTTGGTGCTGCATTCTAGGGTCTTAGGTGAGAAATAGGATGAAATATAGACCATTAGATTTAATTTTGGTAAATGATCTCAGCCATTAAAATCAAAATTAGCGCATTACAAATAACTGTAATATGATTACTGATCGGGGTAAAATTGTCCAGCGAAAAACATAAAGTGAAGTCGATGAACGATTGGGGTATGATTAACGATCGGAATTCTGAGGGATCGATTGGTGGTTGCTGTAAAACAACTCAAGTTTCTAGGTTCTCAAGTTGATACTGATTTCTGTAGGGAATTGCGAGTATTGAGTTGTGCACAGCATAGGAGTGTCGTACTTCTGGTTGGTTTCTTCATCCAACAAAACATGAGATTATTAGTATAGAGCATAAAACTAATCTAAAAGATGGATGATAGCCTGGACTGTACAACTGAACAACATGCACTGTTAGTTGAGAAAATGTGCACTACTAGGCACACATATTTGCACTATACGGTTGAAAATTATGCACTGCAAGTATTTATGAAAAAATAGTGTGATTTGTGCATTTTTAGTTGATTAGCCACAAGAATGTGCACTGTTAGGGACAAATTTCTGCTCTGTATAGCACAAAAACATGCACTACAGAGCATAAACCTAAGCCATAAGATGGATAATAGCCTTAACTCTATGACTGAACAACTTGCAATGTTAATTAAGAAAATGTGCACTACTAGGCACAAAAACTTGCACTATATGGTTGAAAATTATGCACCGCAATGTCTATGCAATTCCATTTGGTATAGCCATAAGAAAGTGCACTGGTAGGCACACAAATGTGCTTTGTATGGCAAGAAAATTTGCACTATAAGCATAAAAATAACCTAAACCATATTTAATACCTTCAACTCTAAGAATAAACTATGTGAACTGTTAGTTTAGAATAGTTGCACTATTAGGTTTAAATATTTGCACTATATGAGTAAAAATCTTGCACTACATGTTATTATAAAAAAAATGTGAAAGCTATGCAACTTCACTTCATATAGGCAAAAGAAAGTGCACTTTTAGGCACAAAAATGTGCTCTGTATGGCAAGAAAATGATCACTATAAGCATAAAAATAACGTAAAACATGCTTAATACCTTCAACTCTAAGGATGAACTATGTGAATTGTTAGGTTAGAATAGTTGCACTGTTAGGTTTAAATATTTGCACTATATGAGTAAAAATCTTGCACTACATGTTATTATCAAGAAAATTGTGAGTTCTATGTAATTTCACTTGAAATAGACTTAAGAACGTGCACTTTTAAACACAAATGTGCTTTTTATGGCAAGAAAATGTGCACTTTAAGCATATAAATAACCTAAACCATGCTTAATACCTTCAACTCTAAGCATGAACTATTTGAACTGTTATGTTAAAATAGTTGCACTATTAGGTTTAAATATTTGCACTATTAGACACAAATATTTGCACTACTCGAGTGAAAATTATGCACTACAAGTAACTATGAAAAATAATATGATGTAATTACATTACTATCCTTAATGATGCGCGTGTATTGAAATCTAGAAGGCAATTTCATACATTGGATTGAATTAGATCTATGGCCATAATTTCATTCTATTTCTCACCTAAGGAACATAATGTACATGAGTCCCTTCCTATATATATATTATAGAGAGAGAGAGAGAACAAGGATCAAATGAGGACATATAGTTAGGTGAGGAGTTGTGGACTAATCTGAGCCTTATACACACACACACACACACACACACACACACATATATAATAATATAATATGCTATATGATATACACCCACACACATGCACTATTTTTTTGTTTTTATAAGTCGCCGCTTAGGCGCTAGTCTACTGCCCGCCTAGCGCTTACTGCAACCCTACTCCTCTCCTGACGTACCTGAGATCTAGTGGTCCTGCCACCAAATAGAACACGAAAAGTCTTAGGGGGCGAGTTATGGCCCCTCACAAACTCCATATGCCGTCCCGTAGACTCAAAACTAGTAACTCTACGTTGATCGAGTTCTCCGAGTGCATTTCGCCATCGAAGCTGCAGTGGGTTGGGCAGTTGGAGATACCATAGGAATAGAGACCTGATCAATGTTCATATGACACAATCTAGGAGTTGTAGAACTGGTGTCTGTAGACCCAACAATCCAAGAGTTGCAGAACTAGCATCACCCTGTGTAGAGCTATCCCCAACTGTGTAGGTGAAGTATATGATCCATCCTTATTCTAAACCTATGTGGGGGGTTTGAGCTTGTACCGGGGACAAAGTATCTTCATGTAATTGTTCCTGAGGTTCCTCTTGTAATTGTGCCTGAGGAACCCCTCCTTGACCAAGAACCTTCGCCAAATGATCATCCAAAGCTGCATCAAAGTCCTTGGTGTTAGCCCCTAAGCATCCTAAGTGTGGGCCTTAGTGCTGACTGGTTCTGAGCAGCTAGAAGTTGACTAGCACCACCTCCTAACCACGTATTACCACCACCTGAAGTTGGGTGTGCACGAGGAGCATAAGGAGGGTTCGGAGGACCTCCACCACCACCCCATATTGTTGCCTCCCAAACCTCTCTGGGAAACCGTAAAAACAAGTTAAGCGCCAGAGTGGTTTATCTACCAAAGTAACAACCACGTTAATATGATTCCTAGAATAACTTAGTAAAGAAGCCATGCCTAAAGCATGCCAAAAGAGAGCTAATCCTCCACCCAAACCAACTCTATTCACTGGAAGCAAACCTTCATATCCTAACCTTACTTTCAAACTCTCCAATTGTGTTGCCTGAGACTTAGTCTCCATGAGAAAAATAAAACTAGGTTGTTGATTAGACACAAAGCCCAATAGTTCTCGAACCTTCATATCCTAACCTTACTTTCAAACTCTCCAATTGTGTTGCCTGAGACTTAGTCTCCATGAGAAAAATAAAACTAGGTTGTTGATTAGACACAAAGCCCAATAGTTCTCGAACTTTCTGAGGGCCTCCACAGTTCTAGCTTAAAGTACTCATTAGACAGGGCGGGTCTGGACCTCCGCCAAACTCACGTTTTTTGAAACATCGGTCATATTCACATCAACCACAATCAACTGTCCCTCTGCCACAGAATCTTCACGACAACGTGTTAAATCATGAGTGTAAATCATTACAACTATAAATCATTATCATTATTTTAAACTTATATCAATGCAAATATTAATCTTTACTGCAATTTAAATATAAGATTGAAAATATATACCCTTAAATTCGAATAAAATAAATTATTTTAATTTTAAATTTTTTGAACTTAAATAAAAAAAATAAATTTAAAGATATCTACACTATGAAGATATTAAATTAAATAGAGCACTTCAATTCTATCTAATTAGAATAAATTCCACATCAATTTCTTACTTGAAATTTTCATTTTATTTTAATAGAATATAAAATTACTCTTACATAAAATATGTCAGTAATATGCATAGTCCAAATATAGTGTATACATGTCATCTAATATAGATATATGTAGAAGATATGTTGGTGGAAATCCTTGGAAAAATGAGAATAATAATAATCCTTATGGAAAAAGATTATTATCTTTGGAAAAACAAGAAGGACGAAAGGTAGAAGGACTGAGAGTAGGTTGGAAGTACGAGTCGAGTTGCACTCTCTCCTTAAAACCTTATTTACCACATCCCAAGGTGCTAGGAGTATTGTGGTCTAAGCTTCCCACGATAAAACGTACTACTATTTTAAGTATTGAGCTGCTTATAATACTACTACTCAACCAAGTATATATAGGAGGAGATGAATCAATAACATTAAACATGACATTTATATCTGGCTTAAAACCATATTGTAACCTTCAAAACAGTCGGCCACTACCAGGAGATTAATTCTGGATAATTTGAAGTTAATTTGTAACGTATTGAATTAATCCTCCAAACGGTCACTTACGGAAAGTGAATTGAATAGCCTGAGACATGAGTAGTTCGGAAAGTAACTATTGCGAAAGGTTACTCTGAGTTACGTGCGGAAGGTCAACCGTGGATCATAAATACCCAAACCGCGGAATGTGAACTTCCCATCCGCGGAACGTAAATGGAAAACTAATACAAACATTTGGCATAACTTAGCCCGCATACACGAGTCAAGCCTTTTCAAGCTCATTTTAGGATTTAATTTGCACCCCCTTACGCGTGAGAGAAAACCTCTATGCTATACAAGTAAAATATGCCTTAAAAAGGTTCTTGTACAAATAGTGGTGCAAACCCACTTTCCTAACCAATGTGGGACAAAAGCTACTTTAAAGCTTTTCCACATTCAATTTCTAACTCAAATAAGTCTACTTTGAGTACCAATTTCTCATTCACCCAATATCCATTTTGAGCGTACAATATATCAATCTCTTCATCTAACTATGAAGAATCCAAATCCACTTTGACCTGACCCAAATCCGAAGTGGACCCCACATATATTTGTACCACAAAATAGCCACTTAAAATGTCATTTTATGTTATTTTTTCAACAATCCCCCACATGAATTAAAATTGAATTTCTGGGTATTTTAAAATCCGAAACAACTGTGTTCAATGGTCAATCCCTACATAGGATAGGTAGGTGTTACCCTTTGAACCTTCCCTTATGAAAATATATTTACTCTACTGGATGTACGGTAGAATGCGATGTCTTTGAACCGACTATCATTTGTGTAAACGATGATATATCTCACACAGGAACCTTCCAACCACGCTCTGTTCTCATGACTGTTCCCGTTTTGATTGTGGGTCACCGTTCCTGGTTCTTCAAGAGTTTCTAAAGAATTGAGCCATGCTCAATTCTCCTTTGAAGCGACCTTCACTTCTCTCTCACATAAGTGATTCTTTCTTGAGTATCTCGCATACTCAAATATGTCAATCGAAATTTCTATTCATTAAAGCATCAACATGCTAACCTCGTACAAGAGTCACTGTTCTAACGAGGAGTGGTATGGACTCCGAGACCCCTACAGTGACACGATTCGTTCTATAATTTAGTCCTCCTATTGAACCTAGGTGCGAGCTAGGTTGGGTGTCCACTATAGAACATTTATACTAAGGGCTTTAGGCCCATTCCTCGTGTCAACTTCTCCACAACTTCTTTGCCTAACCCTTTGGTTAGCAGATACATTATATTGTCTTTTGACTTTACGTAGTCCACTAAGACTACACATGTTGTGAGAAGTTGTCTAATGGTATTATCTCTACGACGTAATTGTCTATACCTACCGTTATATATATGACTCTGTATTCTTCCAGTTGTGGCTTGACTATCACAATGCACACAAATTGGAGGTACATGTCTTTCCCAATTAGGAATATCCTCTAGAAAATGGTGTAGCCATCAGCCTCTTCACAACACTTGTCTAAGGCAATCATCTCATATTTCATTGTGGATTTGGCTATTACAGTTTGTTTGGAGGATTTCCATGTAACGGCTGCACCGGCTAGTGTAAACCATAACCACTCGTGTATAGTGCAGTCGCTATACCCTTCAAGTATAGCAGGATATCTAGTATATATAGTACAGTCTAAGGCCATGAGTATACCTTAAGTATCTCATAACCTTTACTATTGCCTTCCAGTGCATATCACCGGGGTAACTCACATACATACTGAGTTTACTAACCGCAAAGATAATATCCGGCCTAGTACAGCTCGTTAGATACATCAAAGTACCAATAACCCGAGCATATTCTACTTGAGAAATACACTCTCCGTGGTATTTGGTTAGATGACTGTTTATATCAAACAGTGTCTTAGCCAATTGATTATCATCCTTGTTAAATTTAGGATTTTATCAACATAATGAGATTGGCTAAACACGAGACCATCTAGTTTTCTAATGATCTTAATCTCGAGGATTAAATCACCCAAACCCATATTCTTCATGTCAAATCTCGCATTTAACATGTTTTTGGTAGACTTGATCATCTGATCATTACTACCAACTATGAGTATATCATTTACATATAAACAAAGAATGACATAACCATCTATCGTTTGCTTAACGTAGACACACTTTTCATTATCGTTTATTTTAAATGCATTGGTTAACATCGCATGGTCAAACTTCTCGCGCGATTGTTTAGGCGCTTGTTTTAAACCATATAACGATTTAACCAATTTACATACTTTCTTTTCTTAGCCCAGAAAGACGAACCCTTCGGGTTGTTCCATATAGATTTCTTCATCTAACTCGCCATTCAAGAAAGTTGTTTTCACATCCATTTGATGGACTTCCAAATTTTGCAACGCGGCTATGACAAGTATCATCCTTATGAAATTTATTCTTGTCACGGGAGAATATGTGTCGAAGTAATCAAGGCCCTTGCATTGCTTGTAACCCTTGATTACAAGCCTAGCCTTATACTTCTCGATGGAACCATCCAATTTCATCTTCTTTTTGAAGACCCACTTGGATCCTAAGGGTTTACTACCGGTAGGAAGATCAACAAGTTCCCAAGTGTGATTCTGCAGGATAGAATCTACTTCACTTTTAATAGCCTCTTTTCACATTAGTCCTTTCGTAGAGGTCACAACTTCTACGTATGTTCGAGGCTCATTTTCTATCAAACAAGTTAGAAAATCCGATTCATTTTCTATCAAACAAGTTAGAGTACTAGAATCATACTCTAACAAGTAATGAAGTAAGTTAGAAAATCAGAACCAAATGATTTTTCAATTCTTGCCCGCTTACTGCGTCTAGGCTCGAGCTCAGATTCTTTCACAGATTTCCCATTATTATTATCCGTAGTTTCGTCACGTCTATTTTGACGTACTTGGTCCCTCACTAGACCTACAAGGAAATACATTTTCAAAGAAAGATGCATTCCTTGATTCTATTATCGTGTTCTTATGTATGTCCGGATTATGGGACTCGTGTACTAAGAAATGATAAGCACTATTGTTATGTGCATAACCAATAAAGATACAATCCACTGTCTTTGGACCTATTTTTATTTTATTAGGTGTTGGCACCAAAACTTTGGCAAGACACCCCACACTTTGAGGTATTAGTAGGAAGGCTTCCTACCTTTCCACAACTCATAAGGGGTCTTATCGAGCTTCTTGCAGGGTACCTTATTTAAAAGGCAATTAGTTGTCAAAATCGCCTCACCCCACATATCTTGAGGTAGACCCAAACTAATAAGCATCGCATTCATCATCTCTTTCAACGTACGATTCTTTCATTTGGCAACACCATTCGATTGAGGTGCGTAAGGTGTCGTAAACTTGTGTATGATACCTACACTTGCATAGAAGTCACCGATTGGTGCTTCGTACTTACCACCTCTATCGCTTCTCACCTTTTTAATCTTTTGATTAAGTTGGTTTTCCACCTCATTCTTATAAAGAATGAAGTTTTCCAAGGCTTCATCTTTGCTTTTCAGCAAATACCCATAGCAAAACCATGTGCTATCATAGATAAACGTGATAAAATATTTATTTCCACCTCTCGTTTGTATCGATCTAAAATCACACAAATCACTATAGA
>CP025659.1:10246380-10304184 GCA_003576665.1 Ipomoea trifida | reverse complement strand
ATCAGACAGAGTAAGAAGTTACCTGCTAGATTGCATGATTATTATTGTCAGTCTATGATAAAGGGCAATCTGGATGTTAGAACATCCCCACATTCAATTGACAGGTTCATATCATATGCACACTTACCCCCTAGCCACAAGGCATGTGCCTCTTCTATTGCATCAACCTATGAGCCACAATCATCCAATGAAGCAGTTAAACATGAGCCATGGAGAAGGGCTATGAAGGCTGAAATTGAAGCCCTAATTGAGAACAAGACATGGATCCTGACAGACCTACCTATAGGGAAATCTCCAATTGGTTGCAAATGTGTATATAAAGTCAAGCACAAAGTAGATGGCTCAATAGAGAGATATAAGGCTAGATTGGTTGCAAAAGGATATACTCAACAGCTAGGGGTTGATTATATTGAGACATTCTCTCCTGTTGCAAGAATGACAATAATAAGAACTTTTTTGGCTGTGGCTGTTGCAAAAAGATGGGACATTCAGCAGCTAGATATTAACAATGCTTTCCTACATGGGGATTTGGAAGAAGAGGTTTACATGTCCGTAACCCTGGTTTTCAAAGCAACAGTCCTAATCAAGTTTGCAGACTACTTAGGTCCCTATATTGCCTTAAACAAGCTAGAAGACAATGGAATGCCAAACTGACAACTGCCTTACTAGCTATACTGGTTTTAAGCAGTCCACAGCAGACCCATCTTTGTTTACAAAATCATCATATACTTTCTTTATTGCTGCTCTTGTGTATGTTGATGACATTTTGGTTGCAGGAACAGATCCAAACATGATTAGCAGCTTGAAACAATCCCTGGATGAGTCTTTTAAAATCAAGGACTTGGGTCAGTTGAATTATTTTCTAGGCATTGAGGCATTCAGAACCCCAGCTGGGGTCAACCTATGCCATGGAGATATTACAAGAGAATGGTTTTTTGGACTCAAAACCAGCACACACACCTGCTACCCCTGGGCAGAAGTTGAGCAATTTAGAAGGAAAACTCCTAGAAAATCCAGAAATATATAGAAGGTTGGTTGGCAAGTTGTTATATCTCACAAATACTCGGTCTGATATCTCCTAAGTTGTCCAACAGCTCAGCCAATTTGTTGACAAGCTTAGAGATACACATCTCACTGCTGCTCATAGAGTATTGAGGTATCTCAAAAGCTCTCCTGGAAAAGGATTGTTCTATCCTACAGGAGCCACTGTTGCTTTACAAGGATTTTCTAATTCAGATTGGGCAACATGTGAAGAAACCAAGAGGTTTATCTCTGGTTATTGTGTCTACCTTGGGCAGTCTCTTATCTCTTGGAAAACAAAGAAGCAAGTAACAGTGTCAAGGTCATCATCTAAAGCTGAATATAGAGCCCTTGCCTCTACAGTATGTGAAATTCAATGGCTCCCCTACCTGCTAGCTGATCTGAACATGAAGTCTCACAGTCCTGTTGCTCTATTCTGTGACAGTCACTCTGCCATTGCAATTAGAGAGAATCATGTCTTCTATGAGCGTACAAAGCATATTGAAATTGACTGTCATGTAGTCAAGCAAAAGATCCAAGAAGGGAAAATAAAGCTACTATCCATCTCATCTCAAACGCAGATTGTTGATGGATTCACCAAAGCACTGCCAAAGCCAACGTTTGATGCATTTCATTCTAAGCTGGGCCTTCAAGATCTTCATGCTCTAGCTTACGGGGGTGATAAAATGATCAACGAATCAGCTGAAGGGCCTTTATGTAATTGCCACTCAGTTGGTTGTAACCAACTCTTTCCCTGTATATATAAAGCAATCCTTTCTCCGTCCCTTTTCAATCAATAATAGTTCAGACTTCCATCCCCCATCAGTTTCTCTCCATGCTCTCATATCAGTAGTTGTTAGCTTTCATCTTGCTCTCAACAGTATTGCACATTCTATCTTGTTATCAGAAAGGTCAAAAGATTGTAAATTAAGACCTTTCAAGATCATGGAATTTAGAAATGTTATAAGAACGCATCTTTAGACTAACTATTCCATATCTTAGTGGTTATGGTGCACTTTATTTGGAATAACTCCAACCAAGTTGATTAATAGGTTTTCTTCGGTGACTCAAAATTTTTTTCATTATTTACTATGAATTAGTTGTCTTCCCTCAATGGTAAAAAATGAATCTAGTTATTCATTAAAAAAAAAGTCATATATTTATGGATATTTTTTTTTATATAAATTCTAGTGAGCATGGCATTTGATAACTTTTTTAGCCTTGACTTGCTTTTAAGTCTTCTTTCATTAATTAATCACTTTTCCCAGTCTCTCTTTAATTTGATTATTCTTTCTGCAAATTTCAAAGACGGGTGTCACAATTTGTCAATGATGAAACGACCCAAAAGAATTCATTTCACAATACATCTTTCCATTACTCTTCATTGGCAAGAATTGTTAGAAATTTTTGCATAAAATAATATTTCAAGTCATTATTTTGTAGCACAAATATCAATGGTTTTTATTTTATTTTTATTTATTTGTATCTGGTCAAGATAGATTTCGATTCTTCTAAGTTAGACATAGAAAATTGATATATGTATGCTCAAAACAGATAATGGAAGGTTGGTTTGTATAGTACTAATATAAATACAAATCCTTTTTGAGGAAGTTCGAAGTATGTAACATAAAAAATTCTTTCTCCTGTGCAAAGATGCAAATTAAATCTCAAAGAACCTAGAAAGGCTTGACTTTGTGCTTGTTATTTTAAGATTTTATAACATTACTCAACAAAAATATATCTAACAATTCAAAAACCCTAATGTTGCCTCCCTTTTCTCTCTAAAACAAAAAGCTTTTCTCTGCTGCTCAACTTCGGCTTCCACCGCCGGCCTCCGGCCGGAGCTCTAATGGAGCTTTGAGCCGGCGGTTTTGGTCACCTTCTACGTTTACTCTCGCTCTTTTTCCGCACCGACCACCGTTGCAGCTCCGTCCGCCTCCGACCACCGCCACAAATCTTCTTCTTCTGTTTTCTTTCCCTTTGAATAAAATAATAGTAGGTAGGTATTGGGGTTTGTGTTGGTAGTCTTGAACTCCCAACCCTACTTTGGCTTTACCACTTTTTATTTTCTCTATTATTGTGTTTTCCTCTCGTTACTTTCACGGGCTTTTTCCTCTCGTTACTTTCACAAGCTTTTCATTATCATTAGCATAAATCGTTTAGTTTGGTTTCGGAAAGTGTTGATCTTATCATGGGCGAGCAAAAAAGAATGTTGATGAAGACCCAGATCTTTGATGAAGCTTTAAGCTCCTTGAAGTAACATAGCTTCCTAGTTATGAAACAGTCTGCGATTCAAGTTTTCTATAGCATAGTTAGAAAAGTTGTTTCTATGTCTAACTGTGAGGAATGGTTTACCATTCATTGGTCGTTGATGTAAACGTTTTATGTTATGAATTAATGGAATAGCTACGTTTACCTTCAAAAAAAAGTCTCAATTCAAATTATTATATCTCTATATATACCTGTTTTTTCTGTTAATTTTTGTGAACACTTGAACTCCGACGACCTGGCATCCGCTGCGGCCAGTGTGCACCAGATCCCCTCTTCTTTTTGCCTGACACAAAAATATATTAATAATAGGAACTGATGAAATAACCAGCAAAGACTCCAGCAATGCAGCCTGTAAATGCCCAAGGGGCTTTCTTGACTTTCCCATCCTAGTTAGTTGTAACTGCCAGCATCTCAATTAGCTTCCCAGTTAGTTGTAACTGCCAGTTTCAGTCATTGTATAAGAACATGTATTCTAGCTTTCATTTTCAAGTTTTCACCACACAATTCAACATTCACTCTCTGTACTCAGTTTTGAGCAATCAAAGTTCTGTTCTCCTTACCATGCTCTAAGTTTTCCAACATGGTATCAGAGCTTCATCGCAGCTATGCCGCAGCGGTTATGGCGGAAGATGGTGAAGGATGTTCAACTGGACAGCAAGATGGCTCGAACCAGAATTCAATTCCACCTCAGCACACAGATGAGTTTGACGATCCTCTATACTTGCATATCACTGAGAATCCCAACTTGATCCTTGTTTCACCGCCTCTTTCTGAAATTAATTACGCTTCCTGGAGCCGATCAATGAGAATAGCTCTGGAAGTCAAAAACAAGTATGGATTCGTAGATGGGAGCATCGCAAGACCTGCTGAAACTGATTCCAAGTATGCGATCTGGAGAAGATGCAACAACATTGTCTGTTCTTGGATATTCAAATCTCTCAGCCCCACAATTGCAGAAGGAGTTTTGTATTTTGAAGTTGCCGCAGACATCTGGAATGTTCTGAGAAAGAGGTATTCGCAAGTTGATCCTCACAGAATTGCAGAATTGCAAAATGAGATCTACAAATGCTCATAAGGTAATCTGTCCATTAATGAGTATTTCACTAAAAGTAATGCTTTGTCGGTGCAATTGAATGCTATGAGACCTATTCCTGATTGTGAATGTGTGCCTAAGTGTTCATGTACTCTTGTGAGTAAGATACAGAAAGAAAAGGAAGAAGATCAAATCATTAGGTTTTTAGAGGGCTTGAATGAGGAATATGAGAACATCAAGTCCGGAATCCTTGTCATGGAACCTATTCCAATCATGGAAAAGGTACTGAATATGACTCTGAAAATGGAAAGGAAGTTGAAAAACTCAATCAACACTAAATACAATGATCTGGTTCAAGCTAATGCAGTGCAGAATGGTCAGATACCTTGTACAGATGAACAATCTATTGTGGCAGCAGCAGTTCCATATAACAAGAAAAGATTCAATAATAATTTAGGCAAGAATGTACCTAAATGCACATTCTGTGGGATGCAAGGGCACACAATTGAAAAATGCTATAAGAAGCATGGGTATCCACCTGGTTGGGTTGCAGGATACAAAACAAAAGGAAGGCAAAATCATGAAACACAGCAGAACCCCTATGCATCTGTTAACCAAATTGGTGATGTAGGGCTCTCTACTGAACAACTTCAGAAGCTTTTCTCCTTGTTGCAAAATCAGAATCAAGGTAGTCAGGCATCAACCAGTGCAGCTGTGGCAATCACTAACACTGGACTCAGGCCTGATCTCAGAAATCCTATGGAAACAGTCACCAACAATGAAGGCAGGTCAATTCCTAACTCTTGTGTTAATTCTGTCTAAAATTCTCCTAGTATTTGGATCCTAGACTCAGGAGCAACAGATCACATTGTGTGCTCACTGGAGTACTTTGACATTTATCATGTTGTTCATGGAATCCTAGTAAAATTGCCTAATGGGGACACAGTAAAAGTCACTCACATAGGGCAGATCAGACTACATATGGACATATTATTGGAAAATGTTCTGTTTATCCCTTCATTCACTTTCAATATTATATCTGCAAGCAAGTTGACAAGGCAGTCTGGTTATGAAATTGTTATGAGGGCTGATTCTTGTACCCTTCAGGGACTTCTTGGGATAATGGATGGTTTTGCTAGTGAGAAAGATGGATTGTACCTGATCACCAATCCTCCTGCCAAGAAGAGAACTTGTTGTTCCAGTGTTGATTCTAGCTTTGCTTGTAATAGTTTTTCCTTGAAACTATGGCATAATAGATTAGGTCATTACCCTGTGAATAAGATGCAACTGTTGAAAGGAATAAAGTTTGCATTTCCTAAATCTCCTAATCTTGTGTGTGACACTTGCCACTATGCTAAACAAAGAAGGTCTAACTTTCCTACTAGCACAACTAAAACAGAGAACAGTTTTGATCTAATTCACATGGATGTTTGGGGACCATTTGTTGTGGCCTCTCTAAAAGGAGAACACTACTTTCTTACCATTGTAGATGAGCACAGTAAATTTACATGGTTGCACTTAATGAAGCATATGTCAGAAGTAAAGACCATATTTCAGAACTTCTATAATTATGTATGGACACAATTCACAACCAGAATCAAGATGGTTAGAATAGATAATGGTGGAGAATTCATGTTGAGCTCTTTCTTCAATGAGAAAGGAATCATACATCAAAGGCCTTGTGCCTACACACCCCAACAGAATGGGGTGGCAGAAAGAAAACACCAACATATCTTAAATGTTGCTAGAGCACTGAAATTCCAGTCAGGGGTGTCAGATGAATTTTGGGGTCATTGTGTCCTACATGCCTCATTTCTGATCAACAGGTTATCTACTGAGGTTCTTCATGGCAGCAGTCCCTTTCAAGTGTTGTTTGGTAAAGATGTAGAGTATAACCAGCTCAAGTCATTTGGATGTTTATGCTTTGCTACAACCATTTCTCAAGGTAGAAACAAAATGCAGCCAAGAGCTAGAAAATGCATTTTTCTAGGGTTTCCAGTTGCTGTGAAAGGCTACATTTTATATGATTTAGCTGAAAAAATCATTCTTGTGTCAAGAGATGTGGTTTTTTATGAACAAGTCTTTCCTCTCAAAGAAGCAATTCCAGGGACTGATCAGGACAATGCCACATTACAAGAATTCAATCCCCCTCTACCATTAATTCCTATTGAGACAGAAGTTGGTCCATGGGAACTAACAAGAGGGCAAATCATTCAAGAAGGGCAACACCATGGTCATGAGATAGACAGGACTGAGGATCAGTCACAAAATTCTTTTGCTGAGTAGCCAACTTCTACTGCTGCTGATCAGTCATTCCTTGGAAATAATCCACCAGAGGCTGCCACTGAACCACAGTCTGAGGCTCATATATTAAATGATGTTGACAACCAGCCACAACCTAGGAGATCTACAAGGGCAAGGACCATTCCCCATAGACTGCAGGACTATCTATGTCAGTCTACAAAGGTACACTGTGTTGATAATAGAACATCACCACATTCTATTGACAAAGTCATCTCCTATGATAATTTACCTCCCAATCACAAGATTTGTGCTTCCTTTATAACCTCTGTGCATGAACCTCAGTCATATAAAGAGGCTGTTAAAAGTGAGGAATGGAGAATGGCCATGCAAAGTGAGATTGAAGCATTGGTTCACAACAATACATGGACCTTGACAGACCTTCCAGCAGCAAGACTCCCATTGGCTGTAAATGGGTATACAAGGTCAAGCACAAGGCCAGATGGTTCTATAGAAAGGTACAAGGCCAGATTAGTTGCCAAAGGCTACACACAACAACTAGGAGTGGACTACATTGAAACATTCTCTCCTGTGGCAAGAATGACAACAATAAAAACTTTCTTAGCAGTAGCTGTTGCAAAAGGATGGGATATTCAACAGCTTGATATAAATAATGCATTTTTACATGGGGATCTAGAGGAGGAAGTTTACATGGTGCTGCCCCAGGCTTTTCAAACAGACAAATCTAATCAGGTTTGCAGACTTATGAGATCATTATATGGATTGAAGCAAGCAAGTAGGCAATGGAATTGAAATAACTAAAGCCTTACAGAAAATGGCTTTCAGCGTTCTCAGCAACCCTTCCTTATTCACCAACTTTCAGGAGGTTTTTTATTGCCTTGTTGATATATGTTGATGACATCCTTGTTGCAGGAACATGCACCAATCAGATTACAGACCTGAACAGCTACTGGACAGATCCTTCAAGATTAAAGATCTTGGCAACATAAACTATTTCTTGGGCTTGAAGCCTTCAGAACCCCCAAAGGTATTCATATCTGTCAAAGAAAATATGCCCTCAAAATCCTACAGGAGAATGGATTCTTAGAAGCTAAACCAGCAAAGACACCAGTTGTTCCAGGACAAAGGCTACTACCAAGAAGGAACTCTGCTTGAACAACCTGAAATTTTTAGAAGATTGGTTGGTAAGCTACTGTACTTAACCAACACCAGGCCAGATATAACATTTGCAGTCCAACAGTTGAGCAAATTTGTGACAAACCAAGGGACAACCATCTGGTTGCAGCTCACAGGGTGTTGAGGTACCTAAAAGGTTCACCTGGGAAAGGCCTATTTTACTCTTCAAACCCTCACATTAAACTGCAAGGGTTCTCTGATTCAGACTGGGCAACTTGCATAGAGAGCAGGAAATCAATAACTGGCTATTGCATTTACCTTGGAGATTCCTTGATTTCATGAAAGACAAAGAAACAAGCAATTGTTTCTAGATCATCTTCAGAGCAGAGTACAGGGCACTAGCATCTACAACCTGTGAGATACAATGGCTCACATATCTGTTATCAGATCTCAAAGCAGATGTGAGCAATCCAGTGACCTTATTCTGTGATAACAGATCAGCAATTGCCATAGGGGAGAATCATGTGTTCCATGAACGCAGAAACACATAGAAATTGACTGCCATGTGTCAGGCAGAAGGTGCATGAAAAGTTGATCAAACTCCTAGGCATTAATTCCCACAATCAGATTGAGATGGCTTCACAAAGGCTTTGCCTAAACCTTTGTTTGACATATTCCATGCTAAGCTGAGCCTTCAAGATATTCATGCTCCAGCTATACGGGGATGATGAAATAAGCAGCAAAGACTCCAGCAATGCAGCCTGTAAATGCCCAAGGGGCTTTCTTGACTTTCCCATCCTAGTTAGTTGTAACTGCCAGCATCTCAATTAGCTTCCCAGTTAGTTGTAACTGCCAGTTTCAGTCATTGTATAAGAACATGTATTCTAGCTTTCATTTTCAAGTTTTCACCACACAATTCAACATTCACTCTCTGTACTCAGTTTTGAGCAATCAAAGTTCTGTTCTCCTTACCATGCTCTAAGTTTTCCAACAGGAACCGCAAATAATCATTCTCTAGGAAAAAAATACACACATTCACAAAAAAAAAATTAATTTGATTATTAAATTAATAAAAGTTTGATGCAATACCAATTAAATGGAAATATCTTTTTAAAGTGCTCGACAATTGGGAACAATTAAAGGTGCACATAATTTTAGGAACTAGGATAAATGTACTATTTAGCTTAATAAACGCATTAAACATGTATACTACATAAACAAGAACATAATTTAGGAACAAGGAAATGTAAATATAGACAAAAAGTTAACTTCTCAATTGGGGGTGAATAATCATGCTTTCTTCTCGTTCATCCTTGGCTGCTGCTTCCTCTGCTTTACGAGCCACTTAATAATCCATTCGGCCAAAAATGTGAACCTGATTATTAACCCAACAACTAATCCAAAAGCACAATCTTGCATTTCCTATGTAGGAACTATTGGTGAAAGTGTTGAATTGCTTCCCCACAAGAATTTGGCCAGCTAGTTGATTGTAAGACAAGTTCAATACTTCAAGAATGTCAAGTTGGTGAGCTGTGAGGAATCATTCTGAAGAATTTATTCTGTCAGAAATCTAAAGATTCAAGTTGAGTTAATTCTCCTAATGATGCTAGGTGGGATAATCAAAATACATAGTAGTGTTGTAAAAACCTGTCAACCAAATATTAATAATGAATTTGATACTCATTCCTGATAACTAAACATGTCAACCAAACACACCCTAATTACTTCTACCTACATTATTTACGTTCTTATATTTATACTTACAAATTATTTTCAACTTTAAATTTTTTTTATTTATTAGTAATATATTAATTATTTATATTATCTTTTGTAAATACTTTCTCATAATATTATAAGCTAACGTAGTTTTTATGCAATAAAGAATGGTTGTTTAATCTCCACATACATATTATATTGGTCAGTCTTTCAATCATATAGGGACTTGCTTTTAAGTCTTCTTTAGTGCACACTTTTCCTAGTCTTTATTCATTTCACAGCCACAATTATTACTTCACAACCATTTCTTTCAGGGAATGATGGAGAAGGGGGTGTGGATATTCTGACGGATCATTTTCCCACTGTGATTTTCGTAAATAATTGAAGTTTGAAGTGCGAAAAAATTGTGTTAAAAGTTCAAGTAGCAGTTTCATATAATGCACCTAAGTGCAAGTGAAATGTATTAAAAGTACAACTACAGTATCAGTTGAACACAACTGCAGTATCAGCCATGACCATGGTCCACAGTATAACAACTGTTAAACATGTATACTACATAAACAAGAACATAATTTAGGAACTAGGAAATGTGAACTCAATTGTTAACCCAACAACTAATCCAAATGCACATGCAGCAACTGCAAACTTCCAATCAAATATGGCTTCACTTTCCAAGCTCTCATCTTGTGCTACTGGTATATCATCTTCACTGCATTTTCTTGAGAGTGGGATTCCACACAATCTTGCATTTCCTATGTAGGACCTATTGGTGAAAGTACTGAATTGCTTCCCCACAGGAATTTGACCAGCTAGTTGATTGTCAGACAAGTTAGAGAGTTGTGGAGGAATCATTCCTGAGAATTTATTCTGTGAGAAATCTAGAGATTCAAGTTGAGTTAATTCTCCTAATGATGTTGGAATTTGCCCATTAAAGACGTTTCAAGACAGGTTGAGCATAACCAACAACTTTAGTTTCCCAATCTTCTTTAATTTGGGACATTTCCATGGAACTTGTTATTTACTTATTTGATAGATCAAAACACACATATATTGGCAAGATCTTAACAAGCGGCATCTCACTTCCTTTGTTAGTGATGGTCACCAAATCCTTATAAAAGTAATTGTGTTGTCCAATGAGTCTGAGCCCTGATTTGTTTCCCCCATCCATAACCATTGCACTCAAGCTCGGTAGGAAATACCTAGACAACTTTCCGGTGAAATTATTAGAAGATAGATCAATTATCCGTAAGTTTGGTAGCACAAACTTTGTCTCAAGAATCTCCACCTGACCATAAAACCAATTGTTTCGCAAAACAAGAACTTTGAGCGAGGGGAGTTTTTCCAGCCAAAATGGGAAAGTATCAAATATCATGTTGTTTCCCAAATCAAGAATCTCCAACATTTTGCAATTGGCCAGTGATATTGGCAGCTTCCCTTTCAAGCGATTGCCATTCATATTAAGAGTACCGAGGTTTCTTGCCAGTGTAAAATTAGAAGGCATTTGGTGGTATCTGTTTCCTTACAAGTTCAAAACAGACAGAGTTTCAGCCTTGAGCAGGCACACTGGGATCAAACCACTCAAATAATTAACTGATGCATCAAGAAATTGCATGTTGCTCATATTGCATATTCCCAATGGAAGAGATCCTTTGATACGATTTCCATGAATATTAGTGAAATTCATCAAAAGCTGATAATAAATTGAGAAATATTCACAAATTGAAGTTGATCCTTCCATATCCAGCTTGGTATTTCTCCTGCTATCTTGTTATCAGAAAGGTCAAGAAGCAATAAAGCATTAAGGCCTTTCAAGATACCAGGGAACTTAGAAATGTTACAAGAACGCATCTCCAGAGTACTTAGCATCATGAATGAATTATTCCCCTGAGTTGTTGGCTCAAGAAAATCAATTGGATTTCGAGAAAGGTCCAACTCCTCAAGAGTGTTGTTCCCTAGCCAGTTAGGAACATAGCCTCGGATGTGATTATTTGCAAGATTCAAAATTCCTAGTTGAACTTGGCTCTTCAGAAAAATGGGGAAGTAAGATAAATTGCACTTCTGTAGATTCAAAGAATACAGTTGAGGCAAGAAATCCAATAGAAAATTGATTTCAGTTATTTCTTAATGCCAGGAAAAATTTCCAGCAGCCCAGTGAAAATTTTGATTGCAATAAAAAAAATATACACATAATGTTGGCTTAATTTATACACCAGCGTATATGAACATATGCAGAGATTATTTGACACTGATACCAACTGTTAGACTGAATGTTAGACTGAATTTATCACATAATATCATATAGGATCGTACTAACCTCTAACTGTAGCTCTTAATCAAATAATCATGTATCCCATCAATCCAGGTTTATATAGGCACTTACAGTCTGATTGGATAACAATTCTTAGCTATTTAGTCTAACCAGACCTAATTAACTTGCACCATTTAAATTAAGGCCCTAATATATAATATGTGATATATATTATTTAGGGAAAATCTCACAAATTGTGTTCAAACCAATATAAAGTGGTGTCATTTTGTGTCCTATGTTTTTGTTGGAGGTGCGGAGATACAGTTGGACAAATGCTTAGTTATAGTCTGATCTATAGAAAGATTTCTGTATCTTCTACCCAGTGAGCTTGCTTAATAAAATTAATAATTGGGAAAATGACATTAATTAATGTCATTAATGTTATGTCCCAATGTATTAATTTTAAAGTTGAAGCTTAGATCAATCAGATTCAATTTGTAGAAGGGAAAGAGAAATGTAGATGATAACCGGTATGGACTGAAACTTACATTCATCCAACTCAATGTTGATGGAAGTGTGAGAAGATAATTATTGAGGGCAACTACATCAAGGGAAATCGTCCCAAGCAATGCAAATGAGATGATTATTGGTTTAGTGGTGGTTTTACTCTTTTACCTACAAAGCAGGATGACTTTTACCACAATAGCCAAACTTTGAATTATTTACCATGGTTTTCGATTAGCAACACAAGATTACTTAACTTGGAGCAACCCTAGTCGAATTGATTGGATAATAGTCTTAGTAATCATGAGGTTTCAAATTTGATTCTTTGTAAAAACTGTCTATTAACTTCTTTTTTTTAATTTGATTTGGTTAATTATGGACAACCTATGCTGATTTACCTCATTACGATCTTTTACCGGATGTTGGGTAATTCTCATTTTTTTTGTCTGTTTTTAGTTTCCCTGAATCATTTTTAAAAATTTAGCTATAAGGCTTTTTTTGGTTAAACAATATTTATATGAAATTACGAAGAAGAAAAATAATATATATATATATATATATATATATATATATATATATATATATATATATATATATATATATATATAAGTATATTACATTCATATGATGCAGGAAATAGTTATAACTTCGGCTACAACAAATTATATTCAAATACCATGATATAAATTAGAGAATGACTAGTTGGACTTGTGTTTTAATTTGGAGGTATGCAAATGAATTTCCATATTTGTCCTTAAATTAAGGGTTTTTTTTTTTTTAAAGAAAAGCAATAATGCATTAATAATCAACCAAGTGGGAAATACAGGCCGGTGGAACAAGCAACCACGACCCAAGGACAGACATAGAACCAGTTGCCCGTGCTAGCACGTGAGCTACTTGATTCGCTGACCTCCTGACATGGCGAACAGAGACGTTCCCAATGTCACTATCAATACAACGACATTGCTTAACAATTAACCCTACATACGAGAAGTCTGATAAACTAGAATTAAAACTAGAACAAAAATTGAGACTATCTGATATATTCAAGAATAAAATTATTAAAACTATTAAACTTCAGCCATGAAAGAGCCTCTTTGACCGCCATTGCTTCAACCATGTACGGATCACGACCACAACCAAGCCGAGCACTATAAGCTGAGACAAACTTTCCATTGTGATCCCTGACTACCGCACCAAACCCAGCGCCATCATCAAAATACAGCAGCATCCACGTTGCATTTTACCTTGTGAAACGGAGGAGGAGTCCAAAAATCAGCATTGTTCAGATTAGTTTCCAATATAGAATTGGTCCTGGAATAGGTCTCAAGCCACAAGTCACCTAACCATGCAGCCTGACGTAAAACATCATTAACACATAAAACCTTACCCTTCCATATGACATCATTCCTAACAGACCACAACATCCAAAGTTTTGCCACAGCATGAATTGCATCCTTTACACATGTCCTTAAATTAAGGTTAGATTTTAACAAATACATCTATTATGATAGACATAAATAGTCACTATGTCAACAATTCAATAATTAAATGACGTCACAATTATAATTAAGGGACTGAATTTACTATTATGACACAATTAAGAAATTAAAAATGTCAATTTTCCTGAATAATTTGACCTGTCTAGGGATAGCAATTCAACCCGTCCCTGACGATGCCTACTATGTAGGACTTATGCCGAGATATGGTCTCGGGCCCACCGAGCCGATGGTGGCGATGCCGACCTAATCGGGTTTATAGCGCTGGTGGTGGTAATGCCGACCTAACCGGACTTAACTGCCTACCATGTAGGACTTATGCCGAGATATGGTCTCGGGCTCATCGTGCCGATGGTGGCAATGCCGACCTAATCGGACTTATAGCACTGGTGGTGGTAATGTCAACCTAACCAGGCTTTGCACACGATTAATCTATATATATATATATATATATATATATATATATATATATATATGACCGAAGGTGCCCGTTATGGTCCTCGAACCGATTCGTGGGAGCAAGGTGCCCACTACGGGAGCAAGGTGACCATTATGGCTTTGGACCGATCTTTTTGGGTGTATAGTGCCCACTGTGGGAGCAAGGTGCTCGTTACGGTCCTCAAACCGAATTGTGGGGGTAAGGTGCCCGTTATGGTCTCCGGACCAATCTTTTTAGGTGTATAGTGCCCACTAGTAAGGTGCCCGTTACGGTCCTCGAACCGATTTTTTTGGGTGTATATTGCACACTCATTATCTTTCCACACGCATTATCTTTCCACAAATTTTCTTTCTTCATGGTGTAAGTACTCTCTTGTTTTAGGAGATTCGTTGATTTATATGGAAAAAGGTATATTTTTCAAAAAAAAAAAAAAAACAAATTGTTTGTTAACGTAAAGAGAGATTTGTCTTCTCTGATCTGTCTTTTAGTTGGATTCCATCATGCAGTTGCGCGATTTTTAAAAAAGAAATATTTTAATAGACAAATTTTGTGACTTTAAAAGTCTAAAATAATTAACCCCGGAGGCTCACATTTCCAAAGCTAATAATCTTCTCGGGGTGAAAAAAGGAGAAAGTGAAAGTTGATATGAGGTGGAGGACAGGGCGGTTTATTGATTTGCGGGGCCCTGTGCTAGTAACTAAGTGAGACCCTATACAAGTATAAATAAACTGTGAATTGAAGAAAAATTGCAAAGAGAAAAATGAAAAAAATCTAATTTTGGACCAATATAATCACAAATACATATACTAACTATTAAGCCAAGCTAGAATAGGGACCCCAAAATTTTGGTGCCCTGTGCAGTTGCACATCTTGCACGCCCTAAAATCCGTCCCTGATGGAGGATGGGAGGTTTGTTCATGTCAGCAGAGAGAGGAGCAAAGAGGAAGAGGAGAAGAATTGAATGATAAGTAGCACCACATTGAGCGCATCATTACCAAGTTCTCCCGGAGGTTCCACCAGTCGAAAAATGCGAAGAAGATGGATGACGTGAAAGCCGGCATGGAAAAGGGAGTGTTGACAAGAGGTGAAGGCCATTGACATCTCTAATTAAACTTGTTATCTTACATAAAGCCATATTACTAATTTGAATTCAAGAATAAAATAAAACTTGTGTGTTTGTGAGTTTTCCTTAATCTTTGGGAGTGTAATCCTTTCATAATTTGAATTTCTTTTGATTTTAGGTTTTTTTTTTTCATCCTAATAATAATATTACATGTTTGTCTATATTAGTTCTTTTTGTTTTCTTTGGTAAAATATAAGGGCTGGACATATGCATCAGGCATATGGGACCACATGTAGACATGACCACGGTTCGGTTCCGGTTCCGAACCGGCGATTCCCGGTTTCGATATTGGACGAACCGGAACTGAACCTTCCAGGTACGGTTCGGAACCGGCACTTCCGGTTTGAACCGCCGGTTCCAACCGATTTTTTTTTTTTTTGTAATTTTTTTTAATTTTTAAAATTGTCCAAATTCAACCATTAATATTTTTTGTTAAAAATTTTTCGTTCTAAAATGGTTTTAAAATAGTTATATTAAATATTTAAATTTCAAAGTTAAACTATATTTTAAAAAAATTGTCATAGTTAAATTTTTAAATGTTATTTAAAGTTTAAACTTTAATCAAATAATAATTAAACTTTAACTAAATAATAAATAATAATTAATTTTTTTAAAAAAAAATTTCCGGTTTGGAACCGAAACCGGCGGAACCGGAACCTTATTATGGGTTCCGGTTCCAATAGTGCACGGTTCAGTTCGAAACTTTCGGTTCGAACCGAACCGTGGTCATCCCTAACCACATGATACCAAAGCTAGTTTAAGGGGGTATAATCAATCATAACTTTTATAGACTTTTAATGACTTTTATCAACTTTAAAAGTTTGGCGGTATTCAATTTAGACTTTTAAAGACGCTTTAAAAGTCTACCGGTATTGGATCCATACTTTTCAAAACTCTTAAAAAGTATGTTGGTATTAGATTTAGACTTTTATAGAGTTTTTAAAAGTCTACTAGTATTCAAAAAGTTAATGACTTTCATATACCCCAGAATATGATTTCTGTAGACTTTTTCTTCATTAATATAAATAGATAAAATCCAACCATCCAATCCCAAACTTTTCAAGATTTTCTACAAACTTTTTTTTCCTCTGTCTAAACTAGATAAATTTTTCATCAATTTTACAATATGTTCTAAACGTTACTATGAAAAATTATTTGTTAATAAAGTTGTGAAATTTTATTTAAGAAGTATATTGATACTTGTTCTTTATTATTAGTACATTTTTCGTTTGTTTGAGAAAAGCTTTTGTTGAAGTGTTGTTAATATAGTTGAGCAAAATTTAAATATTTAGTCAGGCTGGCCGAGTGGTCTAAGGCGCCAGACTCAAATTCTTGTCTTCGTGAGGAGGCTACCATAGTTGATGCAATAATATTTCTTCTTTGTTGTTTACAAATTTGAAGGTTCCGTTGAAGCTAATTTTTTCCAAGAGAATACAATATTGCCGGAATTTTAAGAATTCATGAGAATATAAAATTATTGTCTTCTTATTTCAAATTTTTAAATTAATCGAACATTAGAATAAAATTATGAAACATCGAAAAGAACAATGAAATACGAATTTTATTCTGTTCCTTTTTTTTTTATTGAAATAGAAGGGGGACACCCAAGTAATGCAGATAGATACGCTAAGTATTACAATATACATTCCGCCATAGAGGGAAGCCAGCAGCATCATCAACCAGTAGTCCTCTGATTGCGTCTGGAGGGTCTGCAAGCAAGTGAACACCTTTCGAAACATTCCTAGAAAGGCCTGCCAGGGCATCTGCGACAAGGTTTTGCTCTCGTGCGATTGATAACACCTGCCAGAATTCGAGGTTGACAAGCTCTTATTTGCAGGCTCTCAAAATATTATGGGCCACATTATTCGGAGTACTGTTGCTACCAAGGCTTTCAACGAGTTCTTTTGAGTCACTCTCCAAGATTACCTTTTTAAAACCCATGTAATTAACGACTTGAATTCCTCTTAGCAAGGCCCAAGCTTCGACGGGTAGGGGTGAACATGAACCAATGTTGCAGACAAAACCTCTTTGCCAAGATCCAGTATTGTCTCTTATCACGCCTCCGCAGCCTACTTTGGATGTCATCCGATCAACAGCTCCATCAATTTTTAGTTTTACAAAACCATGTTGCGGCTTAGACCATGCTAATTTCCTCTAGACCATTACAGCATCCGTACTTTGGAGGTTACTGGCTCTAGTGAAGGCTCTATTATTTTCATCCACCTGAGACAAAATCCAGTTCACTCTAAACTGCATTGGAAGTTCCACATTATTAAAGATGGCTTCATTATGCCACTTCCAAATCCACCATACCGTAGTCACCAATAAAATACTGTCATTCCCGGGACGATGACCATGGTTTTTGTCAATAATTCTGTCATCTAGCCATCTCAAGAAAGGTTCAGAATCATTTCTCACATGGATGTGCAGAGATAATGCTCGTCATACTTCGTTGGCTATAGGACATTTGCGCAGAACATGATCGATGTCTTCTACCATATTGTTGCATCGCCAACACCTATCACTGTCTGACAAACCTCTCTTGAACCTGTTGCTATTGGTCAAGATTTTACCATGCCTTACTAACCATAAGAATGTTCTGATTCTATTTGAGACTTTGAGCATCCATATGTTATTCCATTTGGATGCTTCGATCGGCTCGTCAGGATTAACTGCCAGCTCGTAAGCTGAGCTAACAAAGAAGGCCCCAGTAGATTCTTCTTTCCATCCTATAATATGATTGGCTCTAGGGTCATTAAGAATGAAAGTAGCAGCTATCTTATTCAAGCACTCATCTGGGAGCAAACTTTCAAGCCGGGGCTAATTCCAACCATGATTCGGATCCCAGTAACTTGCAACTGGTCTGTTCATCTCTGAGAGTTGTACTGGATGCACGGCTAGAAGTATAAGAGGGCAATCCCCCAGCTAGAGATCGTGCCAGAACGAAGTGTTTCTACCATTCCTTACAAGTTTTTTAATGCCTTGTTGGAGAATGGGAACTGCTTTGAGAATGTCTCTCCAAGCATTAGACATATTTTTCTTAGGGAGCCAAGAGGCACAATTGTAATACCCGTATTTTATTAACATTATTATTTTATCCTAAGTTATTGACATACATGAGTTATGATCTCCCGATACTTCAAAATGATTTTTATAAGTGAGTATAGTTGTTATTAAGCTGTGAACCTACGTACCGGTCACGAACCGTAAAATTTTTAAGGACGAATTTTCAGCTCGGATTTCCTAGGAAATGGATTATTAGGCACCATACTATTAAGCTTGAATTTCCTATTCAATTAAATTAGCCCGTAGCAGTGGAAATTTATTTTGATCGTAACATCGCTAAATTTCGCGGTGTACCGAACCTAGCCAAATTTTAAGGTTTTGTCTGGGATAAATTTTTGGTTTCAAAATTCTTCCTATTTAAATTATTTTCCACCGAAACTTTATCTGTTTGGACCACAACTGATAAGTTGGAAGATTTTTATTTTTGGAACCACAAGATTGTGACAAGTGTCACAATTTTTACCATGTAATTAAAATATTAATTTTAAGAGATGAGTTTGGATAAGCATCCCTATATTTTATTATTATTATTATTATTAATATTATTATATATATATATATATATATAATATTACGTATATATGTATATATGATAAGGAAGAAGAAGAATTTCATTTCTTCATTCCCATTTCAATTCCGAGAGAGAGAGAGAGAGAGAGAGAGAGAGAGAGAGAGTATATCTCATCTTCATCTTCATCCTTTGTTCAAGAACTCCATAACTCCATAGCTACCAAGTTCTTCATAGATCTCCACATATTCGGTAAAACTTTAATTTTATTCGGTAGAAAACTTTATTTCCCTTCCTAGATCATGAATCTATGTATAGTTTCTTAATATTTGTTGTTATGATGTTAATTTTGCTCTTAGGGTTTTGAGTGAAATTTGGGGAAAAGACTCAAGATTTATCTTACGGTGTTAGCACACTCTCAAGAAGGTAAGGAATCCCTTAAGTCGGTTTAGTCACTTGAAATTGGATAATTGATTGTTTGGTTGAAATATGATGAGATCTAAGTAAAATTGTTATGTACATGTGGTATGTATAATATATATGTAATTGTATTTTACATTATATATATGTACAAAATGTTGTGTTGGTGAGTTCTCATTAATGGTGTTGTTAAAGTTGTTATGAATATGGTTGTTGGCAAATAGATTATGAGATGGTGGTTCTTGGATGATTAATAGCTTATGAGTATATTAACGATGGATTTAAGGGGTACTTAAAGTTTAATGGTGATTTATGGGCAATAATGAATTTTGTTAATTAATGATGGTGGATTAAGGTGATGATTAAGAAGTACTTAATGATTAATTATGGTGATGTGGTTCACGTTGAAGCCTAGTGATGAGGATAATGTTGGACTAAGGACTAAAGATTTATGTTAAGTATAGATGGGTAAGTTGTTGAAGGTGAGAAATTGTGGACTAAATATGAGTTATGGGCATCATAAATAAGTAAGGATTACAATATTGATGGGTTAAGACTAATGAGGGTAATTATGCATATGGGTTATGGTTTATTGATTTAAGGTGGAAATCAATTATGAATTATGGTTAAGGGTGGTGATTAGTGATTAAAATGGTGATTAGGAACTATTATTCTTATTAATAAATAAGGAAAATTATGAAGATTATGAGCTTATAAGGATTATGATTAAAGATTGGATTAATGATGAAATTAAATGAGGATGATGGAATGATGGATAACGTTATTGATGATGGTGATGTCATTATGTTGTTGATCTAAGAAGTTGAATTGTAATTATGGTGGTGATATATAATGCTATGATTATGGTACATGAGTTATGAATTGGTGATTATGAATTAATGGTTTAGATTAATGGATAATTATGGATTATGGTTAATAATGGTGTAAATGCTTTCGATGACTTGATAATGATGTTATAATGTTGTTGACTTGTTGTCGATGATGGATTACAAGGTTAGTAGTTACTAATGACAATAATTAATGCTTAAGAGTGATTAAGGTCAATTGTTGGATTATGGGTGACTAAGTATCGATTATGGATGTGTGATTTCCTTAAGTTATAATGGTGTTGATGATAGTGGAAGTTGTTGATGACGATAGTGAAAAGGACAACTATCTATTAGTAGTTAATGGTGGAACCGTGATTATGGATTACCGATGATGATTGGATTGTAAGATGGACTGAAGTTCATGATAAGGGATAAGTATTGGGAATGGATATATGTAGTGTTAGTAGAATGTATAAGTATCCGATGAGTGACCAGCTTGTGTTCAGCTGTGTTTTCTTCCAATTTTTGCTCGTACTTGAGCTATGCTTGAAAAGCCTTTGGGCAAGTAAAATGTTTATGAAAACTTACGTTGAAGAACGTATGCTATACAGGTTGTCAAAACCTTATTTCTGGGAAAAATACCACTTTTTGTAAGTGTGTACTTTACATGAGAGTAATGAGGAAATGATGTTTGAAAAGCCTGCGGGCACTGAAAGTATTTTGAAAATCTTTCAGGGCTAATGAGGTAGCCAATTTTCAGTATTGGACTCAATTGTGAAATATGTCCAAAAGAAATGATTTAAGAAAGAAAAACTGAAGGAATGATCATGTTTTCAAACCCTTAGTTTCTGGAATAAGGTGGGGACCTACGGGAAGGCTTAACTGCCACGGCCCGGGGTTGGAATAAGGGTGGACCTACGGACGGGCTGGAGTGCCATGGCCCGAGGTTGGGATAAGGAGACCTACGGGAAGGCTGGAAATGCCACGGCCCGAGGTTTGTATGATCAATTCATACTGCAGAGCGAAGTCTATTCGCTGAGAAGATAGGGAGTTATGGAAATACTCCAAAGGTGGGGAATTGAGAAATATTCAAAAAGAAAGCCTCGTGCTTACTCAGAGAAAACTAAGTGAATTTCTGATCATGAAAATTATAGTTACTCTGTAACTAAGTCGAAAAGCGAAATGTGATGAATTCCGAGCACTGAAGTGTGCTGCTGAACTCTCGACGAAAAATGATGAAATTCCTGGAAATGAAAGTTTTACAAACTTGTCTGAAAGGACATGAAAATGATTTGAGCGGCAGTTATGCTATTGTATTTAACTGAGAAAACTTTACATGATTTAACTTATATACGCTACTATACTATCTATGAATCATTTGGTTGCAGGTAGGTTTTCAAATCATGGGTAAAAACTTTACGAACTTCCAAATTATTTGTGTTTTCAAACCTTTGTCTACTTTTAAGTGACAATGGATTTCCTTACTTAGCCGTCGCGCTAACTAAACTTCGATGTGTTTACAGATGTTGTCTAGTGTGGGCTCCTGAAGCCCGATGAGCTCTGAATAGGATGGAAGTCAAGGTTGAGGACTACTCTATCCTAGAATAGACACGCTGGAAGAATTATTTCCATATGTACATATTTGGATGTTGATATCGTTATTTGAGGTTGTAAGTTTAGCCTGTGCACTTAGAGTGGAGTTTGTCAAAGAGGTGATAGAATTCACTCTAGGTGTGGCGGTAACACCCAGTTTTCTGCCGGTTAGATGTACAAGCTTCCACAATGTATTATTGGGATTTTGTAATAAATCCAAGATGTGAAAATTGGGGTGTTACAACAATCTACAGAATCAATTGCATACTTGGCTTTAAAAAGGCGAATCCATAAACAGTCTTCATTTTGTATAATACACCAGACCAATTTAGCTAGGAAGGCGCTATTCATCTATTCAAGCTTACGAATTCCTAGACCACCGCAGGCTTTGCTCTTTGTCACAGTATCCCAATTAGCCAAGTGGCATTTCCTCTTTCCTTCTAAACTGCCCCAAAGGAAGTTCCTAATCAGTTTCTCTATGCTGGAGATCACCCCTGGTGGTAGTAGTGTTGTTTGCATGGCATAGTATGGAATTGAAGACAAGACTGATTGAGCCAATACTTGTCTTCCTGCAAGGGAGAGGGATATGGACTTCCACCCCGCTAATCTATTCTGAATTCTTTCAAGGAGACCTGCAAATGTTTCATTCTTTAGTCTTCCATGGATGGATGGAACTCCTAAGTAGCATCCCAAATTGGAAACCTTAGGAATCATGGTCAGGTTCACTATCTCGTCCTGAACTTCCGAGATTGTGTTCTTTGAGATGAAAATACTAGATTTTTGGAAGTTGACTTTCTGCCCTGAGCTACTGCAAAACAAGTCTAAGCTCCTTTTCATTTCTCCAGCTTGTTCGGGTGTGGCTTGTCCAAAGAGTATCATGTCATCTGCAAAAAATAGGTGGGTTAGGTGTGGACCCTGTTTGGCTATTTTAATCCCTTTCCATCTAACATTCAAAACAGAATTATTTATAATGTGGCTAAGTCTTTCAATGCATAAAACGAATAAGAGAGGTGAGATGGGGTCTCCCTGTCTAATTCCATGTCCTGGCTTGAACCAGTTAGATTGGTGTCCATTCCAGGTTATTTCCAGTCTTGAAGAAGAGACGCACGGCATGATATTCCTCCTCCAAACATGATTAAAGCCTGCATAAAGAAGTGTATCATTAATGGACTTCCATGATAGCCTATCATAGGCTTTTTCTAAATCAATTTTCATAACCATCCATCCAGTTGATCCACTTTTTGTCCTCATTGAGTTTAACACTTCCTGGAATACAAGAATGTTGTTTGAGATTTGACGACCAGGTACAAAGCTAGTCTGGTGTTGTCCAATCAGCTTCTTGAGGATGCCTTTGAGCTTTGTTGTCATGACTTTAGTCACTAGTTTATAAGAAACATTGCATAAGCCAATTGGTCGTAGTTGGTTGACCACCTGCGGGTTCGGGACTTTAGGAATAAGGCAAATTAAAGTATCATTGCATCCTTTCGGCAGGTTTCCTCAATGAAAAACTTTGATGCAAACTTGAGTAAGGAGTCCCCCACAAAGTCCCACGATTTTTGATAGAACCCTGCATTAAATCCATCGGGGCCAGGAGCTTTGCATGGTTCCATATCAAATAAGGCTTGCTCGATCTCTTCAGCTTGAAAAGGGTTGTTAATCTCCTGCCAATCAGCATTGCTAATTCTAGGAAACCCGCTATGAAATTGCTCCTGCGAAATAGGGCCCTACTCTGTAAAGAGACGAATGAAATAGCTTCGTATATGTTCTATCAATTGTTTTTCTTCAGTGATCCAAAGCCCCTCTTCATTTTTCAGGGAGATAACCTTGTTGGCACTACTCTTCATTGTTGTGGCTAAGTGATAGAAACGGGTATTACGATCACCCGAAGTGATCCACTCTTCTCTTGATCGCTGGTACCATATGAGTTCTTCCTGATAAAGCGCCTCGTCTAGCTCCATACGTAATCTCTTTTCTAGCTTTGATAAGGTCAGACCTCACTTGATGAGCAAGACTTCGCTGGATCCCACTAATTCTAGAAAGTAGTTGTTTCTTCCTTTGGAATATATTTCCAAAGCTGCTCTTATTCCAAGCAATTAAAGCCTTAGTCATGATGCCTAAGTTCAGACCCAGCTCCAAATCAGGAATCCATGTCTAATAGACAAATTCATTAAAACTTTGGTGGGTAGTCCATGCCATGTTGAACCTAAACCTTTTACCCGGAGTAGATAGAGGCACCAGACTAGTATTAATCAGTAAAGGAGAGTGATCAGACCCAACAATTAGAAGGTGATAAACCTTAGCATCCAAGAATCTAAGTTTCCACTCTATATTGGCAAGGGCTCGATCCAATCTTGCACCTTTGAAGAACTGCGTATTAATTCCTCTCATCCAAGTGAACTTAGAACCTGAAAAACCTAAGTCCACCAGCCCTTCCCTGAAAATCCATTCATTAAAGTCTGAACATCTAGATAGTCTGAAGCATTCCTGGTTACTAACTTCGTCCTGGCTTGAGACCGAGTGGAAGTCCCCAATTGTGATCCATGGACTCTGGGGGTTGAGGTTATGGCAGGTCAGATCAGTGAAAAGCCTTCTCCGGATGAGGAGGTTTGGACTACCATAAACTATCGACATCAGCCATGGTTCAGAACATTTGTCATCCACCTGCAGATTTATAAACTGAGGGTGAGTGTTTATTATATCAACATTAACGGAAGCCTTCCAGAGGATCCAAATTCCGCCAGAGAATCCTACAGCTTCAACACGAACCCAATCATCAAATTCAAAACTAGTGCATATTTTGTTAGCTTGACAACCAGATACTTTAGGTTCAAGTAGGCTGACAATAGATGGATTATGCAAACGAATGTAATATTTCAGGGTGCGACGGAAAGATCTTGATGCCGTACCCTGGCAATTCCATACCATACAAATCATTAAAACGAATTAAAAACAAACCGCAATGCGCTTAGGAGCGCATAAGGCTAAGAGCCCAGGGTCAACGAGACTAGGATGCTTATCCAGTTCCTCCATGGCTTCGTCAGGAGGTTCAGCTGGGTTAGCAAAGATCTTTGCTATATCTGGTGGATCTCCCAACAGTGATTAGTCGTGATCAGCCATAGAGCTCTTGGGTTGCTCGTGGTAGACCACATTACTAATGATAGTTTTCCCTTTATTGGAGCCACAGACCACCGTGTGTTCAAACTCTACTTCCGCTTGTCGTGAACCCCCGCCTCTACCACCCCTGCCACTATGTGCTCCACGACGGGCTGTATTAAACAGGCGTTGTTGTTCATTTTGGGTGGCAAATCTTTGATGGCCTTCGAACCTCTGAGTTGTACTTTTCTATGACTGCCGGTAGTTGGTTCTTATCCGAGGGAGTGCTTCATTTGTATTGTGTATAATCTGGTCCCTGCCTTCACCTTCATTCCTTGGGACCTGTTCGGCACCATCTAGTCCATCCAATACAGCAAAACGAAAATGAGTTCCTAAACCTGCCATTGCAGTTCCTGCTGTGACTGGAAAATTGCTGATATGTTGGCGGCCAGGTAATGGCCTACTACCACCCCTTCCTTGACCTCTTCTAGCCTTGCGAGACACCAACATCCACGGCCCAAAGTTATCCTTGAAACGCTCAACTAGGGGATGTCGTGTTGTCATTGAAGGTGCCGCTGCCGGGTGGGCCTCTTCCCCTTGATTAAGATTGGACTTTTCCTTAGTGTCGTGATCCCCATTAGAGCTACCCTTCCCGCATTTGGTCGAGTCTATGTCCATACAGACCACAGTTAAAGCATAAAAAATGGACTCCTTCATACACAATAGGCCACACCTTCTCATCAAGTGTGAATTTCGAAAGCAGAGGTTTTGAGAAATCAACTTCGATGCAAACTCTTGCAAACTTTCCTTTGGAGATGAGACTTGTTGTATTATCTACCTTGATAGGTCGTCCTACGTTCTTGCCAATCTTCATTAGGAATTCGTCTTCAAAATACTCAATAGGGAGCGTCGAAAATCGAACCCAAACCAAAAGTTTCTCTGTTTTTTCATCTCTGGGATCGAAGTTGGGCTTCCATTCTTGGACGACCAAGTAATGATCCAAGATCATCCACGGACCTTCGAACTTGGCAAACTCATAGTCGCGTAATGATTCAAATTTAGCCAGAAAATAAATCCATATCCAAGGTAATTAGTTCAAAGGGCGCCTCTGGTTTCCACATTTTTTGTAGTCTCTGTAGCAGGTAAGAGTAACTTACTTTTCTTCCAAGCACTCTGATGATGAGCGATCGTCGCCACGGCCAGCGAAGCCTCCCATTTTCTTCTTTAGTCACGGGGACTACTGGGCAATTAGGATCGAACTTGTTTTCGTCCATTTCGTCATCATTAGAGACCACTTCTTTCTCAGACATGTCAATATCCTCCTAGCGCTGCCATGCATGGCTTGGAGTCGCAGCAGGGGTTCGCCAATTTGCAGATTCCGGTGACATCAATCCAACTGACATCAGTGTATCTTGAACTAGTTCGATAGAAGGGGACAATGTGACTGCCTCCTCCGATTCACGCCCTCTTTTAGTCTTCTTGGTGTTTCGCTAGAGTAAATCTTGGTCTTCCGGCAACCGAGTGGTCGCTGTCGATGTTCCTTTCTCAGAGAGAGATTCCGTTACAAATTCCATTGACTCATTTCCTTTGTCCATATATATATACATGAATTTACTACACCCTGTTCCTTATTGATTTCATCCTATAGATTATAATTTTAATTCTGCAAAATTTCATTTTGTGAACTAAATATAACATAAATATTAAATAAATAGATGCTAAGTGTAGAGGTGTTGCATGTGCTAGGCTAAAAAAAAAAATTAAAATTTAAAGACTTAGGCCCTGTTTGGTAAATGATTGGCCTATCAGCCAATTTTGGCCTATTTGACCATTATTAGTCGTTTGACTTGGTTAAAAAAGAGTTAATTCCAGCAATGGTCGTCCGACTATGTTGATTTTCCAAAATTAGTCTCCAACTTTTAATTTGGACAATTTAGGTCCCTTGACTTTCAAATTTTTTCTAATGTTGGTCCTTTCGTCAAATTTTGGTTAAATTGAGGTCAAATGAAGGGGTAAAATTGTCCGTTCACATGTTTAGTGTATTACTACTCGTATTTTTCCTATCCTATACGATGTATATATGAATATAATCTCAGTTGAAGTCTCAATCGAAGCCATATAATCTCAGTCGATGTCTCTTCGACTGATATTATATTCATATATATATATAGCATATAGGACAGAAGAAATACGAGTATACAAGTGAACGGACAATTTTACCCCTTCATTTGACCTCAATTTAACCAAAATTTGACGAAAGGACCAACATTGGAAAGAATTTGAAAGTCAGGGGACCTAAATTGTCCAAATTAAAAGTCGGGGACTAATTTTGGAAAATCAACATAGTCAGAGGACCATTGCTGGAATTAACTCATTAAAAAATCAATATAAGTGTTTGGTTAATAAGCTTTTTATAACTCCAAAGTACTAAATTTCAAAAGGCTACTCAAAGCAGTCTTTTCAATTGGCCTTTTTAGAAAAGAAATTATATCAAACAACTAATTTACCAAACACTTTTCTACAATCAGCTAATATTATCAATTAATTATACCTTCTATCTCAATCAGCTAACAAAATCAACTAACAGTCATTTACCAAACAGGGCCTTAACCTCGTTAAGCTTAACATTATTAAGGATTTTTAAATAATGTTATTTTATCAGTTTATAGAGAGATAGTGTCCATGTAATGTAATTCTCTTAGGCATCTTGTCATTTGGGTCTCTTAGGCATCTTGTCATTTGGGAACAAAGAATGGAATGACTATTTTATTAAGTAGACTTGAAGGGGCATTTTGGTGAGCATGACGGTCAAATAAAAGTAATTCTTAAAATAAAATGAATGAATCTCTCTACGTAGGATGATACAAGTTTGGGTGTGTGGCTGTAAAACAATGATGTATACTAATTCACTAACTCAATCCAATTTTACAATTAAGATCCACCAACAAGTAACAAAGAAATAAACATACACAATCAATATCAAATCTATCTTTTGTCACCTAAATACAAAACTAATCACATCCGCACATCATTTCATCTATAGAGTCATCCACTACTCAAGAAATCCCATGAGGCACAAATTAGAACCACCACCCACTGACTTTACCATCTTCATCCACAGTCACTGCTTCCACTAGAAAAACCAGAACCTAATTAAACTCTAACCTGAGCTATTCAATATATTTGGAGCTAGAACTATTGGTTCCAAAAATAGGAGCATTGCAAGAATGAAGAATAAACTGGAACTGAAACTGCAATTGAAAGAAGTTGTCAAATCCCACTTTTGACAACTAAATTTTTATTTTTGCTACACTAGTTGATACAGTAATATTTCTTCTTCTTTGCAGTTTTGTTTGTCACTTTATTACTACAGTGTTCTTCTATAAACAAATTTGAAGGTTCCGCTGAAGCTAATTTTTTCCAGGATTAGAAAATCTTGCCAAAATTTTAAGAATTCATGAAAACATAAAATTATTGTCCTCTTATTTCATTTTTTTAAATTAACTGAACATTAGAATAAAATTATGGAATATCGAACATAACAATGGAATAGGAATTTTATTCAATTCCTATAAACCAGAATTTTAATTATGTTCTTCAAAAAAAAAAAGAATTTAATTCTGCCAAATTTCATTTTGTGAACGAAATATGACATAAATTTTAAATACATAGATGCTAATTGAAGAGGTGTTGCATGTGCTGGGTTAACCAAAAAAAAAAAAAAAACAAAACAAAACAAAACAAAACAAAACAAAAATTAAAAATTAAAGACAGACTTAACATCGTTTTTTTTTTTTTGAAAAGACAGATTTAACATCGTTAAGCTTAATATTAATAAAGATTTTTAAATTATGTTATTTTATCATCTTATAGAGAGATAGTGACCATTTAATGTAATTCTCTTAGGCATCTTGTCATTTTGGAACAAAGAATGGAATGACTATTTTATTAAGTAGAGTTGAAGAGACATTGAATTAGGCATCTTGTCATTTTGGAACAAAGAATGGAATGACTATTTTATTAAGTAGAGTTGAAGAGACATTTTGGTGAGCATGATGAACAAATAAAAGTAATTTATTTTTTGGTGAGACTAAAGCAGTAGTTAAAATAAAATAAAACTAGCAGTTGACCCCGTGCGATGCACGGAATGAAAATATATCAAGTGAAATGAAATATTGGAGAAAAAGAAAAAAAATAAATTAATAATTAATAATTAATAATCAATGTATTCATTATCATATTCTAATAACCCCCGGCCCCGGGGCATAACATGCAAGTATTGTATTGTACTCCATTATATATCATTATGTCACAAAAGCTTGTAGGGTCCCTAACTATGTTCAACAAACATTTGAGATAATACAACTCCCTAGTACCCGGTGGATGTACAAACTAATATTATAAAATTCAAAATGAAGTATTGTTGTAAAAAGAGAGAAAAAGATAAGATAATATTATTGAAAGCACAAATTACAAATTATTAAAAACTTATTTGTAAACAACATTAGTAGTAGAAGTATAAATATTTTTTGATTCATCGCAAACTAAATTTTTGAGCCCGTCTGGTTGTGACTTATTGTTGATGCAACCACATATAATTGACCATGGACAAAAACTGGTAGGACAACTGTCATCTGTTGAACTTGAAAGGCAATCTTGTGTCTGGATCAAGGTCACCTATTATAAGGCTAATCACCTCAGATACTGTCGGTAAATTATATGTTCTTGCATCCTTTGACCTCTTACCTATTAGTCTCATTCTTATATTTATTATTGGATTGTTGTCAATCTGAGTCGTAGTCATTCTGAAAGACTTAACTAAAAAATTGTGTTCATCTAGCACTTGTTTAATGTCATTTACGACCTCTAAGTGTAATGACATTGTACCATTCTCTCCCCTAAATACAATAACAAAACCTTCATTATTTTTGTTCGACTTTCATTATTCAAATTTTAATACAAATATGGATATAAAAAATTTCTTAGATTAATAAAGAAAAAATAATTACCTTATTGAATTAACACGGTTGTTAATCTCATGAGCAAATACCAATTTTGGTCCCACGACTATTAACAAAATGACAGTTTTGGTCCACATGTTTACTTTCTACCAATTTTGGTCCCACGACTATTGTTTTAGTACTAATTTTCATCCACGACCATTGTTTTAGTGTCAAAATTCATCGCGTCGGTCACCCATTCGTTTAAAACGTGTAAAAATCTAAAATTGTTAAGGGTATTTTCGTTCTTTTTTACTTAATATCCCAATTTGAGCATGAATAAATGGATTTAAGTCCTAAGATCGATCAAAATTCGCAATTTTCCTCCTCATATTAAAGGTAAAATGAGGAGAAAAACTACGAATTTTGATCAATTTTATGACTTTAAACTATTTATTCATGCTCAAATTGAGATATTAAGTTAAAAATGACGAAAATACCCTTAACAATTTTATATTTTTGCACGTTTTAAACGGATGGGTGACCGGTGCGTTGACTTTTGGCACTGAAACAATAGTCGTGGATGAAAATTGGTACTAAAACAATAGTTGTGGGACCAAAATTGGTAGAAATTAAACATGTGGATCAAAATTGTCATTTTGCTAATAGTCGTGGGACCAAAATTGGTATTTGCTATTAATCTCATTTTTCATGTCATGAGTGTAAAAAACCATTTTTGCTCCGTCGTAGTGTACCTAAGTCACTTTCTTTTGGTTGTAGTATCCCTATCCTGATGCTCATTATGTAACTCTCTAAAAAAAATGAGTATACACATTTTTCAAAGTATGATTTACAAAATTAAAATGAAACATATTTCAATTCCAAAAATTAAATAATTGTATATAATGTAACCATAGTGAAGTTAAAAATACACGTTCACCTCTTCATAAGAGGTGTAATTGGTATCTCATTCAATGGTGTACGATTGAGTGTGGTCCCTTATACATTATTTAGCCTTGAGGCTTCTATTATAAAATGAAACATATTTCAATTCCAAACATATTTCAATTCATATATATATATTCTTACTTTGACCGGTTATGCAAGTCAAATTTGTTTATCTCCTGCCTCTTTCATTTGTAATTGTAGCCTGAAATTTAGGGAATGGGCTTTTTATAGAGTTAGTACTCTAATTGGCTTAGGTTGCGTGTGAGTATAGTCTAGGCACAATATAGGTTTGTTTTTTTTTTTTTTTTTTGATAACATATAGGTTTGGTTTTCAAGTACTGATTTTGTGTATTTTATTTTCCCTTACCCAGCTGCTTATAAATACCTACATATGTCCTCTACTGATCGTTTATGATAACACAAAGCTTAGAGAAAATACAATACAAGTTTGAGATCTTCGGAACTTCTCTCAAAACAAAAAACAAATAAATCAAATTACAAGTTGGTGTTGGCCAATTTATTATGGCCAAATTACAAGAACTCTACAAAAGTCAATTAAAATTCATCACTTTAAAAGTCTTTGAAAGTCTTTAAAACCCCTCTTAGTCTGTGAAAACAAGGGAGAAAGATGGATAAGAAGTCAGGAGTGTGTATTTCCTAATCAACAGGTTAGTTATTTATATATTAGCATTCTATGTTCCTTAATTGTTATTCATAAATCAACTTATTTAATTCCGATTTAGGTTGTGTGTTTTAAATACAGGGTATGTCTATCCATGTACACATACCTAAGGGAAAAGTATTGTCTATGGCATTCTACTGTAATGGTTGGCTAAAGCCTAAGTTATGTATTTCTAATTTTATGATCTTGTTTCCCGTGAAATCACAGAAGAATAGCAGTTACATACATATGGTAGCTAAACATAGAATTTAATAAATTTACAGTGAATTATATATATATATATCACAGAAACATTAAATCATGTAAGAACTTTTCAGTTGCATTACTTATACTTTATCCGTATAAAAATTAGATACAACAGAGAATTTTCTGCAAGGTGGTATTTTTACAAATGTTTGATAGCTGAAAATCAGATATGGTTTGACAGTGATGTTGAAGAAGGTTAAGGTGGTATTTTTACTAATTCCTAAATATAAAAATCAGATAGAACAGGTTACAAGTTATACATTACCCAATACAAATATTTAAAATGTCTATTGTTGTAATACATCATGCCCTACTAACATGCATTAAATGTTGATGGTAAGTGTTGACTCTCAAACATTAATATTTGATAGTGACACTTCACTTTTCTTACATTCTACTATCTAATTTCCAAATATATTGTTCACTGTTTTTTCTAAGTCGCACCTCATCAAAATCACTGAGTAAGGCTTGAAGGTGGTGTTGTTCCTTTGAAGAGAGGTCTCCTCAAAGACTTTGATATGGCTGGATGTTGTTCAAAGAAACTTATGGGCTGTTTGGTTCACGAAATAGGTAGGGAATGGCTTCCGTTGTTTGGTTCGCATTTGTATTCCCAGGAACATTGTTCCTGGAAATGAGCTATTACCCTTGCAAGGGTAATAGCTATTACCAGGGGCCCCCCCTGGTATTAACCTATTCCTGACCTCTCACTCTCTCAGGAATAGGTATTTTATAATAATTTCTTTTTTACCCATTTTTTTAAACTAAAATTTTTTGCGCTCATTTTTACAGATTGAATTCATCGCATTGCGGCTGCGGCACCACGCTGCATATATATATATTATTTATATAAAAAAATTTGTAACTAAGAGCAATAAAGGCTCCTTAAATGATGGAGTTTTTGGCTTTTTAAGGCATCATCATCCTGCAATGATTATCTTATATAGAGAAGCTCAAATGAGTTTCCCTTCTTGAGTTACCAATGTGGGGTAAAAAAAACTCTCATTTGTGTGTTTTTTTAAAAATAATTATTTTATATATAATTTTGTTTTGTATTATTATTATTATTCCTTTTTTCTTATTATTGTTATTAATATTATTATAAGTTTTATTTTATTATTACATAATAATAATAATAATAATAATATTATTATTATTATTATTATTATTACTATTACTACTATTACTACTAGTAGTACTACTACTACTACATAAGGGTATTTATGTCTTTTAAAACATATTTCATTTCTATTCCTTAAACCAACCAAACACTGTAATATAATTCCTAAAGTTTATTCCTTCTGCGAACCAAACAACAGAATACAATTTCTATTCTATTCCTTGCCTATTACATTCCTTATGGAATAGCATTCATATTACCTCAAAATTCATTCCGTGAACCAAACGTGCTGTTAAGGAATCTATTAAGCAGGAGAAGTAGTAGTTTGTGTTGTGTTTGGGAAATGGTTGGTTGTAGCAGTAGTTTTCTAGGCTTTGTGGTGTTTGTTTCTAGTGATGTTTTTTGATGGCTAGGTTTATAGCACTGCATTTTATGCAATGCAGTGTTAGCCATTGTGTTATGCCTTTGGGTGTTTTTGTAAGTTTATGTTGTTCACACTGCATTGGTATGCAGTGGGTAAGTATTTAAAATCACTGACTAAGGCTTGTATTAATCTGAAAAACCTTCTTAAATGTTTTAAGCTGGTTCTCCTATGCAAATGCCTAAAAAATTATCTCTAGCTAAGATACATCTAACACATAGACATATATTAAACACATGGAGATATTATTAAAGGAATACCACTTAAGAAACAATTTACAAATAGACAACTTTATAGCTCTAATATACATATAACACAGAGGAATATTATTTAAGGAATAATACTTAAGAATCAATTACACATACACATAAACATATATATTTATATTCAGCTCTATCACTCTACAATTTTCATACGCAAGTTTATTCAAAGATAACTACATCATAAAGTGAAATATAAATTTTATATCTTTGTACATACTTTTTCATAAAAATTGCATTGTTTGCTTCTAAACTTTGTCCCAAGAATGGTTTGCCTTGCTTGTGTATGTAGACTGAAAATTCAAAACAAAAGCAAGTTTAGTTAAAGAAATCAATTTAAAAACAAAGTATAAGAAGTTAGTTATTTAAAAAGGTACACTAATTGACAACTTAGTGAAATGATGCAAATTTTCACTTGCATTACTTATACTTGAAACAATTTTCAGTCAAATTTTCAGTTGACTATAAGAAATTTTTAGCAATTTTCAGTTGCAAATTTTCTTAATATCATGTAAGAACTTTCCATTTGCATTACTTATACTTTAAAAATCAGATACACAAATCAACAAAAAATAGTATAAAAATAATGTAAGAACTTTTCAGTTGCATTACTTATACTTTAAATAGTATAAAAATCAGATACAACAGAGGATTTTCTGCAATGTGGTATTTTAACTCACTGTTGAAAGCTAAAAATCAGATATGGTTTGACGGTGATGGGCTGATGAAGGTTAAGGTGGTATTGACAATGATGGGTTGATCAAGGTTAATGTGGTATTTTTACTAATTCTTGAATATAAAAATCAGATAGAACAGGTTACAAGTTACACAATACCCAATACAAATTAAAAAATGTCTATTGCTGTAATACACCATGCCCTAATAACATGCATTAAATGTTGATGGTAAGTGTTGACTCTCAAACATTAATATTTGATAGTGACACTTCACTTTTCTTACATTCTACTATCTATATATACAAGGCATTTAACAAATGAGATGTACACTCTTTCTTCATTTGGAGTGAAGACATTTGAAAGCACATAGTTAAGAATTGTAAGAGCAATGAAGAAATTGACAAAGTCAACTACCATACTTGGAAAAAGAAAGCATCATGTTCAAGATAAAGGTACAATTTGAAGTTTATTTGCTGTTTTACATTCAGTTTCTATGAAATATTTAGTCAAGAAGTCATTTTCAGTTTGTTTATTAGTTGGTTTATATATTTGTGTGGAAACATGTATCATAAGACAATAGAAAAAATTAAGGATATTGCCTTAGAGTAGAACATGTGTAGCATAACACAACAGAAAAAAAAAAAAATTAAACTGTGTATTACTTTAAAAAAATAGTGAAAAAATGAATATTTATCATCTTTTGCCTCTAAGTGTAGATTGTTAATAGGCTATAGGTTCCTAAGTTTAGACTGTTTGTATGATCAAGTTTTAGGTCTCTAATATCTTTTGCATCTAATTGTAGTTTATTAATATAATTTTTTTAGACGGTTTGTTCCTAAGTTTTAGGTCTCTAATTATATATTAAATATTAAATTTTACAAAAATTAACAAAATACCATTTCAATTGAAGGAAATTATAATTATTTTATAACTTTTGTGTATATGTTGTATTTTTATTTTTTATTTTTGGTCATTACTAGATATGTAAAAAATGTTAAATGGAAAAAAAAAAATATCTTGACAAATTTCACACTCAATATTAAAATAGGGTAAGGATGAACTGACAAAGTCTTACCCTTAGCAAACATTTAATTTCCATAATATAGATGTACTGAAATTAGGGAAAAAAACAAAATTTTGCCCAAAAAAAAAGTGCATAGTAATACAGTGTATTCCCTAATTTCTACTTGCCACATTTTTGTATAGTAATACAGACAAATATGCAAAAAACCTAAAATATTAATGAGTTTGAACTTTTTTGCTGCCCGAAACAAAAACAATGCACCCCCAAAACAACATAAGCAAACAAAAACCTTGGCCATTTAATTTATGTTTTTTTTTTTGCAGGGAAGTTCTCACCAGAAGTCAAATATGTTTAGTGGCTATCAAAGACTTGTCTTTTACTGTTTTTTTCTTCTTCATTTTTTTAATATTCATATTTTTGGACTTTTGGGTACAACTATTTATATTATTATAAGGCAAGTTCCAGTCAACATAATTGTATACACCAGTGTTATCAAGGTGTCGCCTAGTCGACGCCTAGTCGTCCGGGCGGTCGAGAACGACCGCCTAATCTGCTCGCCTCGCCTAAAAAAAACGATCGGCGAAGTCGCCGGAAACCACCGCACGCGCCGGCGCGTGACGGTGGAGCAGCTCGGAGACGGTGGCGCATGAAGGCGCGTGAGCTCTCCAATGGCGGTCAGACTCCTTGCCGTGGCGTCGCCGCCACTCCCTGAACCCAGCTCAGGCACTAACTTGCTCCAATAATAGGTTAAAGGTTGAAAATATTCATATCTGGTATGATATTTATATATATACACATTTAGGCATAGAAAGGAAAGACTGTTGAGCTGTCCAATACAGGAACAAGTCTCAAGGAACTTTTGAGATGCCCAATACCATAAAGTATCAAAAATATTAATCTAACATTTTATATTTAATATTAATTGGTTTATATATATATATATATATATATATATATATATATATATATATATCACTCATCGCCTAGGCGGTCGCATAGTCGACTAGTCGACTAGGCGATCGACGGCATCTCGCCTAGAAAGTCCGCCTTGATAACTATGGTATACACATAATATATATGTTGTTAAACTCCATTAAAATGTAGAATGCGTACAATTCATTATTCAATAATTATTTTTAAAAGTGAAAGAAAAAGTTATTACAAACCAAGTGAAAAGGGAAAATCAGTCGATTCCAACCAATTGGAACAAAAAATGAATCGGCCAGCAGTATAACTCTGAGCCTCAGTAGCATATGAACTGAAAGCATATGTATAATTACATGGATCACAACACCACTTTTATTATATGAACTACAAAGCATATGTACAATTACATGGCAAAAAAATCACAGAACAGAAAATAAAATACAAATACATGACAGTGTTATATATATATATATATATATATATATCACACACACACAAACATGGTCAATTTCAAACTATGATACAGATTTAAGCATAGATTTTAGACTCTAACAACTAAGGAATTTATATATTATACATGCACACAAAAACACAAAATATACCTAAATTTCTGTACAGAATGAAAAAAAAATCTAGGGAAAACCGTATATTACCTATGGTTTGTGTTTGAATGTATTTCTCTATCCTTGGCAAAGTCCCATTCTACTTCCTCCTTAGCAGAAATTTCGGACCCCCAACACCTAATTCAAACACACAGAGAGAGTTAACCCTAGTATGAATTTAGAAAACAATTTTAAGGTAATGGAATACGAGCTTCATTTCAATTCACTTTCAATTTCAGTTTTCACATGCACAAGGTTGACTAATGGTAGGCTTATATTGAACAAATTGATTAGGGTTTGTATTTAATAAATTAAAAGTAAATTTATAAATTTGATAATTGAAATAAACCTTACCTTATAGTATACAATCTTAGCTCCAAAGCATCGAAGAAGTTAGAATTTGTAGACGATTAGGAGTTTTGGTGCTGGGGAAGAGAGGGGAAGAGAGATAGAGGTTTTAGGTGGATGATTTTGGCTTGCTTTCCATTTCAGTAGAGGAAGGTAGTAAGGGGTTTTGGCAGAGAGGCGAAGAAGACGACGGGAGAGGAGGATTGGGTTTGATCCAGAATCTGTGAGTTATGTATTTCAGGTTTGTGGACCGGGTTTGGGCTGTAGTAGTGGGCTAGGTTGTTGGGTTTAATTAATATACATAATACTATATACATGAATTGGGCCTGTTAACTAATAAACTATATTATTACTTTTTAACAACAAGCTAATGGATAGTATATTAATTATTGTAATAGCCTATATTAGTTATTAGTTATAAGTTAACTAATAACGTATATTATTATGGCAAAAACTTGTGTGAGACCGTCTCACCATGAGACGGGTTGGGTCGGGTCGGATCAATGTGCAATTGTAACACTTATATGCTAAAATGTAATACTAATCAGAAATAAAATTTTTGTTACTTATAAGGGTAAATGTAATACTTTTAAGGGAAAATACAATACTTTTACATTTCAATTTAAAAGTATTACTTTTTTCCTCAAAAGTATTATATTTGCCCTAAGTAAGGGGCACTTGTCAACCTTACTTATTACAAAACTAATCAAAACTTTTGCCACCTAAATACAAAACTAATCACATCCGCACATCATTTCATCTATAAGGCCATCGACTACTCAAGAAATCTCACGAGGCACAAAATAGAACCACCACCCACTAACTTTACCATCTTCATCTACGGTCACTACTTCCAGCTAGACACAGCATCATATTTGATCTGATCACTGGAAAAACCAAAACCAAAACTCGAACCTGAGCTATTCAATATATCTTGAGCTAGAACTATTGGTTTCAAAAATAGGACAATTGCAAGAATCAAGAATAAAATGGAATTCGAACTGCAATAGAAATGGCAGTTCTATAAATTAAAAAAAAAGTTAAGGTTCATTCTATGGTTATGCAATCCTTTGTACAGTACCAAACCAAGTCTAAAGATGTATGCAAGACGAAAAATGAGAGGAACAACAGGGCTACAAAAAGAATACTTATTAACGTACCAACAAGGACCAGTTACACGAGATTTCATTTATCAAAAGAAACTAGAGAAATGCATGGATTTGGCATTGCATTACAGCTCTGTAAAAGCTGTAAATGTTTAGAGCTTCAACAAGATGAACATATTTTATAGACACCAATAAAACAATGTATATCCTCCTTTGAAGCCATAACCAAAACTGAGGAGAAAACAGAAAATATTAGTACAAATCATTCGAAAGGGATATTAGTACCTTGCAAAAGAAACTTCAAAGTTCATCATGCATATGTTGTTCCAAGGGTACATTCAAAATAGGAACAACATTCTGTTGGATCTGGACAATGTTAGCACCACCATCTCCTCCAGCCCTAGGTACAATCTCCACTTGCCCAACCATATCACTCTTCACGGCTTCCATTACCTTCTGATGTAACTTGAGTAGTCCAATACGCTTTGAAACAACATAAAGAACTGCCAATGTGAAAATAAGAAACCCAAAAACAAGTATCACCCTGCGCATAAGAACTCAACTTAGAAACGCGAATGAAGGACATAAGTTATTTAAATAAAAGTGATTACTCATTTATACCTATCAATAACATCCTGGCGTTGCATTGTGGAGAGAAGGTTTCGGGTTCGCATCAGCAATGAGCGATGGCCCTTGTATTCGCTTTCAGCTTTTCCCAATACTCCTGTTGATTCCTCTGCAGTACCAAAACCATGTGAGTTGTTGTCTAACATTCTACCCAATCAAATTAAATTTTTGCTTCCATAAAACATTGAAATTTGACATCATGTTTGATTTACTTGTCAATACAAAATATTGAATACAGAGAAAGATACATAAATCTTTCTGCAACTCTATTGGTCACATCTGAAATCAGATCATACCGGAAAGTAAAGCTTCAATATAGGCGCAAATGACACCATATGGATGCATATTGAACAGGACAGAGTAGATTTTTTAATATAATGCAATTTATAACGTGTCCAACTTACCATTGCTTGAACTAAGCTAGTAGTGTCAATGTCAATAATCATTCTCTCATGTGCACGTCTTTATTTTCTTTTCAACACTAGACAATAGTACCAGTATGTGTGATTAAAAAACCACACACACATATCCTTTGGTAGACCTCCTCCAACAGATATATATAATCATTCATTGCACTAGACAAATGACCAAACTATTGGACGAGGATTATATCATTGTAAATTTATTGCACTATCTCCCTTCCTAAAAACTCAACATTGACACCCCCTTTAATTGCCCGTCATTTTTAATTTGTGGCTGATGAAGGATAAAAATCTTAATCTTCACTAACCAAGTTAAATTTCACTATTAACTATTTTGTTTTAAAATTTATAGAGTAACAAAATCTTCTCTCCCAACCCCTTTGCATTTTTTATTTGTAATATTTTTACCATTTTCTTAAGAAGAAAAATGGTCACTACACTAAATGAAGCAAGATATGCAAATGACAAGAACTTATCTGAAGAATGAAATCCTATTTAAAAATGAAAGATATATAACAAAAGTCACGAGAGTACTTTCACTTCTTTCAAGCTCCTGAAACATAACAACAATCACAAAACAAAATTAGGCAAATGTTTCATGAAAACAAAAGGATAATTTCAACAGGAAAAAGAGCCAAAGACTGGATAATAACCTGAATCATCATCTGGCGAGTGCGGCGCAGACTCTCTGTGATACCTTCAGCTACAGATGTCATTCCAGCTTTTGTCTTGACACATAATTCACATATTATGATTCGGTTAATTCAATTAATATCCTTGTAAGACTACATAAAACCACATAAGGACCATATGAGTATTGAATATATATTAAAATGCATAGGAGTGCATGATACATACTGTAGGTTACGCCTCCGAATGGTTGATTCTCCTCCACCTCCTAGAAGCAATTCTCTCTAAATGTGATCATGTGAAGTTAGACAAACTTCTCTAATAAATTGCCTCGAATGAAAGTAAATGACATCATCTCACCTAAAAAATAAAAGGAAAGAAAACAAAAAGGTAGCATCACCTCCACATAATAATCTGAAATGATCATGGAGGCAAGTACAAGAACTATCCTATTTATTTTCCCAAAAAAAAAACAAATAAACAAAACAAAAAACAAAGGAAGCTATTACGCTCCATAATATTGAATATGAAAATAGCAGAAAAACATTACCTCTTCTTGTGCGGCTTTCCTCATATTAGCCTTGGTTTGCAAATTAGCATTTCTCAGGCTCAACCTCAAGCTAAATAATTCATAAAAGTTTTAAAAATCAAGATAAGCAAGCATTAGAAGAAGCACACAGAAGTAGAATAACTCTTTTATTTTCTTACATATGCTATTCTAGCTTATAAAGCATAAGGAAAAAGTATAACAAGAGAACCCAATATGTATTAATTGCCTAGACATACTTTTCATTAAATAATGTTTCCTATCCAGGATGCAAAAGAGAGTTTCAATAGGTACTGCAAACCATACAATTCACTAGTCACTGTGAGAGTCACCTTTAATGTGACTAGCGTTTTCTGTCTTGGAAAACTGGAAACAAGAGTTATCATTTACCAAATTTAGCAATCACATAACAGGTTGACAACACAGTTATATCCTTGGATTTCTTAAAAATCAACTCACTAACTCGTAAACCACTTTTCATTTCCTTTTATTTTCTAATTGAAATAGAATGATTAGCCTTTAACACTGCATTCTTGTTGTAGTAATCTGTAAAATACAACAAAGAGGAAAACAAAAAATGCAAAATTCAAATTGTTAAACTTTATAAAAAAGTATTCATAATATGCCTAGTCAATTAGCAATAAGTGCGTCCCCAGCAATTATATTTTCCAACTTTTTTAACTCTTCGGATATATCAATTAACCAAAAACATGTAGAATCTCCATATTTTATCAAATAGTTCTTCACAAACTTATGATGAATTAACAATGAATTCTTCTTCTTCCAAGCAAATCTCATACCCAATTTTCTAATTCTACGAATAAGTCATCTGAACAAAAACAAAAAGGACTTTTTTTGATGATATATCTTTTTTAAAAAAGGTATGCATATACATATGAATAAGCTTTTTCCAAGATTTTGCCAAAAACTGGGCATCCTGGACATGATCATCAGTGGGCAACTGTGGTGCAAGGAGATCAAGCTTGAATTGAAGTGGTTGGAGCAGATTTAAGCTATCCTATGCAACGTCATTCAGTCTGGGAGTGAACTCTTCTCTTCTGTTGTTGCCGAGTATAATCCAACTCCTGTTTTTCCGTATTCTTGGATGGAATTGATGTGATCCTTTGCTTTTTTGCTTGTTTCCTCAAACTCTTTCTTCACATTCTCAACCTCCTCCGCCACCTCGTCCATTGGTATTTGAGTCAAGTTTAACCGCTTTCTGTGAGGAGATTTTTGGAAGTTATATTAGGCATAGGAGTGTAATTGAGCTAAGCCAAGCTCAAATATTCAAAACTCAAAAGCCAAAGCTCAACTGGCATTATTTTTTGAGCTTGATTAGTTGAGCTAGAGCTTGATTAGCCAAAATCAAAAGCCAAAGCTTCAATATTTTATACAAACGTTATAATATTAAGCATTGTATAAACAAATAAATAGATGCTTCCAACAAATACAATTAAATGAATACAACCAATACAAAGCCATACCAAATCAGATAAGTATAATCTTAGTAAAGAAATTAAACCATTAACGATATGAAAGTTTCCAATTTATCAAAATCAGAATGGAAATACTTGCATAAGTTAGTTTCAAGAATATTTTTATTTAAATCTGGAAACTGAACCAAATATTGGCTCTCTATGTGTGAGACATAATTTGCTACAATTGAATGATGACCTTTCTAAAAGCTACTTTTACAATTATAATATTGTACTTAACAAAAGTCTTTCCATACTACATATGAAGATGTCACGGAAAATATAAATTTGTTTTTCCCTAAAAAATTTTGAGTAATAAAGTATTCCTCCAACAGGAAGCCTGGCTTCTATTTAAATATGAAAGTGGACACAGGAAAATTATAGGTACGCATGGTGTAAACTTCTTATCCAAGGAACTGCAATTTTAGAGACAAGCATAACTAGAATAAACATGTAATGCATGTTCTACACTTCTACCAAACCCCTACTAAAAAGAGAAGAAAAGGAAAATCAGAAATTACCTTATTATTATTACTAATATTAGTATCATCATCATCAATATGAATTATATGATTATTGTTCTTATAATTTTTTGCAGATTTTTCAGAGTTTTTGGCATGCTTTAAATACCTCAATGGCAGAATATTGGAAATCAATTATAACATCATAAACTAGCTATTAAGAATTTGGTAGCCCATCTTAGTCCTCAAGAGGTCTCATATATATATGTTAATCTACTCACCTCGTCAAAGCTATTTTAAAAACCAATCTTTAAACATTGCTTAAAAATCAAGTCCTAACTAATTGAGAACTGAAAACAATACACCACTTCAGGCTGTGAATCATCATTGCTCCAGATCAGTTTTCAAATTCTATCCATTTATGGTTAAAAGGCATCTTTTTGTAATCAAACTTCTACGAGTGAATGCCTTCAAACACTAACCTTGTTCATTATATATTATCTTCTTAATTTAGTTAACCGTATCATTTCAATATAATCTAAATGTGTAACACCCCGAAATTTCCTACTACTCTTTTGAATATTATAAGGGGGTTATTTTCTTATTAAATAATTATTTAGATAATTATAAGTATAATTATTTTCCTATGGGCTTGAGATTTATACACTCTTGTATATATATATATTACAATATATGATACTTTACTATGGGCTATAAATGAGCCATCCTATATAAACTATTATTTTAGAACCTAACTGCTACAAGCCCATAAGCTTTGGATATGTATTTTGTAGACTATGATTAGTCTTGAATTTAAGTTATATAAGCCCAAGTGTTCTTTTAATCTAACCTTCTAAGTGGTCCAAAACATTGATGTAGTCCATTCTATTCTTGGGAGCCCTAGCCCAAAAGGGGAATAGCCTAAACCTACTAAAAATAGAAATAGCATCCAAGAGATTCATGTTCTGCCTTCCCTTCGCGTTTGTGTCAAGCATGTTCCCGACGGCAACAATGAACACCAATCTCCATTTCATTCCTTCCCTCGTCTCCCACCTCTCCCTCACAGCTAGATCGGCGGCAACATCAAGCCACCAGCAGTGGTGAGCTCCAGCAGTGGCGACGGGATTCTTGCCCTGTTTTCCGGCGACGAGCAGCAGAGCCTTCACGTCCCGGTGGGAATGCAGCAGGCGATCGACAACAATGTAAGAGGGTAACAGCTGGACGTCCCTCTCGGTTAGCAATCCTTGCGATCGGAAAAGGAGCGGCTTTGGTCTCTCTCGTCGACGGCAAAGTCGTGGGCAGTGGCTACGGCGATTCTCCCTTCTTGTTCCTCGTCGGCGTGCCATAGCAGAGTGCAGAGCGACGGGTTTCACACATTGGTTCCCGACGGCAGGAGAGAAAGCGGCATTCATCGTCGTTACTCCCGGCGGAATGAGGTAGCGGGCGTCGTGGTGGCTCTCCCCTCTCCGCTCGGCCAAGAACGGAAGCAGGCGACGGCGGTAGCAGCTCCGTGAGTCCCTGCCGCATCCACGTTCCACCTCCCATGATCGACGACAAGCAACAGAGTGCGGTGCGATCCTCGGTTCCTCTCCGAAGCAAGTGGCGCGGCCTCATTCTCCTCTCGAGGTCTCCTGCGTTCGGCGTCAAGAAGGAACAGCAAATCGATCGACGAAGGTTGGTGATCACAGCAACGGCAGAAGGTGGCGGCTTGGCCTTGTCCGTCTTTGGAGACCGGCAGAACGACGAAGGATGTAGGTGCGAGGTTGCGGATCATAACCCAAGAGGCAGAGTGGTCGAGTGGTGTGGGTGCTTTGGTGCTTAGTTCAAAGGCGTGGGTTCGACTCCCGGTCTGGACAGTTTAAGGTAATGTCTTGGGTTATTAGTAAGCTTTATAGTTTTAGTTTGTAAGTCATAATATTGTAAGATTAGATTAGTACGGTTCACATGATCATAGTATATTAGCCTTAAGCATGGAATTATAGAATTATTATAGGCCGATTAAGAATAGTAGTATTCTTGTTAATAGTCTTAGTAACGGTGTTAGAATTATATTAATCCTTCAGGTTCACGATTATGAACCGAGCTTTGAGCTTAGGATTGACGTTGCTTTGGATTAAGTATGCTTTGGGTTAATTACGCTTCAAAGGTAACCATCCATGTCCATCAAACTATTTTCATTCACTCCTATTCTATTTGATATTATTTGGTGGATTGGAAATCCTGAATATCCTTGGTTGTTAGCCTATTATTGATTGTGTTGTGGATTCATGGACTTGTGTCCTAATCCTTTGTCTATTTGATGTATATGATCATTGTTGGTTTGGATTTCCATGTTATTGGCCTCTGTTATATGAATATTGGTGTATTGTAATATGATCTTTGTATTCTGGAGTATCTCTTTGTATTCTGAGCTGAGTCTGATTCGGTATGTGGGAATTGCTCTTGCGGGGTTCTCTAGCGTGACAATGTAAGCGCTAGGGTTTTCCGTGAGAGTAAGGTGGTAGTGATTGGTGAGCAATCCGTTGTTTGTTTCCCCTTTCGTTCTAAGTTTGTTAGAGTATTCTATTGAATATGTTACCTTGATTCTGAGTATTTATTCATACCTCTTAGTCCACTTGTTTGAGTCTATTATTTGATTGGTGGATTCCTTGATTATATTATTTGGAAGTTGGTTGGTGTTCATATCTGAGATGAACACTCTGAGTGATGGTTTGGGGCTGAGTTGAGTATGAGTATGTGGTAGTGGATCTTTGAGTATCCCTCGTGGGTTGTTGGTATCATTGGAGTTGTTGGGTGGACTATCTGTGCTATTGTTTGTATTTGGGTTGATTACCCCTGTGATTGGGTTCATTACCCCTGTGATTGGGTTGATTACACCCCTGTGATTGGACTGGGTCCCTGTGATTGGGCTATTGCCCCTGTGATTGGGTTCGCCCCTGTGATTGGGTTCATTACCCCTGTGATTGGGTCGATTCACCCCTGTGATTGGACTTCGGTCCCTGTGATTGGACTACGGTCCCTGTGATTGGGTTCATCACCCCTGTGATTGGGTTCATTACCCCCGTGTACTTGGTTTATGATTGGGATTGGGTTCGATATGTTGCTTGGTGGTTAGTGTTGAGATTTCCTTTCGGTTCTTTGGTTATGAGTCCTTGTTTATTCTGTTGATATCTCGTTGTTCTTGTTTATGATTGATTGTTCCTTATGATTGTGTTCAGTTGGTATCTTGGTTATGGTTCGTTGTTGTCTTATGCTTTCCTTGTTAATCATTGGCTTTGGTTGGATGAGTCTTGGTTTATGATTCGTTCAGTTTATCCTTGTTGAGTATCCGATTTGAACTATTGAACAGTTTGTTGGTGTTTATATTCTATATGGGTGCGTAAACCTATTTACAACTTATATGTATATCTATACTTCCTTGCGGGTGTGAGTGGTGGTTACTTAGCAGTCTTTTGCTAATGGTTTCTTGTATGTTTTCCAGGTTTGCCTTAAAGCCTTTGCGTGAGCGCGATAGAGATACACCCGTATGAGGAGGCTTAGATAGTGGTTATGTTTTAGATTTATGCTTTGGCCTGTGAGCCATTTGAGACTTTATATACCCTAGACTAGTACTTTGAATATTGTTAAACATGCTTTAAGGATTATCGTTTATACAGTTCCGTTTTATGGTTAGCCTGTGCATCTAGGTTGTGTTATCTTTCCTAGATGTGGCATGACGCCCTTAGGTTTTATTCGCTTCCGCTATGTTGTTTGTTGGTTGAGATTGGCAGCTTTTATGTTAAGTTTTAGCTATCTCAGCCTGTGTGAGGTTGGGGTGTCACAGTTGGTATCAGAGCCTGTGTTGAGGTCTGAATAGAGATCCTAGGTTGAACTTTTGAGACTCTAGGACTTGATAAGTAGGAATTAAGATGTTTTGAGAATCCTAGGATGTGTGAATTCTAGGAATCGCGGTGAGGACGCGCCTTATCTGTTTATATTGTTTGTGCTTTGTTAACCTTGTTGTTTGCAGCTTGCGGCTCGTCTTCCCGGGTAAGTCTTAATCGCTTTTAGTTAAGTTGCTTCGTTTTAGTTTTGCCTAGGAGCTGCTTAGATTAGGAATGAGTAGTTAGTTGGTACGAGACGATGGATAGCACCGTGTGCATTTCAGCAATCAGAAGATCTGGCGGCTCGTCAAGAAGATTAATCCCTCGTGGTTCGGAGTCAACGACAACGGTCTACGTTCTTCGGAATGGCGTCTTCGCGCGTAAAGCATCGTGCAAGATCTTCGTTAACCTCAAGACTTGAAGAACAAGTTCGTGCAGCTGAAGTTCGATAAGAAGACGAAGAAAGCAGTAGGAGCTCGAAGACTGAAGACCCGAAGACCCTCGGCCTTGAGGGAACCAATGGGGTACCGGCGCGTCAAGAAAGAGTAAAACACGCCAAGTAGGAATTGCCAGAGCGGCCATGAGGAATCTCGTGTAAACACTCGAAGGAACGACGCAAGAAAGGATTAAGGAATGGCGAGACAAGCTAGTAGAAGATCAATCGTCAAAAGATCAAGACCAACGGAGTGAACCTAAAGGCTAGCTTAATCCTCGGGTATTCTAAGGAAGAGTTATCTATACTCGCGTTTCGTCAGAAGCAAGAGTTAAAGCACGCCAAACAGGAGCTTTCGGGACTAGTGATGAAGAGTCTCGTGCGAGCTAAACTCGGAGATAGCGTACCTGAAGAACTATAATCCGAGGTCGGGATTCGCGGACCTTAAGGTAGTCCTACCGAAGCGACAACGAAGAACAAGCTAGAAGTTGCAACCCTTCAGGGCAAGAAGACTAAGTCAAATAGAAAGGGAAACTTGGATGCTTAAGATCCCCAAAGATAAGAAGGAACGCCGTAAGCAAGGGTGTATGGCTCCGTGAAGTGGATCTCGTGTAACCTCCTCGGTGTACCTTCGAAAGTAATCCCCTTGTGCAAGAGCTTAAGGAAGTAACCTCGGTTTCTAAAGATCGTTATGACCCATAAGCGAATCTCCTTTAAAGTCGGGCGATATCTTTCTAAGTTGAACCTATCTTTCATTAAGCTTCCTCAGAATTCTTCGTTCTGCACCAATCAGCCATCAACAGTCATCACCTTCAGCCTCTTTTGGAGTGATAAGGTTATGCGAACCCTGCATGGGGAGCTTATTCGAATCTCAGATTCATGTCGCGTGGGAAGCAAGCCAAGACCTATCAATCAGTCAGAGTGTCTTAATCAAATCATCAACCCGAAGAAAACCGTTTAGAGTGAGAGACTTCCTAATCCTTTTAAAGCCGAATCTTTCCCAGTCCTTCGCAAATCCTAAGTACCATACTCGTTAGGAATTCCTTCTATCCGTTGTAATCTTCATTCCTATATCCTCGTGGAAACTAAATTCTCCTCGACTCTCGAAACTCTGAATGCCTTCTTTTGAAACATTCTTCCTACCTATTCCAAATCCCTATCTCATCTTAGCTTGAACTGAATTTTCTCTTTCCGTGAGAAAGTGCATACCCTATTGCTAAAGAATCTTTTCTATCTTATTAGATCTCCTTGCTATCGTCCCTTACATTCAAATTCCTCTCACTCCCTTGAAATTGTATATCCTTCCGTTCAGACAACCTTCGGTTCATCTCATTCTTCTCCCATTTCAAGATTGAATTTCTTCTCCCCTTGACGAGTTGAATATCCTACCGTTGAGGCATCCCTTCAGTTATTTTTAAATCTCATCCTTATCTTCTTCCGAATGGAATTTCTTTCTTACCTTGAAGAATTGAATACCATGTCATTGACAAACCGTTTCTGTCTTTCGAAACCTTATTCTTAATTCCTTCGGAATCTAAACTCTTTCTCTTCCTCGAATGAGTAAATACCCTATCGTTGGAAAACTCGTTCTGTGTTTTCAATCTTGCGCATATCTGTTCTCGAAGCCAAAAGTTCTTTTCGTTCATTCTCTTTTGTTCAAAGAACTTGATACTCCCTTGAATTGAAAAATTCTTTTGACCACGGCGAACCTCGTTCTCATTTCTTTCAAAGCCGAGTTCTTCTCTTTCCCTTAGAAAACGTGGCATTTTCTTTTATTGAAAAGTCATTCCCATCCTCTCGAACGTTGTTCTTGTTTGCTTCCTGGAAATATCCGTGCAAGGTGGCAATCCTATCTCCTGAGCTGTAACCTTGATAACCTTTGATTCTATTCTTAACCAATGTTGTTCTTGAACCTTACACCTTAAACCTTCCATCCCCTTTTTCCGTTGGGTCAAATTTTCAAAACCGGGCATATATATATATAGTATATAAATGTTTTCTCTATGTATACTATCATACTAGTTCTAACTCTCTGTCCCCAAAACGTTTTCTTTTCTGAGCTTCGGGGACGAAGCTCCTTTTAAGGGGGGTAGAGTGTAACACCCCGAAATTTCCTACTACTCTTTTGAATATTATAAGGGGGTTATTTTCTTATTAAATAATTATTTAGATAATTATAAGTATAATTATTTTCCTATGGGCTTGAGATTTATACACTCTTGTATATATATATATTACAATATATGATACTTTACTATGGGCTATAAATGAGCCATCCTATATAAACTATTATTTTAGAACCTAAATGCTACAAGCCCATAAGCTTTGGATATGTATTTTGTAGACTATGATTAGTCTTGAATTTAAGTTATATAAGCCCAAGTGTTCTTTTAATCTAACCTTCTAAGTGTCCAAAACATTAATGTAGTCCATTCTAATTAGAAGCCTAGGGGAATAGCCTAAACCTACTAAAAATAGAAATAGCATCCAAGAGATTCATGTTCTGCCTTCCCTTCGCGTTTGTGTCAAGCAAGTTCCCGACGGCAACAATGAACACCAATCTCCATTTCATTCCTTCCCTCGTCTCCCACCTCTCCCTCACAGCTAGCATCGGCGGCAACATCAAGCTAGATGTGGCATGACGCCCCTTAGGTTTTATATACGCTTCCGCTATGTTTGGTTTGTTGGTTGAGATTGGCAGCTTTTATGTTAAGTTTTTAGCTATCTCAGCCTGTGTGAGGTTGGGGTGTCACAAAATGTTCATCAATAAGTTATAAACAAGTGTTTTGAAACAACTAGTGTGCCCATATTTGAGAGCTTCGAATGAAATTACCTTGCAATAAAGGATCAGGTGACACTTCAAGTATTTTCTCTGAAAGCATAGAGGTAAGTACTCAACTTCCAAACCACAATCCTCAAAACATTTGGACTAGAATAAAACATGTATACAATACCCTTGCCATTGTCACGTAAAAACCCTTACTTTGTAAAGAGTGGAAGTACTCTAGTAAGCTGAGAAAGACTTCTTTGTGATAAGCAATCCCTGAAATCAACTCAAATAAAGAGAATAACTGATTGCATGTTATTAGCTGAAAAATCAAGTACATACACTATGCCAAAAATCAAAGAAAATCATATAGTAATAACCTTTCATTTAGTACCCAACTAAAATAAAATAAAAACTCGTAATGGCCGTTTACTCTTCAAAACAACAACACAGTGCAGGCGAATTCCTAAAATATTTATTAATTTCTACGCAATGTAAAGTCTGACCTCACCATATGAATAAAATGATAGAGTTTAGAGCAAATTTCATCGAGTATATAGTATTGTAGGCAGAAATTTCATAATATACATCTCATCAAAAATCAAGTTTATGCACCAAAACAATAATAGGTTTTACGGGATTTTAATCAACCAAAGGAGCTACAAAATTCAAAAAAATAAATATAATAAAACTAAATTGAAGAGCCATTAAAATAATATTTATGTAAACAAATGAATCACGTATATAATGCTAACCAAGATTTTGGACGATTCTATTGGGTCCAATGTCCAATCGGTTCTTCAATACAACCGATCAAACCCTCGCCCCTATTTCTTCTTCGATCGTTATACTCTGCTAGCCTTAATTAGCTATGGAAATGAGCTTTTGGTATAACCTAAGGAAACATCGAATGACTACAATCTCTGAAGAGATCTCATCAAAAATCAAGTTTATGCACCAAAACAATAATAGGTTTTACGGGATTTTAATCAACCAAAGGAGCTACAAAATTCAAAAAATAAATATAATAAAACTAAATTGAAGAGCCATTAAAATAATATTTATGTAAACAAATGAATCACGTATATAATGCTAACCAAGATTTTGGACGATTCTATTGGGTCCAATGTCCAATCGGTTCTTCAATACAACCGATCAAACCCTCGCCCCTATTTCTTCTTCGATCGTTATACTCTGCTAGCCTTAATTAGCTATGGAAATGAGCTTTTGGTATAACCTAAGGAAACATCGAATGACTACAATCTCTGAAGAGATCCGAAAAGAAGATGAATGATTTGAAATTACGTGGATACCCTTCTTATTTTGGATAAGTTGGGGACTTGGGGGATGCATTTTAATAATCAAAATGACAGATAGTCAAAGTGAGCTCTTAATTTGATATAACTCATTAAGTATATTCTTTATATGGCAGTATGTTATTTATGTTACATTTTTACATTTTCTTTTCAGTTTTACTCATCATATTTTTCATTTTGACTCTTTATTTAACATTAGTTCTTAATTGAAATAATAAAAAATTTGTTAATGATTAACCACTAACTATCGTGAATTGACTGGCACCCGTTAGTGTTAAAAATATACTTATTAATCAAATATAAAAGAAAATAATTAAATATTCAAATACAAACGGAACTAATCAATATTGTAATGTACGTAATAATAAGGTGAAATTAGAAGGGGAATATAGTATTACCCTGAATTAAATTTGATTTTTTTATGAAATTATAAATATAAAATAAAGAATATAATATCATCAATTGTTGCATTAGATGAGGATATCTCCAAACTCCATACATAGATTTATCAAAAGTTTTAAATATATATCCATCACATATATGTTTTGAATACAACTGACCTTATGAGTCTTCAATGAGGCCCGATCGCATGACCTCCCATATGCGAGAGTCACTACATGTCATCTGAGCACAAGGTGTTTGTCATTGTTAAGTATTTTCAATGTATTATCAAATGTTTTCAAATGCATAATCTTAATTACAAAATACCACTATTATTTTTAAAATTTTCAATCGTTGATCATTATAGATGGACGGATGAGATTAGTCCACACATTCTTACGGGAAGCTTAGTTCTCATTTGATCTTGTTATATATAGGGTGAAGATCAAGTGAGGATGGTATCCCACATGAGAAATGTGGACAATTTTAGGCCACACAATTATGTTGATCTATGGTTAAGATTGCACAGATATCAGGAGTTAATAACGCATATTTAATACGGTAAGTTGAGTAATTAACCAAGCCAAGGCGTTTCTTGACTAATAAGCTGGTGAAGATCGAATACATGCGGCAGGTTATGGCTTCGAGTTGGCAGCCATTCAAGGGGGTCCAAATCTCAAAAGTCCAACCGGGCTTGTTTCTGTTCATCTTTTACCATTAGTCGGACATGCAACATGTATTGGAGGAGGGTTTTTAGTCGTTCAAGAATCATACTTTCGTTTGCAAGAAGGTTTGTGATGGTGTATTGCCCGGGAACGTAGCCCTCAACCTAATGGACATGTGTGCAGGTACATGATCTCCCACTAGGTTATACGTTAGTTTCCGTGTTGGAGCAGATTGGTAACTTCCTAGGTACCTATGTTCGCGGTGATGAAAGGTTCGCGGGGGCGCCATGGAAAACCTTTATCCGTATTCGAGTCGCAATACAAGTTGAGCGTCCTTTCAAGCGGCGGATGAAGCTTGTTAAGAGGGACAAATCCACTTGTTGGGTGACTTACAAGTACGAGAGGTTACACACGTATTATTTCTATTGTGGTATGTTTGGGCATACATATCGTTTCCGTCTAAAGGCTAGGGAATCTGTTGTGCCGGTCGACCAATACATGTTTGGCCCTGAGATGCGAGCAGGTGCAACCAGAGGTCCTAGAGCTGTTGGGGATCCGTGGTTGATTCCACTTAGTGGCCCGGAGAAGCCGGCGGACAATGTGGAGGCTGTTGACATGGCGGCATCGGTGGAGGAGGCGTTTCAAGTACGTGATCAGCGGACTGAGGTCGGAGTGGTGGTCGTTGCATTGTGGAGAGAAGGTTTCGAGTTCGCATAAGCAATGAGCGATGGCCCTTGTATTCGCTTTCAGCTTTTTCAATACTCTTGTTGATTCCTCTGCAGTACCCAAACCATGTGAGTTGTTATCTAACATTCTAACCCAATCAAATTAAATTTTTGCTTCCATAAAACATTGAAATTTGACATCATGTTTGATTTACTTGTCAATACAAAATATTGAATACAATGAAAGATACATAAATCTTTCTACAACTCCATTGGTCACATCTAAATTCAGATCATATACCGAAAAGTAAAGCTTCAATATAGGCGCAAATGGCTTAATGGCACCATCTGGATGCACATTGAGCAGGACGAAGTAGATTTTTTTAATATAATGAAATTTATAACGTGTCCAACTTACCATTGCTTGAACTAAGTTAGTAGTATCAATGGCAATAATCATTCTCTCATGTGCACTTCTTTATTTTCTTTTCAACACTAGACAATAGTACCAGTATGTGTGATTAAAAAATCACACACACATATCCTTTTGTAGACCTCCTCCAACAGATTTATATAATCATTCATTACACTAGACAAATGACCATACTATTGGACAAGGATTATATCATTATAAATATATTACACTATCTCCCTTCCTAAAAACTCAACATTGACACCCCTTTAATTGCCCGTCATTTTTAATTTGTGGCTGATGAAGGGTAAATATCTAAATCTTCACTAACCAAGTTAAATTTAAATATTAACCATTTTGTTTTATAATTTATAGAGTAAGAAAATCCTCAATCCCCACCCCTTTGCATTTTTTATTTGTAATATTTTTACCCTGTTCTTAAGAAGAAAACTGCCACTACACTACATGAAGCAAGATATGCAAATGACAAGAACTTATCTGAAGAATGAAATCCTATTTAGAAATGAAAGATATATAACAAAAGTCACGAGAGTACTTTCACTTCTTTCAACCTCCTGAAACATAAACAACAATCACAAAACAAAATTAGGCAAATGTTTCATGAAAACAAAAGGATAATTTCAGCAGGAAAAAGAGCCAAAGACTGGATAATAACCTGAATCATCATCTGGCGAGTGCGGCGCAGACTCTCTGTGATACCTTCAGCTGCAGATGTCATTCCAGCTTTTGTCCTGAAACATAATTCACATATTATGATTCAGTTAATTCAATTAATATCCTTGTAAGACTACATAAAACCACATAAGGACCATATGAGTATTGAATATATATTAAAATGCATAGGAGTGCATGATACATACTGTAGGTTACGCCTCCGAATGGTTGATTCTCTTCCATCTCCTAGAATTAATTCTCTCTAAATGCGATCATGTGAAGTTAAACAAACTTCTCTAATAAATTGCCTCGAATAAAAGTAAATGACATCATCTCACCTAAAAAATAAAAGGAAAGAAAACAAAAGGTAGCATCACCTCCACAGAATAATATGAAATGATCATGGAGGCAAGTACAAAAACTATCCTATTTACTTTCCCAAAAAAAAAAAAAAAAACAAAACAAAAAACAAAGGAAGCTATTACGCTCCATAATATTAAATCTGAAAATAACATAAAATCATTACCTCTTCTTGTGCGGCTTTCCTCATATTAGCCTTGACTTGCAAATTAGCATTTTTCAGGCTCAACCTCAAGCTAAATAATTCAGAAAAGTTTTAAAAATCAAGTTAAGTAAGCATTAGAAGAAGCATGAGCATGCACACAAAAGTTGAATAACTCTTTTATTTTCCTGCATATGCTATTCTAGCTTCTAAAGCATAAGGAAAAAGTATAACAAGAGAACCCAGTATGTATTAATTACCCAGACATACTTTTCATTTTATAATGTTTCCTATCCAATATGCAAAAGAGAGTTTCAATAGGTACTGCAAACCATACAATTCACTAGTCACTGTGAGAGTCACCTTTAATGTGACTAGCGTTTTCTGTTTTGGAAAACTGGAAACAAGAGTTACCATTTACCAAATTTAGCAATCACATAACAGGTTGACAACACAGTTATATCCCTGGATTTCTTAAAAATCAACTCACTAACTCGTAAACCCCTTTTCATTTCCTTTTATTTTCTAATTGAAATAGAATGACTAGCCTTTAACACCGCATTCTTGTCGTAGTAATTTGTAAAATACAACAAAGAGAAAAACAAAAAATGCAAAATTCAAATTGTTAAACTTTATAAAAAAGTATTCATAATTTGCCCAGTCAATTAGCAATAAGTGCGTCCCCAGGAATTATATTTTCCAACTTTTTTTAACTCTTCGGATATATCAATTAACCAAAAACATGTATAATCTTCAGATTTTATCAAATAGTTCTTCACAAACTTCTGATGAATGAGCACTGAATTCTTCTTCTTCCAAGCAAATCTCATTCCCAATTTTCTAATTCTATGAATAAGGCATTTGAACAAAAACAAAAAGGACTTTTTTTTAATGATATATCTTTTTAAAAAAAGGTATGCAGGTACCTATGAATAAGCTTTTTCTACGATTCTGCCAAAAACTGGGCATCCTGGACCTGATCATCAGTGGGCAACTGTGGTGCCAGGAGATCAAGCTTGAATTGAAGTGATTGGAGCAGATTTAAGTTGTCCTGTGCAACGCCATTCAGTCTGGGGAGTGAACTCTTCTCTTTTGTTGTTGCTGAGGATAATTCTACTCCTGTTTTTCCGTATTCTTGGATGGAATTGATGTGATCCTCTGCTTTTTTGCTTGTTTCCTCAAACTCTTTCTTCACCTTCTCCGCCACCTCGTCCATTGGCATTTGAGTCAAGTTTAACCACTTTATGTGAGGAGAGTTTTGGAAGTTACATGAGGCATAGGAGTGTAATTGAGCTAAGCCAAGCTCAAATAGTCAAAACTCAAAAGCCAAAGCTCAATTGAGCTTTATTTTTTGAGCTTGAGCAGTTGAGCTAGAGCTAGACTCATTGAAAAATGATCTTTCAATATTTTATACAACATTTATAATATTAAGCATTGTATAAACAAATAAATAGATGTTTCCAACATGTACAATTAAATGAATACAACCAATACAAAGCCATACCAAATCAGATATGTATAATCTTAGTAAAGAAATTAAACCATTAACGATATCAAAGTTTGCAATTTATCAAAATCAGAATGGAAATACTGGCATAAGTTAGTTTCAAGAATATTTCTATTTAAATCCGAAAATTGAACCAAATATTGGCTCTTTGTGTGTGAGACATAATTTGCTACAATTGAATGATGACCTTTCCGAAAGCCACTTTTCCCGTTATAATATTGTACTTAACAAAAGTCCTTCCATACTAAATATGAAGATGTCACGGAAAATATAAATTTGTTTTTCCCTAAACAAATTTTGAGTAATAATGTATTCCTTCAATAGGGAGCTTAGCTTCTATTTAAATCTGAAAGTGGACACAGAGAAAATATAGGTAAGCATAGTGTAAACTTCTTATCCAAGGAACTCCAATTTTAGAGACAAGCATAACTAGAATAGACATGTAATGCATGTTCTACACTTCTATCAAACCCCTGCTAAAAAGAGAAGAAAAGGAAAATAAAAAATTACCTTATTATTATTACTAATATTAGTATCATCATCATCAATATGAATTATATTATTATTGTTTTTATAATTTTTTTTGCAGATTTTTCAGAGTTGTTGGCATGCTTTAAATACCTCAATGGCAGAATATTGGAAATCAATTATAACATCATAAACTAGCTATTAAGAATTTGGGAGCCCACCCTAGTCCTCTAGAGGTCTCATATATGTTAATCTACTCACCTCATCAAAGCTATTTTAAAAATCAATCTTTAAACATTGCATAAAAATCAAGTCCTAACTAATTGAGAACTGAAAACAATACAGGCTGTGAATCATCATTGCTCCAGATCAGTTTTCAAATTCTATCCATTTATGGGTAAAAGACATCTTTTTGTAAGCAAACTTCTACGAGTGAATGCCTTCAAACACTCAGCTTGTTCGTTATATATTATCTTATGAATTTAGTTAACTGTATCATTCAATAGAATCTAAATGTTCATCAATAAGTAATAAACAAATGTTTTGAAATAACCAGTGTGCCCATATTTGAGAGCTTCGAATGAAATTACCTTGTAATAAAGGATCAGATGGCACTTCAAGTATTTTCTCTGAAAGCATAGAGGGAAGTACTCAACTTCCAAACCACAATTCTCAAAACCTTTGGACCAGAATAAAACTTGTACACAATGCCCTTGCCATTGTCATGTAAAAACCCTTACTTTGTAAAGTGTGGAGGTACTCTAGTAAGCTGAGAAAGACTTCTCTGTGATAGGCAATCACTGAAATCAACTCAAATAAAGAGAATAACTGATTGCATGTTATTAGTTGAAAATCCAAGTAGTATGCCAAAAATCAAAGAAAATCATATGGTAGTAACCTTTCATTTTTTTTTTGAATACTATTAACTCTATTACAATGGTAGTTGATATCTGCTATTTTGTACAATTATTCACCCCTTATTCTAGTTGTTTTGAAGGTTATTTTCTGTATCCTAGTGAAATTGGGAATTATTTGTGTGTTATATTGTCCAAGTGCTGAAATATCTACAAGGAACAACAAAGGAAGAATATTGGACAAGTTCTGGAAGAAAAGGGAATTACAATGAAGAATACAAGTTGGAAAAGAATTAGAAGATGCCTAAAGGGCCAAGGCCCATCTACCTCCTATATATTTGACATATTCTCTACAATTTAACCAGGTTCCCTTACAGAGTTCTGAACCCTAGTTTTTAGTTTATATTTTCCCCAGCATAGTTTAGACTAGTTTTTACATTAGATTATTTTATTTCAAGATTGGAATCAAGGATTGAAGTTGGATTTGTTATTTATCAGATAAATTTCTATTCCCTTTTAATTCTTGCAATGTTTATGGTTATTATTTATTGCTTTGTTTTGTTTACTCCCATCATGCGGGAGTAGTTCGTTTATGGGTTTGGATTAGGGATCCATTGTTAATCTTGATGTTCAGTTGGTAATTATTTGCATAAAGGGATTGAATCTTTTACCTAGGGTTTATGTTGATTTGGGGATTTCTTTCTACTTGTCATTGATTGATGGCCACAATTAATTGCTAGTCTAGGAGAGGGATTCATTACAACGAAAGTTGGATGGAGACCTCGAGCCTTACCAATTTCAACCTAATTTTCCTGCTATGAAAGTAGAGGTAATTTTGGGAGCTTACAATGCTTAGGTGTTTAAGGTTTTGATTGATGCATCACGACAGTGGGGCAATTTTAGCCTAATTCTCTTATTGATTACGAAAGTAGCTGAGTAGAATTCTTTTGTGCATTGCCCATATATCCCTTGGTTAATTATTCTTTCCCTAATCCTGAGTTGGTTGGAACATCAAGATTACAATCCCCCTAATCTGGCCCATACCTTTTATCATATAGTTTTCACATTAATTAATTGCTTTCTTCTACACCATTC
>CP025659.1:10195589-10207536 GCA_003576665.1 Ipomoea trifida | reverse complement strand
TTTTTTTTTTTTTTTTTTTTTTTTCTTTTTTATTTGTTCTGACAATAACTCCTCTTATTTTGGCCTCCACGCCACTTGATTGAAGCAAAGATCATTCACTCCTTATTAACTCACATGCCCGTAGATGCCCTAATTTCCTGACATTATCTCCTTCAATATGTGTTGTTGTAGATGTCCATTTATCTTTGTTCTAGAAGTTGAGTGCCGTAGAGCTTCAGTAATACGGAACTGTAGGTGCCGATTTGACGAGAAATCCATGGCCGGCGAAAGCAGTCGACGGAGCGAAAGGCGGGCTTCCTTAGAGGCGGCGAGAAGAATAGGTACGTGTGTTACTATTGTTGTATTGCTTGTGTAGTTCCCCTGATTGTGAACTATTCACAGTGTGGTGGGGTGAGGAATCTGGGAAAATTAGGGTTCCGAGTGGAAGAGTCTTTAATGAAATTAAAATAGTCGGCCATGGTTTTTGCGCGTCAGCGATGCACAAACGAGAGAAGGGTGTTTGGGTGAGAAAGGAAGAGGAAAAAACTCGATGTTACTTAAATTGGAAAAATTCGAAATGCTTATTATATAAATAATCGAAAGAAGAGTCGTTTTTGTAAGTGTCTGGAGAAGCAGACAATGGTAAAAAGTTGTGTTTTTTGTGTGTATTGTAATATTTTTTTGTTCCAGAAGTGCGAATGTGGTTGGTGTCGTTGAAGCAAGGGTCAGTGGGTGTAAAAAGTGGTCAACCTTAATAAACCTTTATAAACAAGTGGAAAAGTGATTTGCAATGGAGAATATCCCTCCATTAAGGGAGCTTAGTATTGACTATGGGGTTGCTGATGAATGGACGGGGAAGCTTGCTATCTGTAACTCACTTATTTGGATGAGGTTGTGGTGTTTTGAATATGATTTGGAGCAGCTGCATTGTCCCATTATGTATGGAGGTAATCCATAAACTCAAGTTCAACTCCTCAGTAGTGTTTATTTTTTAGTTTTATAGGACTATCAATTGCTTCATTGTCAGAGAACAGTTTTTTCCTTCATTTAATGAATTGCTGTTTCGTAGTTCTGCATGAATTAAATTATATATCTGCAATAACTGGTAGCCTTCATTTACTCTGCTAGATGTTATGTGAAACCTTAACATTTTGAGAAGTTGTATGAAGCTCATGTTTTAGATACTAAGGATTAAGGAAAAGTTTTGGCTTCAATAAACTGGTTTTTCCTGCTTTGTATGACATTATCTGGAATGTTTTTGACAAATTTTCTATATCATGGATCTGGCAAGTAGGCAAAAACTCATCATATGTTTACAAAAGCAATCATTTATTGTTAAAGAAACATAAAAACCAATGCCTACATCCTGCATTCTTCTTTAATATTCTTTGTTTGCATCCTACATGAATATATGATTTTTCATTTGCAAAAAGATGTTGCAAAAGCATTACGGCGTTGGTCTTTCTCTTTTGATGCTATAATGAATTTGCTTCTAGCATTATTTCCCAGTTGAGTATGAATTAGTTTAGTTTTTTAGGCCTAACTGCCAAATAGTAGCATGACCTGGTAGGTGGAAGTAAATCCAATTGGTTCCTCACATCTATGTGCCTGTTCTTCAATGAACAAAGCTATAAAACACTGTGAGATTAACTGGAGTGCTGAAGAAAAACTCTTAAGGCTGATGGAGCTTTATGGAAATTTTGTGTATTAGGGGACTGTTTACTAAGATAGGTAATCCTATGGATAATTAGATTGTGGAATAGAGAAATAGAGAATTGAGGTAGTAGTTGTAATATATTATCTGGCTATCTATTATATTTATGGCCAGTAACTCTGTTGGAATATATTTGATTTAACACCTAATTATAATCAAAGTTTGAAAAGGCTAAGGCATGCCTTGAGGCGTTTTGTAATTTGAGGCGAGGCGTAAGCCTTGAGGCGTAAGCCTCGACTTTTATACATAATTTAATTTTATTATATTCCAAAAATAAATATATATACAATTTTTTTATAAAAATAATGCTCTGTGCCTAACTAGCTGCCACCTGCCAGCCACACTGCCCACACACACTTACTGCCTCACTAAGTTGTCTAGCTCATTGCCTTCCAAGTGGCAGAATATTATATATATATATATATATATATATATATATATATAGCCTCTGTACACAGAGCAAACAACATACACAAGAAAAAAAATTATTTAGGAGAAAACATGACATTGCCTAAGCAGCTAAGCTTGGAGGTCGACGGTCAGTAGAGGTCGCCCGTCGCCGCCAGCCGGTCAGTGGAGGTCGCCAGTCAGTTTTGGTCGCTGGCGGAGAGTGAAGACGGCAGAAAGTGGAGCCAAGGAGACGTGGAGTTCGCTTCTTTCTTCTCTCGCAGAGTCGCAATCTTGTTCTTTCTTCTTCGCAGTAGCTTCTTTCTTCTTTATTCGTTAGGGTAAATGGGTAATAGGGTTAAAAAATTGGGCTTGAAAAATTGTTTGGGATTGCCATTTCGCCTCAACATTCCGCCTTAAACACGCCTTGAGGCGTGTCTGAGGCGTACGCCTCACATGGCTGAGGCATACGCCTCTATTCCTGCGAAAGAGGCATAAGCCTCAGTACTCACTGCTTACGCCTCGGACTGAGGCGCGCCTCAATTTCGCCTTTTTAAACCTTGATTATAATAAATCTTTGAATGACCCCCCTCATCGTGTTTGAGTTATCTTTTTCAAACAAAGAGGAATGCCCTTATGTTTGAAATTTGGGTAAATTGCACTTTTGATCCTTAAGTTATGGCCTTTATGGGTATTGTCCCAAAATTTTCCATGGCAATTTCAGTCCCTCTGTTGACAGAACTGTTAACTTTAAAAAAAATACTTTTCAAATCTTAAAAATGGACATTGTAGTAAAATACTGCCAACAATCAATCATTCTTTGTGGTTGTAGCTTTCTCTATCACTCTATGTTCAAAATATCTCTCCACCAGTAATTGCAACTTTTCCCAAAACCATTGGGACCCCTGTTCCAATCTCCCCTCGAGCCACTCAAAATCTAGCTCAGATTCAGCCACTACATGGGCTAAAACCAAGAAGAATTGCCAGAATTGTTTGAAAGCTTGGTCAGTTTAGGCTTTCTTGCTGTAATCATTCTTTACGTCTACCAGTTAAAGAACAAAAAAAGGCATATGGAGCAAACCTCAAAGAAATTAACACAATCCACTAAGAGCAAAAGTTCAACAAACTATGTGTAGTCTCTGTAGCAGGAAAAAAAAGAGAATCATCCCCATATGGCCATGCTTAGCCATGAAAATGGTGAAGAAACATAAACATCAGAGGCCACAGGCTCAGACTCTAATGATAACTGGAGTTTTCCGAAGCTTAATAGATACATGACCTAAAAATTGAGTCAATGATGTCCTGGTGGTGGTCTGGTGGAGATGACAAGGAGCTTACTTGTTTTTTTCCCTTTTCTAATTTCATTTTTCCTCTTTTTTCTCTTTTAGTAGCTAACAGAAAAGCAGGGAATTTAGACTCTTCATCAATTTCACACAAACCACTGACCATGGCTAGAAGCAAAAGAAGCAGAAGCATCACCCCAGGCACCCAGCATACTGAAACCAGTCTCAATCCCACATCCCGATTGTCACCCTTTTTCTCATCTCTATTCCCAGCACAATCCTAGCCAAATCTTTCAACCTAATACTACCAAGAAACGAAGTGGTGTACTCACACACAGCTAGGGAGGACTGCAAATCCATTGCAATGGTCACCTCCAGATTGTAATCATCTGCAAGCTTCTCCAAGTAGCTGCCAATGCTGACACCAGTAAAGGTGTAGGCACAGCTGGTAATAGATACAATTAGAATGCCAAATTAAACACCTTCCTTGATGCCAATCTTGGAATATACAGGAAGTGGCAATGCCAGCTAATTTTAATGCTTCTTTCCTAAATTATGTAGAGCACTATGTGTATTATGCATTATCAGCTTGCTCATCATGATTTCTTCACCATTCTTCAACTCATTCTCTTTCTTTCCTTAGAGTACTACTCTAGATAGGCAATAAACAATTTCAGTTTCATAATTTTGGATGGTAATTTATTTGAAAATTCATTTAAATTTTAGAATTCTAATTTTTATTTAATTAGGTTGCAAAGAAAATCCACTAGTAGGCAGCATGCATGTGCAGTATGGCAGTATTTGACAGTATCTTATGTGCATTTAGAATTATTTTATTTATTTATTTGGTTACTGGACTACCAGAGATCCATTTAGTAAGGCCTTCCCCAATAGTAGAAATTTTGGTGTGGTTTTTGAGTTTTTGTATGTGATTAGGAAAGAGAAAATGGGGTGGAGAAAAAAATAAAAGGAAAAAATAAAACAAAATATAAAACTGAAAAGGAAAATAAAAAAAAAATTATAGCGTTTACGCGCCCAGGGGTACCAAGAGTTTCTCTCTCAATTCTGAGTATAAACCGTGCCTTGCAGGAGATACCAAGAGTTTCTCTCTCTCCCTTATCACTCTTCCAACTCATCATATTCTTCTTAAAATTTGTGCAAAACCCCATTATTGGGGAAGGCCTAAGTAAACTAACATCTATTAACTGAACATGGTAGGTTGAACAGTCCATTGAGCCTAGCCTTTAAGTAGTCTAACTCTATCAATAGTCACAACTCACAACCCTATTACCTTTAGAATTCTACCAAGTACCAATGAAGTGAATATTGAACTTGTCCACAAAGAACATCTTATATTCTAACCATCTAAAACTGTTGGTTCATTGTTCACAACACTAATCCATAAGGTCTATATTTGATTAAATTGAATGACTTGAAATGAATGTATCTATGGGAAATAAATGATATGATTTTTTAACCCTTTCTTTGACATACAACAGAAGACCTGATCTAAAAGAAGTTTCTTCTTTCCCCAGCAAAGTGTGGAATTGAAGTGAATGATTTGGGCACAATGTTATATTATAGTATTCACTTGCCCAGTGGTTTTTTGCTGTGAGTCGTATTCTGAGCCCTCTCACTAGATTATGGAGTGTAGGCTTGGAACAGAGTGTTGCTGAATCAAAAACTTCAAAGCTTTCACATAGATTGCTTTGATAACACAATAAATTTCTAAATGCATTGTTTTTCCCCTTCCTAAAATATACAATTTATAAAGTTTACAGGGTGCTTTCATTTGGGATTAGAGTATTCCTTGCTATTCGATATGAGTTTGGTGCATTATTTAGTTGGCCAATATCATGTATTGTAGAATTTTGTCTCCTTCCCTTATTATTCTGTTTTTTTTTTTTGGTGGCTGACGGTAGTTCATGTGTTGGACACTTGATTGCTCTGAAATATTACATTCGGAGTATTTACTTGCTGATCTATATGTCTTGTGTTTATTACTCTCTTTGGGTTCTTTTCTTTTTACTATCTTCAATTTGCAATCCAGCACGATGATTTCTGTGCATATCAATATATATCATGTGACTGAGAATAGATATCTTGATTTATTTAAGGTGAATAACTGGCATACATGCTTAAACATGTAGTTTAAACTCATGTCCTTCCATAATGAAGTCAATGAAAGCGTTTTACATGAAAACTTTTCCTATTCTGAGTTATTTATGTGTCATGCAGATGTGAATGGGCATATTGGCTGCAGTTTTGTGAAATTCCGTTATCTTGCACTGTACAAAAATTTTCTGTCCCAATTTACAGTTGAATAGTGTTAAGACAAACTGTGTCCGACTGACTTTGTAAAGTGCTGCTCCGTCAATTTGCTGGTACAACTATGGATCTTGACATTTCAGGTAGCTGTCAAAGTTTACGGCTGTCAGAAATGTGAAAGAGGTAAGAAAAATTTGGTTCTAGTGTTTGGAATCTCGTGAGGATTCAGAAGGGACGATTTAACTAACTTATCTCACTGATTGAAGTGATGTAGTTGATTTAAGAACTCAGTGTACAATTCAGCTTGTATATTTGTAGATAGAATTGCTTAAGATGATGCTGTGTATATAAATCGTACTGCCAATTCAGTGTGATTAACAGAATCCCCTTTTCAGTTTCTATAATGGTTTATCGATTTTGGATGTGGATGTGGATGATAGGTTTTATGTTTTGGATCCTATCTTTTAACTAAGGGTGCGTTTGGTTCGCACATGGGAATCTGAATCGGAATGTGTATCAAATATTTGGTAAGGGTAATAGGTTTTGGTGAAAGTATTTAGCATGTTTGGTAGTTGGGTGGAATGAGAATGATTATTAATAGTGGGGGAAGAAATGATGAAGGGAGATGAAACCCTTATTTAATAAGGGTATGGGTTTTGCCATTAATGAGGTATTCCAAACCCATAGTAGCATTCACAAAACCTATCAACCAAACACTAACAATCACTTTGATATCCATACCTTATGCCTAAACCCCAACCAAACACATCCTAAATCTCTTTGGAGAGATTTTTGTTGCAGTTAGTGCACTGTTAGCTAACTGTAGTGTTGGAATTGCTTCCTAGAGGCTAGAGTAAGAAGTTATGCTGCATTTTTTGTTTTAGTAAGACCTGAGCAGTCTTTAATTGTAAGAGGTACCTTTAAACATGTATCATACTCAAATTAATCCCTCTTCGCACTGGATTGACCCAATTAAGGGGTAAAGTATACATTAACTAATCTCTAGCCTAAAAATGTAAGGTAACTTCATAACCAAAGCCAAGGATTAAACTCTTGACATCTCTATCTCTATATATATAAAGGGAGCCAGAAATGGCCCAATCATAACCTGCCACGTTTCAGTTTCAATTAAAAGGCTTTTTTATTTTATTATTTTTTTTTAATTTTATTTTTTAATTTTGACCGGACTCCCCAGTCAAATTTTCTAATTCCCGCCTCCTATATTTGTAATTGTAGGCTGAAATATAGGGATAGGTTGCGTGTGAGTATAGTCAAGCATGGTATGAGTTTGGTTTAAAAGTACAGATTTTGCGTATTTTTTTAGTTTTACACAGCTGCTTCAACGCTTATAAATACCTACATCATTCGTCTACAATGCTAACACAGAGCTTAGAGAAATTAGATTACAAGATTGAGAGCTTTGGGTCTTCTCTGAAAACAGAAAACTAAGAATTGAATTTACAACTTGCTGTTCTCTTAGCTTCCTTCAAGTTCCAGCATGTCTGGCCAGTTTTTTCAGCCACTCTTGCAAGGAGTTTCCTGTTCTAAAAAACAGGTACGTTACCATCTTTTGCTGTTTTAATTAATTTATTCCTCTCTTTTTCTTCTAAACCATTTTATACAAACTTCACAATGCAAGTATATTCATAGTCAAGTGTAGAATCAGATCATACATAAAAGTTTATTTATTTTTTACTTACCTGTTCATACAGATGCAATATTTAGCTTCAACAATTCTTGCATCTACTGAGGTGCTTGATAACATTTCTGTGCAGGATGACAGTTTCTGCAGGTGGCAAAGATCACAGGTAAAGAATGGAAGAACAGGACTGATGACCAAAAAGCACCCTATGAAGCAGTGAGTTAGCTTCAAACCTTAAATCCCCCATTTTTAGTATTGCTCTAAAATACCGTGAAACATGAGCCTCTTTTGCATGATACAGATTGCAGCAAAGAACAAGTAACAGTATGTTCAAGAAATGGAGGTTTACAGAAAGATGGAGGAGGAGGAAGCTGCCAGCCACAAGAAATAAGAGGAGGAGATGATCAAGCTCAAGAAGCAGGAAGCTATGCAATTGCTAAATAAGATAGAGAAGACAGAAAATATCATTAAGGTAGTTCTTCTGATGTTTCTCTGCTGCTGCCCAGGCAAGGCAATGACAGTTTGCTGCTTTACCTTTTGAGCTGTAAAATGATTGTAACTTTTTGCAATGCAGAAAAAAGAGAATCAAAGAAAGAAACAGAAGGAAGAGAAGAATGTAGATCCCAACAGGCCAAAGAAGCCAGCTTCGTCATTCCTTCTGTTCAGCAAAGAGGAAAGGAAGAAGATAGTGGAAGAGAAGCCTGGAACTAACAATACAACAGTTAATGCTCTCATTTCTCTCAAATGGAAGGTATAAAATGATTCGAACTCTCTGAAAGATGCACGGGAAGATATATTATAATTAACCCTGTCCCATTGCATGTATTAAATGATATAATTTAAGTAACATACAATTCATAATTTACATTTTCACTATAAATGTCCCAAAAAATAGCAAAAATCCTACCAAAAATAAATTCAAATCAAAGGTGTTGATATTAAAAAAAAAAAAACCAATCAATAATTATAGTTCAAAGTATATATATCATATTTTATGTTTAGAATAATTTTATTCAGATCTCTTGAATATTTAAAAATTAGTGCATCTATAAACGTTTTTTAGACATTAGTAACAACATGTCTCTAATAACGGTGGATCATATCATATTGTGGAGTCCGTATTTGTAGCTCTTTTGATGCTACTCAGTTGTTTTTCAATCACTCTTGCAAGGAGTTCCGTGAACTGACAAACAGGTTAGTTTTCCTATTCTTGCAGCTTAAATGCTAAAATTTCAATCACTGGATTGTTCTTCTTTTCTCCAGCTAAATGACTAACTCCTCTTTTTTGCTTAGCTATAACAGTAATTGTACACCGTTATTGATTTTGTTTCAAGGTTGTCTGGTGGTAACCTGGCTTCTAATATTCCTCCTAATGATGTCTTGTTACTTTTATTGAAGATATCTACTTAAAAAAGCAGGTACTAATTATGTCTACACTTAATGTTTATGTTTACTAGGTGTATACTTTCACATACTGTTTTGATATACTTATAATTGTGTCATGTTATCTAAAAGCAATCAAATGTGATATCTAAAAGCAATCAAATTATCTAATATTACCAACAAGAACAGGTAGCATCTATTTAAAAGCAATAAATATATTCTGAATTTTATTTTTCCCTATGAATCTGTACTGATTTTTTTTCATTCCAATTAACAGCTAGGGGAGTATTGGGTAGCAGGTTGCATTGTTGATGTGGAAAGTGTGGCTGATTGATATTACATCTCTTGCAAGTCTAATTCTTGCAAGAGAAAGGTGACCGAGTTTGGTGGAATGCTGTTTTGTATATAGATCACTATATATGTATTTGTGTTTGAAAAAAACATATAAAATTTAATCATTTTGTTGATCAATATTTTCTTCAAATGTATTTGTAATGCAAAACAGTGACATTATGCATAGTTAAAATATTAACATGCACAATTTTGTAGGTTAAGATGCACAATTTTAGTACTTGTGCATTAGAATATTTTCTTAGAGTTCTTTTGTAGGCTGAGATGTACAGTTTAGTGTAGCAGAATAATTTGATAATGTTAAAAAATGGTATTTTCTGAAAGAATTTTCAATTTTACATATGGTTTGGCTGTTTTTCTAGAAAAAAAAAAAAGAAAAAAAAGGCATCAAACTCCATAGTCATAATTTGTCTCTAATTTTGATTGTCAGTATCTGATCATAGGAAAAATATAAATACAAACACACAAACAACTATTTCAGGGGCAAACAAGTTACACAAACTTACATATTGGAGTGGCAAACAAATTTATCAATTCTAAACAATAGACCTAGGTGTACTATCAAGCATTAATTGCTGATGGTAAGCTTTGACTGTTTTGCATTAATTTCTGATAGTGACTTTTCTACAAGTATTTAACTTGGTATCTATATATAGATAACATTGTCATCATTTGCATGTATTTACAAATATAATCCTTCTATAAGCAAGTTCCTTATTAAACAAAGAATCTAACAAAAATGCACTTAAATCACAGAATTTTTATATCGAAGGAGTAATAAGTCACCAAGAAAAAAATACACACAGTGGTACAAAAAAATAATTATCAGAAATCACCATTTAAATCTCATTTACATCTTTTAATTATTAGTATAAGCTGATATATTTGTATTGTTGGGTGATGTAAAAAATATTAAAAAAAAAAAACACATAAAATTTGACTGAAGTATAATACAACTGTGAACTGTCACAATACCCAATACAGAAAAATAGGAGTAGATTGGCCATAGACCCATCACTACTATCAAGCATTAATTGTTGATGTTAAGTGTTGACCACTATACATTAATTTTGATAGTGACTTCTACCCATATATGCAAGCTGGTGTCTATATATATATATATATATATATATATATATATATATAACATTTAAGTAAACAAATGTACATTCTCTATTAAATGCAATACTGTCTTCTCCAACTACACATCACACAATATCAACAAAAATGAAAATCAACAACGGTTCAAGTACTATATGTGTAAAAAAAAAATTGCAGCATGGAAACAAAGGTATTGTGAAAGCATACCTGTGTTTTTTTTTTTTTTTTTTTGAAATAATCTGCCATTCAACCTTTTCATTAATGTCCAACCTTTTCACTAATTACTTCTCATTTAGGTCTCCTATCTATATATTTGCAATAATATATATATATATATATATATATATATATATATATATATATATATATATATATATATATATATATATAGATATGTTGATATATAGATACAGGTAGATATCTATGCATACATATATAGACACATTGATTTACTGAGATAAAAGAAGGAAGTATTAAAAAATAGTCAAAGTATATGTGTATGTAAATTAAATATTTTTAACAAATATTTTAGTAGGATTACCATTACTAAAAGAAGTTGTATGTATATTATCATTGTTCCTGATCTACCCATAGATTGAAATTCTAGCACTGTCCACAATTGAATAATCAATTTGGAGGATATCTGTACACCATGTAAAAAAAAAAAAGGATTAGATTGACATTTTAAGGTCATGAAAAGTAATTTGTTAATTCAATACCCTTTTTTATGCAATTTTAATTCCAGGGAATATTAATAAATGTAATATTATGTACATCTTTGTATGCTGGATATTCACACTATTATTTCTACTATACTAATAAGAGCCAAAGAGAGTTAGGCCTAAAATGGGTAGAAAAAATGGCGGTCAAATTATTTAATCAAATGGATGGTTCAGATGAATTATTTAATCAAATAGATGGTTAAGATAATTCAGATTAATATTATTAATAGAGATTACCTAATTTAACCTTAATTTTATGATTATCCGTTAAGTTTTCCGTTAAATATTATCTTCTCCGTTAATATTCCGTTAACTTTTAACTTACCATTAATTTCTATAAAAAAAAAAAAATCTTTGGTTCGAACCTCATCTCAATCAAATTTGACATAATTAAGTTTCTCACTCTATTTACTCTTATTAAATTAAATAAATTAGTAGCTACAACAAAAAATGATACATATGTATTTCTTTAATTTAGAATTATGTGTCTACAATACCTTTATTTGAAAAATTATTCATTATCAAAAAATTAAATTAAATAAGAGAAATAATTTCATTTGTTATATTGTCTTTATTTTCTCTCATGCAAAGATTCTTTACATTCAAATTTATCAATTGATATTCATTACATTGTTCATTATCTTATTTTTACAATATCTTGTAATTAAATATCAAAGTTATAGTACAAAATAATGTTATATATTTATTTACCAAGTATTTTATTAATACTATGAAAAAAAATTTAAAATAATTTGAAGCTAATTATATTAACTACTTGGGGTTGGTTGACAAAGAGAGTACTCAATAACCCAACAAATTGAAGCGGAATCGCTCTATTTTACTCTTATTGAATTAAATAAATTAGTAGTTCACAAAAAATAATACATATATATTTCTTTAATACCATAAAAAAAATTAAAAAAAATATTTGAAACCAATCATATTAACTACTTGGGGATTTGTTGACAATGAAAGTACTCAAATAACTCATTACCCAGCAAATTGAAGCGAGAAACTACCTTTCAATATCTTTGGAATATATAATATTTTAAATTTTCAAATTTTTATTAATTTATATTATAATCTTTTTCTTAAACTAGGATTTCTTTATCCACAA
>CP025659.1:10162113-10174496 GCA_003576665.1 Ipomoea trifida | reverse complement strand
TTGGTGTTTATATTCTATATGGGTGTGTAAACCTATTTACAACTTATGTATATCTATACTTCCTTGCGGGTGTGAATGGTGGTTGCTTAGCAGTCTTTTGCTAATGGTTCTTCGTGTGTTTTCCAGGTATGGAGTAAGTCTAAGCGCGAACGCGTTAGAGCCTACCGTTTGATGATGCTTAGGCTTAGTTCATGTTGTTTAGACTTTGGTTTTGGGCCTGTGTGCCATTTGAGATTTCTATATACTCTTGACTAGTTGATGGGATGTTTTGAGACAAACTTGAGGATTTTATCATTTATGCAGTGACAGTTCAGTTGTTTTGGTTAGCCTGTGCATCTAGGTTGTGTTATCTTTCCTAGATGTGGCATGATGCCACTTAAGTTTTAAATTCGCTTCCGCTATATTATGTTGTTGGTTGAGATAGGCAGCTGTTGTGTTGAGATTTATCTATCTCAGCTTGTGAAAAGTTGGGGTGTCACAGTTGGTATCAGAGCCTGTGTTGAGGTCTAAGTAGAGATCCTAGGGTTGTAATCTGAGACTCTAGGACTTGATCAGTAGCAGTTAAGATGTTTGAGAATCCTAGGATGTGTGAATTCTAGGCCGCGCGGTGAGGACTCGTTTACTTGCTTTTGTTTTATGTTTTGCTGGTTGCTTGTTGTTTGCCTGCTGTGAGCTCGTTCTCACTTTCTTTCTTGCGTGTCTGGTTAAGGCCGACCGCAGTGTTTCTCGCTTTCTGTTAGTTATCTCCCCCTTTAGCGATCATGGTGCCACCGCGACGACGTGAGGACTTCCCGGAGGTGCCCTACGCTGAGCAGCTGATGCAGAACCTCCAGCAGTTGACGCAGATCACACAGCTTCTGGGGAACGCGATGGTTCAGAACAACCAGCGCGGGCAGCCGGACCTCGTTCGGAGGGTGGCGGGGCATTACCCACCCTTCTTTGCTGGGGAGGAGGATCCCGTGATCCTCGAGGAGTGGATCCGGGCGCTCGACAAGATCCTGGAGGTGGTGGAGTGTCCACCGGGTCGCCAGGTGGAGATGGCGAGTTTTTATCTGAAGGAGGAGGCTGACCTTTGGTGGGTCCACGGCGGACCGGCGATGCGACAAGAGCCCGACTTCGGGTGGGAGACCTTCAAGGATCGGCTGAGAGCTCGTTTCTACCCGGCTCACGTGAAGGCGGCGATGCAAGAGGAGTTCCTACATCTCAAGCAGGGGTCGAGGACAGTGCAGGAGTATCATAGACGCTTCCTGGAGTTGGCCCGTTTTGTGCCGACGTTAGCCCCTACCGAGGAGACCCGGATCGAGAGGTTCGTAGCTGGGCTGAACTTGGATACGCGTATGGCGTTGGTCGTGTTCAAGTTTCAGACGCTGAGTGAGGCCTACAGCAGTGCAGCGGATCACTACCGCGTGCTGACCATCCGGCGAGGGATCCAGGACCGCTCGAAGCGGCTGGCAGAGGGTGGAGCTTCAGACTCCAAGAGGCACAGACCCGGGAGCTCCGGGTTGGGAGGTGGCTTCCAGTGAGGTGGTGCTAGCCACGGCAGTGGATCTCGCCCTAGCTTCGGGCAGGGACCAGGGAGCGATGGAGCTCGTATTCGACACTTCCACTGCAGGCGATGTGGGAGAGATCACCCTGGGCGAGACTGCGAGGGGCGGCTAGTGGAGTGCTTTAGCTGCGGGTTGCGAGGACATCGAGCCTACGAGTGCACAGCCAAGAAGGGAGGACCACCCCAGTCTAGACCGAGCCCGACTCAAGGGGCCCCCGCAGCGACTCGACCCTCCAGGGAGGCCGAGGGTAATGGAGGAAGCAGGCCGAGTGGAGGCTGTGAGCAGCAGGCCGGGCCACAGCAAAGAAAGATCTTTGTGATGGGCCGCACCCAGGCAAAGGCGAATGGGCTTGAAGAAGGTAACCTTCGAGCTTAATCTTTAATTACATGGCTTGTAAGTGCTTTTAGAGTCTTTCTTTAAGTGCATATAGTTAGTCAACCGTTAAGTGACCCGTAGGTGACCTCTCGTTAGTTAGAAAGCTTTAAGAAGCGTTTTGTTAAGAAGTTGGAAGACCCGGTCTCGTGTTAAGTCGTTGAGGAGTTTGTGAAGCTAAGTCAAAGGAACAAAAAGCAAAAGAGGGAAAAGAAGCCTAAGGACCAAGCTGATGTTCACACCGAGACTCGAACCCGCGCCCAACACTTAAAGGAGAAGTGACCGAACCATTGGACCATGATGACTCGTTGGTTCTTAATCGCAAGACTCAGGTTTTGTTTCTGGGAGTTCAGTGGGGGTGGCTGTGCGGACGGTAGCAACGGGGCAGTGACCCCCGTGAAGGTGTTCCGCGTGTGCGTGCGGAAGAAGGCAACGGATCTGCATCCTCCGTTAGCGTGTTCCGCGAAGGGAGGGAAAAGAAGAGAACGGCGTCCGATCTTCCGTTGGCATGGTCCGCAAGCTTCAAGGGTACATGCGTCTTTTTACGATTCAAGCGAATTAAAACCCTAAGTTATCCGCCTCTTGTCTTCGCTTCTGTTTTCTTTCTTCTTTCCGTAGCAGCAAGAGAACGACAGAGCGCCAAGGTCCGCGATTTCCTTCCGTCGCTAGCGCCCAGACCACGCACCACCGTCACCAGAGTCCGCGATCTCCATCCGTCAACAGCGCGCAGGCGACGCACGTCTATCGCCCAAAGTCCGCAACTTCGATCGTCGTCGTTCCTTCCACGGCAGTCAACAGGTTCAACACTCAACATCATCAACAACAACAATGTCAAGGAGAAATCAGCCCGGTGAAGGGGAAGGCTCGAGCAACATTCGTTACTCCATTATAGACGGTAAAGCTCTTGACCCGTTACACTTTTCGCCCGAACTTGTGAACATGTTGAATTATCAGGGCTTGTTGGAGCTATTTCTGCGAATTGAAAATGTGGTTTATCCCAATTTGGTTCACCAATTTTATCAAAACATGAAAGTTAAGACCGTCAACCAAGTGCCCGTTCTCACTTCGATAGTGAAGGGCGTGAGGATTTCTTTTGACCCGCCCAAGTTGGCTAGGTTGCTCAGTTTACCGTTAGGAGGTGTCAGTGAGTATGAGCGCAGTGCTTGGATTGAGACACAGGACGTGGGTTTTCGAGATTATTTGAGGTATATGTTGGGGCAGGTGGAGGGCATTGCTTTAGACACCCGCCCCGTTCAGCACAATTTGACTGGTGAGCAGAAGATTCTGACTTTGTTGATTGGAGAAAGTTTGTTGCCCAACCGAAACAACAGCAAAGAGGTTACGGCAATAGAGTGTGCTTTCGCGTACTTCCTGAAGCATCGGGTGAAGTTTGATTTGCCCAGTTTGATGATCTCACATATGGATTTCTGCAAGATCGTCAAGAGGCGCAACCGGCCCTACGGGATGGTTCTGAGTTGGACATTCCAGAAGAAGAGGGTTAATGTGACCGGGGAGTTGGCAAGGCAGCCGGTTCACAGCATGTTCAATGCGCCGAGTCTGCAGTTTTCTGGGCTGTTTCAGATAGATGGGAATGAGTACATCACGGCCAATGAGCTGAGTAGGATGCCAGCCGCCGAGAGCAGGGAGCTGATTGAGCATTATCATATTCCACACAAGAGGTTGCGAGGACTGGTCGCGCCTCAGCAAGCTGAGCAGGCAGGTGGTGATGAGGAGGATGACGAGTCTGAGGAGGAAGCTGAAGAAGAAGAGCCCGTGGGTGAGGCTGACCGAGAGCACCGGAGGAAGGAGCAGCACGATCCCTTAGCCCCTGTGCCACCAGTTGGCCCCGTACTCCGACAGCTGCAGGAGATGCACCGTATGGTAGAGGCGAGGTTCAATTCGCTAGACTTGAGGGTGGATCGCGGCTTCCAGCGCTTAGGTTTCATCGAGGCCAAGCTAGGCATTGAGGTGCCACCGGAGTATCAGCATCCTTATCCGTATCCTTACCCGTTTCACGGTCCAGGCAGCTCTTCGCAGGGAGGCCACCCAGGTTAGTTGGTAGTTTTCATGTTAGTATTAGCTCCGTAGTAGAAACCCTGTAGTCTAGGTAAGTTGTTAGTTTAAGTTCTTGCATGCTAGTTTTGGGTTTGGTAAGTTCTGAGTTTAGGGTACTAGAAGTGTAGTATGTTCTTGAGTTTAGGATTAGTTGAGCAATCGTTCTCTTTAATCTTCCGTTGAATCTTTGTTTCTTGAATCGTTCTGTTTCAAGTTCCCGCGAGCTTTGAGCTTCGGGGACGAAGCTCCTTTTAAGGGGTTAGAGTGTAACACCACGTAAATTCGTTCAAGCCTTTCGGTCGATAATTAATTCCTTGGGCAATTTAATTATTTTAATTGGGCTAGTTCTTTCAATTTAATACATAGATATATATATATATATATATATATATATATATATATATATATATATATATATATATATATATTTCTTGAGCCTAATTTAATTATTCTAATCAAGAGCCCAATTCTTGAATTTATTCTTGTAAGGGATTTTATTCAATTTGGATCCTTACAATTCATGTAATTAAAATATTCTTACATGGCCCAATTTCTTAATATTTATAAGTATGATGTCTTTAAGACATCTTATAGGCTTCTTTATTCTAATGTATACATTTAATTGTAAGGGATGAATTCATTAGCCCAACTTATTAATCTTGTACATATTATATTCTTGTAAGTAATATAATATATGATTTGAGCCCATTCCATATTAAGTCTTTCACCCTAATACATTATATGTATTGTAGTATATATATTCAAGACTAAAAATCCCTAAAGGTTTTCACTCTCTCTCCTCCCTACTCCTACACCATTCTCACGCCACTTTCTTCCCAAAATTATCCAAATTTGATCTTCATTTCTCCTACAAGTTTTCAAGTCAAGATTGCTCCTTTAAGCTTGTTTAGGATTGGGTAAGTGCATCTAGCTAAAAATCTACCTTGCATTTTATGGTTTTACTAGTCTTGAAGCATATTCTTATGTGTTCTCTTTTGGGGTTCTTTGGGTAAAAGATGATCAAGAAGGTGGTGGGGCTTTGTGATCATTGTTGAGGCTTGGCTAGGTGGAAAGAGCTCCTTGAGGTAACCACTATGTCCATCAAAATCTATTTTTACACTCTCATTCTATATGATATTTTTGGAGTTGGAAATCCTGAAATTTCTTGGTGTTTAGCCCTATTCTTGGTTGTATTTTGTTGGAATTTCTTGATCTTGTATCTTGATCTTGGCCTATTGTTGTTATGATCATTTGTTAGTTGGATTTCCATATTTTTTGCCTCTAAATAGATGAAATGTTGGTGTATTTTGATCTGATTATTGCATTCTGGAATGGTATTCTCGTGTCTGTGCATTGAACTGTATTCTGGGAGTTGGGTTTGACCTTGCGGAGGTCCGAGGCGGTATAATGTAACCCGCCAAGGAGATTTGCAAGGCTGGAGTGGTGGGCACGGGCGGAGGTGGATGGCCCGTTGAGGGGGACCGTCTCCTCCTTGCGGAGGAGGGCGGCGGAGGAGTGAGCTCCGTTGATGTGTTCCGCATGGTCACTGGAAGTTGGATTCCAGAGACCTGTTCTTGGTTGTTGTTGTCTGTTTGTTTCTCCTTTGTTCTGAATATTGTTGGAGTGTTTGGTTGGGTATTTTACCATGTCTTTGGAGTATTTATTCATGCCGTTTGTTGGGTATTTATACCATATCTTGGAGTATTTATTCATGTCCTGGGTTTCCCTTTTCGTACTCATGGTTTATTGATTCCTTGAATTCATTACCTGGGAGTTGGTTTGTGTTCATAGTTGAGATGGACACTTTGTTTGGTTGTTTTGGGCTGAGTTTGGAGTATGAGTATGTGGTGGTGGATTTTCTTGGTATCGTTTGGAGGTTGTTGGGTGGATTGACTGTGCTACTACTGATTATTGACTTCTGACTTTGGACTTCGGTCCCTGTGATTGGGTTGATTACCCCTGTGATTGGACTTCGGTCCCTGTGATTGGACTTCGGTCCCTGTGATTGGACTACGGTCCCTGTGATTGGGCTTCGGTCCCTGTGATTGGGCTCATCACCCCTGCGTACCAGATTTCTGGATTCTGACTTCTGACTTCTGACTTCTGACTGTGGGTGTGACTTGGTATGATGGTTGGTATGAGGGTTCGGAGGTTGGAGTTGGGATTTCTTTCTTGGTTTATGTATTTGTGAGTTCCCTGTGTATATTCGGTTGATATCTTGTTGTTCTCGTTGTGGTTGGTTGATCCCTTTATGGTTGTTGTTCAGTTGACGCCTTGGTTATGGATTCGTTGTATTGTACTCTCGTTATTGGATTTTGGCTTTGTTGGATGAGTCTTGGTTTATGATTCGTTCAGTTTATTGTTGTTGAGTATCCGTTTTGAACTATTGAACAGTTTGTTGGTGTTTATATTCTATATGGGTGTGTAAACCTATTTACAACTTATGTATATCTATACTTCCTTGCGGGTGTGAATGGTGGTTGCTTAGCTGTCTTTTGCTAATGGTTCTTTGTGTGTTAGAGCATACCGTTTGATGATGCTTAGGCTTAGTTCATGTTGTTTAGACTTTGGTTTTGGGCCTGTGTGCCATTTGAGATTTCTATATACTCTTGACTAGTTGATGGGATGTTTTGAGACAGACTTGAGGATTTTATCATTTATGCAGTGACAGTTCAGTTGTTTTGGTTAGCCTGTGCATCTAGGTTGTGTTATCTTTCCTAAATGTGGCATGATGCCCCTTAAGTTTTAAATTCGCTTCCGCTATATTATGTTGTTGGTTGAGATAGGCAGCTGTTGTGTTGAGATTTATCGATCTCAGCTTGTGAAAGGTTGGGGTGTCACAATGATCTCTAATGTTCCATAAGGGAACACCTTTGTAATAATGTAAGGTCCAGTCCATCTCGATTTAAGTTTCTCAGGAAACAATCTCAGTCTGGAATTGAATAATAGCACTTTATCTCCCTCAATGAATTCTTTGGTTTTCTTGATATGCATGTCGTGATAAAACTTGGAACGTTCTTTGTAAGATCTGGATGTTTCATAAGCTAGCAAACGCCATTCTTCTAGTTCATTCAGTTGAAACATCCGCTCCTGCCCTGCTATGAATAAGTCTTCATTTAATTTTTTAATAGCCCAATACGCCTTATGTTCGATTTCAACTGGAAGGTGGCATGCCTTGCCGTATACCAATCTGTATGGAGTGGTGCCTATCGGTGTTTTATAAGCAGCCCTGAAGGCCCATAATGCATCGTTAAGCTTATCAACCCAATCTTTTCTATGCCGAGATACAGTTTTTTCCAATATAGCTTTAATATCTCTGTTTGCATTCTCGACTTGCCCTGTAGTCTGAGGATGATAGGGCACTCCCCCTCGGTGCTGTATACCTTGCCTTTGAAGCAATTTCCGCATGGGTACATTCCGGAAGTGTGTCCCCCTATCGCTGATCACAATTCGTGGTACTCCAAATCTTGTGAACAATCTTTTCAAAAATCTTGTTACACTTCTTGCGTCATTGTTTCGCAGTGCTTCTACTTCAACCCATTTGGAGACATAGTCTATTGCAATAAGAATATATTTGAAACCTTTGGAATCCAGAAATGGTCCTGCAAAGTCTAGTCCCCATATATCAAAAATTTCGCACGCAAGTGTGTAATTCTGCGGCATCTCATCTTTTCCAGTGATGTTCCCAGTTCGTTGACATCTATCACAGTTTCTGACACAGATTTGAGCATCCCGAAATATTGAGGGCCAGTAGAATCCTGCTTCGAGTGCTCTCCTAGCAGTTCTGTTAGCTGAGTGATGGCCCATTCGATGACATTCTCCTAGGATTTCATGTCCTTCAGCCTCTGTTACACAACGGCGAATTATTTGGTCTGCGCATACTTTGAAAAGATAAGGCTCGTCCCAGAAGTAATATCGAGATTCTGCTATTAATTTTCTTCGGGCGTGTATATTTAAAAATTCCGGTAGCTTTCCTCCTACAAGATAATTAGCCAGATCTGCATACCAAGGTGTGAGATAGAGACCCATCAGCTTTTCCTTTGGAAAATATTCATTCACGTCCCCAATTATATCCTGTCCTTTCTCATTCTCTAACCTTGACAAGTGATCTGCTGCACTGTTTTCAACTCCTTTTCGGTCCACGATAGTTACGTCAAATTCTTGCAATAGCAAAATCCATCTTATCAACCTTGGCTTTGCTTCCGGTTTAGACATAAGGAACCTGATGGCTGCATGGTCAGTATGAATAACGACCTTTGACATTAAGAGATATGATCTAAATTTATCTAATGCGAACACAATTGCAAACAGTTCCTTCTTGGTCGTGGTGTAGGCTTGCTGTGGCTTAGTCGATATCCGACTGGCATAAGCGATAGGTTGAAATTTCTTATCGTTTTTCTGCCCTAGCACTACTCCAACAGCGAAATTACTTGCGTCACACATCAACTCAAAGGGTTGGTCCCATTTTGGTCCTACAAGGATTGGAGTATGTACCATGGCCTCCTTTAAACTCTGGAATGCCTTCATAGCATCTTCGTTTAATTCAAAAATGGCGTCCTTTTCTAACAACTTAGTCAATGGCCTCGCGATTTTTGAGAATTCTTTTATGAACCTTTTGTAAAATCCTACATGTCCTAAGAAGCTTCTTAAAGATATAATATTGTGCGGTGGTGGTAGGGTCTCAATGACTGCTGTTTTAGCCCTGTCAACTTCAATTCCCCTTTTTGAAATCTTATGCCCAAGCACAATCCCTTCCGTGACCATGTAGTAGCATTTTTCCCATGATAAGGCTAAATTCATTTGCTGGCATCGTTCCAATACTTTTTCCAAATTTCCAAGGCATTCTTCAAAAGTATCTCCAAAAATAGTGAAATCGTCCATGAAAACTTCCATGAAATCGCTAATGAAATCTTCAAAAATAGCCAACATGCATCGCATAAAGGTGGCGGGGGGCGTTACAGAGACCAAATGGCATTCTCCTGTAGGCAAATGTACCAGACGGACAAGTGAACGTGGTTTTCTCTTGATCCTCCAAGGCTACTGGAATTTGAAAGTATTCGCTCATTCCGTCCAAGAAGCAGTAGTAGCCATACCCGCTTACTCTTTCAATGATCTGATCGATGAAGGGCAATGGAAAATGGTCTTTACGAGTGGCTTCGTTGAGCTTTCTATAATCGATACAGACTCTCCATCCAGTTATCTTCCTTGTAGGAATTAGTTCCTTGTTATCATTTTCATTGACTGTAATTCCTCCTTTCTTTGGTACTACATGAGTTGGACTGACCCATGTGCTGTCCGAAATAGGGTAGATCATTCCAACATCCATAAGCTTGATCACTTCATTTTTCACGACTTCAAATGTATTCGGGTTAAGTCGACGCTGCGGTTGTGCCACAGGTTTGGATCCTTCTTCCAACAGAATTTTATGTGTGCAAATGGCCGGATTAATCCCTTTCAAATCAGTCATTTTCCAACGTATATCTTCCTTGTTTCTCTTCAGCACTATTATCAGTTGTTCTTTCTATCTTTCTGAAAGATCTGTAACAATAACAACTGGTAATCCTTCCCCTGTTCCTAAATAGGCATACTCAAGATGAGCAGGTAGAGGTTTTAATTCTCCTTCATGCATTATTTCATCGTCTTCTTTCCTGTTCCTATTTTCATCATCACACTCCTCCTTAAATTCATCAAATTCATCAAATTCATCCCCGTCATTTCCAACCTTTTCCCCCAAGACTTCACCAACAGAGTTTATATTCTCAACAAATTCAGAAACACAGTTATTATTAAGCAAATTAAAACGATCGACCTCTCAGTGTAAAGCAATATGTAAAGAATTAAGTTCGTGCTCAAAAGTACTTTCATTATTACTCTTAGCACCTATGGGACATTCCCAATTGAAATCATGCCTCTTAGCTTTAGTTATTTCACACAAATAATCAATTTCATCATGCACATAATCAACGAAAAAGCATTCATCACTATCTAAAGGATATTTCATTATTTTAGTCACGTCGAAGCTAGCAGATTCGTCTCCTACGCGAATAACAAGTTTGCCTTCTCCCACATCTATTAGCGCTCTAGCAGTCGCCAAGAAAGGTCTGCCCAAGATGAGAGGAATCTCCACATCTGGGTCCATATCTAGGATCACAAAATCCACAGGAAAAATAAATTTATCAACCCGGACTAAAACGTCTTCCACTATACCCCTGGGGTATTTGGTAGATCGGTCGGCTAACTGAATGCTCATGCGTGTGGGCTTAAGGGTTCCTAGATTCAACTGTCGATATAATGCAAAAGGCATTAGATTGATGCTAGCACCTAGGTCTGCCAAGGCTCTATTAAAAGTCGTTCATCCTATATTACAAGGTATAGTAAAGCTTCTAGGATCTTTTAATTTTCTAGGCACATCCTTATGTAATATAGCAGAACATTCCTCTCCTAGAACAACAGTAGCCGTTTCAGCTAATTTCTTTTTATTTGATAGAAGATCTTTAAGGAATTTGGCATACCTTGGCATTTCTCCAAGTGCATCGATGAATGGCATATCAACGTGTAATTGGCGTAGCATTTGTAAGAATTTGTCGTATTTGGCACTGTCGATATCGGTGCGGAATCTCTGAGGAAACGGAAGTTTGTCTTTTGGCACAGGCGGTGGTTCTTGCATGATTTCCTTTCCTTTCCGAGAAGGTTGCAGTCGTATTTCTTCCTTCCTGAGTTCTTCTTCAATTGTTTGCTCGGCTGGTGTTGAATTGGTGACCTCTTCATTTTCCACTCTGGACTCTTCTATTGGGGTAGATTGCGGAGGAGGCGGGACATTGTCTGGAAGTGCTCTTCCGCTTCTCAAAGTTACAACATTTACGTTTGAAGCGGTGAAAGTGTTTCATGGCGTAGTTCTTGGATTTCTCCGAGCATTTCCTTTGTAATGGTCTCTTTAAGTCTGGCATTCTCTTCCCTCGTTTCTCGGATGAAGTCATTAAGGCGTTGTTCGAGGGTAGTTTGGTGGTTTTCAGGTGAAAGAGGCTGCTCTGGAGAAGTAGAGGAATAGGCATATGCACAGGATCCGTCCACGTCCTCACCACGCGTGTGAGTCGGCGTGGAATTATTCCAGTGAGCTCCCACGCCGGTGCACACGCGTGTGGATCTCGTGGCAGGATCACAGCTCGCAAAATTTTCAGAAATTTGATGTTTCGGCTCGTTGAAATGCATTTGAGGGTAATGAGGAGGTATTCCATAAGTAGGATATCTCTGGGGTTGAAAATGTTGTGTTACATATGCATGTTCGTGGTAATAAGTTGGTGGAGGAGGTGGCGAGTGATGGAAAGAAGGTGGGTAAGGGAAATGATAGTTATGATAATATTGAGGGTGTGAGTATGAAGGTTGGGGTTGCGAAGGGTAGTAGGGATTTCTTCCGTATGGTATGTGACCATGATAAGCTTGCTCATTAGGTGGAGGTGGATCCATGATTTTATCAAAGACTTCCTGCAATCAAATTTTTCAGGCAAAGAATCGGAGCACAAGAGGTAGCTCCTTTCACAGATTAGCTCAAATAGTTGTGTGGTTGGGTGCGAAAGTGTAATTAGCAACAATGATAAGACAGAAGGAAAGAAAGTAAACAAGTTATCCAAATAACTCAAAATAGCAAAACATCAAATTCACCGTTTACCATCCCCGTCAACGACGCCATTTTGACGTGGTGTTAGTATAGGGTGAGGGTGAGTGAAGGTATGGAGGGTGTTAAAACGAAGAGTCATGAACTCCCTGAGTGTCATATCTCTCGTGGATGACAAATTGGAGAATATACGGCTTCGCTACCTTGGTTGATTTGGATTAACATTAGGATGAGCCATGTGGATTTTGGTAAAAAGGATTTGTTAATAGTGTGAAAGATAGTGAAATAAATAGATAAACAAAGGGAAATAAAGGCGGATGGGGCTAAGACATCCTGGAGATTGGTTAAAGGTGTAAAGTAGAGTATTGATTTCCATTGAGTCATGATTGAAGGAGCTTGGAACATAGTCCTGAGTGGCGTCACACTCAAGCTCCCAATCCTCAGTCGGTTGGGGAATTTTATCAAACACTTTGTCTACAAGTTCCCTCCGGATCTCATCTTCTCAGATTGAGAGCGAGAGATGTGGGTAGTGGGCTACATCTCTTTGCGATATCTCGCCAAAGAGATGATCCTATACTCTTGGAGAGATCGGGGCCCTCGATCCAACAAGATCATACAAAAACATACACACATATTCAACATTCCCCAAAGAAATCAAACTCATTATCAAATTAGATCATGAACACCAATCATCCATTCAATCTAGCCCCTATCCAAGGGATTAGCCTTTCATAGGCTTTAATAACATCAAAGCATCAAAATAGAGAAGCATATCTACAAGATCAATATATAAAGCA
>CP025659.1:10146112-10158307 GCA_003576665.1 Ipomoea trifida | reverse complement strand
CCTTGAGATATTATGATACTTTTGTTAGTGATTTGAGTACTTATGACTATGGATTATGTTTTAGGATTTATTTTCAGTTATATGATATGACAGCTTAGTTTGATTCTTGTGTTTAGCCTGTGCATCTAGGCTGTGTTTATACCTAGATGTGGCATGACACCCTTAAGTTTTAAATTCGCTTCCGCTTTGTTATGAATGTTGGTTGAGATTGGCAGCTGTTGTGTTAAGTTTTTAGCTATCTCAGCCTGTGTGAGGTTGGGGTGTCACAAATGCCCGTTAAATACTAAAACATGGCGCAGGTTTTCTGGTGCCACCCCACGTCTGCCACACGCGTGTGGACTGGCGTGGGAGCTCTCTGGAATGATTCCACGCCAGCTCACACGCGTGTGAGGCTCGTGGGCGTGGGTTCTTCATTTCGTTTCCGTTTGTTGTTCCCTGTTTGGTCTTTGCGTGCTTTCATGTGGATTAATTCTTCCTTTCAATGGTTTTTTTGCTCCTTTTTGGTTGATTTCAGCCTTCATTCCTGTGGTATTCTTCAAAACACTCCACACAGAACTCAATTGCAATTTGTTAATAAAATAGCATGTAAACACGTAATTGCACTCTTTAAGACTTATTTTTAGCAAGAAAACAACTTAACAAGTTATAGAAAAATAGGTACTTTTGGCGTCTATCAATTTGCCAGATGGTCGAACCTTAGAGTCGGTCGGCGGAAGAAGTGTTCGCGTTCGAGGAGTTGGTGTTTCCGAGAAGTGGAGTGCTAGAACAACGGGCAAACCACGATTAAGGAGTAAATGAGAGCATTTATTATACTTAAATTAGCTCATTTAGTGCATTTATCATAAGTCTTGATGTAACGGTCAAATAAAGCTATTATAAAAGGTCCTCCTCATCATTTGAGGAGAAGGGAGGGGGCGTGGGAGGACATTTTTGAATACAAGACACGAGTGTTTTCTGATTAATCGTTATACATTTCCGATAGTGTTGGCTCGCCGGCTGGCCATCCTTTGGTCACAAAACCATCATCTGAGGCTAGAACTATCGGTTTCAAAAATAGGACAATTGCAAGAATCAAGAATAAACTGGAAATGGAACTGCAATAGAAATGGCAGTTCTGTAAATTAAAAAAAAATAGTTAAGGTTCATTCTATCGTTATGCAATCCTTTGTACAGTACCAAACTGAGTCTAAAGATGTATGCAAGACAGAAAATGAGAGGAACAACATGGCTACAAACATAATACTTATTAATGTACCAGTAAGGACCAATTACACGACATTTAATTTATCAAAAGAAACTAGAGAAATGCATGGATTTGGCATTACATTACAGCTCTGCAAAAGCTGTAAATGTTTAGAGCTTCAACAAGATGAACATATTCTATACAACACCAATAAAACAATGTATATCCTCCTCCTTTCAAACCATAATTAAAATTGAGGAGAAAACATAAAGTATTAGCAACAAATCATTCGAAAGGGGTGTTAGTACCTTGCAAAAGAAACTTCAAAGTTCATCATGCGTATGTTGTTCCAAGGGTACATTCAAAGTAGGAAAAACATTATGTCGGATCTGGACAATGTTAGCAACACCATCTCCTCCAGCCCTAGGTACAATATCCACTTGCCCAGCCATACCACTCTTTCAGCAATGAGCGATGGCCCTTATATAATCATTCATTGCACTAGACAAATGACAAGACTATTGGACAAGGATTATATCATTGCAAATTTATTACACTATCTCCCTTCCTAAAAACTCAACATTGACACCCCTTTAATTGCCCGTCATTTTTAATTTGTGGTTTATGAAGGGTAAAAATCTGAATCTTCACTAACCAAATTAAATTCCACTATTAACTATTTTGTTTTATAATTTATAGAATAACAGAATCCTCACTCCCCACTCCTCTGCATTTTTTATTTGTAATATTTTTACCCTGTTCTTAAGAAGAAAAATGCCCACTACACTAAATGAAGCAAGATATGCAAATGAAAAGAACTTATCTGAAGAATGAGATCCTATTTAGAAACGAAAGATATATACCAAAAGTCATGAGAGTACTTTCACTTCTTTAAACCTCCTGAAACATAAACAACAACCACAAAACAAAATTAGGCAAATGTTTCATGAAAACAAAAGGATAATATCAGTAGGAAAAAGAGCCAAGGACTGGATAATAACCTGAATCATCATCTGGCGAGTGCGGCGCAGACTCTCTGTGATACCTTCAGCTACAGATGTCATTCCAGCTTTTGTCCTAACACATAATTCACATATTATGATTCAGTTAATTCAAGTAATATCCTTGTAAGACTATATAAACCACATAAGGACCATATGAACATTGAATATATATTAAAAATGCATAGGAGTGCATGATGCATACTGTAGGTTATTCCCCCGAATGGTTGATTCTCCTCCACCTCCTAGAAGCAATTTTCTCTAAATGCAATCATGTGAAGTTAGACAAACTTCTCTAATAAATTGCCTTGAATAAAAGTAAATGGCATCATCTCACCCAAAAAATAAAAGGAAAGAAAACAAAAAGGTAGCATAACCTCCACAAAATAATCTAAAATGATCATGGAGGGAAATACAAGAACTATCCTATTTATTTTCCCAAAAAAAAAACAAAGGAAGCTATTATGCTCCATAATATTGAATATGAAAATAACAGAAAATCATTACCTCTTCTCGTGCGGCTTTCCTCATATTAGCCTTGGCTTGCAAATTAGCGTTTCTCAGGCTCAACCTCAAGCTAAATAATTCAGAAAAGTTTTAAAATTCAGGGTAAGTAAGCATTAGAAGAAGCATGAGCATGCACACAGAAGTAGAGTAACTCTTTTATTTTCCTGCATATGCTATTCTAGCTTCTAAAGCATAAGGAAAAAGTACAACAAGAGAACCCAATATGTATTAATTGCCCAGACATACTTTTCATTAGATCATGTTTCCTATCCAGGATGCAAAAGAGAGTTTCAATAGGCACTGCAAACCATGCAATTCACTAGTTACTGTGAGAGTCACCTTAAATGTGACTAGCGTTTTCAGTTTTGGAAAACTAGAAATAGGAGTTACCATTTACCAAATTTAGCAATCACATTACAGGTTGACAGCATAGTTATATCCCTGGATTTCTTAAAAATCAACTCACTAACTCGTAAACCACTTTTCATTTTATTTTATTTTTAATTGAAATAGAATAATTAGCCTTTAACACTGCATTCTTGTCGTAGTAATCTGTAAAATACAACAAAAAGAAAAATAAAAAATGCAAAATTCAAATTGTTAACTTTATAAAAAAGTATTCATAATATGCCAGTCAATAAGCAATAAGTGTGTCCCCAGCAATTATATTTCCCAACTTTTTTAACTCTTCGGATATATTAATTAACCAAAAACATGTAGAATCTCCTGATTTTATCAAATAGTTCTTCACAAACTTCTGATGAATTAGCAATTAATTCTTCTTCTTTCAAGCAAATCTCATTCCCAATTTTCTAATTCTACGAATAAGTCATCTAACAAAAACAAAATGAACTTTTCTTGAATGATATACCTTTTTGAAAAAAGGTATGCAGATACCTATGAATAAGCTTTTTCCAAGATTTTGCCAAAAACTGGGCATCTTGGACCTAATCAGTAGTGGGCAACTGTGGTGCCAGGAGATCAAGCTTGCATTGAAGTGATTAGAGCATATTTAAGTTGTCCTATGAAACGCCATTCAGTTTGGGGAGTATACTATTATCTTCTACTGTTGTTGAGGATAATCCTACTCCCATTTTTCCGTATTCTTGGATGGAATTGAGGTGATCCTCTGCTTTTTTGCTGGAATTAAGCAGGATCCCGGTGAGTCACTTAGGTCGTTCTTGGCAAGGTGGCAGAAAGAGGTCCAGACGGTGGATGATTTGGACGATAAGACGATGTTGATCTTGTTCATGGAGAATTTAAGGTTTGGGAAGTTGTACACCAGCCTCCATATTGAGTGGCCGAGTTCGTATGCCCAAGCCATTCAAAGGGCCAATCGATATGCCGACGCTTAGAACGCGGTAAGACAGAAAAGGATTCAGGAAGGACGGTTATCACGACCCAAGAAGCCTCGTGTAGAGGAGTCGCGTACTAGAAGATTTGATAAGAGTTGCCTAGGTCGACAGGAGACCGGTCGGAACCTTGAAAGAGCGGGAGTCCCGCCGTTTCGCCAACAACTGGTCACCTTTCAAGAGGTGCATGCTTAGCCTCAAATATAGGTATGACCAACAAACGCACCCTCGACCAATGGAAAGATCTCCAGAACGGGCAAGTATTGTCGGCTACATCGGTCGACCACTCATTCGACCAAGGAATGCAATTTCTTGAAAAAAGAAATGGAAGCCATCATACAAAGGAGTACCCCGAGTCAGTGGCGTCAGGGTTTGCCTTGGCAACACGGAAACCCAAGTCAAGTTCGAAAGAGTAATCGTGATAATGGAAAATAGCATGCTTTAGAGGGAAAAGAGAATAAGTGGAAAGGCAAAAACGTCATCAACATGATTGTCGGAGGACCGGAAGGAGGCAACTCGGCCAGGTCGAGGAAAGCCTGGGCTCGACAACTGTACGTCGGAGCCATCTATAGACGAGCGGAGTAGGTAAAAAGGGCATGTCGAGAGCCGATCACTTTTACAGATGATGACTTACCCTTGGGCGAAGGACCTCATATGCCTTAGTCATAGCCATGGACATAATCGGTACCGTTGGAAGACGAGTGTTGGTGGACACCGGTAGTAGTGTTAGCGTGCTTTATCTCGATACTTTTGACAAGTTGGGGCTGGATAGAGATATCCTTAGGCCGGTTATGACCCCTCTAGCAGGGTTCACTGGTGATTCGATTGAGGCCGAAGGTTCTATAAAGCTACTGGTCGAGCTAGGGGCTTACTCGAAAACTACCACGGTAGAGATAGAATTTGTGGTCGTCCGCTTGGAATGCTCTCACAACACAATTCTGGGGAGGCCTAGGTTAGAGGACTTAGGAGCCTTAATATCACTGAAACATTTGTGCATGAAATTCCGAACGCCCGTGGGAGTCGGAGTGGTACGCAGCTATCAGAAGGTAGCTCATAATTGTTACTTATAGTCCTGTCGCAAGATAGGAAGGACGATTTTACGGATCCACACCATCACCAAGAAAGAGGATATAGCGGAGCGAACCTTGGAACGACCTGAACTATCGGTCGAGTTAGAGGAGGTAGAAATTGATTCGACTTTCCCTAACAGACGGGCGAGGATCGGTAAGGGTCTACCTGAAGCTGTTATGGACTCGGTAGTACAAGTGTTAAGGAAGTATAAGAAAATCTTCACATAGGGACCTAAGGATATGCCCGGGGTAGACCGATCTGTAATAACTCATCGGTTGGCGATCGACCCGACTTACCAACCTGTGGTCCAGAGAAAAAGGCATCTTTCGACAGATCGCCGAGAGTTTATGAAGAAAGAAATTGATGCATTACTGGCTGCTGGTCACATTCGGGAGGTAAAATATCCTAAATGGCTAGCCAATGTGGTGTTAGTTCGGAAGCCACCTGCCTGGAGAATGTGCGTCGACTACACCGACTTAAACAAGGCTTGCCCCAAGGACCCCTTCCCGTTGCCGAGAATTGACCAGATGGTGGACGAGATAGCAGGGTGTGCCTTATTGAGTTTCATGGATGCCTTCTGAGGTTACCACCAAATTTTCATGCACGCGTTCGATGAAGAGAAAATTGCCTTCGTAACTCCGGACAGAGTGTACTACTACCAAGTGATGCCCTTCGATTTGAAGAAATCTGGTCAGACTTATACCAGAATGGTGTCTCAACTATTCAAAGACCTATTGGGCAAGTCTATGGCTGCCTACGTTGAAGATATGCTCATGAAAAGTCTCAAGGAAGAAAATCATGCGGGCGATCTTGCTGCCAGCTTCCAAGTTATGGAGAAACATAATCTAAGGTTAAATGCTAAGAAGTGTGCTTTCGCGGTGCAAGGGGGCAAGTTCTTGGGCTACTTGGTAACTCGGCAAGGGATCGAGCCAAACCCTGAAAAGGTTAGGGTTGTCCTAGAAATGCAGCCGCCCAAAATTATCAAGGAGTTGCAGCGCTTGACAGGTCGATTGGCAGCATTTAGTCGATTTTTGTCCAAATTGGTCGACCGAACCCTACCCTTCTTCGACACCTTGAAGACTAGGGACGGGTTTGTTTGGTCGGAGGAGTGTCAGATAGCTTTTGAAGGCCCCAAGAAGTACCTGCTTTCTCCTCCATTGTAGTCCAAACCAGTGAAGGGCTAGGTGTTTTTTCTTTATCTAGTCTTTTCTCAGTAAGCCGTCAGCTCGGTCCTCTTCAGTGGCAACCATGTGGCCTTGGCCGACCTTAGTCAGAGTCGGAACATAAGTTTGATCCATCCTAGCAACGGAATCCAAGTTGGCTGGCGAGTCTAGGTAGGCATTGTCCATCGGAATCTCACTGTCAATTGTATCCACCGAGGCATTCAAAGTTGCATCCTCGACCCCCTGGTGGTGGTCGGGGGTAACTAGGTTTAGAAGGCCCCATTTGGTAGGAGAGAAGGTCGCGTCCCGGGCCTTAAGGAGCTAAAAAATTTCCTTCTGAGCATCTTGATATCCCATGTCGTAGTCCGCCTCGCCAAAGTCGAGCAGGTAGCGTTTTCCGACCTCACCCTCCAACCACTGGTCCATGATCGTCCGAGCATGCATGCTAGCATGAGCCATGGCCTCCTTATGAAAGTCTTCCGACTCCTTGAACTCCTTCAGCGCATCTTCTCGGGGCAACCTCAGCGCCTCGGTCGCATTCGCAAAGCCTTCTAGCGCCGTAGCCAGACTAGAGCCCAACTTGGTCATGTTGGCCTTAAGAGCCTTCACCTCCTTGGAATGAGCCGCCTTCGCGAACTTCAGAAGCTCGGAATCCTTGGCCAGATCCTTGATGGCGTTGTTTAGCCCGGCTTGGAAAAGTTGCGCCTGAGAAGAAAATAAAATGTAAATAAACCTAAGGGATAGGAAGAGGGAGATTTGAGAAAAGTTACTTGAAAGCTATGGTAAGCGGCCGACTGCAAAAGATAAGACGGACTGGCGCTCTTCAAAGCTTAAAGGTCGGAGGCACTAATCATCTACTCCAGGCGGCAGAAAATGAAGGTCTTAGCCGCGGCAGCAACATCCTTATGAACGATGTCCGAGGGACGTTTCGCCCTTTTAGCAGTGGTCGGCGTGGAGGAGTCGGAGTTCCACTTAGTGTACAACATTCGTATGCGCGGCAAGTGGGCAGCAGCTAGAGCAACGGCGGTGGGGCTAGCTCCGACGACCACACCGGTGGCAGGAAGGCGAGCAGCGAGGTCTAGATCAATGGTCGCGTCAGCAACCTTATCCTTCCCCTTCTAAGTAGTGGTAGCTTTTCCCTTGTTATGAGCTCGGAGGGAAGCATGTCGAGATTTCTAGTGAGCAGTCAAAGCTTCGGAGCCCGAGGAGGAAATCTTAACAGCACCTTCTAGCCCTTCGTCTGTGTCAACCGAAGAGTCATCCCCGTCTTCAATCCTAGCGAGGTTTTTCTGACGGATCAGCTCACCACACTCGTAAGAAAGTAAAGGAAGATAAGGAAGCAACTTGCACGGGCCGCGCCTACGAGAAGCAAATTGGCCTCGCCTAAGGCCTTTAGGCTAGACCATGTGTCGACCGGGACGAGCTGGCCCTTCATCTCCACTACAACGATTTCTAGAGACGAGTTCGCCACTAAGTCGGTCTTCACATCTAAGCGATAGAAGCTCGGATGCCAGCGAAGAGGAAAAGGAAAGGCATCTTGGGGGTCGGAGGGTTTGACGAAAAATGAGTCCTTTTTCCGCTTCTTAAGGGAGTCCTTTAAACCCTCGATAACTCGGCAACCCCGTCGTTGGGATATCCGCATGAAGGCAGAGGGGGGCTTGCCGACCTGGGAAACTTGAAAAAGCTAGTTGAAAAGAGGCATCATTGGTTGGATGCCGACTCGATGGGTAGAGGTAAGAAAGCCGGAGAGAAGGCGGTGAGAGTTGGGGACGAGATGTCCGGGCAATATAGGAAATAGTTAAAGAAGGTCGACAGAAAGGCATGGAGTGGATTGCGGAACCCATAAAGAACTGACTTATAGTGAAGGCTAATATAGCCAGAGGGAGGATCATGAATGTCATGATCACCCGCCGCCATAACTACAGCCTTAGGGCCTAGTAGGTCCCGGACATGATTGAGCTTTACTGAGGAAAGGGTAGAAGTGTACTAGGCCGGAAGGTTGAGGGCTTCATTTTGGCCTAAAGCCCGTTCAATATTGGCCTATAGCGACATTCCAAACGCAGCCATGGCCGAATAAAAAGGAACCTCCTTCGACGCATTGGTCGGAGGATCGACAGGCGCATCTTCAGAAGCGACCGGTTGGGCGGCAGAAGCGGGGAGGTTTTATGAAAACCTCACATGAGAGGAAGAAGAAGATGACGACATAGGAAAGACAAAGAAGACAAGAAAGCAAGAAATGAAGGAAATGGTTTACTGGAAAAAGTTGTGGGACTGACACCGGAGAAGAAGAGACAATGTGAGAGGCAATTGGGAGCAGACAACGGCGATGGAGAAACGACAAAGTGACCAGAGTAGAAGGAATAGGACTGCAGATACAGAAGGTAAAAGGGGAGGAAGGAAAGAAGGTGAGCCTTTTATAGAGTCGGAGGTGGAAGGAGATGAGGACGCGTGGCTTGAATTGGACGGACGGGCGAGTGATGTGATGGTTGATGGAACAGTTAAGCTTACATTAGAGTGAGAAGGTATTTAATGCCTATATGGCGGTTCAGAAAAGGTAATGATGAGGGCGGGAATCGTGAAGAAGATTGAAGATCAGAAAAGACAGAAAATGGAGAATTTTGCGCAATTAAGACAGGTGGGCGTGAGCAGACCTATTTGAGGTCGAACTTGGTAAATCCCTTGAAAAAGGGAAGGTTGAGCGAGACCCAGCTCGGTCCTCAGACTATAAGTATGAGGGATTGGCGAGGATTTCATGCAATAAGTTAAACCTGATGCGCCCAGGGGATCGGACTGTGTTAATTTAAGTTTGGCCGAGCCCGTAGACTAAGAGTCTGAGGGACTGGAAGCTTGCTGAAGAGAGTAAGTCGAAGGTCGCAGAAGGGTCCTAGATAAGTTGGACCAGACTCCATCGAGTTAAGGTGTATGGTCGACCTGTTTTAGAGCCTACGAGTGTGAGAGGTTCTTAAAAGACCCTTAGGGGTTGAAAGAGCGATTCCAAGGGTAAAGCAACTTGTTTAGTACATGCATGCAAAGAAACTAAAAAAAAGGAAAAGCAAGACACAAGCAAAAAGATGATGATGTTCCATTCACCTAAGGGAAAAATCTCTCTTACCTTGTATAAATAGGGGTTCTAAGTCTCAAGAGGGACAACAATCAATTTTCCACACTTAGAAGTAATTGACTGTACTCAAAGACAATTCGTAATACAAAGAGGGCTGAGAAGTCACTCTAAATTTCCTATTGTGTTAGCCAAAGCTCATCTGAGCTTTATTTTTTCAGCTTGAGCAGTTGAGCTAGAGCTAGACTCATTGAAAAATGATTTTTCAATATTTTATGTTAGGAACCCCAAGTTACTGATTTTGATGATACCAATAACCCGAGGAGACCCCCAATTTTATTTTCTCTTCTAGAATAGATTTTTGGATCTCATAACTTAGTTCTAAAGGTTGATCGAATCCTTAATGACGAGCCATCACTAGGATATCTCTCGTAAAAAGGATTCAAGTCTTAAGGACCGAAGCATTGGAGAATCAAACCGAAGAGTTGAAGATCTGATAAACCGAAGCGTTGAAGACTTGAAGAACCGAAGACTAGGAATTCAGGCCGAAGAATGGAAGGGTCGAATTCTTTCGACCGAACAGTCAAACTGTGATTGTCTCGAGGAGATTAAAAGGAATGATAAGGTAAATCATTCTCTCATATAACTGAGGCAAATACATTCTCTGAAAGTTGTCTTATCTACTGCCTTGAGAATGGGTTTATAACTAAATGTCAAATCGGATCCCATGCAACGATCCCAAGGAGCATTTAATGATTGTCACCTTTTTGTGGGACAAAAGACAAATTGTCCTTGCACAAAAGAGAACAAACGGCTAGAAAAGTACTGACATTCTGAAAAAGGTCAAAACCTTACCCATTGGATATTACACACTGGACAATAGGTTTGAATTTCATATTCCCTCCAATGGATGTGAAATTTCACCTATAAATACCCTTGTCCCATCTCACTTTGACATGGTTGAAAAAGCGAAAATTGTTAAGCAAATTACTTGTATTCAGCTCTAAAAAGATCTTGTGAAGCTCAGAAGTTGACATCAAGAAATTCAATCACAAGGATCTCAAAGTTGGAGAAACATCACAACATTTCAACCATCTCTACGTGTGAAGTAGAAAGAGGCAGAGTAAACTTGGGTGAAGTTGAAAAACTTACAACAACGTAGCTACCGGGCTAAATGATCAAAGGAGCACGTTGTAAAAGAGTTTGTACTATTAAGGGGAATATAGTGCAAACCTTCACAAGTTGTGAATAAGATTGGAGTAGGCTTAGTTAACAGCCGAACCACTATAAAAATCCTTCTCTCTCTCTCTATCTTTTTACATTTACGTATTGCATTGCATATCCCACACAAACATAAAATTATCTCTTATAAGAAAATCTTTGGTGCAAAGTAAAACTAAAATTTGGTATAATCTTTCCGCTGCGTTACAATCTTTTTTTGAAAAAGTTTTGAAAACCCTTGTGAGTCTATTCAACCCCCCCCCCTCTTCTAGACTCACACCGTTACCACCGGGACCAACATTTTATACAAAAGTGAACAATAGAAATCACATATGAACTCTGAAGCCGCACAAAGTAGAAGTAACACAGCCGGAACCCAGCCATCCTCCGTCGTCCACAGCACCGGATCTGAGCTCTCACCGAATCTGGAGGTAAGCACGAAAAAATGGAAACCCTTGTTTGATTTTAGAGTTCAGGAGAAGAAATAAATAACCAAAAAAAAGGTCGCCGGCTGTTAATAAACATCACCAGATCTGTTTCTACACCGGCGAGTGAGGGCGGAATGAGGAACTGCTTTGTTGCCGGAGCGTCGTCGAGGAGGATTTAAGGCAGAGTGAAGGAGTTAGGAGGGATGATGGATTAAGAGAGAAGGCGCCACCTGGTGAAATTTAGGGGCAAAATTTAGGGTATTTGGACTATATTCAAAACCCTACAACGTCGGTTATTATAAATAACCGACGTTGTAGGTATAAATATTATAAATCGGCGTGATACGACGTCGGCTAGGAGTGGTAGCCGACGTCGTATCGCGTCCGGGCTTAATGATACGACGTCGGCTAGGAGCGGTAGCCGACGTCGTATGCGCCGGGCCTAATACTAATGGGATACACCGTCAGCTCACTAACCTAGCTGACGTCGTATCGATGCCCGAATGCAATTGTAGGCGCGATACGACGTCGTCTAGGTTGGTTAGCCGACGTCGTATCGTCCGCCGATGGCTAAAATACACGATACGACGTCGGCTAATCTCTTAGCTGACGTCGTATCGCACCGTAGTCTAATCTACAACCTTTAACGTCGGTTATTAGTAAATAACCGACGCGTTAAAGGGTTTTTATTTAATTTTAATTAATTAATGAACCTTTAACGTCAGGTAATTATTTAGCCGACGTTGTATGTGATTTCTGTAGTAGTGAGAAATTCAATCACAAGGATCTCAAAGTTGGAGAAACATCACAACATTTCAACCATCTCTACGTGTGAAGTAGAAAGAGGCAGAGTAAACTTGGGTGAAGTTGAAAAACCTACAACAACGTAGCTGTCGGGCTAAGTGATCAAAGGAGCACGTTGTACAGGAGTTTGTACTATTAAGGGGAATATAGTGCAAACCTTCACAAGTTGTGAAGAAGAGTGGAGTAGGCTTAGTTAACAGCCGAACCACTATAAAAATCTTTCTCTCTCTCTCTCTATCTTTTTACATTTACGTATTGCATTGCATATCTCACACAAACATAAAATTATCTCTTATAAGAAAATCTTTGTTGCAAAGTAAAACTAAAATTTGGTATAATCTTTCCGCTGCGTTACAATCTTTTTTTGAAAAAGTTTTGAAAACCCTTGTGAGTCTATTCAACACCCC
>CP025659.1:10108236-10131943 GCA_003576665.1 Ipomoea trifida | reverse complement strand
GCTCTCTACTAATAACAAATATAAGTATTATTGCATTAATTTAAAAATTTTATAGTACAAATGTTTTGAACAAATTTTATAAAATACCATAAATTATAAAAATTTACAAATCTAAAATAATAGTTATTATTTAAATATTATGAGCTCAAAACAAATTAATTTACGTTGATAACATAAGTGAAGAAATACTAACATAAAAATGAAATAATTGAACTAACTTACATTTGCGGAGTTTGAAAAAAAATATAATATTATTAGGTAAATGTCTCACATTTAAATATAATTTTATTAAATTAATTGGAATTCACATATTTAAGAATGATGCATCATCTCGAGATCTATCAATTTAAAACGAAGAAGAATACGAGATTTATTTTTTTGAATACAAGGCTCAATCTAATGACCTCCCAAGTCACATACGAGAGAGTCACTACATGTCATCTGAGCACAAGGTGCTCGACAAGAACAATAGGTAATAGAACTAAAAGAAAAAGAGATAATAGAACTAAAAGAAATAAACTTTCAATAAATTAGTTAAAAACATATCATATATCTACAAATATTGAACCACAAAGTCACTTGTGGACCTATTATTTAAATAATGATCTGGAGATGTTTTGATTGTGCTGCATTTAGGGGTTTTTGAAAAATATTTAGAAACAAAACTAAATGATTTCTATACATCTATTACTATTTATGATAACAAACAAAAGTTTAAGAAAAAAACTTGTGTGTGACTGTCTCATGGTCTCAATCCGTGAGACGGGTTGGATCTTTAACTAACAAGGTCAAAGATCTGACCTATTAATCCAAGACCTGACCTGTCTAACGGATTGAGACCCGTGAGACGGTCTCACACAAGTGTTACTCAAAGTTTAAAATATCACCAAAGTAAATTTTGATACAAAACTCATATATCAATGTAAAATTTTAAAATAAAAATGGTTTTTCATGCAAGGAAAAAATTATATAATATTTATCAATATCTATATAATAAAAAAAGTTATCAATTTCTCTTTTTATCCATTTATGTAGACATATTATATTTATAGTATTTTTTACAATATAATAATATATATACACATTTTTTTTATATAATTGTGATTATTGCCATAATTATACACGTTAATTACTACAATGAATATTTATTAAAAAATTATTTTAAAATATGTCTAAACTCATATTCTTAATTAAAAATTTAAAAATATTTGAAAATTTGTCTAAATGTATAATATAGTTAGGGACTACATTAATCCATATAAATTTAAAAATTAAATTCTTTTTAATTTTTAAATGTAATTTTCTTAATTATAATCAATAAAATATAAAATATAATTAAAAATAAATTTATAAAATTAACAAAATGTGTATTCATATATATTTAAATTTTTAAAAATGCATACATACATATACTTATGCATTATATTAATCGTACAAAATAAAAATTATATTTTTCAGTTTATAAATTTAATTATTTTAATTATAATATATCAATATAACTTATAATTACAGAAATTATATTATAGAATTTACATATATACATATTAATTAATATTATTTGTATATACACTGTATTACACAATCACATATATAAAATTTAAATTTTACATTTTTGTATTTCTAAGTATAATTTCTTAGTTATTATTCATATTGTTAGAATTATAATATATACGAAATAAGATTAGGAATAATTCAATTTAATAATGTAAATTTTTCTCTATAAATTTATATAAATATGTATATGATTAGATATTATATTAATCATACGAAATTTTAATTTTGTATGCTATGATAATAGATACTTGACCAAATATACGAAAATTTAAATATATTATTATATTGTACATTTTAATATATTTGTATTTTTAAATTTTATTATTTAAAATTCATAATAACAAAAATTTTTCCGTGCAGCGCATGGGTAAAACACTAGTATATATATTAAAACATAAGTGCTAGCTTTCCCGCTCGTTTTAGTCCAAAAATTTTGAAATCGGTCAACATAATATTGTATAATAATTCCTTATCAGAAATTATAGTCTTCTTTATCATTCCTTATTTATGGCTAAAATTGACAAAATATTCAGAATATGATTCCATTCCTTATTATACACGGAAATTAATGTAATATTTTAATCAATTCTATTTCTGTATGAATATATTAATCTTCCATATTTTTAATATATATATATACATATATATATATACATAGGGGTGCACTCTCGTGAGAACTCTCGCCCAGGTAGGAAATGAGAACGCTCCACAGTCGTCCACGTGTCCAGATCAACGAATCAGATGCAATTTTAAAAAAATGACGCGGTGGCATTTTCGTAAATAACTGGAACTTTGGTGCACCTAGTTTCACTTACAAGTGCACCTAGTTTCACTTAAAAGTGCACCTAGTTTCACTTACAAGTGCACCTATTTTCGCACATATTTTAACTTACAAGTGCAAGTAATTTACCTTATTAATATTCATGCACCTATTTTCGCAAATACTTTCACTTACAAATGCAAGTAATTTACCTTGTTAATATTCATGTACCTGGGTGCAACCTAGGTGCACCTAGACACCTAGTTATAACATTGCACCTAGTTATAACATTAGGTGCACTTAGTATTGGCTCACTGTACAATTCACTTGCACCTGTAATACATTTTACTTGCATCTGCAATACATTTTTCTTGCACTTGTGCAAGTAATTTACTTTGTTAACATTCATGCACCTGGTTGCAACCTATGTGCACCTAGTTATAGCAATAGGTGCACCTAGTTATAACATTAGGTGCACTTAGTATTGATGCTCATTGTATAATTTACTTGCACTTGTAATACATTTTACTTGCACGTGTGCACCTATTTTCACCTGCAGGTGCAAGTAATTTACCTTGTTAACATTTATGCACCTGGGTACACCTATGTGCACCTAGTTATAACATGAAGTGCACCTAGTTATAGCGTTAGTTGCAACTACATTCCGGACACGTGGCACGCTGTGATTCGTTCTCAGTTCTCTCCTGGGCGCCCAGTTCTCACCTGAACGCGATCCTATATGATAATATATATATATATATATATATATATATATATATACATATATATATATATATATATATATATATATACATATATATATATATATATATATATATATATATATATATATATATATATATTAGTATATGATCTATTTGGTACTATAAGAACAATAACCCATTAAAAATATTACTATATTATTAAATTCCTCTCATGATAATATTAAAAGAAAGAATTCTAACAATCAAATTACTATATGATGTATATTATTGTATTCGAAAAAATATTACTATATTATGTTAATGTATGTAATTAAATTCTTCTCATGATGATATTCAAAAAAAAAAATTCCAACAACCAAATTATTATATGATGAATATTATAGTATTAAAAAAATATTATTATATTATGTTAATGTACGCAATTTAATTTCTCTCATGATAGTATTAAAAAAAATTTCAACAATCAAATTACTATATGATGTATATTATAGTATTAAAAAAAATATTACTATATTATGTTAATGTACGTAATTAAATTTCTGTCATGATAATATTAAAAAAAATTCAACAATCAGATTACTATACGATGTATATTATAGTATTAAAAAATATTACTATATTATGTTAATGTACGTAATTAAATTCATCTCATGATAATATTAAAAAGAATAAAAATTCCAACAATCAAATTAGTATATGATGTATATTGTAGTATAAAGGGTGGTTCTAAAACGTTTTTAATTTGCCGATTCCGACGAAAGCACCGCCACAAGCTAATCAACTTCCGATGGTGGAGGGGCAAGATTGGTCTTCAGAGGGAGAGTTTGAGGAGGAAGACAAAGTAGACGAGAATGGTGAATCAAGCAATGAGGATGATGAAGAGCAAGGAAAAGGTGAAACTGAACAAAACGGGCTACCAGATGGGTTTTACCTAGTTGAGGCTGTGAGGAAGAAGCGAGTTCGACAGGTTGGGCTTTCGTTTAATTAAAAAAAAAAGTATTTTTCTTTTTTAATTTTACATTTTAACGTTTTAAAATTTCATTTTTATTTAAAAAGTAAATAGACATTAACAGAATGCTTAGTTTATGGAATTGAATTTTGCCTTCAGACACAGCAGTTATATTTTATTAAGATTTCTTTCCTGAAATATTTTCGGCATGCATTCATCATCTGTTTGTACAAATTAAAGCTATTTTATTAAGATTTCTTTCCTCAATCTGTCCATATATTCATGTACTTTTGGTGGCTACTTGACTTGGGTTTGCAAATTTTTGGAACTCCGGGCAAACCAAACAGGGCGAACCCCAATACTTAATCAAATGGTATGTAAAGAATGGGATTTAATTTTGAAGAGAAAGAACAATTTTCTATTTTCCTTCAATTTTGAAATTTATAATTTAACATTGATTTATGGTGGGTGTTTGAATTGTGCGAAGGGTGGGTTGGCCGGAGGAGTCAAACACGTGGGAGCCGATGGAGAATTTGGCGTCTATCACCGATATGATAGATGAATTCGAAGAAAGGTTGTCTTTTCTTTACAAAGAAAAAAGGTTCATTACTGAATAGAAGCTGTAATTCATTCTGACTTGTTTTTTTTTTTTTAATTGTATATGAAGTTTGGCTAAAAAGAAACAACAGAAGAAACCTTTACCTTCCACTTCCTCTGTGGTGACCAAGAAGAAGAAGAATGTATGTTGTGCCAATGCTGGGAAGACAAAGGAGTGTTCAAAGACAATGGAATCCCCAACAAATGGGCAACCTCAAGATCAATTTGGCACAAAGCTAATAATAAGTGAACCTAAAGAAGAATTAGTTGTGCCCAAAACCAAGATGGCTAGTGAGGATAAATCCTTAAAACACTCTCAGGAAGCCCAATCTGTTGGGGGGGCTAAGAAGAAGTAGAGTGAGTCTGGTCCCTCCGCTAAGAAGTTTAAATTTCCTAAACGTGGTGAGTGTGTGGATCTGTGGAACCTTGGGGATGATCACTTTGTCGATAAAGACCTTGACTGAGATGGGATTTTTAGTTGGCTTAAACTTCATCAGTGTTTGCTGTTATTTCAAACGTTATTATTTTAAGAAGTTTCATTTGCTACTGCATATGATAAAAACCATAAAGGGCATCTCATTGATATGGTGTTTGAGTGGGTTTTTTGTTGCCCAATTTTTTAAAAGATAATAATAATCATTTTATGATTGACAAAATCCTAAGCATTATTTTTTTTCATTTTTTAAACTTTACTAACGTTTACGATTTTTGGGGTGTTTGGTAATTATTTGGTAAATAGTTGTACAGAGAAAATTGCTCTTTTGGTCCTATGACTTTAAAAACTAACGAATTAATTCTTTAACTATGCTTTTTAAACGGATTTGGTCCTCCCGACCAAATCACCGGGCAAATCCGGTCGGAAAAACTTAACCCATGTCTATGGGAAAAATTGATTAAGCAATAATTCTGGCCAAAACGCAACCCCAATTTGGCTTAACTCAAATTTCTCCCGTTCAAAAAATAGACAAAGAACGAAGTGGAGGCAAAGAAGAAGGGAGAAAGCAGGGAAATCTGTCTCATACTCTAGGCATCAACGTAACTCTCGTCGAGGGATAGTTCGTCGTCTGCGACTGGAGCTCTACTCTTCAATGCGAAAATCATCAGCAGCGACTGGAACGGGTCCGCCCAAAGTACGATACAACTAAGTAAGTAATAGTTTGTTAAATGTGGAAATTGTATGAAATTGATAGTTTATTATAATATTTGTTGTTTGTGTTGAGTGTTGTGTGTGGAGTTGAATGATAGTAGAGCATATGTAGGGTTTGGCGTGTGGTTTATATATGCAAAAGAATAATAATTTTTTTTGTACTTGTGTGGAGTAGAATGGCAATAAAGCATATATGTGGACCAATATCTTGATTATTGTTTATTGTAGGATGTAGATTCGTATGTTTTCTGTGGGAACCATTTATGTCATGTGCATATTGTAGTGTGTTCTGTGGGGACCACTTGGTTTAAAATTTTATGATAATGTCATGTGCATATACTGGGATTAGGAAGCATTGTTCTATGGGGACTACTATGTTGACTGTTGCATGTAAATGGTTGCTTTACCGGAGATAGAGTTGGTCCATTTTCAGTTCTGCTTTTTCATAATGGGATAATGAATAGACTTTGTGAAGTAAAATATTTGCATGGTGATTATGAAATATATGAGAGAATGGAAGCTACAGAAGTGCGTCTAGATGGGTTGAAAGATAGGATAAAGTAGTTAGGATATTCTGAAGTAGGAGTGATAATTTATTGTTTTTGAAATGAGAGATTGAAGTTACTACAATCAGACAATGATGTAATAGCACTATTGAATGAGGATAACCCAGGAAAGCATTTGGAGATTTGGGTAGAAACACTAGATGAATAATTAGACTTGATTGATGTAGAAATGGAAGTAGTTGAGCCAGATAGTGATTCAGAAAGGGAGGTTGAAGTTGACTTTATAGGGTGGATGATGAGGTAGGTGTAGAGGTTGGGGATGAGTTGAGAGCTGACCAAGAAAGGGAGACTAAATTACAAACATTAGCTCAAACAAATAACATCTCAAAGAATCACGATGAAATCAATTATTCTGATGACGAGTCACTAGTGGATTAGGACAGTGATGGTGAGGGTAAGTAGCATATATTTAGAACTGCAACAGACATGAAAGACCCCATTTCACTTTAGGCATGACATTTGCATAAAAAAACAGTTTAGAGAAGTTGTGCAGAATTATGCCTTCAATAATGGCAAAGAAATTAAAACACTAAAAAATGACAATGTTAGGGTCATTGTTAAGTGTACACAGGAGGGTTGCCCATGCAGAATAGGACTGGGGAAAGTAGTTAACTCACAGTCATTGAGGATTTTAAACATGACAGATGAACATGAAGGGTGTTGGGTTTGGGAGAATCGAATGGTGAAATCTACTGTTGTTGCTAAGAGGTGGGCAACTGAATTAAAAGACCACCCAGATTGGATGATGAAGAAGTTCAAGGATAAGCTGTGCAATAAGGAGGGATTTTATGTCAGTGATCAATAAGCTTATAGGCAAATTTGGAAGGCAAGGAAGCTAAGAGTTTGCAATGAGGAAGACAATTTCAAAAGGATATGGAGTTATTGTGCAGAAATTTCAAGAACAAACCCTAGGATAACATGTGTTGTGAAGCTAAGTGACTTGGTTGATCAAAGTGGCCATGAAAGATTTCTCAGAATGTATGTTTGTTGGGAAGCTTGCAAGCAGGGATTCATGTAAGTGTAGAGGTCTGGTAGGTGTAGATGGTTGTCACCTTAGAGGTGCTATTCGTGGGATGTTATTGACTGCTGTTAGTATAGATGCAAATAACAGTTTATTCCCAATACCATATGCTATTGTGGAAGGAGAGAAAAAGGAGAGAAAGAGGATTTGGAGATCACCCTAATTGTGGAGAATGACATCTGTTTCATTAGTGACGAACATAAGGGGTTAATTCCAGCCTTCCAGGATGTGCTACTTGGTGTTGAGCACCGCTTTTGTGTTAGACACTTGCATGCAAATATGAAGGTAACAGGTTTCCAGGGTAGGGCACTTAAGGATTCCTTATGAGCTTGTACTAGGGCAACAACTGTCAATAGATTCAATCTGGTTATACCTAAGCTAAGGGGATTAGATGAAGATGCATACCAATGGTTAGGTGATAAGAGCCCAACAGAATGGTCTAGATCACACTTCTCTACAAACTGCCATTGTGACATGTTGGCCAATAACATTAAGTCATGGAATTCTAAGTTATTGGAGGCAAGAGACAAACCAATCATAGACTGCCTAGAGGTGATAAGGAAACAGTTGATGGCTAGATTTTTTGACCAAAAACAAAAAGCAGTAGAATGGAAGGCTTTGATATGCCCTAGCATTGTGAAGAACTTGAAACCAATTGAGAAGAATGTTTCAGGTTAGTTGGCCACACAATGTGATTTTTTCAAGTTTGAGGTTGGACATCTATATGGGGATCAACAAGAGGTTGATTTGGAAAGGAAACAATTTTATGGTAGGAAGTGGCAACTAACTAGCATTCCATGCAAGCACACAATATGTGCTATTTAAAATAAATATGGCAAGGGTGTAGTGTTTGTGTACATTCATCCCTGTTACTCAAAGCATACCTATCTGGAAATATATAGTGGATATATCAACCCCATGGCAGGTACTGCTGAGTGGCCTAGGTGTGAAAGAATCCCCCCCCCCCCCCGCCTTCATTGCCACCTTTATACTCTGCCAAGGTAATTACTTATTTCCTACTAAGTATCCTTTCAATGTGTAATCTCACAACCTTTATAAGTTTTTTGTTCCTATGCAAGTTGGGAGAAGAAACTAAGTAAAAAAATCAGCTGGTGAATTGAGTCAAGATGGCCTGAAAGTTTTTAGCAAACATATTCCGCTCTACTTCATTGTTCATTGTGTAGAGAAGTTGGACATAATACCAGAAAGTGTCCTTCAAATCCAAATAAAAAGGTTTACTGTCATACTACTATTGCAATAAGCTTTCAATGAGGATTGTTTGAAATTTATAGTTTTTTATTTTCCAGTTGAAGCCAAAGAAGAGGGTCTTATATGCCACCAACCAAATTCCCAGCCACTTGCCTTCAGCTTCAGGACAGTAGCAGCAGGCTGACAGCACTGGATCGGGAGAACAGCATCAGCAGGTTGGTAACACTAGACTAGCAGAGCACCAGCAACATGACACCACTGGATTAGGAGAGCAGCAACAGCATATACCACTGGACTAGGAGAGCAGCAACAGCATGACAGCACTAGACTAGGAGAGCAGTAGCAACAGGATGAACTAGGTAACTCCAGCAGCAAATTGAAGTCCAAGAGGGGAACCAAAGTGAAGCAATCCAACCACAAGAAGCCGTATTATACAAGGAGCAAGAATGTGTTCAAGTTCAACACTACAAGAAAAGTCGCAAATCGCGACGAAAAAATGTCGTCGCGGATGGGCCAAATTTCTTCACGAATCCCGAATTCGACGGAATCTATTCGGTCATCTATCGCTTTGTTGTATTTCAATAGACAACGGGATAATTCTGTCGCCAAATTTCGTGACGGAATTGGCGATGGAAAGAGGTGTCGCGAATTCCATCAATTTGAAGATACCGTGGACGGCTACTGGAAAGCGTTCACGTGACCTTCACGCGTGAATGCCTCCTTTTGGGTCCTCTGGAGCTCCTGTCTTGCTCGGTTTGCTCGTTTCGCTCGTTTCTCGTTCCTAACGGCTTTTGAGACCTTTGAAATGTCTCAAAATGCACCAAGGGTATCTTTGTGTGTGGTTAATGAATTAAAGCACATAGGATCATAAGATTAATCACATAAGGATGCTAAAAATGCTATAAATTACCCTTATTTATACTCAAATATATAGGTATCTTGAAAGCTTATCACCATCCCGAGTGGTCGGACAGATATCTTCTGACACACATCGCAACAACGTCATTTAAGAATGACAACAAAACCTTGGAGTCAGTGACGATGGTGGAGATATTAGGTTCGGCCGCCTAGGCTCTTTTCTTCGTGGCTTCTTGTGCTTTTTTCGAGCTCGCAGATTTTTGTATCCCACTAAGCTAGGGACGAGTCATAGGATTCGTTATGAAAAAACCCTTCACCACTCGCCCAGGGCCGGCCCTGGAGCAAGTGCAGGGTGGGCACCTGCCCAGAGCCCATCTCTATAAGGGGCCCATAGATATATATTAGTTTATATAATTATACTTAGTATATATTAAAAAAAATAATACGGTTAATTGTTTAGAAGTCAGATTAGAGAAGACTGTCTGACTTTTGAAAGCGACGTTTTCGATTTTAATAAACCGCACACCCACCGCTTACAACTCACAAGTCACACCGACTCACCGAGCCTTCGTAAAATTCACAGTGCCTTCAGCCTTCGCAATTGTCTTCGGCCCTTTGCAATTCGCAGTGTCTTCGACGGTTAGGCCCTTCGCAATTCACAATTCGAAAATCGCAAATCACAGATTCGCAATTGCAAAGCCAAAGGTATTTAAGTATTTTAATAATTTTATGAATTGACTTAATTGGCGATTTGGCGAATTGCCCAAAAATGCCCGAATGCATATTATGTATATTAAATTATTAATATTAATTATATTATATTATATATAATGTATTGTTGACTTGTTCTAATGCTTAAGAGTTTGGAATAATTAGGAATTGCATAAATTAGGAATTTAGTTTTTGATTGTAGATTAGGTTGTATTGTTGTTTAGGAATCCTAATACAATTCTAAATTCTAATTATACTATTGTTTTAATGTTTAAGAGTTTGGAATAATTAGGAATTTTATTTTGATTGCATAAATTAGGAATTTAGTTTTTGATTGCAGATTAGGTTGTATTGTTGTTTAAGAATCCTAATACAATTCTAAATTCTAATTATATTGTTGTTTTAATGTTTAAGAGTTTGGAATAATTAGGAATTTTATTCGAGTAAAGCACGCAGAAATTTTTTGTAATGATTACTTTTGTATGTAAAAAATTGTTGCAAATTTTCTAATATTATTTCATGTTATTTGATATTATCATTTTTTAATATTATTAAATTTAAATCTTAGACTGTTTCATATAAGGGCCCTATTTTTAATTTCGCCCCGAGGCGTATGAAATGTTTGGAACGGCCCTGCACTCGCCCAGCTTGGAAATAGAGAACCAAGCTCTATTCATGGTTGGGTAACCCAACCATGATAAAAACCTGCCCGGGATGAATATAATCAAGCCGGTCATAATACCTAATCGGGATATTGGTCACCATGATGTGAATCTTACCGACCAAGTTGGTCAATCCCAAACTTTTACACTTGACCAAAATTAAGTTGGTTTCGCAAGAAACGAGTTCTCGCTAGGCGTGTGAGTCAGCACGAGCCGAAACTAAGTAAAACGGCAAAAAGATATTAAGTATCCCACCGGGTCATAAAATGTGTCAATCTAGAAATCAGAGTAAGAATATACTGATCACAATGAGAATGGTCTATCCCAAATCCCATAGGCAAGGATGAGGGTCAGCCTAGCTGGTGGCGGTTCCTAGAGGCCCTAGGTCAGGGATTCTGAAGCATTCGTTTGTGTGTACCCGACTAGAGGCAGGCCGGCTTAAGAGACTATGTAATTGCACTACAAAGGCTAAATAAATGAATTAAGGATATAGTTAAAGGCAAATCAAACTAAAAGCATTGAATGTAGAGCCAGAAATGGATGTTTGTGTGCTCGACAAAGTAGGGGCCGAGCACCCTTTAGTCAAATTTAAAATTTACTGGACACAACTCGGGGTCAAGCTCCCTATCATTAAACACATCACTCTCCTAGGGAGGGGTCTTCCCCATCTCATTCTCCGGCTGGGCTATGAGAGGCTCAGAGGCTGCTGGCTACGTGTATGGCGCAGGCCTAGGATTAGCTACATCCTCGAGAAGTACGCTGAACACGGCTGCCAGGTCGTCATTGTCCAACGACTCGGTAAGGGCTTCTGTCACATCGGTTTGCATCTTCTTCTTCTCGCAAAGGAAGGCCCACTGATCGTACTCCCTCACCATCTTCATTGTCTTAATGTTAAGGAGGGCTTGAAAGAATGACTTGACGATCTCAGGATCATTAGAGATCCGACAGGCAAGTAGCTCGAGCATCGCAACGGCCACCTCGACCCTTTTCTTTGTGGCTTATTCACACATTCATAGACCACGGTTTTAAACTGTTATTTTTAACCTGTTTTGATTTTAAGCATAATATAATAAAAACAATTTATTTAAACTTTGTATAGATTCTCTCTCTCTCCCCTCAAAAGCTACTTGATTTTGTAGCTTTCTGAGTTTTGTAACAACTTATGTGTGTCCACACTTAGGCTAGCCTTTAAGTCAACTCATAAAATATAAGGCATTAGAATACGAAATGTGTTGCAAAGCGTTGTTAATTTGTACTCACTTATACTCTAGCAGTCCAGGACGAAGTACTAAAGCCATGTTTGGATGGTGGTTAGGGTTACTCAAACTCGGAGAGGTATAGTAGCTGGACCCCTGGGCATAGGCTAGGACATTACCTCCTAACCGCTGCCTGACTAAGTGGACTACTCTCTCCTCGCTAGATCAACCCCCCACCATCAACCAACTCAAAGCATTTTCCCATACCCATACCATTCTTCTAACATCCTCTACCACATGCTAGCAATGAATAGGTACTATCAATGGTAGAAGTCGAGTCTTCTTATCACTTTGTATTCATTACAATACTTAGTGGATGGAACCTATTTGGAGTAGGAAAGTTTCCAAACCACTATAAAAATATTTCTTTCATTTTTGTTTGAGTATTTACAAGTAAACTAACCCCATACTTAACACACAATCAACCAAGCTTAATTGTTCAAAACTTAGCTACTCACTTTTAAGGCAAGCTAAAGACATCTACTGTGAGGAAACTAGTTTTTCTTTTCTGTTACAATGTAGTAACACTACTGAAGCACAAAGAGCCAAATTTTTTTTTCTGTTACAATGTAGTAACACCTACTGAAGCACAAAGAGCCAACGCCCCCACTAGGGATCAAACCTGACCTCTCACTTGGGAGGGCCACAGCTATGCCGCTTGACCACAAGGTCTTTGGCACTTCAAGTTCACTTAAAGCTATTTTACAAGATTTTAATAACATTAGAAAGTCTATTCAACCCCCTCCCCTCCTTCTTTCTAGATGTTTTGCTTGCCTGACACTAATAGAGAGCCTGGAAGAATTCTTTTATATTGTGTCTTCTTGCTAGTCTCAAGCAAATATTTATTGTTTAATCATTCTTTATTGAGTTGGATACTCTTTATATGTGAGCAATTTTGTGTGCTCTAAGGTCTCATATAGTGATATTAAGTTGGAGTTACAATTGGTATATGAGTTTTTACAATTATGTAAACTACTTATTTTGAATCTTATATTTTAAATTTGCTATAGTGGATTTTGCTATCACCTTAGAGTGTTTGCCCTACAGAGTAGAAGTTTCCAAATTGCGATAAAATCTAAGTTTTAATATGCTATCTCTTTATTCTTTGTGATATGATTTTTTGTATTCTTTATTCATCTTTGGTCGCCTATGTTTCTTTTCTTAGTATTTTTGTTGGTGTTAGAACGGATGCTGAAACAATTATTGTAACACACAAAAATTTCTGAGTTCAAATTCTAATGCCAAAAGGTGTTTTTCTTGTCTAAATTAAATCACGAAAGAAATCTTACATACATTTATGATGTTAATGAAAACATACATAAATTTTAAAAATATTTTCAAATTTACACATAGTATTTTATTTTAAATTAACTTTGTGGTAATTGATATGTACTATTTAACTATTAGTGATTTGGTGGACTACTTTTTTTTTTTTTGAAATGATTTGGTGGACTACTTTAATTTTATTTATGAGTGTAATATTTTTAATTATGAAATAATTAATATTTATTTATGCATATTAAGAAAAAATTATTTACAAATATACCCCTATATATTTTTATTTATATGTTTTTTACACGTTTCATTTCCTATTTTGAATTTTACATCTCACCGTTTTTTTTTTTTTTGGTTGCTACATAGGTACTGAATAAATATGGAGTATTGTAAACATTGCTATACTTCATGTTGTTTGAGATAATATTTATACAAAAATTCGATACCAATAACAGACTTTGAATTTGATAGAGTTATAGAGACCAAAATATTTCACCATCTAAAATAGAAATAAATCTCTTTTATTTTATTGGTTGTCATAAATTAGCTAACCCAAACTATGGTATTAAAAAAAATAGTAATCTAGTTATATTGTATTGCACATCAGATATATAATAAATGATTTTGGTGAAAAATCTTAACCCTATAGCGTGATCGTTTCAAATTTTAGCATGCTAAAAAATTTAGTAATTCAATTCTTTTTTTTTTTTGGTAAATTCACCGGATCTTTCTCCATACATTTAACAGTCCGGGTCCACCCACGTTATTAATTCAATTCTAACGTACAAGGAATTTGACCCTGTTTGGTAACATAATTCAATTCTAACGTACAAGGATCTTTCTTCAATTTTAATTTATTTGACCACTATTAGGTGTTTGACTTGGTTAAATAGAATTGTTTGATTAATTTAACAACTTATTGTTCTAAAACACTAAAATTTAAAAAGTTGTTCAAAGTAGTTTTTTCGATAAACTTTTTGAAAAAATTATTTTGCATGTAACAAGCTATCAGCTAATTTACCAAGCATCTTTCTACAATCAGCTAATGCTATCATCTAGTCATACCCACTAAATCAGCAAACAACTATTTACCAAACACTTCCTTGTCAGATTATAGATTACACAAATTTAATGTACGAGTGCATAAAAAACAGTTGCCAGCCACCTAATATTTTAAATATATTCCCCTTAAAATTGCTTGCATATTTGGAACCAAAAACTAAAATAGAAATTTTCAAAATATTGCTTATTACCATAATTCTTTTTAAAATGAAAAAAAAAACTTTTTTAATTATCTCAATCGAAAAAGTGAAAAAATGTTCTAATATTTTCTTCTTTTTTTTTGATAGAAAAATTATAAGAGTAAAAAGTATTGAATCCATTCCCCTATTTATTTTTTTTAATAACAAAAAAGCTAATAGTTGTTACTCCTTGTTCATTATATATTTAAAAATTCAAAAGTGGTGGATAATCATTTTAATTGATAATTGTAATACAAATTTTGTACAACTTAATGTGTGTTCATTAATTAGTAAAATTGACAATGAATATAAAACATGAAATAGTGATGCTCCAATCATCTCCATTTTTTTTTAGCACACTCTAACCTAACTATAGGTCCTGACTTGCTCAACAAATTATGAACATTTTTTTTTTTATGAAAAACAATTGTGATGCTATCAAACCACAAGGTATTTGGCATAAAATTACTCAATTGGATATTTTTATTGTATTTAGGAATTATATAAAAAATTTTAACTTAGTGTAATGTTAGTCAATCAATAAAAAAATCAATAAGATTATAAATATAATGCATTATTGCCTAAAAATAAATATTAGGATGTAAATCTAGAAGAGGAAAATAACCTTTTAAAATATTGTCAATAGAATTAATTATGCTTGACACTATGAAATCTATATATATATATTAAAATAGAAGTGCTAGCTTTCCCGCTCATTTTAGTCCAAAAATTTTGAAATCGGTCAACATAATATTATATAATAATTCCTTATCAGAAATTATAGACTTCCTTATCATTCCTTATTTATGGCTAAAATTGACAAAATATTCAGAATATGATTCCGTTCCTTATTATACACGAAAATTAATGTAATATTTTAATCAATTCTATTTCTGTATGAATATATTAATCTTCCATATTTTTAATATATATATATATATATATATATATATATATATATATATATAGATTTTTGTTCAAATGCGGCTATGCTCTCCGGTGCGGCCGTGCGGTCACACACCACTCAATGTTACGAAATACACCACTCAATGTTAAGAAACACACCACAATGAAACACAATGAAACACACCACAATGTTAAGAGACACACCACAGTGCATATTTGTGTGGTGTGTTTCTTAACATTGAGTGGTGTATTTCGTAACATTGAGTGGTGTGAACCGCACGGCCGCACGGGAAGACACGGCCCCACCTGAACATGACCATATATATATGTATATATATATATATATACCAGTGGTGTATTTCTTAAATATGAGTGGTGCATTTCTTAACATTGAGTGGTGTAAACCGCACTGCCGCACGTAAGGGCGCGGCCACACCTGAACATGACCCTATATATATATATATATATATATATATATATATATATATATATATATATATAAAGTTTACCGAATAAAATTATTATTGATTGATGTATACATGTAATGTGTAACACCCCAATTTTCACAACTTGGATTTATTACAAAATCCTAATAATACAATACATTGCGGAAGCGTCTAACCAGCAGAAAACTGGGTGTTACCGCCACGCTCAGGTATCTCTCATATACCCAAATGTTAAGGCTAAACTTACAACCTCAAATAACCATATCAACATTTCCAAAATGTACATATGGAACTAATCGTCCAAGGGTGTCTATCCTAGGATAGAGTAGTCTTCCACCTCGACTCCCATCCTATTCAGAGCTCATCGGCCACAAGGGCCCACGCTAGACTGCATCTAATAAAGGACACAATGAAGTGTAGTTAGCACGACGGCTAAGTAAGGAAATCCATTTGTCACTTAAAAGTAGACAAAGGTTTGAAAACATTTAGTGAAACAACATCCACTCGTCTCGTAAGACAAAATCATTTCTTTCTCAAAGACGTTACAAAATAACTCTTTTCTCGTCTTTAAAACTTCCTTAGTTTCATATAGTAAGAGTGACGCCTACAACCTCGGGCCATTGCACTCCAGCCCTCCCGTAGGTTCCTCCCTTATCCCAACCCCGGGCTGTGGCACTCAAGCCTTCCCGTGGGCACCTCTCCTTATTCCAACATGACAACATAACGGCGAATAGACTTCGCTCTAACAATATAACGACCACTGGGCCATGGGCACTTAAAGCCACCCGTGGGTCAATCAAGGTCCTCCTCACTTACTTTAGAAACTACAGTTTTGAAAACATGATTCTTCCTTCAATTTTTCTTACTCAAATCATTTCTTTTGGACATATTTCACCAATGAGTCCAATATTTGAAATCGGCTACCTCTTTAGCCCCTGAAGGATTTTCAAACATCATTTTCTCAAACAATAAGGTTTTGACAACCTTTATATCAAAATAGCATACGTTTTTCAACGTAAGTTTTCATAAACATTTTTGGATACACTTCATATGTCCATCTCACACTTAAAATCAACCAACATCCTTAACTATCGTCCTCAACAACTTCCACTATGATCAACACCATTAAATTCTAATAGGTAAGGTCATTGCCTAACCATAACCCAAAAATCATGAGATTATCATTTAATCTCTATCATTAATCCACGTCCTTAGCATCACCTAATCACCATTAACTCACTAACTACCTCACAATTATCATTAACACATCCATAGATTGAGCCGGTAAAAATAGTTCCCGAACTCTTTTTCACTTGAAATTTTTATGGTAGAACCCTAACTCATAGTACTTAATGTCCGTCAAAAGTTTTGGTCACTTTGATCCACGAATAAACACAGAAAATTCCCTTTTTGCCCTTGGTCCGAAATATTTTTCTCTCCGTCCAGTTTTGGGAAAAATTCCGAAAACCATACTTATACTACTCCGATCATTATGAAATTTTATATGTAGGTTCTACACTTGTTGAACTACATATCTACAAAAAAATGGAGTCAAAATACCTTACCAATTTTTCCCAATAATTTTCGGAAGTCACTGCCAGAGACTAGCTGATTTCCTTTCACTATTTTCACAAGTATAAGCCTATATGGACATAAATACAACATATACAAGCATATCCAAGCTATGAACATGTATACAAAAATATTCCCAAAGCTCCAAAACACCATGTTTCAACCAAATAATCAATTATCTAATTTCAAGTGACTAAACCAACTTAAGGGAATTCCTTACCTCAATAGAAAATTTCTAGAACCGTAGAAGTGTTAGATCTTTCCTCGAATCCAAGCCCCTAAAAACATCACCGTAATAACAATATTTCCAAGAATCTTAGCTTACAATGAGTTCTACGAAAGGATTCTAGTCTTTTAACCGAATAAAATCCAAAGCCTTACCTAGGATGGAAGAACTTGGTGGAGAACATGGCTATGGAGTTCTAGATCTAAGAGGAAGACTAAGCTTAATCTTCCTTCTTCTTCCTTGTGTTATTTTCGAAAGTGGAGTGTGAAGGAGATCGAGAGAGGATGATCATTAATTAATTTTGGCTTGAGATGGAAGTAGCAAGTGCAACCCCTCCATACCCTTTATGACAACCAATTAATGATCCAATCCTATTGGGATTTTGTTCTTGAAGATCAAGCAAGCAAGTGCAACTAGGCCATACCTCATAAATGCAACATTAAATGATCAAATCCTAGTCTAGGATTGCCTTGCCACTTGTCAACACCCTATGGAGTCCTTAAGAAGATCACAACTTAATTGGCCAGTTTATGGTTAAATCAGATGAATGTTCGGAGGATTATAACTTAATTCGGGAAAATTCTAATACCAAAATTATCGTAAAAATATTCCCGTCGCAAATCACCAATTTTGGGAATTTTCCGATAATCTGCTAAATTTAGGTACAGAGTCCGTAACAATTTATCCCTTACAGTCCATTTGAAATTCCTTTCGAACTAACTAGAAATTCAAGCTTAATCGTATGATACTTAATAATCCCAATTCTAGGAAAAATTCAAACTGAATCTATATCCTTAAAATTTTCTCGGTTCGTAACCGGTACGTACGATCGCAGCTTATTACTAACTGTCCTTACTTATAATAATTCTTTTGAGGCATCGAGCGATCATTTCATGAATGTCATAACTTTTAAAGACCTATTTTCCGAACCTCAAACTTATCGGAAAATACGAGGGGTTACATAATGACTTTATTTAGTAAGCTTTATATAATCTATACTATATATAAAAGTAAAATTCTTCTATTTCATTTTTCTGCACAAACTTTTGAGGTCAATTAATGAAATATTTTATTGGTCAAACACTATTAATAAAACTTATAAAATCCCTCCTTCCACTTTCCAGCACAACTAATATTATTAATTAATTGATAAAAAATTAATAAAGTTTAATTGGTAACAAAATTTTATTTACAAAATTTTGAGAATAATTAAACCATTATAATTGTGACAATAATGGAAATTTTTTTTGTGTAATTTTATAATAAAAAATAATTTATTATTATTTACACCAATAATAATAATTCAAATACTTATTTGTACTTATATATCTATATTACTATTAATGAAAATAAAATCATCCTTTGTGAAAATATAAAAAGATCCTAATAGAAAAGGAGACGAAAACTAGGCAAATTGGAAAAGTTAAAGGATATTACTAATTGATTGAAAATTATTTAAAAACTTTTAAAAAAATTAATTAATCTTTCCTTTTAAAATTTTTTAAATAATTTAAACTTTAAAAAAATTAATTAAATATGGGTTGTTAGATTTTTTATAATAATTAAAATTAATTTATTAGAATATAGAGGAGGAAGAAAAAATTAAATGCGCTATGGTGAAAATGAATATACATAAAGTATAAAAGTATAATTGCACATATATTAGTGTACTTGCCTAATAATTATTATGGTAATTAAGCTAAACATCGGTCGTTAAATTTATTTTTATAATAATTATAAATAGATTATTTCTCTGTTTTCCCATATTTATTTTAGTAATAATATAATTACATAAGTCATATTACATATTGATCTTTTTAAAATGTATTATAAAAAAATTTATCCGTACATCGCACGGGTAATTGGACAATTATTTATTCTAATTCAAGCAAGAAAAACATCAGAAAACATAATCGATTCAACTAATTTCATCAATTGCGCTAAATAATATTCGATGATATAATTTATATAATTGTATATCGATCCAAATATTCTTAAAATATTATAACAAATCCATTACGTGCAACGCACGGGCGAAAATACTAGTTTAATATAAGTAGTAATTTAATTTTCTTATAATTATTATCTTACCCTACTTATACATCATGTTATTACTACTACTGTATTAAACTTTTATAGTAATAATCTTATAATAGCCCAAGAATGAGGTCGAATAAAAATGCATGAAGCACAAAATACGATCATGATACAAGATCGTGGATGAGGTTTTATTTAGAAAATTTTTAAAATTAATTATTGTAATCTATTAAATTTTGATAATCTATTAAATAATTTAGAAAAAGTTGTAATTTGTGAACTGTTAAAGTTGTAATTTAGAAAAAGTTTTTTAACAGTTCACAAATTACAACTTTTTCCGATCCCTTTTTAAAAGGCCCATCTTCTTAAGAAAAGTGCAAAAAAGGTAGAACTAAAAAGTACTGAGGAAACGATTGTAGGTGTAGTACAAACTACTCTCTATATTCACCATCTAAAAACGCTCCCTTCATGACCGGTAACGGATGCAAGGGTGGTTCTATGTAGCCTATGATTTTATTTTTATTTTTTATTTTTTATTTTTATTTTTTATTTTTTTCTGTTGGTACAGTGCTACTTCATCTTTTTCATTTTCTTTTATCAAGTTTAAATTGAGTTTTTATTAATTTTTGTTAAATCATTTAAATAGTAAACATTTTTTTAAAACTTAACTATACAATACAATTCAAATTAGAATTGTATATTGACCAATGTGATTATCTATTTATAAAATGAACATAAAGTCCAATCTTAATAAATTGTTACAATTTCCATCTTTGTCAATGTATAACAAAAGTTTTTTTAGGTACTAAAGAATATATATATATGAACACTGTGGAATGCAAAATTTTATTGTGGACCATGGTCTATGTAGCAACGTGGACCATGAAGTATGTATCATTTTAATTACACTTTACCTACTTTGAATTTGATAGAGTTATGGAGACAAAAATATTTCTACCATCGGGCATAGCAATAAATCTCTTTTTATTATTGGTTATCATAAATTTGCTAACCCAAACTATAGTGTTTAAAAAAAATTAATCTTGTTAATTGCACATCAAATAATAAATGATTTCGATGAAAAATCTTAATCTCTATCAGTGTTGTAAAAATCATACCTAGGCACCGGTAAGCCACCTAACGTATCACCATAAGTCCATAAATTATTAATATTTTAGTATTAATTAATAAAGTATTAAGTAGTTTATAATTATTAGTCCTAAAAAATTTAAAAATTTAAAATTAAAAAAAAATAAAAAATAAAAAATAAAAAATACATGGGTGCCTAACGATTTTTTCAACCATAACCCATATAGCGTGATCATTTCAATTTTAGGATGCTAAAAAATTTAGTAATTTAATTCTAGCGTACAAGGAATTTGTCAGATTTTTTTTGAAAGCAGGAATTTGTCAGATTTATTTTTTTGAAAGCAGGAATTTTTCGGATTAGATTACACAAATTTAACAATGCAAGAGCACAAAAACAAATTGTTGCCACCTAATATTTTAAATATATTCCCCTTAAAATTGCTTCCATATTGGGAACCAAAAACTAAAATAGAATTTTTTAAAAATATTTCTTATGACCATATTTCATTTTAAAAATGAAAAAAATATTTTATTATATCAATCAAAAAAGTGAAAAAATGTTCAAATATATTCTTTTTTTTTTTTTGATAGAAAAATCATAAAGGTAAAAAGTGTTGAAACTCAAACCTGAGACATTCTTTATGAAAAGAAACAATGATGCCATCAAACCAAAAGGTATTTGATATAAAATTACTCAATTGGTTATTTTTATTGTATTTGGTAATTATATGAAATAATTTAACTTAGTGAAAAATAATAAAAAAAAACCAATAAGATTATAAATATAATGTGTTTAATGTCTAAAAATGAATATTATGATGTAAATCTAGAAGAGGAAAATAACCTTTTACAATATTGTCAGTAGAATTAATTATGGTTTACACTTTGTACTTTAATATAAATAGTAATTTTCTTATACTTATTATCTTACCCTACTTATACATCATGTTATTACTACTGTATAAAACTTTTATAGTAATACCCATCTTTACGAAACCCAAACCCTACTGAAGTTCTCTCCTCTTTTGTTTCCTTCACGGCCGCCGCCTCCGTGAAGCAGGCGGATCGGAGGCGGCGTCCAATCGTCTTCTCTTGCTGCTATCTCCACCTCAGGCAACGTCCATCTTTATTGTCTTTTCTGCATTCACTGTTTTCTACTCCATCTCCACCTCTACCGGTCGTTACTCTCTTATTTTCGCATTGTTTTTTCCCTTTGCTTTATTTTATTGGTTTAATTTTGCTTGTAGTTTTTGTGTTTTTCCTCTCGTTATTTTGACGAGTTTCTTCCTCTCGTTTACTTGGCGAGTTCTTTTTTCATAATGCGTGAAACGATAAAACTAGTCATAGCGTACGCGAATCTCATCGTGGGTGACAAACATGACAATGAGAAAGAGACTCCTATGAACTATGATATGCAGTTCAGCCCAATGGAGATATTGTCAATGGATAGAAGAATGACGATGGAGATATTGTCAATGGATAGAAGAATGGAAATAGATACTCAGGTGGTGTGCAAGACTATTCAACAAGTGTCAATCTTGGGTACGTTTGACCAAATCATTAAAGAAGCTTTAAGTTCGTTCAAAGAATTCGCCTTCAAATTTGTGAAACAGTCTGCGAATTAAGTTTTCTATGCTAGGAAAGTTGTTTCTATGTCTGACTGTAAGGAATGTTTGACCATTCCATCGATCTTTATTGTAAACGTTTCAGTCTATGATTAATGAATTAGCTTCTTTATTTTCAAAAAAAAACTTTTATAGTAATAATGTTATAAGAGCCAAAAAATGTGGTCGAATAAAAATGCAAGAAGCACAAAATACGATCATGATACAAGATCATGGATGAGGTTTTATTTAGAAAATTTTTAAAAATTAATTAGAGTAATCTACTAAATTTTGATAATTTTAATAATTAACTTTAAACGTTCACAAATTAAGTACAGCTTTTTCTCCCTTTAAAAGGCCCATCTTGTTAAGAAAAGTGCAAAAAAGGTAGATCTAGAAAGTAAAGAGGAAACGATCGTAGGTGTAGTACAAACTACTCTCTATATTCACCATCTAAAAACGCTCTCTTCATGTCCGGTGACGGATGCAAGGGTGGTTCTAAAAAGTCTTTGCCCATACCGACGAAAGCACCGCCACAAGCTAATCAACTTCCGACGGTGGAGGGGCAAGATTGGTCTTCAGAGGGAGAGTTTGAGGAGGAAGACAAAGTAGACAAGAACGGTGAATCAAGCAATGAGGATGATGGAGAGCAAGGAATGAAAAGGTGAAACTGAACAAAACGGGCTACCAGATGGGTTTTACCTAGTTGAGGCCGTGAGGAAGAAGCGACTTCGACAGGTTGGGCTTTCGTTTAATTAAAAAAAAGTATTTTTCTTTTTTAATTTTACATTTTAACGTTTTAAAATTTCATTTTTATTTAAAAAGTAAATAGACATTAACAGAACGCTTAGTTTATGGAATTGAATTTTGCCTTCAGACACAGCAGTTATATTTTATTAAGATTTCATTCCTGAAATATTTTCGCATGCATTCATCATCTGTTTGTACAAATTAAAGCTATTTTATTAAGATTTCTTTCCTCAATCTGTCCATATATTCATGTGCTTTTGGTGGCTACTTGACTTGGGTTTGCAAATTTTTGGAACTCCGGGCAAACCAAACAGGGCGAACCCCAATACTTAATCAAATGGTATGTAAAGAATCGGATTTAATTTTGAAGAGAAAGAACAATTTTCTATTTTCCTTCATTTCTGAAATTTATAATTTAACATTGATTTATGGTGGGTGTTTGAATTGTGCGAAGGGTGGGTTGGCCGGAGGAGTCAAACACGTGGGAGCCAATGGAGAATTTGGTGTCTATGACCGATATGATAGATGAATTCGAAGAAAGGTTGT
>CP025659.1:10095869-10106157 GCA_003576665.1 Ipomoea trifida | reverse complement strand
TATGATAGGAATTGTAATGTAGAATTGTATAATGAATAGGAAAATAGAAAATAATCGCATCCTAAATATTGTAGGACTGTTTTGGGCGGGAAGCTTAAAAAGAGGATTTTGTTTAGGAATTGTAATGTAGAATTGTAGTACGATAGGAATTGTAATGTAGAATTATAGTATGATAGGAATTGTAATGTAGAATTGTATAATGAATAGGAAAATAGAAAATAATCGCATCCTAAATATTGTAGGACTGTTTTGGGCGGGAAGCTTAAAAAGAGGATTTTGTTTAGGAATTGTAATGTAGAATTGTAGTACGATAGGAATTGTAATGTAGAATTATAGTATGATAGGAATTGTAATGTAGAATTGTATAATGAATAGGAAAATAGAAAATAATCGCATCCTAAATATTGTAGGACTGTTTTGGGCGGGAAGCTTAAAAAGAGGATTTTGTTTTTATATATAATATAGATAATATAGATATAGATTCTATTTTAATTTACAATTGTATTAGGGATAGGAACTGTATTACCCTATTTTATAATATTACGCAAATCATAATATTATAGGTCTGTTTTGGGCGGGAAGTTAACACTGAGGATATTGTTTTTATTAATAGTATAGATTAATAGTATAGATAGATAGTATAGATATAGATTATTATTATTACTATTATTATTATTATTATTATTATTATTATTATTATTATTAGATTATTAGATACATGTATACAACAAGATAAAAGGCAATACCCAATTCACATAAATTGTAGTCACGTCACACCTTCACAATCACTAACTCCAATATTGTGCAAAGAGTAAGAATCAAATCCTATGAACAATTTTATCCTAAAAATGAAATCTCATCCTCGATCCAGTACGAGCGAGCAAGAATAGTGCTCCAAATTAACCAAACCTATTACGATGAGTCGATGAGTGAATCCAAGATGGCGGGTGTTTCGACGTTACCTCAAGAAATTCTGTTCGAGATCCTCTCCAAGCTTCCTGCTAAATCCCTAGTACGATTCAGGTGCGTTTCTAAATTCTTCTGCGCTCTCATAGCTGGCCATGGCTTTGGCGTTTTGCATCGCACCTTGTCCTTGACTCTTCCCAGTAGGGCGGGCTTTCTCATCTCTATCGGCGAGGTTCGACCACCGCACCCCGCCCCTTACCGTCGTGTATATTACACCCTAAAATTCAGCGAAGAAGAAAACCCCCACCCCCGGGGAATGATCCAAGCCTACCGTGTCGGCTTCCTAGACGCTGAACGCTTTCTACGCTCTTCTTCCTGGGACGGCCTGATTTGTGTGTCCAGACCCAATGGAGACGTCGCTGTTTGCATCGTTAGTACGGGACAACGTATTTTCCTTCCAAGAATCCAATACAAGGATTGTGCACTACTTTTGGGTACAATTCACAATCTAAAAGATACAAGGTTTTGATGTCAGTCCAGATGGTTGATAAAGAGGATTTGATGTCAGCCCAGATGGTTGATCAAGAGGGCAGACGACTCATCGGCTACGAGTATAAGCATTGGGTTTTTACTGTGGGAGTGGATAGATCATGGAGGGAGATCAACAACTACTCTTCCTGCCCCTTCTTCCCCATTGGTGACCGTCCCAACTCTTACTATTCCAATACTAATGTTTACATTGACGGAGTTATCTATTCCTATAATTGGCAGACTAAACATACCCTTGTTGGTACATGAAAGTTGTAATTTTAGTGGTTGAATTTAGTGATTGTCGTCCTCTAGGAATGGCTAGGAGGGATTTGAGTGGCAAGGGACTAAACACGAGTTCATCAAGTGTTTGAAAGCTAACCAAAATGATATATTTGATTGCATGAGATAATGATAAAAACAAGTAATTGAATTGAGAAATAAACAATGATAAAGAGGAGGATTTAAATCAAATAGCAATGCACAAATGCTTCTATAATGTTCTAAGATTCTAGGCTTAACAATGCTAAACAGCGCAGCGAGGGGATTGATTCAATGCCAATGCCACTCTCGTGGACATTGGCTATCACCACAGTTCTAATCCCATTCTCATAGCAATTAGACTAGGTGAGACATTTCATCAAACACATTGTGGGCATAATCCCTTCCAACTTCCCTTTCTCAAGAGCAAGTTAGAATTGTGAAAGGGGTGGCCATGGTGGATCCCTATTCTCATAGGTGAAACACCAATTCCGTATATTTCTTGCATAATTTGGCCACAATCAAACAAGAATCAAATAATCCCCTAATCACAATCACATTCATATTAAAAGCAATGCAAAACCTAGATTATACAATTTAATTCATGTAAGCATTCATGCATAGCAATTCAATCTAAATCCCTAAAGGATTTAACTATCCATAATGGAATTGAAAACTAAAACAATTGGAATAATCAACAATGAATTTAAATACAAAAGATATTGAAGAATTAAAAGGAGAAGAAATTAGAATTCTTACTTGAATGAATTTGTAAAAAGCAAATATGAAATTGAAGTTTAATGTGTGATTACAATGGAGAATTCTTCTTTAAATCTTCTTCAAAACTAATGGAATTGTAATGAAATTATGTTCTAAAGTGTTGTAGAGAGAAAACCTAAAAGAAGACTTAAGAAATTTGAAAAGATAAGTTCAAAATAAAGTCTAATCCTATTTATACTATGACATTTGCGCCAAAATAACTACCTTCAGGATGCCTGGTCACGATGGAGGTCACGCCGTGACCTTCATCGTGACCAGACTTGTGCTTTGCGGGTTTCAGGCCGTCACGCTGCATGTCACGGCGTGACCTGCAGCGTGACGCCTTGAATCCGCAAAGTGGCCTGCAGGTCACGATGGCGGTCACGGTGTGACCTTCATCGTGACCACACAGGCCACTTTCAGATGGTGCTGGTCACGCTACGGGTCACGGCGTGACCTCCAGCGTGACACACACCATCTGAAAGGTAACCACGGTGTCACGCTGTAAGTCACACCGTGACCTCCAGCGTGACACCCTCCCGGTGGTGTTTTCTGGCTTCTTCTTCGCTCCAATTCTCCGTTGAACTTTGCTATGGTTTTGACCCTTCATTCTTGACCAATTTTTGCCTTGAATTCATCCCGATTCGCCTTCATTTTGCGCTTCATCATGCCTAGGTCCCGGTTTCCAATGATTGAGCCGTAAATACCTGAAATACACTTCTTCCTTGCACAAACACATAATATTCACTTAGAAATTAGTACAATTAAAGCATATTTATAGGTTAATTAACGGCTTATCAGTACATTCCATATAGTAGCATTTGATGTTGGGTGTGAGAGTTTTTCTGTGATAACTCTTCCAGATGAAGTTTCATCACTGGCGGATAATGTACTTTTCTTAAAGTCTGCATTGCTAGAAGTTGGAGGTCGGTTGACTATAGTTCTTGTTCATCCTCTCTATGTATTAAGAGGGAGAGAAGGTCTATACTACATGGGTGTTTGGATTTGGGAGAAATCTAAGAAATGTTGGGAGAAGATTACTATCACCATTCCAATACAATGGAGTAGAATAATTTACCTTACTCAATGGATGCGCTTTACTACAAATCATGATGATGAGGATATTGTGTTGTTATTATGTATATATAGTAAGAAATTTTTTATTTTGATTTATAACTTGAAAAGTGAGGCTTGGAGGAAATTTGATGTAAGTGGAGTTGAATACTTTTCAGTTTCTAGTTGTTGGGAAGTTATCCTGCACAACATTGTGGACCATGTGTTTCCCTTGGAGTAACTTAGATTCAGGTTGCTTAGCTTGCTTGAGTGTTTTTCTTGTTGTAAGATTTAATATGAGTGTTTTCATTTAAATTGTTGAGTGTTTTAATTTCGTTGTTGTAAGCTAAGGTTTAGACTGTTAGAATGTTTTTGTTGGAGTAGGTAAGATTTAGCCTATGAGTTTTTTCATTCTTAGTATCTCAATTTTAAAACTTGAGAAGAGGTAATATCCACAATTCTTTAATTTTTTTATTACTTCAATTTGTTTTATTAAATATTAATTAAAAACAGAGAAAAAATTATTTTTTAGTGTTTATTAATCAATACTATTGTTTCCCATAATACTCAATTTATGTAACAAAGTATGGTCATATATATATTACACCTACAACATATACATAATCAACAACGAACTCTCTTGTTGGACAGCATGCTCTACACATGTTCATTGGTTGATTGAAGGCTAATCATCATGTCCCACTTTGAATACTTGACCTGATTAAGGTTTTGCAAAATGGTTTAGATGAAGAAATGCATCCTAAATATTATATTGATCAAAGGATCGGAATTAAAGGCATCCTAAAAAAGCGATTCCAAGACCACAATTGACAACATGCGGGGCGGAGAAAGGGCGATGAATCAACCGAACAACATCGTAGCTAGGTGTCTTGGGGTGGCGAAGAGGTTCAAGCACATCATTTTCCGGCATGCTTTTAGAGAACAGAATCAAGTGGCCGACTTGCTTGCCAGACAAGCCCGACTGCAACCGATGGGTCTTACTATGTGCGGCGAGACGCCTATTGGGTTGCGGGACTTGATGATGAAAGATCAGTTAGGGGCTGTTTACTATAGGCGGGTCGCTATGACCACGGGAGCTAGCTCTTAGTTCCCTCTCGGGTGTCCCCCTCGTCTTTAATTAAAAAAAAAAAAAATGGCACCAATTTTTTATTTTTGGATATATATTTATATTTTTATGATTTGTTGCCTCATTGTATCGGAGCAGGATGAGCAAGGGTGGTTGATTATTGCCTATTATTGCCTTGTAATAATAATAATAAAAAAGGCCTATTATTGCCGCAAATTATATCGTGGACCGTGGTCCACAATGCATTGTGGACCGCGGTCCCAAAACGATATTATTATTATTATTATTATTATTATTATTACTATTACTATTACTATTACTATTACTATTACTATTACTATTACTATTACTATTACTATTACTATTACTATTACTATTATTATTATTATTATTATTATTAGATACATGTATACAACAAGATAAAAGGCAATACCCAATTCACATAAATTGTAGTCACGTCACACCTTCACAATCACTAACTCCAATATTGTGCAAAGAGTAAGAATCAAATCCTATGAACAATTTTATCCTCGACATGAACTATATCAATATTCAGGTTTTGATATCTGAAATTTTGCATTGCTAGAAGCTAATGGAGGCTCACTACTTGTTATGGTTCTTAGCTTTTTCGTAAAAGAGGAGGTCTGTGCTACATGGATGTTTGGATGTGGGGGAAATTTAAGGAATGGGAGAAGATTACGGTGACCATTCTATTGGAAAGGAGTAGAAAGATCAGCGGAGTTAGATTACTGTTGCGCTTTACTATGAATAATTATGGGGAGATTGTGTTACGTTACCGTTGTTATGTATAATAATAATAATAATAATAATAATAATAATAATAATAATAATAATAATAATATTATTATTATTATTATTATTATTATTATTATTATTATTATTATTGAGACGACAATAATTCTTAACCCTAAATACAACTGATGAATTTTGAGACGACAATAATTATTAACCCTAAAAATGAAATCTCATCCTCGATCCAGTACGAGCGAGCAAGAATAAAAAAGGCGGGTGTTTCGACGTTACCTCAAGAAATTCTGTTCGAGATCCTCTCCAAGCTTCCTGCTAAATCCCTAGTACGATTCAGGTGCGTTTCTAAATTCTTCTGCGCTCTCATAGCTGGCCATGGCTTTGGCGTTTTGCATCGCACCTTGTCCTTGACTCTTCCCAGTTTAGACTGTTAGAATGTTAGAATGTTTTTGTTGGAGTAGGTAAGATTTAGCCTATGAGTTTTTTCATTCTTAGTATCTCAATTTTAAAAGTTGAGAAGAGGTAATATCCACAATTCTTTAATTTTTTTATTACTTCAATTTGTTTTATTAAATATTAATTAAAAACAGAGAAAAAATTATTTTTTAGTGTTTATTAATCAATAATATTGTTTCCCATAATACTCAATTTATGTAACAAAGTATGGTCATATATATATTACACCTACAGCATATACATAATCAACAACGAACTCTCTTGTTGGACAGCATGCTCTACACATGTTCATTGGTTTATTGAAGGCTAATCATCATGTCCCACGTACTTTGAATACTTGACCTGATTAAGGTTTTGCAAAATGGTTTAGATGAAGAAATGCATCCTAAATATTATATTGATCAAAGGATCGGAATTAAAGGCATCCTAAAAAAGCGATTCCAAGACCACAATTGACAACATGCGGGGCGGAGAAAGGGCGATGAATCAACCGAACAACATCATAGCTAGGTGTCTTGGGATGGTGAAGAGGTTCAAGCACATCATTTTCCGGCATGCTTTTAGAGAACAGAATCAAGTGGCCGACTTGCTTGCCAGACAAGCCCGACTGCAACCGATGGGTCTTACTATGTGCGGCGAGACGCCTATTGGGTTGCGGGACTTGATGATGAAAGATCAGTTAGGAGCTGTTTACTATAGGCGGGTCGCTATGACCACGGGAGCTAGCTCTTAGTTCCCTCTCGGGTGTCCCCCTCGTCTTTAATAAAATAAAATAAAAAAAAAAAAAAAAAGGCACCAATTTTTTATTTTTGGATATATATTTATATTTTTATGATTTGTTGCCTCATTGTATCGGAGCAGGATGAGCAAGGGTTGTTGATTATTGCCTATTATTGCCTTGTAATAATAATAATAAAAAAGGCCTATTATTGCCTTCATCTCAACGTACTCTTAAAAAAAATAGAGTGGAAAGAAAACAATATTATTGCCTTATACTTAACTTTAAAAAAAAAAAAAAACGTAAAATTGTCTAGAGTTTTGAATCTATACAATTTGGTCCAAGCCTTGTCAAATGTACATAATTATGGTTATGACTCCAAATATATATATATATATAATTAATTTCCTTTTAAGTCCAATTCCTTATTAATAACAAAATCTTAAATTTAGATATCAAGATGGTTTTATGGCAATATAATCAATCAGGAGGAGTGGTTTTATTACCTTTAATACAACTCAATAATGAGACTAGCATTATATTCTTTGTCGAACCCTAAAAACCCTAGAGTGACCTTTCGATGCGATCCAGTACGAAGATACTCTCATAATAAACCCTAAAACTCCTGCAAATTACTTCAATTTTTTTTATTAAATATTAATGTATAACATAAAAACATTATTTTTAATTGGTTATTAATCAATACTATTGTCTCCCATAATACTCAATTTACAAAATATATAATGTTACACCTAGACCATATACATAATCAACAACTCTCTTGTTAAAAGAAAAAATACGACTGAATTTTGAGTGAGAGAGAGAATTTTTTTATACCTTAAATACGAGTGAATTTTTAGACTACACTAATTCATAACCCTAAAAATAAAATCTCATCATCGATCCAGTACGAGCGAGGATATATAGTGTTGGAAAATTGCACTAAAATGACATTTTAAGTGGTCATTTTTTGGTATAAATATAGATGGGTCCACTTCCGATTTTGGGTCGGGTCAAAGTGGATTCGGGTTCTTCGTTCTTAGACGGAGAGATCGATATATTATACGCTCAAAATGGATAATGGGTAAATGAGAAATTGATTCTCAAAGTAGACCCATTTGAGATGGAATTCAAGTGTGGAAAAGCTTATGTAGCTTTGTCTCACATTGGTTGGGAATGAATACTTGCACCACTATAAATACAAGAAGATTTTTAAAGCTAATTGACTTGTATGGCATAGAGGCTCTCTCTCTCGCGCAGGGGGGTGCAAATCAAATCCCAAAAATGAGTTCGAAAGGCTTGAACTCGTGTGCGCCGGCACCTGCGGGCACGAATGTCGTCCGAAAAATTGGCAGGCCTTGCGGGCTAAGTTATGCCATATTTTCGAACGAGTTTTCCATCTCAGACCACATGAGATCGAATTGATCTCTCGTTCGAGACATCTAATACACTGACCTCTCGAGAGGTACTCCAATGTCTCGAACCAAGTCGCGTACAAGGGCGATATCGCGCAGCCCGGGTCGGCGCGCGCGTTCGATGTCTCGCGGACCAATTTGATGTCTCGCTGCAGTGCGATGTCTCGAAGCTAGCACTTCTCGACGTCTCGCGACACGAGCTATGTCTCGAAGGTACGCAGATATGAACGATGTCTCAAACAACGACTTTGGTGACCTCTCGATTGCGATCGTTCACCTACTGGATTCGTTCAGAAATGACTCTTAATATTACGGAATTAATATGATTAATTTCAATCTTTATTTCAGAGTTTATTTCTTGATTAAATGGATTAGTAGTGGGTGTAAATAGGTTGCTAATGGGTGGAGGTTACGAATGGGAATTAAATGTCAAATTTAATGCAATGATCCCATCCTTCACTATATATTCGTGGTGAGCAGCAGGTTTGAAAAACACACACCAAGAACACATGAATACACTGTTTCTCCCTCAAAACCCTGCTCATATTTCCTTCAAGCCATCTGCGTTCATCCCACGGTTTAGTTCGCCGGGTCCAAGTTTGTGTGCTCAAACGGCGGATCGTAGCACGTTTTATCCTGGGAAGCCTAGGCCGCAACGTTCCAGCACCCCGGGAAGCGGCAAATAAGATTTTAAGGATAGTGAAAACACGACTCGTGCTTCCAACTACCCCGAAGTCCATACAGTTCACCCGTCAACTTCCAAGGCCACTCAACCCAGCGTGGTATCTTCTTGATTTGTAATTGTTTAATCCTACGTGGATTATTTTCCTTGTAATCTGTTTTTTTCGTTTTTCCAATTTCTTGTATTTCCGATTGTCAGAGAGGACAGTGCCTTAGCCGTGCCAATTTTACGATAGACATCGTAAAGGGAGTCAACCAACCCATTCAGAATGTAGTTGCAACAAAGGAAGTCAGAATCCTTCCAAAGCACAACCGCCATTACAGAATGAGGGTCTTGTTCCTTCACCACTGGAACCGTCTCGGTCAAGAAATTTGTTGTTGGCAGGTTGTTTGATTTCAAGATGGTGGATTCAAAAACCGTGCTGAGTCAAGTTGAAGAGTTGCAATTACTCTTTGACGAGATTCGTGACGAGGGCATGCCGATTAGTGAAGCCTTCCAAGTGGCGTCTATGATCCACTTGCTGCCTCCGGGATGGAAGGACTTCAAGAACTAACTAAAGCACAAGTGGAAGGAGATGAGCCTGGAGGACCTGATCCAGCGACTCCAAGTCGAGGAAGGAAACATGACCAGTGATGGAAGAGGACCTCTCGTGGGAGGTGCCAAGGCCAACGTGGTGGAGCACAGGCAAAGCTCCAAGAAGGCCAATAAGGGCAAGAAAAAGATGGGTCCGAAAGGTGGTGTTTCCAAGGGCAAGTTCCAAGGGAAATGCTACAATTGTGGCAAGATGGGCCACAAGTCGATGGAGTGCAAGGCTCCAAAGAAAAAGAACAAAGGTTCTGAAGCCAACATGGTTGGTGATATGAGCCAAAAAGTGGCGAAAATTAGCCTTTCAGCTATGGTCACGGAGGTGAACCTGGTGGGCTCCAAACCGCGCGAGTGGTTTATCGACACCGGTGCAACGAAACATCTATGCTGCAACCGGGAGATGTTCAGCACCTTTGAGGCCGTTGAGGGCGAGAAGGTCTGGATGGGAAACTCTGCTCAGTCCAATGTTGAGGGCGTGGGCAAGGTGATTCTGAAGATGACTTCCGGGAAGGAACTAACATTGAATAATGTTTTGTATGTTCCGGACCTTAGGAAGAATCTTGTTTCTGGCTCGTTGTTGAACAAGCATGGATTCAAGATGGTCTTCGAATCTGACAAAGTAGTTTTGTCAATGTTAGGGATGTTTGTTGGTAAGGGTTATGTAACTGACGGGCTTTTTAAGCTCAATGTAATGTCGATTATCAATAAAAGCAAAGTTATTTCCGTTTACTTGCTTGAGTCTTCCAATTTGTGGCATGGTAGACTAGGTCATGTTAATTTCAATTCTATGCGTAGATTAATTAGCATGAACCATATCCCTAATTTTCAAGTTAATACAAATAAATGTGAAATTTGTGTTGAGGCAAAACTAACGAAAACTCCCTTCAAATCGGTTGAAAGGGAGACCGAGCCACTAACTTTTTGTCATAGCGATTTGTGCGAGTTTAGGTCGATTCAAACGAGAGGTGGTAATAAGTATTTTATCACGTTTATCGATGATTGCACACGATTTTGTCCCAAAACGACGTCGTTTTGATTAATGAAACATACGATGAATTCGCGCAACTCAC
>CP025659.1:10027011-10095844 GCA_003576665.1 Ipomoea trifida | reverse complement strand
GTGAGTGCGCGAATTCATCGTCTATTTCATTAATCAAAACGACGTCGTTTTGGGACTTTCTTTCAAATATACTGCAGTTTCTTTTCAAATATTGAAGAGTTGTAGTGTAGCGGGAGGTGGAAAGGAATAGGTGGTAAAACGGGAAGAAGTTCCCGAGTATCGTTCTCAAAGGATGGCAAGGAGGGAATTCAAGCGGTAAGGGGATTAAGCACAAGAGTGTTTAGTGTTTGAAAGCTAACCCAAACATAGGTAAGAAAGGCGTATGAGAGATCATGAAAATAAGGAACAAAAAGGAAACAAGCAATGGGAAAGGAGGATTTGGACCTTGCAACTCATATAGGTATCCTTGATTTCCTAAGATACTAGGCTAGCAACACTTAGATAATGAAAATGAGGCAAGACAACTATGCCAACGCCACTCTCGTGGTCATTGGCCTATCATCTAGTCCATAGTCCCATTCTCATGGCAACTAGGCTAGGTGAGGCAAATTATCGAACAATGGTGTGCTATTTGCCTTCCAATCCCCCTTTTCTCAAAGGTGGGAAGGAAAAGTGCTAGGCTAGGCTAAGGAGTAACTCTACTCTCATAGATGAGACTCCTTCTCCAAACACTCTCATATAGGTTGATCACCCAACAAGAGTCAAAGAAGATCACATTCACACAATCAAACTCATAATCAAAGCAATTGCAAAACCTAATTAATCAATTCAAAGCTCAAGAACATCCATACAAAATTGCTCAATCCAAATCCACAAAGATCTATCTAATCATACTTGGAATTGAAATAGCAAAAGACAAAAGTAATAGCAAGAAATTAAAAGGAAGACTTAGCTAGAAATTGAATGAAGAATTTGATCTTGAACTTGAAATTGAACTTCAATCTTGAACTTGAATGTTGATTACAATCTTGCAACAATGGAATTCTTCTCTAATTCTAATCTAATCTAAGAATTGCAATGTGGAATGAATTGGGAATGTGGAGTGAATTGGGGAGATCTCTCTAGGCTAATCCTAGAGAGAGAAATATTCTAAAGTGATCTAAAACTGAAGTGTGAAGGATCCCCTGAAAAATGGCTCAATTCCCCTTTTAAATCTCGCCCAACCGCCAATTTTCCGCGCTGGACGCACGGGTGGACGCACGCTGGACGCGCGTCCACTGGGGCGTCCACTGCGCGTCCACTGCGTTTCTGCTGCGTTTCTGCTGCGTTTCTGCTGCACAGACTTCAACTTCAGAGAGCTGTTTGGTGGACGCGTGCTGGACGCGCGCGTCCACTGCGCGTCCGCAGCAGACTGCTGTTCTGCTGTGCGAGAATCAGAGAGCGAAAAGTTGGACGCACGGGTGGACGCATGGTGGACGCGCGTTGGACGCGCGTCCACTGGGCGTCCACTGGGCGTCCACAGGGTGTCCAGGTGTATTTCGCACTCCAACTTCGACTCGTGAATCCTTCTTCGAAATCTAGCAATTTTCTGCCTTTAAACACTTCTTTTTACCTACAAAACAATCGGTAAAGTGTGGAACGGGTACTAAGACAATTCAAAGCATTCTAACGCAATAAATGGGCAAGTCAAACACAAAAGCTACGAATTGTACACTAGACGATCCGATAATAACCTTATAAAGATGGCATCTTTTGCACTTATCAAATATACTGCAGTTTCTTTTCATATAAAACTACAGTTGAAAAGAAACTGCAGTATATATGAAAAGAAACTGCAGTATATTTGAAAAGAAAGTGAGTGGTATATATAGAAAAGAAACTGCAGTATATATGAAAAGAAACTGCAATATATATGAAAAGAAACTGCAGTATATTTGAAAAGAAACTGAGTAGCGCGAATTCATCTGTATGTTTCATTAATCAAAACGACGTCGTTTTGGGGATCCGCGGTCCACAATGCATTGTGGACCGCGGTCCACGATATAAGAACCGGTGGTTTTATTACCTTTAATACAACTCAATAATGAGACTAGCATTATATTCTTTGTCGAACCCTAAAAACCCTAGAGTGACCTTTCGATGCGATCCAGTACGAAGATACTCTCATAATAAACCCTAAAACTCCTGCAAATTACTTCAATTTTTTTATTAAATATTAATGTATAACATAAAAACATTATTTTTAATTGGTTATTAATCAATACTATTGTCTCCCATAATACTCAATTTACAAAATATATAATGTTACACCTAGACCATATACATAATCAACAACTCTCTTGTTAAAAGAAAAAATACGACTGAATTTTGAGTGAGAGAGAGAATTTTTTTATACCTTAAATACGAGTGAATTTTGAGACTACACTAATTCATAACCCTAAAAATAAAATCTCATCATCGATCCAGTACGAGCGAGGATATATAGTGTTGGAAAATTGCACTAAAATGACATTTTAAGTGGCCATTTTGTGGTATAAATATAGATGGGTCCACTTCCGATTTTGGGTCGGGTCAAAGTGGATTCGGGTTCTTCGTTCTTAGACGAAGAGATCGATATATTATACGCTCAAAATGGATAATGGGTAAATGAGAAATTGATTCTCAAAGTAGACACATTTGAGATGGAATTCAAGTGTGGAAAAGCTTATGTAGCTTTGTCCCACATTGGTTGGGAATGAATACTTGCACCACTATAAATACAAGAAGATTTTTAAAGCTAATTGACTTGTATGGCATAGAGGCTCTCTCTCTCGCGCAGGGGGGGGGGGTGCAAATCAAATCCCAAAAATGAGTTCGAAAGTCGTCCGAAAAATTGGCAAGCCTTGCGGGCTAAGTTATGCCATATTTTCGAACGAGTTTTCCATCTCAGACCACATTGAGATCGAATTGATCTCTCGTTCGAGACATCTAATACACTGACCTCTCGAGAGGTAGTCCAATGTCTCGAACCAAGTCGCGTACAAGGGCGATATCGCGCAGCCCGGGTCGGCGCGCGCGTTCGATGTCTCGCGGACCAATTTGATGTCTCGCTGCAGTGCGATGTCTCGAAGCTAGCACTTCTCGACGTCTCGCGACACGAGCTATGTCTCGAAGGTACGCAGATATGAACGATGTCTCAAACAACGACTTTGGTGACCTCTCGATTGCGATCGTTCACCTACTGGATTCGTTCAGAAATGACTCTTAATATTACGGAATTAATATGATTAATTTCAATCTTTATTTCAGAGTTTATTTCTTGATTAAATGGATTAGTAGTGGGTGTAAATAGGTTGCTAATGGGTGGAGGTTACGAATGGGAATTAAATGTCAAATTTAATGCAATGATCCCATCCTTCACTATATATTCGTGGTGAGCAGCAGGTTTGAAAAACACACACCAAGAACACATGAATACACTGTTTCTCCCTCAAAACCCTGCTCATATTTCCTTCAAGCCATCTGCGTTCATCCCACGGTTTAGTTCGCCGGGTCCAAGTTTGTGTGCTCAAACGGCGGATCGTAGCACGTTTTATCCTGGGAAGCCTAGGCCGCAACGTTCCAGCACCCCGGGAAGCGGCAAATAAGATTTTAAGGATAGTGACAACACGACTCGTGCTTCCAACTACCCCAAAGTCCATACAGTTCACCCGTCAACTTCCAAGGCCACTCAACCCAGCGTGGTATCTTCTTGATTTGTAATTGTTTAATCCTACGTGGATTATTTTCCTTGTAATCTGTTTTTTTCGGTTTTCCAATTTCTTGTATTTCCGATTGTCAGAGAGGACAGTGCCTTAGCCGTGCCAATTTTAAGATAGACATCGTAAAGGGAGTCAACCAACCCATTCAGAATGTAGTTGCAGCAAAGGAAGTCAGAATCCTTCCAAAGCACAACCGCCATTACAGAATGAGGGTCTTGTTCCTTCACCACCTGAACCGTCTCGGTCAAGAAATTTGTTATTGGCAAGTTGTTTGATTTCAAGATGGTGGATTCAAAAACCGTGCTGAGTCAAGTTGAAGAGTTGCAATTACTCTTTGACGAGATTCGTGACGAGGGCATGCCGATTAGTGAAGCCTTCCAAGTGGCGTCCATGATCCACTTGCTGCCTCCGGGATGGAAGGACTTCAAGAACTACCTGAAGCACAAGCGGAAGGAGATGAGCCTGGAGGACCTGATCCAGCGACTCCAAGTCAAGGAAGGAAACATGACCAGTGATGGAAGAGGACCTCTCGTGGGAGGTGCCAAGGCCAACGTGGTGGAGCACAGGCAAAGCTCCAAGAAGGCCAATAAGGGCAAGAAAAAGATGGGTCCGAAAGGCGGTGTTTCCAAGGGCAAGTTCCAAGGGAAATGCTACAATTGTGGCAAGATGGGCCACAAGTCGATGGAGTGCAAGGCTCCAAAGAAAAAGAACAAGGGTTCTAAAGCCAACATGGTTGGTGATATGAGCCAAAAAGTGGCGAAAATTAGCCTTTCGGCTATGGTCACGGAGGTGAACCTGGTGGGCTCCAACCCGCGCGAGTGGTTTATCGACACCGGTGCAACGAAACATCTATGCTGCAACCGGGAGATGTTCAGCACCTTTGAGGCCGTTGAGGGCGAGAAGGTCTGGATGGGAAACTCTGCTCAGTCCAATAATGAGGGCGTAGGCAAGGTGATTCTGAAGATGACTTTCGGGAAGGACGGGAGGCATGCACTTTGATGTTAAAATTTTTAACAAAGATGGACGGGAGAAGATGTGGGACTCTGATGTTATTCAAAAGTCTAATGAAGAAAGCGATCATGACGATAATCCTTCAACCACTGCCGGTACACATTTATGAATTTTAAAAAGTCAAAATATTTTTTTGTTGGCATTTCGAATGAAAAGAAATGATGGGTCAAAAGAGAATATGATGAATTAATAAATTAATGAAACGAATCTACATAATAAAAACATGAATAAATTGTATGTAAAATTTTGTGTGCATCTAATATTGTCTATTTTCTGCATTGTTCCATGTCCCGTCCCCTAGACACAAAGACCTAAGGCTATCCGCACTCATGCAATCCTCTCTCACTTTCAAAATGCCACATCAAAAAATTTACAATTATTCACTATTCACCCTTCAACCTTCAACTTTCAACCATGCAATTCTCTCTCCTCTTTCAAAACTAACTCCACTATCACAACTTATTAAAAAAATTATTATATACCAATAAAGTATTAATAATAATTAAAATAAATAAAAGTAATGATTAAGAATTTTTTTTAAAGACTTGCCACAACATGGCAGTTATTATTATTTTTTCTTCCACATCATTTTGCAATACCCAAAATTTCATGGGTGTGCATGGCTTAACATGTGTCAAGATTATTTACCTGTTGAACAAGTTTATACTACTATGTTATTAAATATTTGGAAAATGCAATATATGAATTAGTTTTTATTGTTCTAATTTCGATGCAGCACATGCTGAAAGAGCTATCATACCATGAGATGTTTTCCCAACAAGGAAGTCAATGCATGATTGTTTAAGAAATTTGAAACAAAATGTTTGGATAGGAAAAGTTCACCGAATGATGAATGGATGGTATTTATTAATGTTTTTACTTTTGTGTTGACATTATTGTATTGTAGAATTTTACTCCGTAATTCTTATCAATCGCATGGAAAATCAACTTGTCAAGAACTCTGTATGACAAAGGAAATTTGAGTACAATTTTGAGGAGTCTAAATGGGAAAGAATGTGATTTCTAATTTCAAGAAGACAAGAATGAAGAGTTGCTAATTATAGAATAAGTCTCACTCCACATATGATAAACTATTGATAATGACTCAATTAAGAAATTGATTTTTGAATTATATTGTATCAGTGAACACTCAGTTAATGCAGTTTCTTAAGATTGGTGACACAGTAGATTTTTTTATGTATAAAGGTATTTTGATTGAAAAAAAAAAACCCTTATTTCTGCAATATATTGATTGAATATATTTTTAAAAGTGTCTTTTTTTTTTTTTTTTTTTCAAATTTAGGGTTTCTAGCATTTTGGTAAACCAACCAACGAGTCAACGCCTTTGCCCCACAGGTCGCTGGAGAAAACATCCAATTGGTAGCATTCTTCGTCGACTAGAGAAGGTGACCAGTTGGCCTGGTCGCCATCTAAGCAAATGAGTGCTTAATCCTAACACTCTTAGGACCAAAATCTAACAAGGTAAGATGCAGTCCGGAATCAGTCCATTAATCCATAACAAGAAGCATATAGTTTCAAGAAGTGCAGGAAATATTAGAACATTCATTACATTAGGAAATTAAACCTAACTTTGAAATCTAATTAATAATTTGACTTCTGCTTAATTTAGAACAAATTTAGAACCAGTTTAATTAATCAGACCATACTAAAAGATAAGCATTAACTATGGGGCAAGATCAAAGTAGTTGAATTAATCATTTCTTCTTTTGCCACCATTGTTAAATTAATCAATTATATTGTTGATGAATACCTGGCCACCTTAGCCAATGCTTAAGCCATTATTTTTGCTTCTGCTTCTGCTTCTTCAACTGCCTTAGCAACCTTCATTTGAGTTTTATAAATGCCCATGTTCTGCATCATGTACTCTTGCAATAACTCTTCATCTGCTACTTACTCATTATTTTTGCATCATTTTTGAATTCATCCTTTATCAAATCATTATTTTTTGTCTTTGTTTGCCCATCTCTAGTCTCACACAATTTTCTCCTTTTAATGATGGGAAGTGAATATGGACAAAGTTCTCTTTTTTTCATTTTTTTGGTCACTTTATGAATTGTAATAGCAATTTTTATTTTAATTGTTATCTTTGATTTATGGGCTCTCAACCTTAAAAAATAATAATAATAGCGACACTTTAAGTCATAAATTATATATCGAATACTTCCTCACACATTGCATATTTTACCAAACATGCATAGTCTTACTATGTTTAATAATATTTTACACATTTTATACTAAAATCAAGTTCAAAAAGGTGGAAAATATTTAAATGATTAAATATTGCCTAAATTGGAGTCAAATTAAGTTGTCTATTTCACTAAATAGTATTTAAGGCACATGGGGGGTTTTAATGATTAACAAATTAATTCATTAATTTCTTTTAGACTTGCCACATTAGATTATTTTTTTTAATACATTGGCCACCTTCATTTGCCTTGGTTCAACACAGAGACGAAGCTGCTCTTACTGTCAAAAATTAGACAGTCCAAAATGACTATATATATATATATATATATATATATATATATATAAATCTATTCAAATGATGACATATATTATAAAGGACAATGGGAACAAATCCTAGGCATTCAAATAAGGGCAATCAAGGGTTGTGATTGTATCCAAAATAATTTTGAAAGGATTGTAATTAATATAGTTAATTTTGAAAGGGGACAAAGAAGGGGACAAAGAAGACAATTGAGAGGTATTTTAATTTTGAAAGGATTGTAATTAATATAGTTAACATATTAGATGAATACCCATTTTAGGGTTAGTTTGAGTTAAAAATATTTTGGGCTTTTGATATAGTATGACTCAAACTATTTATGATTGTTAAAGTGTGATTTCACATTTATGCGATTTATGGGTTATTATTATTAATTATTAAGTATATATTCGAAGGATTGGTATGACATGTTTTTGAACTATTAAATTTGATTAAAGATATCCTTGGGCATGCCTAAGTATGGGTTTTATGAATAATCAAACATGACTATTTGATTATAATTGTATGTGTGATTAGTACTAAGGGGTTTTGCTCTAAAAAAATCAGAGGATCAAGTAACTTATTTGACAATTATTAGTTTATGAAGTCATATTTGTTTTGCCATGGTATGAGTTATTGGGATTCCATATTACTTTTGGATATGCACTTTGTTATGTGGTGTTAAGAAAAAGATTTTTGCTACAATGGGCTATTTGTGTAACCCCTCGGTTTTCTGATAAAACTAAAATTCGAAAATAGCGTTATAAAATTTTTTTTAGTGATGACAATTAAGGGAGGATTGTTCGGTACTTGAAATAATTGCTTCGTTTAAGGATTTATTACCGATAAGCTGCGAACTACGTATCAATTACGAACCGAGAAAAATTTTAGGATGAGGATTCAATTCGGATTTTTCAGAATTGGAATTATTGAGGATCACACGATTAGGCCTGAATTTTAATTGGTTCAAGGGAATTTCTAAATGGACCGTAAGGGATAAATCGTTGCAGACTCTGAACCTAAATTTAACGGGCTATCGGAAAATTTCCAAAATTGGTGATTTGCGACGGGAATATTTTTACGATAATTTTAGTATTAGAATTTTTCCCGAATTAAGCTATAATCCTCCGAACATTCATCTGATTTAGGCCTAAACTGATCAAGATAATTAATATCTTCTTAAGGGATGAATGGGGTGTTGACAAGTGGCATGTGATCTTAAGAGGGATTTGATCTTGATTGGCATTAAATGGCATGACATAAGAGGTATGGTGCATGTACTTGTGACTTCCAAATCAAGCTAAACAATTGAAGATCATTCTTCCATCTAATCTACACACACTTTCGAAATTCCTAAAAGAAGAAGAAGAAGAGAGAAAAAAAAAAGAGAGAGCTAAGTCTTCATTTGTGATCCAAACCTCCTCCTACTATTTTTCCCAACTCTTTTAGCAAAGTCTAGGTAAGACTTCAAACTCTAGTGGTTTAATCCTCTCTAGCATTTAAGTGTTGATATTAATACAAGAATATATTATTGTTATGGTGACTTTTTAGGACTTTTGGGAGAAAAATCCTAAGGAAATACCCTCAAAGTCGCGATCTAAAAATCAAGGTAAGGATTCCCTTAAGTCGGTTCAATCTCTTGAAAATAGGCAAATGCTAGGAAAAATTGCATGCTAGAGTTTTGTTCATGAAAAATGTGTGTTATGCTTTAGATCTACAAATTGACTTCAAAATCTTTGAATTTAAGCTTGATAAATGTTATGGTATGTGTTCATAATTATTGTTATGCATATATGTGCTGTTTAGGGTCCGTATATGCTTGTATTTGTGGAAAAAGTGGTAGATCGGGGCGTTACGGCCCCGAACTTGCGGCCCAAAGTGGGCAGAAAAATGCGGACGCGACAGTGACGCGCGCGCGTCCACCGCGCGCCCTTGCTTACGGCGAGGCCTGGACGCCGCTCGACGCGCGTCCGAGGGCGCCCAGTCTCGGCGCGAGAGGCCGAGACCGCGGACGCGGTCCGGACGCCGCGTCCGCCGGGCGTCCGCAGGCGCGGACAGTTGCGAGTCCGCGCAACGCGGACTCGTTTCGACCTATTCCCGACCCGGTTTTTCCCCGATGTTTTTGGACTTATGTGTTGTGATGTTTTGAGAGCCTACGGGCATCCGGGTGGGTGTTTTTGAAGCCAAATTATTTTACTTAACTATTTTATGATTTTGGGGAAATAACTATGTGTTGGAATTGATCATGACTCTATGCTTGAATGTGTTAGTATGTGTTTAACACTAACTAATCATGATTATTGGAAAGGTGGATGTGTTGTGTACCCACCGAGATCTAAATAGTGATGTGTTTCGTACCCCACTCGTGAACTAATCGTGGATGTGTTGTGTACCCCACGTGAATCTTGAAAAGGTGGATGTGTTGTGTACCCCACCGGGATCTAATAGTGGATGTGTTTTGTACCCCACTTATGAATTTATACAGTGGATGTGTTTCGTACCCCACTCGTGAACTGTGGATGTGTTTGTACCCCACGTGAAACGTGGTTGTGTGCCCCACGTGAATCTTGAAAAGATGTGTTGTGGATCTAATAGTGGATGTGTTTGTACCCACTTATGAATTTTACAGTGGATGTGTTTCGTACCCACTCGTGCGTGGATGTGTTTTGTGTGAAACTTGGAAAGGTGGATGTGTTGTGTACCCCACCGAGATCTAATAGTGGATGTTTCGTACCCCACTTGTGAATTTAAAGGTGGATGTGTTTCGTACCCCACCGAGAACTAATCGTGGATGTGTTTCGTACCCCACGTGAGAATTGAAAGGTGGATGTGTTGTGTACCCACCGAGATCTAATAGTGGATGTGTTTCGTACCCCACTTATGAGTAAGACGAGAATTGTGTATCATGGGTGACGCGTAAGAACTAACTACTGGGTGAAATTATGACTGAGTTAATTGTTCTAATTATTGATATGAAGTGAAATTATTTGTTATTTATGTTGTTGCAGGATGATTTCGCTGTGGTAATACTATCTTGCCTTATGCTTATTGTTTGATTATTTGAAACCTTTGTTTATTTTCAAGGGATAATGGATATCCTTACTTAGCCGTCGCGCTAACTACACTTCATTGTGTTCTTAACAGATATCTAGTGTGGGATCCAACAGCCCACCCGACTCAGATCCGTCCGAGTTTATATTTCCTATATATGATTATGATGATTATATACAGTATTTATCCGACGACGATCCGTACGGCCCCGGCTATGCTCCCGATCCGCCCGTTCTACTCGACACGCTCGACGTCGCCCCTGTTCCGAGTTCGCCCGACACTCCTTTCTGGATGCCCCCACCGGTCCTGCCCTTATGTCCCTTTGACGAGATCCAAGCTAGTTACGGGCTTTACCCTCTCGAGTTGGTCCCGGGCAGTGACCCGCCAGAGTTCATAGTGCACTATCCCTATCCGTGGGACCCAAGTCCCCCGGAGACTTATGAGGAGTGGATGATGGTTATGAATACTTGCCGGTTCTTAGACCACATGACGTGGTATGATGGCAAGTGGTGTGAAGTCTGGGGTACGTACACGGGTCCCGTGTACTACTCCCTAGATTAGATAGAGTAGAAGGGGAAGGTGGGGCGTAGCCTAGTTTTTGTGTAGATATACCTTTTGTAAAGGGCTAAATCAAACAGTCATCTAGTCGGGTTTTCTTTCTCTAGATAGTTCGAATGGGTAGTATTATTAACCTATTTCGTTTTGGTAACTTTCGAGTTACGTTTTGATGATGCAGATGAATATATATAATCAATATGTATATATATATATGATGCAGTTTTATCCTAAAGGTCGGTCTTGGATTTTGACGTTAAGAAACGCGATCCTTACTTTCATCGTTAGCCTGAGCACTTAGAACGAATCCCGCCTATTTAAGGTTGGGCCGAATCTAAGTGTGGCGGTAATTACTCCATTGGTTGTCTATATCCAATTCGGGGTGTTACAATTTGATTATAAGAATTATTTGGAATGTTTGACCAAACGCATGAGGCAACCTACAATTTGTTATTTGTTTTGTTCGGCTTGGAACGTTCCTAAATGCTCATTTCGAATCGTCGAGCTTGACTCATTCCGAATCGTCGAGTCTTTACTTTTGAATTATTTGTTGGAACGTTCCATCCGGCTCATTCTGAATCGTCGAGCCTGACTCATTCCGAATCGTCGAGTCTTTTTATATCATTAAACCAATAATGGCCTATGCCACAAGTATAATGGTGGGTGTAGGTTGCCAATGAGTCATGGGTTAAAGAATGATTTGAGCTTTAAAAGTATTGTGTTATGAAATAATGTTGATGCCCATGTAGCTAAAGCTAAAGTTTCTATTTTGGAGAACCTGTGTATGGTATGATGGAATTATATGACTTCGATACAGTTTGAAGATCGTGATTTGCACCTATTAAATTACTCTAAAGCTTATTGTGTTTTATTAAGGTTACTTGATCCGGGTTGAGAAGAGTACCACTTACTGGGCGTTAGCTCATTATTTGTATTTTCCTCATGTTTCAGAGTAGTTAAGGATATGTGAATAGTACGAGGCACAAGTGGTGGGATCTTGAAGGTGGCTTTTGAAACTAGGAGACTTAGTCCTAGTATTGGAGCTTATCATGGATTTTTTGCTTGTGTGGGATAATAGCTTTGTCCCATTTGTATTTCTGCTAAATCATTGTGCTTGATTTTGGTGCTTGTGATGCATTTTGGACATACTACTATTGATTGTAAATATTTAATAGTGGTGAATTGATGTGTGTTTTGGGAAGAACTAGTTATTTGTTGTGGAATTATTATGTATTCAAGTATTGTTATGAAGGTTTTGAGAGGTATGTATGGTTAGGCTTCGTATTGTTACAGGTTTTCACGTGACGATACTGCCGGGTCATGTCCTAGAAGTGGGCGTGACACATAAAATCGGTAGTCGTCTTCATCTACGTACGAGAATAAACATAATAATTTGAACAAGCATAAAATCGATATGATTCCCAGAATTGCACGAATTCCACGCTCCAAAGTAAACTGAACATGGTCCTCATGGTTATCTCTTGGTGCAAGAAAAACCGTAAGAATCCTATGATCTAGTAAATCCTCTCCCCAGCTCGCAACCTAGACATCAGAAGGCCATTCATTGTACTCTATGACACACGTCTATTAGTTGTAGCGATTGTAGAATATGAATATAGAAATCATGGTTTCAAAATTATATTGTTCGGATTTCAGTAGTCCAAAATAAAAGTATTCATCTTAAGATCGGAAGAACTACATAACATACCATGGTGATTGATTAGAGACTAGAGAGTACTATTGCAATTTTTTCAAACATTTATTTTATGTTTTCATTATATTGTTATTTACTTTATTTAAGAATGAAATTCTTTTCAAAAAATATTTTTTTAAAATATTTCTTTTGGTAGTAAAGAATTAGCTAATAATTATGAACCTATTTCAAATTCAGATTAATATAATCAATGAACAAAATTAAAGTTTCTCATATAAATATTTCACTTTTTGGTGTATCAATTATAGTAACAATTTGTACATTCTGAAAAAAAAGAACAGTAACAATTTGTATTTTAATGGTTATCTATGAGGGAAATTGACAGAAATACGAAGAAATAAAGAAAAATTGACAAAAAAAAAATGACATTTCTAAAAAGTTGACAGAAATATGAAAAACGCCTTTGGGAAATGCGGGTGGGTGTCAGAAACGTATTTTCCAAAAGCGTTTGATTTTTTACAAATACGCACATCAAAGGCATTTCAGAAATGCGTTTGATATATTTATACATCAAACGCATTTCTGAAATGCGTTTGATATTTAAAAAAAAAATTGGCCTAGTCGCCTTCTCCTACGCAGGAGATGAGGAGAAGGTGACCAGTTGGGTCGCCTTTTCCTGCGAAGGAGAAGGCGACCAAACACTGGTCGCCTTCTCCTTCCCAGAAGAAGGTGAGAGGAGGCGACCAAAAACTGGTCGCCTTCTCCTTCGCCGGAGAAGGCGACCGAACAGTTAAAAAAAGTATGGCTTGATCGCCTTCTCTCCTTCGCAGGAGAAGGCGACCCAACTGGTCACCTTCTCCGGCGAAAGAGAAGGCGACCAGTTTTTGGTCGCTTCCTCCTTCGCCGGAGAAGGAGACCCAACCGTCACCTTCTCCGGCGAAAGAGAAGGCGACCAGTTTTTGGTCGCCTCCTCCTTTGCCGGAGAAGGAGACCCAACCGTCACCTTCTCCGGCGAAAGAGAAGGCGACCAGTTTTTGGTCGCCTCCTCCTTCGTCGGAGAAGGAGACCCAACCGGTTACCTTCTCCTACGAAGGAGAAGCGCAGGAAAAGGCGATCCAACTGGTCTCCTTCTCCGGCGAAGGAGAAGGCGACCAGGCGAATTTTTTTAAAAAAATATCAAACGCATTTCAAAAATGCTTTTGATGTATTTTTATACATCAAACGCATTTCAAAAATGCGTTTGATGTACTTTTATACATCAAACGCATTTCTGAAATGCGTTTGATGTGCGTATTTCTAAAAAATCAAACACGTTTGGGAAATGCATTTCTGACACCCACCCGCATTTCCCAAATGCGTTTTTCATGTTTTTGTCAACTTTTTAGAAATATCATTTTTTTTTGTCAATTTTCCTTTATTTCTTCGTATTTCTGTCAATTTCCCTATCTATGATTTATTTCTCTTTGGGTTCTCAACTTTGAAAAAAAATTACACTTCAAGTCATAAATATGGTTCTCACAATGTCAGTCTAACAATCTATAATACTCCGCAAAATATTACAAATAAATGATATTATTTTAATACAAATACCTAGAAAATTAAAATTTAATTTTCATTCACGAATATTTTTAGGTTAAATGCTATTAAAATCAATTATTTTGTTTTAGGCATTAAATAAACTATTTTATGATAAAAAAATTTCTTTCTAAAATCAATCTGAGAGTAGCTTGCTAGCATCAGCAAATTATGCTATGGACCCGTGTCCATATTCACAATTTTAAAACTCTATGGTCTCAATTTTAGAACGCTATATTCAGAATTTTAGATCTCAAAATACAAAATTATTTTACTCAATATTCAAAAATTTTGAACTCTATATTCACAATTTTGCTATATATATTCAAAAATTGTGTTATACTGTTGAATATAGAGTTATGAAATTGTGAATATAGATTGTGAATATAGAGTTATAAAATTGTGAATATAGATTAAGTTTTGTAATTGTGAATATAGAGTTCTAAAATTGTGAACATAGAATTCTATAATTGTGAACATAGAGATCTAAAATTGTGAACATGGACCAGGTCTACCTTGCAAGGTGGACCTGGGTCCATGTCATAACAACCGGCTAAAATCATTTTATTAACTATCAAAGTTTGAGCACAAATATACTTTATATTCCTAAGTCCAATAATTTATCATGAGCACAAATCTCTAACCCGTATTTTTTACCCTAAAATTTAATAATTACAATTTTCCCTCAAAAATCATACCTATATAAATAGCATTACTCATGTCTTCCCCATTCTCCTTCTCATTTTGCCGCCCACAATTCCTCTCCTTCTCTCACGTAAGTCTCTCTCTCTAAATTTTTCTTCTTGATTTAAACTTCTCTTCTCCAAATTCTAGGCCCAAGACTTAGTAACTTTCTTCTTCCTTTCCCCCATTCCATCCTCTAGTATAAGTTATTGAAATGATGTATTTATGTGTGTTGTTTGTTGTGTTTTTGAGTTGAAATGGTGAAGTTGTTGCTATGCTTTGGTTGGGAGAAGGAAGAAGAAGGGTGTAGAAGAAGAGTTTGTGGTTCGCATTTTCTAATTGGCTAATTATTTTTTGTCTTAATTTCATAAAAAAAATTGCTCTAATTTCCCTAAACAATTTACACAGACATAAATTAAGAGCCCTAAAAACACTATAGTTTTTTTTATTGTGGTTTATCTTACGGTGTAATAACTAATACACAAAAAAATAGAAAACTTCACTGACAATCAAGGGAAAGTAAATCTTCAAGCCTAATTGACTAAAAGTGTAATTTTCCCTTAATTGATTATGTATGCCAAATTGCCAACTGTATCGCTTATCAAACAATAAATTTATCTTTTTCATTGCTATTTTTTAATTTAGGAAATAAATTATTATTGCCAAATATGACGAATTATAATAAAATTTCTTTTAGTAATAAGTAATTAGCTAATAAATGTCAACCTATTTGAAATTCCAATTTACTCATTTGGGGTTTATTTCACTTTTTAGTCAATAAATTTTAGTAGCAATTTTATTTTAATCATCACTTTAATTGTTTCCTTTTCGGTTTTGAACCTTTAAAAAATTTCTATTTTAGCCGTAAATATATATCTCTTTTAGATATATATCTATTTGGGCCGCCTTCACATGCGTTGGTTCCGCCACTATATATCTACACACCTAAATTAAGAATCCTACAAGCACTTTATTACTGTTTATTTTATTTTATTTTATTCTTGTTTATCATAGCGTGTAAGAGGGAGAAATGGAAAACCTAACTAAGGATCAAGGAGGGGAAGGTCAATCTTCAAGCAACAAAAAGATCAAAAGCCCTTATACTTTTGAAGTTCATGATTTTCATATCTCTCAAACTATAGGGAATGACGACAAGGAGAAAAAGGTAATTATATATGAATCATTCGCAACATTCTTCTTTAAATTTTTTTTTTAGTAAGAATAACTATTATCATAAAGAATCTTTATTGAGTACGTTTTCATTTGATTTTGGTAGTTAACGGGTATATCTATCATGGTACATAGTAGGGTTCAAGTTAGAGTACATTGTGTTTGAATAGGTTGATTTTTGTTTGTAGATCTTATTGTGGTCATCGTGTACTAGAGAAACTTTGTCATGTTTTCAATTAAATTAGTTTTTATTGTGAAGTGGTAGATCTTGAATTTTAGAGGTTAGGGTTAAAGTTTGAGAATGTGGTGTTGACATATGTGGCTGTGAGTTGAAGATTTAGTGATGGTCAGGACTACAGAACCTGTTGTAGAAAAGTTTGAGTTGTGGCATAGGATTGGTTCTTTCTACATCTATGATATTTATATTGTTGTTATTTATTCTACGAGATACTGTTATTGTTGGGTTGCATGCTATATCATTTCTATTTGGTTATTTTTGGTTTGATATTTATTTGTAATGTGTATCTATTCACTTTCTGTATTATTAAATTTTATGGGGACAACAAAAAAAATAGAAAAAAGAAATATCCAAACAACAAACTTATTTAATTAGCAGTAACTTTTTCATTGTTTTTGCCGTTTTGAAGCTAATTCCACCAATGTTTGTCAAGCACATGGGAAAGTTGTTAGGTGAGATTGCAACCTTGAGGCTACCGTCAGGTAAACAATGGAGGGTTCACATACGTACAGAGAGAGATGACACATTTTTTAGCGAAGGTTGGGAGACATTTTATAAAGAAAATGATCTTTCCATTGGTCAAGTTGTATTCCATACACATGTTGGAGGCATGCACTTTGATGTTAAAATTTTTAACAAAGATGGACGGGAGAAGATGTGGGACTCTGATGTTATTCGAAAGTCTAATGAAGAAAGCGATCATGACGATAATCCTTCAACAACTGCAGGTACACATTTATGAATTTAAAAAAGTCAAAATATATTTTGTTGGCATTTCGAATGAAAAGAAATGATGGGCCAAAAGAGAATATGATGAGTTAATAAATTAATGTAACGAATCTACATAATAAAAACATGAATAAATTGTATGTCAAATTTTGTGTGCATCTAATATTGTCTATTTTCTGCATTGTTCCATGTCCTGTCCCCTAGACACAAAGACCTAAGGCTATCCGCACTCATGCAATCTTCTCTCACTTTCAAAATGACACATCAAAAAATTTACAATTATTCACTATTCACCTTTCAACCTTCAACCTTCAACCATGCAATTCTCTATCCTCAATCAAAACTAACTCCACTATCACAACTTATTAAAAAAATTATTATATACCAATAAAGTATTAATAATAATTAATAAATAGAAGTAATGATTAAGAATTTTTTTTTAAAGACTTGCCACAACATGGCAGTTATTATTATTTTTTCTTCCACATCATTTTGCAATACCCAAAATTTCATGGGTGTGCATGGCTTAACATGTGTCAAGATTATTTACCTGTTGAACAAGTTTATACTACTATGTTATTAAATATTTGGAAAATGCAATATATGAATTAGTTTTTATTGTTCTAATTTCGATGCAGCACATGCTGAAAGAGCTATCATACCATGAGATGTTTTCCCAACAAGGAAGTCAATGCATGATTGTTTTAAGAAATTTGAAACAAAATGTTTGGATAGGAAAAGTTCACCGAATGATGAATGGATGGTATTTATTAATGTTTTTACTTTTGTGTTGACATTATTGTATTGTAGAATTTTACTCCGTAATTCTTATCAATCGCATGGAAAATCAACTTGTCAAGAACTCTGTATGACAAAGGAAATTTGAGTACAATTTTGAGGAGTCTAAATGGGAAAGAATGTGATTTCTAATTTCAAGAAGACAAGAATGAAGAGTTGCTAATTATAGAATAAGTCTCACTCCACATATGATAAACTATTGATAATGACTCCATTAAGAAATTGATTTTTGAATTATATTGTATCAGTGAACACTCAGTTAATGCAGTTTCTTAAGATTGGTGACACAGTAGATTTTTTTTATGTATAAAGGTATTTTGATTGAAAAAAAACCCCTTATTTCTCAAATATATTGATTGAATATATTTTTAAAAGTGTCTTCTTTTTTTTTTTTCAAATTTAGGGTTTCTAGCATTTTGGTAAACCAACCAACGAGTCAACGCCTTTGCCCCACAGGTCGCTGGAGAAAACATCCAATTGGTAGCATTCTCCGTCGACTAGAGAGGGTGACCAGTTGGCCTGGTCGCCATCTAAGCAAATGAGTGCTTAATCCTAACACTCTTAGGACCAAAATCTAACAAGGTAAGATGCAGTCCGGAATCAGTCCATTAATCCATAACAAGAAGCATATAGTTTTAAGAAGTGCAGGAAATATTAGAACATTCATTACATTAGGAAATTAAACCTAACTTTGAAATCTAATTAATAATTTGACTTCTGCTTAATTTAGAACAAATTTAGAACCAGTTTAATTAATCAGACCATACTAAAAGATAAGCATTAACTATGGGGCAAGATCAAAGTAGTTGAATTAATCATTTCTTCTTTTGCCACCATTGTTGAATTAATCAATTATATTGTTGATGAATACCTGGCCACCTTAGCCAATGCTTAAGCCATTATTTTTGCTTCTGCTTCTGCTTCTTCAACTGCCTTAGCAGCCTTCGTTTGAGTTTTATAAATGCCCATGTTCTGCATCATGTACTCTTGCAATAACTCTTCATCTGCTACTTGCTCATTATTATTGCATCATTTTTGAATTCATCCTTTATCAAATCATTATTTTTTGTCTCTGTTTGCCCATCTCTAGTCTCACACAATTTTCTCCTTTTAATGATGGGAAGTGAATATGGACAAAGTTCTCTTTTTTCATTTTTTTGGTCACTTTATGAATTGTAATAGCAATTTGTATTTTAATTGTTATCTTTGATTTATGGGCTCTCAACCTTAAAAAATAATAATAATAATAGCGACACTTTAAGTCATAAATTATATATCGAATACTTCCTCACACATTGCATATTTTACCAAACATGCATAGTCTTACTATGTTTAATAATATTTTACACATTTTATACTAAAATCAAGTTCAAAAAGGTGGAAAATATTTAAATGATTAAATATTGCCTAAATTGGAGTCAAATTAAGTTGTCTATTTCACTAAATAGTATTTAAGGCACATGGGGGTTTTAATGATGGTAAAAACTTGTGTGAGACCGTCTCACGGATCTTCATCCGTGAGACGGGTCGGGTCACACAGTTTATGGGTCAACATGTGCATATCATGTGCACTTTTAATTTATGGTTATTTCTCGCTTTTTCAACCTACCCTTCCCCTGTGTTCTCAATCTCCATCCCCGTCAATCCCTCTCGCCATCGCCATCTCCATCTCCATCTCCGTCAATTCCTCTCATCCTTGCGCTCACCATCTCCGGCTCCTCCCATCTCCTCATGATCATCTTCCTAATCAGGTTCTGTTATTCAAATCCCTAAATCTCTACCTAGAATTGAAATTATTTCTATCAATCTACTATGAGAATTTGTCCTATGATCATCAATAAGTTTCAATTTTTAATAAAATTTAGGATTTAGGATTTCTAACTTTGAAAAGTGCTTTTGTATATACCTCAGCAGCATGTTTCAAAAGACCTATGATTTTAACCATCAAACATAACACTTTATAGAGCAAATATACTACTTAATTGCACAAAGGAACAATCACCACTTTAACTATTAAATCTAACACTTAATAGCATAAAACTAGTACTTTAAAACACAACTGAATTATCATGAATTTAACCATTAAATCTAATACTTTATACCATAAAACTAGTACTTTAGAACACAAATAAATACTCAACACATTAACCATTAAACCTAGTACTCTATAGCCTAAAAGTAGTACTTTAAAACACAAATACATACTGAACACTTTAACCATCAAACACAACACATTAAATAACAAATATACTTTTTATTTGCATAAATGAATAACCAACACTTAAAGCAAAAAATCTAATACTTTATGATGCAAATAGACTACTTTATATCACAAATGAATGACCATGATTTTAACCATCAAACATAACACTTTATAGAGCAAATATACTACTTAATTGCACAAAGGAACAATCACCACTTTAACTATTAAATCTAACACTTAATAGCATAAAACTAGTAATTTAAAACACAAGTGAATTATCATGACTTTAACCATTAAATCTAATATTTTATACCATAAAACAAGTACTTTAGAACACAAATAAATACTCAACACATTAACCATTAAACCTAGTACTCTATAGCCTAAAAGTAGTACTTTAAAACACAAATAAATACTGAACACTTTAACCATCAAACACAATACATTAAATAACAAATATACTTTTTAATTGCACAAATGAATAACCAACACTTAAAGCATAAAATCTAATACATTATGATCCAAATAGACTACTTTATATCACAAATGAATGACCATGATTTTAACCATCAACCATAACACTTTATAGAGCAAATATACTACTTAATTGCACAAAGAAGCAATCACCACTTTAAACATTAAATCTAAAACTTAATAGCATAAAACTAGTACTTTAAAACGCAAGTGAATTATCATGACTTTAACCATTAAATCTAATACTTTATACCATAAAACTAGTACTTTAGAACACAAATAAATAATCAACACTTTAACCATTAAACCTAATGCTAATGCTAATGTGAACTCAATGTGTGACGCTAATGGTAATACTAATTCCAATTCTGCTAGTGCCAATGTTAGTGCTAGTGTAGATATTAATGCTAATAATCATGGAAGGAGGGGTGCTGATAGGACTAATGCTTTGAGAGGAAACAAATATGGTGGGGGGAGTCAGTGGGGGTGGGGGAGTGGTAATGCTGCTAGGAGGAATTTTGCTAGTCTATTTCGCTAGGGATTCTAGGAGAGGGTCTAGGGGGATTTTTAGTGGTTTGCCACAACCAAATATATCTGAGAAAACTCCTGAGATTCATAGGGGAATGGCTGTTATTAGGTTTGGGGAATAGGGGGATTTTTAGTGGTTTGCCCAAGAATGTCACTTCCTGAACAGTTTGATGAGGGAGCAGATTTTGTTTAATGGGAAGAATCCTATGAGTCTTTAGGTGGTGGTTAGAACATTGGGCAACAACAGAGAGCTAGTCATCAGTCTTTATTGCAGGAAAGGGTACAACAGAATGGTAATACTCAACAGAGAATGCAGTGAACTAGTACTTTAAAACACAAATAAATACTAAACACTTTAACCATTAAACCTAGTACTCTATAGCCTAAAACTAGTACTTTAAAACACAAATGAATATTGAACACTTTAACTATCAAACACAACACATTAAAGAACAAATATACTTTTTATTTGCATAAATGAATAACCAACACTTAAAGCAAAAAATCTAATAGTTTATGATGCAAATAGACTACTTTATATCATAAATGAATGACCATGATTTTAACCATCAAACATAACACTTTATAGAGCAAATATACTACTTAATTGCACAAAGGAACAATCACCACTTTAACTATTAAATCTAACACTTAATAGCCTAAAACTAGTACTTTAAAATACAAGTGAATAGTCAAACACAATACTTAAACCACTTTGCTTGTGCTTGACAAAACTGATATTATCTTGATTCTAATATATTACTTTAACCATCAAACACAATACTTAAAAGCATAAATATACTACTTCATAACAACAATGAATACTCAACATTTAAAGGAAAAAACAGAGAGTAATAACGAACCGCAAGAAATTAAACCGAAGAAGCAGAGATTAACAAGCAGAGTTGCCGGCAACGAAATTTCTATGGCTGAGGAAATCCAACGTACTGCATGCAAACACAAAAGTCATTATTATAATGGAGAACATCATGTGAGAAATTAAATAGAAGAAGCATACAACAGTTACCTGGGGCGAGCAATTTAACAGAATAAATGGAGAGTATAGCTCCAGCCGCAAAGGTATAATAATAGTAGTTACCGGCGGTGAAATTTATATGCAAACACTTACTGCAAACGCAAAATCCGAGTAAGTTAACGGAATTGCGAAATCAGCTAGAAACGGAAGAAATTAAACGGAATAATGGAGAGTATATGGAGTGTAATAGGAAAACCCTAGCAAATTTTACACACTAAAAGTATCAAAAAAAAAAACTCACCTGAGATTGTGAAGAAAATCCACCTTTGTGTTGAGAAAATTTGAAAATCTAATGAAGAACGGTAGACGAACCGTCTGTACTGCTGGGCGTGAAAGAACTCTGTATACGCGAAAAATTGGAGCGAAAGTTTGATAACCTGAATTAATAATTTGGGCTAAAAAAAAAGCCCATATCTACTTGTTAAAAAGAATAGCCCAGACAGAATGAATCCATAAGTTAAATAATGACCCAAATTATGTGACCCGACCCGTCTCACGGATTGAGACCCGTGAGACGGTCTCACACAAGTGTGACCCTTTAATGATTAACAAATTAATTCATTAATTTCTTTTAGACTTGCCACATTAGATTATTTTTTTTAATACATTGGCCACCTTCATTTGCCTTGGTTCAACACAGAGACGAAGCTGCTCTTACTGTCAAAAATTAGACAGTCCCAAAATGAGTATATATATATATATATATATATATATATATATATATATATATATATAAATCTACTCAAATGATGACATATATTATAAAGAACAATGGGAACAAATCCTAGGCATTCAAATAAGGGCAATCAAGGGTTGTGATTGTATCCAAAATAATTTTGAAAGGATTGTAATTAATATAGTTAATTTTGAAAGGGGACAAAGAAGGGGACAAAGAAGACAATTGAGAGGTATTTTAATTTTGAAAGGATTGTAATTAATATAGTTAACATATTAGATGAAGATACAAACGGTAATAAATTGTGGCTCACAAGGAAGCATAATGTAATACCCACTTTCCTAGAAATGAAAATATATCTATGTTTATTAAATAGGGTCAACAAGTCAAAGCTTATTAAAATTTGATATTTGATAAAATTACTAAATTATCCTTCCTTACACTTAAAAGGTTAAGGAATCACTTGATTTGGATAAATATCTCATTTGCAAGAATATAACTCATTTTGAAAGAAGATAAGGAGAGTTGCTAGAAAGATAAGGGAAGGAAAAATCTTGAAGCTTTGATCTCCATCTTCTTCAAGCTTAGGTCTCAAGTAATTTTTGGAGTATTCAAGGTAAGTTTGACATCCATATTTCACTCTTTTTGAGTTGGTTTTATCATTGGAGCCCTAAGATTGATGTTTTAAAAATATTAGGGATTTTGACAAAGAGTATTTGGGTGAGCTAAATAGCTAAGATTTGGATGTTTTAGGTAAGTGGTTAACTCTTCTCTCCTTATTTTGCAAAACCCCTTACCTATTTTGGAATCTCTACTACTTTGAATACCCATTTTAGGGTTAGTTTGAGTTAAAAATATTTTGGGCTTTTGATATAGTATGACTCAAACTATTTATGATTGTTAAAGTGTGATTTCACATTTATGCGATTTATGGGTTATTATTATTAATTATTAAGTATATATTCGAAGGATTGTTATGACATGTTTTTGAACTATTAAATTTGATTAAAGATATCCTTGGGCATGCCTAAGTATGGGTTTTATGAATAATCAAACATGACTATTTGATTATAATTGTATGTGTGATTAGTACTAAGGGGTTTTGCTCTAAAAAATCAGAGGATCAAGTAACTTATTTGACAATTATTAGTTTATGAAGTCATATTTGTTTTGCCATGTTATGAGTCATTGGGATTCCATATTACTTTTGGATATGCACTTTGTTATGTGGTGTTAAGAAAAAGATTTTTGCTACAATGGGCTATTTGATTATAAGAATTATTTGGAATGTTTGACCAAACTCATGAGGCAACCTACAATTTGTTATTTGTTTTGTTCGGCTTGGAACGTTCCTAAATGCTCATTTCGAATCGTCGAGCTTGACTCATTCCGAATCGTCGAGTCTTTACTTTTGAATTATTTGTTGGAACGTTCCATCCGGCTCATTCTGAATCGTCGAGCCTGACTCATTCCGAATCGTCGAGTCTTTTTATATCATTATACCGATAATGGCCTATGCCACAAGGTATAATGGTGGGTGTAGGTTGCCAATGAGTCATGGGTTAAAGAATGATTTGAGCTTTAAAAGTATTGTGTTATGAAATAATGTTGATGCCCATGTAGCTAAAGCTAAAGTTTCTATTTTGGAGAACCTGTGTATGGTATGATGGAATTATATGACTTCGATACAGTTTGAAGATCGTGATTTGCACCTATTAAATTACTCTAAAGCTTATTGTGTTTTATTAAGGTTACTTGATCCGGGTTGAGAAGAGTACCACTTACTGGGCGTTAGCTCATTATTTGTATTTTCCTCATGTTTCAGAGTAGTTAAGGATATGTGAATAGTACGAGGCACAAGTGGTGGGATCTTGAAGGTGGCTTTTGAAACTAGGAGACATAGTCCTAGTATTGGAGCTTATCATGGATTTTTTGCTTGTGTGGGATAATAGCTTTGTCCCATTTGTATTTCTGCTAAATCATTGTGCTTGATTTTGGTGCTTGTGATGCATTTTGGACATACTACTATTGATTGTAAATATTTAATAGTGGTGAATTGATGTGTGTTTTGGGAAGAACTATTTCTTTGTTGTGGAATTATTATGTATTCAAGTATTGTTATGAAGGTTTTGAGAGGTATGTATGGTTACGCTTCGTATTGTTACAGGTTTTCACGTGACGATACTGCCGGGTCATGTCCTAGAAGTGGGGCGTGACACATAAAATCGGTAGTCGTCTTCATCTACGTACGAGAATAAACATAATAATTTGAACAAGCATAAAATCGATATGATTCCCAGAATTGCACGAATTCCACGCTCCAAAGTAAACTGAACATGGTCCTCATGGTTATCTCTTGGTGCAAGAAAAACCGTAAGAATCCCATGATCTAAATCCTCTCCCCAGCTCGCAACCTAGACATCAGAAGGCCATTCATTGTACTCTATGACACACGTCTATTAGTTGTAGCGATTGTAGAATATGAATATAGAAATCATGGTTTCAAAATTATATTGTTCGGATTTCAGTAGTCCAAAATAAAAGTATTCATCTTAAGATCGGAAGAACTACATAACATACCATGGTGATTGATTAGAGACTAGAGAGTACTATTGCAATTTTTTCAAACATTTATTTTATGTTTTCATTATATTGTTATTTACTTTATTTAAGAATGAAATTCTTTTCAAAAAATATTTTTTAAAATATTTCTTTTGGTAGTAAAGAATTAGCTAATAATTATGAACCTATTTCAAATTCAGATTAATATAATCAATGAACAAAATTAAAGTTTCTCATATAAATATTTCACTTTTTGGTCACTGTATCAATTATAGTAACAATTTGTACATTCTGAAAAAAAAAACAGTAACAATTTGTATTTTAATGGTTATCTATGAGGGAAATTGACAGAAATACGAAGAAATAAAGAAAAATTGACAAAAAAAAAACAACATTTCTAAAAAGTTGACAAAAATATGAAAAACGCCTTTGGAAATGCAGGTGGGTGTCAGAAACGCATTTTCCAAAAGCGTTTGATTTTTTAGAAATACGCACATCAAAGGCATTTCAGAAATGCGTTTGATGTATTTATACATCAAACGCATTTCTGAAATGCGTTTGATATTTAAAAAAAAAAATTGGCCTGGTCGCCTTCTCCTACGGTGACCAGTTGGGTCGCCTTTTCCTGCGAAGGAGAAGGCGGCCAAACACGGGTCGCCTTCTCCTTCCCAGAAGAAGGTGAGAGGAGGCGACCAAAAACTGGTCGCCTTCTCCTTCGCAGGAGAAGGCGACCCAACTGGTCACCTTCTCCGGCGAAAGAGAAGGCGACCAGTTTTTGGTCGCTTCCTCCTTCGCCGGAGAAGGAGACCCAACCATCACCTTCTCCGGCGAAAGAGAAGGCGACCAGTTTTTGGTCGCCTCCTCCTTCGCCGGAGAAGGAGACCCAACCGGTCACCTTCTCCTGCGAAGGAGAAGCGCAGGAAAAGGCGATCCAACTGGTCTCCTTCTCCGGCGAAGGAGAATGTGACGAGGCGAATTTTTTTTTAAAAACATCAAACGCATTTCAAAAATGCTTTTGATGTATTTTTATACATCAAACGCATTTCAAAAATGCGTTTGATGTATTTTTATACATCAAACGCATTTCTGAAATGCGTTTGATGTGCGTATTTCTAAAAAATCAAACACGTTTGGGAAATGCGTTTCTGACACCCACCCGCATTTCCCAAATGCGTTTTTCATGTTTTTGTCAACTTTTTAGAAATATCGTTTTTTTTTGTCAATTTTCCTTTATTTCTTCGTATTTCTGTCAATTTCCCTATCTATGATTTATTTCTCTTTGGGTTCTCAACTTTGAAAAAAAATTACACTTCAAGTCATAAATATGGTTCTCACAATGTCAGTCTGACAATCTATAATACTCCGCAAAATATTACAAATAAATGATATTATTTTAATACAAATACTTAGAAAATTTGAAATTTAATTTTCATTCACGAATATTTTTAGGTTAAATGTTATTAAAATCAATTATTTTGTTTTAGGCATTAAATAAACTATTTTATGATAAAAAAATTTCTTTCTAAAATCGATCTGAGAGTAGCTTGCTAGCATCAGCAAATTATGCTATGGACCCCTGTCCATATTCACAATTTTAAAACTCTATGGTCTCAATTTTAGAACGATATATTCAGAATTTTAGATCTCAAAATACAAAATTATATTACTCAATATTCACAATTTTTGAACTCTATATTCACAATTTTGCTATATATATTCAAAAATTGTGTTATACTGTTGAATATAGAGTTATGAAATTGTGAATATAGATTGTGAATATAGAGTTATAAAATTGTGAATATAGAGTTTTGTAATTGTGAATATAGAGTTCTAAAATTGTGAACATAGAATTCTATAATTGTGAACATAGAGATCTAAAATTGTGAACATGGACCCAGGTCTACCTTGCAAGGTGGACTTGGGTCCATGTCATAACAACCGGCTAAAATCATTTTATTAACTATCAATGTTTGAGCACAAATATACTTTATATTCCTAAGTCCAATAATTTATCATGAGCACAAATCTCTAACCCGTATTTTTTACCCTAAAATTTAATAATTATAATTTTCCCTCAAAAATCCTACCTATATAAATAGCATTACTCATGTCTTCCCCATTTTCGTTCTCATTTTGCCGCCCACAATTCCTCTCCTTCTCTCACGTAAGTCTCTCTCTCTAAATTTTTCTTCTTGATTTAAACTTCTCTTCTCCAAATCCTAGGCCCAAGACTTAGTAACTTTCTTCTTCCTTTCCCCCATTCCATCCTCTAGTATAAGTTATTGAAATGATGTATTTATGTGTGTTGTTTGTTGTGTTTTTGAGTTGAAATGGTGAAGTTGTTGCTATGCTTTGGTTGGGAGAAGGAAGATGAAGGGTGTAGAAGAAGAGTTTGTGGTTAGCATTTTCTAATTGGCTAATTATTTTTTGTCTTAATTTCATAAAAAAAATTGCTCTAATTTCCCTAAACAATTTACACAGACATAAATTAAGAGCCCTAAAAACACTATAGTTTTTTTTTCTATTGTGGTTTATCTTACGGTGTAATAACTAATACACAAAAAAATAGAAAACTTCACTGACAATCAAGGGAAAGTAAATCTTCAAGCCTAATTGACTAAAAGTGTAATTTTCCCTTAATTGATTATCTATGCCAAATTGCCAACTGTATCGCTTATCAAACAATAAATTTATCTTTTTCATTGCTATTTTTTTAATTTAGGAAATAAATTATTATTGCCAAATATGACGAATTATAATAAAATTTCTTTTAGTAATAAGTAATTAGCTAATAAATGTCAACCTATTTGAAATTCCAATTTACTCATTTGGGGTTTATTTCACTTTTTAGTCAATAAATTTTAGTAGCAATTTTATTTTAATCATCACTTTAATTGTTTCCTTTTCGGTTTTGAACCTTTAAAAAATTTCTATTTTAGCCGTAAATATATCTCTTTTAGATATATATCTATTTGGGCCGCCTTCACATGCGTTGGTTCCGCCACTATATATCTACACACCTAAATTAAGAATCCTACAAGCACTTTATTACTGTTTATTTTATTTTATTCTTGTTTATCATAGCGTGTAAGAGGGAGAGATGGAAAACCTAACTAAGGATCAAGGAGGGGAAGGTCAATCTTCAAGCAACAAAAAGATCAAAAGCCCTTATACTTTTGAAGTTCATGATTTTCATATCTCTCAAACTATAGGGAATGACGACAAGGAGAAAAAGGTAATTATATATGAATCATTCGCAACATTCTTCTTAAAATTTTTTTTTAGTAAGAATAACTATTATCATAAAGAATCTTTATTGAGTACGTTTTCATTTGATTTTGGTAGTTAACGGGTATATCTATCATGGTACATAGTAGGGTTCAAGTTAGAGTACATTGTGTTTGAATAGGTTGATTTTTGTTTGTAGATCTTATTGTGGTCATCGTGTACTAGAGAAACTTTGTCAAGTTTTCACTTAAATTAGTTTTTATTGTGAAGTGGTAGATCTTGAATTTTAGAGGTTAGGGTTAAAGTTTGAGAATGTGGTGTTGACATATGTGGTTGTGAGTTGAAGATTTAGTGATGGTCAGGACTACAGAACCTGTTGTAGAAAAGTTTGAGTTGTGGCCTAGGATTGGTTCTTTCTACATCTATGATATTTATATTGTTGTTATTTATTCTATGAGATACTGTTATTGTTGGGTTGCATGCTATATCATTTCTATTTGGTTATTTTTGGTTTGATATTTATTTGTAATGTGTATCTATTCACTTTCTGTATTATTAAATTTTATGGGGACAACAAAAAAAGTAGAAAAAAGAAATATCCAAACAACAAACTTATTTAATTAGCAGTAACTTTTTCATTGTTTTTGCCATTTTGAAGCTAATTCCACCAATGTTTGTCAAGCACATGGGAAAGTTGTTAGGTGAGATTGCAACCTTGAGGCTACCGTCAGGTAAACAATGGAGGGTTCACATACGTACAGAGAGAGATGACACATTTTTTAGCGAAGGTTGGGAGACATTTTATAAAGAAAATAATCTTTCCATTGGTCAAGTTGTATTCTATACACATGTTGGAGGCATGCACTTTGATGTTAAAATTTTTAACAAAGATGGACGGGAGAAGATGTGGGACTCTGATGTTATTCAAAAGTCTAATGAAGAAAGCGATCATAACGATAATCCTTCAACAACTGCAGGTACACATTTATGAATTTAAAAAAGTCAAAATATATTTTGTTGGCATTTCGAATGAAAAGAAATGATGGGCCAAAAGAGAATATGATGAGTTAATAAATTAATGTAACGAATCTACATAATAAAAACATGAATAAATTGTATGTCAAATTTTGTGTGCATCTAATATTGTCTATTTTCTGCATTGTTCCATGTCCTGTCCCCTAGACACAAAGACCTAAGGCTATCCGCACTCATGCAATCTTCTCTCACTTTCAAAATGACACATCAAAAAATTTACAATTATTCACTATTCACCCTTCAACCTCAACCTTCAACCATGCAATTCTCTATCCTCTTTCAAAACTAACTCCACTATCACAACTTATTAAAAAAATTATTACGTACCAATAAAGTATTAATAATAATTAATAAATAGAAGTAATGATTAAGAATTTTTTTTTAAAGACTTGCCACAACATGGCAGTTATTATTATTTTTTCTTCCACATCATTTTGCAATACCCAAAATTTCATGGGTGTGCATGGCTTAACATGTGTCAAGATTATTTACCTGTTGAACAAGTTTATACTACTAAGTTATTAAATATTTGGAAAATGCAATATATGAATTAGTTTTTATTGTTCTAATTTCGATGCAGCACATGCTGAAAGAGCTATCATACCATGAGATGTTTTCCCAACAAGGAAGTCAATGCAAGATTGTTTTAAGAAATTTGAAACAAAATGTTTGGATAGAAAAAGTTCACCGAATGATGAATGGATGGTATTTATTAATGTTTTTACTTTTGTGTTGACATTATTGTATTGTAGAATTTTACTCCGTAATTCTTATCAATCGCATGGAAAATCAACTTGTCAAGAACTCTGTATGACAAAGGAAATTTTTGTACAATTTTGAGGAGTGTAAATGGGAAAGAATGTGATTTCTAATTTCAAGAGGACAAGAATGAAGAGTTGCTAATTATATAATAAGTCTCACTCCACATATGATAAACTATTGATATAATGACTCCATTAAGAAATTGATTTTTGAATTATATTGTATCAGTGATCACTCTTTAATGCAGTTTCTTAAGATTGGTGACACAGTAGATTTTTTTTTTATGTATAAAGGTATTTTGATTGAAAAAAAAAACACCCTTATTTCTCCAATATATTGACTGAAAATATTTTTAAAAGTGTCTTTTTTTTTTTTTTTAATTTAGGGTTTCTAGCATTTTGGTAAACCAACCAACGAGTCAACGCCTTTGCCCCACAGGTCGCTGGAGAAAACATCCATTTGGTCGCCTTCTCCGTCGACTAGAGAAGGTGACCAGTTGGCCTGGTCGCCATCTAAGCAAATGAGTGCTTAATCCTAACACTCTTAGGACCAAAATATAACAAGGTAAGATGCAGTCCAGAATCAGTCCATTAATCCATAACAAAGAAGCATATAGTTTCAAGAAATGCAGGAAATATTAGAACATTCATTACATTAGGAAATTAAACCTAACTTTGAAATCTAATTAATAATTTGACTTCTGCTTAATTTAGAACAAATTTAGAACCAGTTTAATAATCAGACCATACTAAAAGATAAGCATTAACTATGGGTCAAGATCAAAGTAGTTGAATTAATCATTTCTTCTTTTGCCACCATCGTTGAATTAATCAATTATATTGTTGATGAATACATGGCCAACTTAGCCAATGCTTAAGCCATTTTTGCTTTTGTTTCTTCGGCTTCTTCTATTTCTCGTTCAACTCTTGCAATAGCAGCCTTCATTTGAGTTTCATATGCCCATGTTCTGGGGTTGTTATGCCATGCACCCAGGTCCACCTTGCAAGGTGGACTTGGGTCTATATTCACATACACTATACTCTACATTCACATACACTATACTCTACATTCACAATTTGTAAACTCCAAATTCACACATTACAGGATTATATGTTTTGTAACTATACTCTACATTCACATACACTATACTCTACATTCACAATTTGTAAACTCCGCATTCACACATTCAAAAACTTTATATTCACAGGTCCTATACAACTACACTCCACATTCACAACTTGAGAACTCCACATTCACACATTACAGGGCTACAAGTTGCTAGAACTTCTTAACTCTATTACAGATTCACACATGCATAACCCTACATTCACGATTTCTATACTCCATATTCACAATTTGAAACTTCCATATTCACACATTTCTAGGCAACTCTACATTCACACAATCATAAATCTACATTCACAATTTCTATACTCTACATTCACACTTTGAAACCTCTACATTCACACATTTTTGGACAACTCTATATTCAGCAATATGTTTATTTAAAAAAAAAAGACAAAAACGACGTAGTTTTGGACCCAGGTCCACCTTGCAAGGTGGACCTGGGTCCACAGCATAATTTGCCCATGTTCTGCAGCATGTACTTTGCAATAACTCTTCATCTGCTGCTTTACTCATTATTGCATCATTTTTGAATTCATCCTTTACCAAATTATTATTTTTTGTCTTTGTTTGCCAATCTCTAGTAGTCTCACACAATTTTCTCATTTTAAAACTAGCTTCTTCATCTGCTGTATTTGTCCATTTCCTTTTTCACCCTCCCATTTGATTTTCAAGGACAACTTAGCTTCAAATACAAATAACTAAATAAATAAACAAAGATAGGTATTCAAAAAAAAACAAAGATATTTTTAATCACGGTCAAATTAATTGTGTAACTGTCACATTACCAATTATTTTTCAATTAGAAACATGTAGCAAAGATGTATGCCATTTGGAAATTGTAAAATAGAATATTAAATAAAAAAGAAGAAAAGCAAAAAAAAAATTTTAAATTAAAATTTGACAATTTAATCTCTAATGATGGGAGGTGAAAATCCACATAGATATCTTATCCATCTCTACTCTCTAGATAATATATATATATATATATATATATATATATTAAAGAGTTTTTGGTCAAAAAGTCATCTCTGATCTAAAGGAAAAAAACTTTTTCTCTAAATTAGATATGACTCTCGTCATACCTTCTTGAAAGATACTCAATGAATTACAATGTTTAGATGCTCTAACTACTCGAGTGCTAAACATATACTTAAAATGTAGATTGAACAAGGGATAAAAAGAAAGATTGAGATGCATCTGTCTAGGTCAACTGAAAGACATGGGCAACCATTGCTTCATTAGAAATGTCACTTTTCCAGCAAAACACTATATAAACTTCTAGTTTTGATGAAAACAGTTATTAATTCAACAAATAAATAAATAAAAAGGTATTTCTAATCTTTGCCAAAATGTATACTACTGTCACATTTAACTAATCATTTCCCAATTAGAAACACATGGCAATGATGTAGCATCCTTTGAAATTTGTAAAATAAAATATTCTCTACATATTTAAACCACATTTTCAATTATTGATTTGTCATCATTTACTTACCTCTTCACACTGCACAAAAAACTAATCAAAACAATTATTAATTCGTTAAATAAATTTTTGAAAAAATAAGAACAAATGTATTTCTAATCTTGGCAAAAATGTGTTAGCCCATCATTTCCCAATAATCTTCCAATTACAAACATGTGACAGTGATTTACACCCTTTAAAAATTGTAAAATAAAACATTAAATAAAAAAGAAGAAAAGCAAAAAAATTAAAATTAAAATTTGGGAAATTAAAGATAACATTCTTCATCTCTAATGATAGGAGGTGAAAATTGTTGGAATTTTTAGCAAAATGGCAATTTTGAGTGACTATTTTGTGGTACAAATGTATGTGGAATCTACTTCCGATTCGGGTCGGGTCAAAAGTGAGTTTGCACACTTCGTAGTGAGACGGAGATATTTGATACAATGTACACTCAAAAATGGGTAATAGGTGAATGAGAAATTGATTATCAAAATGAACCTATTTGTGAGAAGTCGTGAAATGCTAATTATAAATTAATTTATAATTGAGCATGTTGATTAGTGTGTTATTTAACACTTTAAAATGCTTTTTTAGAGCATTTAGTGGTGATAATGTACTAATAAGCTAACGTCCAAAGTGTATTGTTATTACCTAATTATCTTCTATCTTCTATAATAAAAAAGCCAGAAGAAGAGCAGTAAATGCATTTTTGGCAAAGTTCCCGCCCATGCTGAAACGGCGCCGTTTTGCAGGTAAAATGAGTATTAACCGTTCGTTTAAAATATTAGGCTGTAGAATACAGAATACATGGGAAAGGAAAGAGTATTAATTGCAGGCTTGCAGCCCTAAACGAATAGCCGCAACACCTTTGTTTAAAAAAATGAATCGACACTCGATTCTCGATTCTCGAATCGACAACAACAATTAATACTATGGGAATTAATATAGGTTCAGAACTCTTACATGTACACACATCTAAAGCCTATATAATACAGGTATAATTATCATATTCAAACAAACGATAACCCAGAAAACTCTTCAAAATTCTCAGTTCTCTTCTAGCATGGTTGTATACGTTCTTGCTTGCGATTTATCAATCTTCAAAAATAGAAGCCCTATCAAGGTAATGGAGGTCCGGCAATACATAGTGATGAAATTGTCTGCCATGATGAAGAGGTACATTTCCTTATACATTATAATGCGTAAACAACTACTTTTCTTAAGTGTGTAAGTGTGTAGGGCAGTTTGATACATGCTCATATATCAAAAACCTCATGTAGCAGCTTAAGTTACGGAGACTATTGTCATGGTAAGAGGCCTACAATTACAGGATTAAATGATTTGCTTTCTGTTCTTATTTTTTACCCTAAAGTATGTTTTTAGGGTTGTATTGTATGTATGATTTTAGAGATGATTCAAAATAGAAAACCATGATATTTTTACTGTGTGTAGGAGGGCACTGTGATATATGCTCATATTTCAAAATACATCTATTGTATGTGACGGTAATAATGTGTTACCGGTATATTTTATTTGAGTATTATGATAGTACAATGAGTAGTCAGTAGAGTAACGTAGTGTGTTCAGTACAATTGTGAGTGTTGGTCTAGCAAAATGTCCCCCTTTGCAAGTGTTGTGAGCGTCCTTTACATTCATGAACGCAACGTTCCATCTTCAATGCGCAGTAAATGGAGCATCAATGTTGAGCGCCGTTAGAGTGTCGTTGGAGTGTTGAGGAGCCGTTGGGCATTAATGCTGAGGAGCTGAGGAGCCGTTGAGCATTAATACAGAGGAGCTGAGGAGTGAAGTGCTGAATAGTGTTGAACGGCTAGTTCTTGCCTGCCTTTGGGTCCTGAATGTGGGTTCCTGGTCGAATGCTGCTGGCCAGATTACTCTGTCACCAGTCCCCCCACTCCCTAGCGAACGAGAGTGGTTGAAGTGGTTTGGGAGTCGCCAGGGTCGGCCTCGGCCAAGGGAGGCCGGGGTCGGCCTCGGCCAAAGGGTGGTCGAGGTCCGCCTCGGCCAAAGGGTGGTCGAGGTCCGCCTCGGCCAAAGGGTGGCCGAAGTCGGCCCTGGCTAAGGGTGGCCGAGGTCGGCCTCGGCCAAGCCTCAACCCAGCTCCATTTTATTTTATTTTTTTTGGCGTTTTTTGCGTGCGAGCTCACCTCGACCAGTCGTAGGCCCGATCGAAGGTCAGCTCTCCGGTCAGGTAGCTAGCGAGATCGGATCTCGTGCCGGCCTTAAAGGATTAGAGTGTGGTGTTTTTTGAATCCAAGCCTTTGGCTGGGCTCAGAAAAACACTCTCCCGTCAGGTAGCTAGCGAGATCGGATCTCGTGCCGGCCCTAAGACATTAGAGTGTGGTGTTTTTTGAATCCACACATTTTGCTGGGCTCAGAAAAACACTCTCCCGTCAAGTAGCTAGTGAGATCGGATCTCGTGCCGGCCCTAAGGGAATAGAGCTTAGATTTCTTATTATTTTTTTGTTTTTTAACAAAATTGATCAGGCCAGACCATGACTAACTACTGGGTCCTTTTGCTTATGGAGGTGAACGCACAAGTGTAGGTTGTGTTGATTATATTGGGAATCGGTCATGTATCTGTCTACATCGTATTTATATTGTTGTTATTTGTTGTACATGATACTTTTACTGTTGGGTTGCATGCTTTATCATTTCTGTTTGGTTATTTTTGGTTTGATATTAATTTTTAATGTGTATGTATTCAATTTATGTCATTATAAACTTTTATAATGTCAACAAAAAAATTTGAAAAAAGAAATATCCAAACAACAAACTTGTTTAATTAGTAGTAACTTTTTCATTGTTTTGTCATTTTGAAGATGATTCCACCGATGTTTGTCAAGCACTTGGGAAAGTTGTTAGGTGAGATTTGCAACCTTGAGGTTGACATTTTATAAACATAATGGTCTTGGCATTGGCATTGTATACATATGTTGGAGGCATGCATTTTGATGTTAAAATTTTTAAGAAAGATGGACAGGAGAAGATGTGGGACTCAGATGTTATTCAAAATTCCAATGAAAAGAAATTACAGGCCAAAATAGTTAATTTTTCATGTACAAGAGAATATGATGAATTACTAAATTAATCAAACGAATCTACATAATAAAAACATATGTAAAATTTTGTGTGCATCTAATATTGTCTATTTTCTGCATTGGTCTATGTCCCCTCCCTAGACCCGAAGACCTAAGGCTATACGCACTCATTCAATCTTTTCTCACTTTCAAAATGCCACATCACAAAATTTGCAATTATTCACTATTCACTCTTCATCCATTCAATTCTCTCTCATCTTTCAAAGCTAACGCAACTATCACATCAACTTATTAAAAAAATATTATTTACCAATAAAGGATTAATAATAATTAAATTAAATAAAAGTAATGATTAAGAAATTTCTTTAAAAAAAAAAAGACTTGTAGCCACATATATTGCAGTTATTATTATTTTTTTCTTCCACATAATTTTGCAATACCCAAAATTTAATGGGTGTGGATGGCTTAACATGTGTCAAGATTATTTACTTTTTGATGAAGTTTATACCATGAGATGTTTCCCAATAAGTTATTAAATATTTGGAAAATGGAATATATGAATAAGTTTTTATTGTATTAATTTCAATGCAGCACTTGGTGAAAGAGAGTTCATACCATGAGATGCTTCCCAACATGAAAGCCAATGCAACACTGTTTTAAGAAATTTGAAACAAAATGTTTGGATAGGAAAAGTTCACTGGATGATGGTATTTATTAATGTTTTTACTTTTGTGTTGACAATTATTGTATTCTTGACTTTTACTCCGAAATTCTTATCAATTACATAGAAAGTCTACTTGTCAAGAACTCTGTATGTCAGAGGAAAATTGAGTACAATTTTAAGGAGTCTAAATGGGAAAGAATGTGATGTCTAATTTCAAGATGATAATAATGAAGAGTTGCTAATTATAGAATAAATACAACTCTACATATGAATGATAAACCATTTATAATGACTCCATTAAGAAAATGATTCTTTATTTATGGAAAAATCTTGATATTAAATGAATTGTATTAGTGATCACTCGTTAATGAAGTTTCTTAATGTATAAAGCTATTTTGGTTGAAAAAAAACCCCCTTATTTCTCCTATATATGTAGATTGAAAATATTTTTAAAAGTGTTTTTTTTTAATGATCTAAACGTAGTTTATTGATGTTAGACAACTTCAGTATGCATGTTGTACATAGCATCAGAGTTAAAAATTAATCATTTGCATAAACTAAAAAGGAGATGTGTAGCCAATCCATGAGAACGTATAAGAAAATAAGTACCAATCACATATACTATTGTTTAGAAGTATGATATATACATTTTTGCTATTATAAATGGAACAAAATTATGTACACACCCTTAGCGTGGAGCAAATGCACTGGTGATGCAACTTAGTTTAGTATTCGATATTGAAACTTGGATGCAATGCTTACAACCTATGAACCTTTCCTTGAAAGTTTTCATTGAAATATGTAAAAAGGCACATTATGAAGTAAGTTTAGTTAAATATATAGATACATGCAGGTGAGACTACAGAAAAGGCAGCTAAGTAATCCTACCACTGAGTGTACAACGCATTATCTTACGGATTAACACATATAGTATACAACACGATTAATGAAATAAGGAAAGTAATACATATACTATGTTTTTAATCATCAGGAAATGATATTATACAACACAATTGAAGTTTGGAAAAAATTGTTAGTATTCCAATGTAAAAAAAACTTATGGATAAGAAATATAACTTATATATGCTCATGATAAATAAATTATCACCACTTAATTTGATAAATCAATATTTGCTGGGATCACAACAACATTTATTAACATGAAAATCTTTTAGTATGTCAAGATGAAACTAGCCTCTAATTATATTAAAAGCCTCCAGGTTTCGAATTTGAAAAAGAAATTGACTGTTAGAGATGCATATAAAAGGAGCAGTCTGTATAAGGATAACACATAGAAACACCCTCTGCTTTTAAAGATGAATCAGCTTTACTATATCAGCTGTCATACACTAGAAATTGTATCTGTTAGAAATCATCCAGTAGTATGGAAATTTGTATGCCAGTTGCCTGGTAGAAATCATGTTGTGTTGTTGGGGCTGGGGTTACTACCCGCTGGGTTTGGAATCCCAGTTAGGGGGTCTGCAAGGTAGTAGTCCTATTTCCACAGGAGTAGTTTTGGGTTCAATATAGAAATTATTATTGTTTGTTAGATATCGCTTAGTTGATTATCCCTTCCTCCCGTTGATTAGACTTGGTTTCCCCCATATTGGTTCTAAACACGATTATTTTACTTATATACTTGATATTTATGATGGTATGGAATAGTATGAGGCTATATGACTATTACTATATATATTTAAGTCATAAATCCATACTTATCTATATAATTTCTTGAGTTGTTGATATTTATTATATTCTTTGGGAATCTTATTTATGTATATTATTACTATTAATCTATGCTTGCTTATACATGTGTCTCTTTGGTATGATATTGTAACCTTTTACTTGGCCATTATGTGGTGTCTTATCTGAGTTAAGAGTGTTTAGGACTAAATATTTCTAAAATCCCTTGTTCAAACCATTTTTAATTACAAAACCCCGTATTTTCAAAATTCATATAAGCGTATCTATTTTATAGTGCTGAGTGGTTCATTCTAAGCATTTTATGCTAACTGTCTATTTTTCATGTTTTCAACTTAGCCCTTTTCAAGTCTTGCGGAAGCATGATGAGGACAACAATAGTATTGGTAGTGTATAGTTCTAGCTTTAGTAATTTCTTTGTTGTACTCCCTTGTGATGTAGTTTGTTGTGGGTTGACTCGGTAGACTTTTTACTTGACTTACTAGTACCTCTGTTTTAATTTGTTTTTTTGATGCTAAACATCTGGTCTTAGAATGGTGTGGCAATGATATAGCATCCTTTGGAATTTGTAAAATAAAACAAAATTTTTAAAAAAGTCAAAAACATTGTAGGAATTATATGCAACCTTAGCTTATTCATCTCTTATGTTGAGATGAGAAAAGCGACAAAGATATAATTTTCATTTCCTATTCTCACATTAAAAAAAAAAAAAAGTTCTTTGTGTCTAGTCATTTCTAGTCTACCGGACAAGAGTTTTGTCTTTAGCTAGATTGGAGACGACGCACTTCATTTCTAGATTAGAGACAACACTACTCATACATCAAGTTTTTTTTTTCTCATTTTTAAATTATTTATTTGTATGTTTAAAAAAAATAAATTATTATACTACATATGTAATAAAAGTGACATGGAAGCATATGCATAAACAGTCAAAGTGGTATGGAATAATTCAAGTCAGTGTCTAAAAGATTAATAATCATTGTGGGGAATTATATACAACCTTCTTCATCTCTGATGGTGGGAGCTGCGGTGAAAAGCGAAAAAGTTATCTCCTTCATGACTTCATTTTTCATTTTCAAATTTAAAACAAAGAGTTCCTTGGGTTTCAAGTCAATTATGCTCTATAGAAAAAGAGTTTTGTTTTTAGCTAGATTGGAGATGATGGTCTTCATTTCTAGATATGAGACAACACTCATCATATATAGAGAGCTGTGACAGTATGCACTAGGATTTCAGCGTTGTTTAGACGATGTTTTGACTACTTCCGGAGGTAATCGGTGACCATCGAGCTCGCCATCCAACAAGCTAAGATGCATTCTAAAATTAGTCCATTAATCCATAACCAAGAAGCATAGTTTCAAGAACGGCAGGAAATATTAGAACATTCATTACATTAAGAAATAAAATCTAACTCTGAAAGCTAATAATTTGACTTAGAACGAATTTAGAAACATTTTAACCATACCATACTAAAAGATAAGCATTAACTATGTGGCAAATTCACCAAAAAAAAGAAAAAACTATGGGGCAAGATTAGAGTAGTTGAATTAATCATTTCTTCTTCTGGGTTTTCAAAAAAAAAATCATTTCTACTTCTTCTGCTTTTAATTATTCAAAAAAAATATCATTATATTTTATTGTTGTATATATACCAGCCTAGCTAATGCTTCAGCCATTTTAGCTTTTGCTTCTTTGGCTTCTTCTATTTCTCGTTCAACTCTTGCAATAGCAGCTTGTGCTTCTTCAACTGCCTTTGTTCTGCATCATGTACTCTAACTCTTCATCTGCTGCTTTACTCATTATTGCATCATTCTTGAATTCATCCTTTATAAAATCATTATTTTTTGTCTTTGTTTGTCCATCTCTCTGTCACAAAATTTTCTCTTTTTAAAACTAGCTTCTTCATCTGCTACAATCCATTTCCTTTTTGACCCTCCCATTTTATTTTCAAGAGCATCTAGCTTCAAATACAAATAAATAAACAACCATATTTCTAATCACGGTCCAATTAAATGTGTAACTGTCACATTTTCCAATCATTTTTCAATTAAAAACACGTGGCAGAGATGTATACCGTTTGGAAATTGTAAACTAAAATATTAAAACAGCTAGTGGTCACCTGAAAGTCAAATAAGTTTTCCAACTTCTATATATATATATATATATATATATATGATGTGAAACAATTGTCTTAGGTGAGAAATACAATGGTCCAAATTGGAGATTTAAAAAAAAATACTATAAACTGCAATTAACTTAGTTACTGAGATCAAATTTTGATTAACTAAAACTGTGTAAGCTACTGTGTATGTATTTTTTATTTTGCTCTTATATTTTTTATTCTATTATTCCAGGTTTACAAAGATGTATAAAATTAATGCAGTGTTGGTTCATATAATTAGTCCGAAAAAAGATAAGTGCTTTTTTGTATGCTTAGAAAAGTTCTACATCCTATTTTGTTCATGTTTTCTAACTGCTTATTACATGTACAGATATCGAAGGTTCCTATCCTACCTAAACGTTGCAGCAAAGATAAGACATCCTACTTTCTTCCTTACTTAATTAGAACATACATGTAATAAGCTGTAATAATTTATTTGAGTTGTGGCCTAGGATTGGTTCTTTCTACAACTATCCTCTATATATATATATATATATATATATATATATATATATATATATATATATATATATTTATTTATTTATTTATTTATTTATTTATTTATTTATTTATTTATTTTTTCTAAGCGATATTGTTATTGTTGGTTTGCACGGTACATCATTTCTATTTGGTTATTTGTGGTTTGATATGTATTTGTAATGTGTATCTATTCACTTTATGTCATTATATAATTTTATCATGACAACAAAAAAAATAGAAAAAATAAATATCCATACAACAAATTTATTTAATTAGCAGTAACTTTTTCATTGTTTTTGCCATTTTGAAGCTGATTCCAACACAGTTTGTTAAGCTCTTGGGGAAATGGTTAGCTGATTCCAACACAGTTTGGTTAGCTCTTGGAATTTATAGTTTTTTATTTTCCAGTTGAAGCCAAAGAAGAGGGTCTTATATGCCACCAACCAAATTCCTAGCCAGGCCACTTGCCTTCAGCTTCAAGACAGTAGCAGCAGGCTGACAGCACTGGATCAGGAGAACAACATCAGCAGGTTGGTAACACTGGACTAGCAGAGCACCAGCAGCATGACACCACTGGACTAGGAGAGCAGCAGCAGCATGTACCACTGGACTAGGAGAGCAGCAATAGCATGACAACACTAGACTAGGAGAGCAGTAGCAACAGGATGAACTAGGTAACTCCAGCAGCAAATTGAAGTCCAAGAGGGGAACCAAATTGAAGCAATCCAACTGCAAGAAGCCATATTATACAAGGAGCAAGAATGTGTTCAAGTTCAACACTACAAGAAAAATCACAAATCGCGACGAAAAAATTTCGTCACGAATGGGCCAAATTTCGTCACGAATCCCGGATTCGACGGAATCTGTTCGGTCATCTATCGCTTTGTTGTATTTTAATAGACAACGGAATAATTCCATCGCCAAATTTCATGACGGAATTGGAGATGGAAAGAGGCGTCGCGAATTCCATCAATTTGAAGATACCGTGGACGGCTACTGGAAAGCGTTCACGTGACCTTCACGCGTGAATGCCTCCTTTTGGGTCCTCCGGGGCTCCTGTCTTGCTCGGTTTGCTCGTTTCGCTCGTTTCTCGTTCCTAATGGCTCCCGAGACCTGTGAAATGTCTCAAAATACACCAAGGGTATCTTTGTGTGTTGTTAATGAATTAAAGCACATAAGATCAAATATATAGGTATCTTGAAGGCTTATCACCATCCCGAGTGGTCGGACAGATATCTTCTGACACACATCGCAACAACGTCATTTAAGAATGACAACAAAACCTTGGAGTCAATGACGATGGTGGAGATATTAGGTTCGGCCGCCTAGGCTCTTTTCTTCGTGGCTTCTTGCAATTTTTTCGAGCTCGCAGATTTTTGTATCCCACACTAAGCTAGGGACGAGTCATAGGATTCGTTATGAAAAAAACCTTCACCACTCGCCCAGCCTGGGAATAGAGAACCAAGCTCTATTCATGGTTGGGTAACCCAACCATGATAAAAACTTGCCCCGGATGAATATAACCAAGCCGGTCATAATACCTAATCGGGATATTGGTCACCATGATGTGGATCTTACCAACCAAGTTGGTCAATCCCAAACTTTTACACTTGACCAAAATTAAGTTGGTTTCCCAATAAACGAGTTCTCGCTAGGCGTGGGAGTCAGCACGAGCCGAAACTAAGTAAAACGGCAAAAAGATATTAAGTATCCCACCGGGTCATAAAATGTGCCAATCTAAAAATCGGAGTAAGAATAGACTGATCACAATGAGAATGGTCGATCCCAAATCCCATAGGCAAGGGTGAGGGTCAGCCTAGCTGGTGGCGGTTCCTAGAGGCCCTAGGTCAGGGATTTCGAAGCATTCGTTTGTGTGTGCCCGACTAGAGGCAGGCTTAAGAGACTATGTAATTGCACTACAAAGGCTAAATAAATGAATTAAGGATATAGTTAAAGGCAAATCAAACTAAAAACATTGAATATAGAGCCAGAAATGGATGTTTGTGTGCTCGACATAGTAGGGGCCGAGCACCCTTTAGTCAAACTTAAAATTTGCTGAAAACAACTCGGGGTCAAGCTCCCTATCATTAAACACATCACTCTCCCTAGGGAGGGGTCTTCCCCTTCTCATTCTCTAGCTGGGCTATGAGAGGCTCAGAGGATGCTGGCTACGTGTATGACACAGGCCTAGGATTAGCTACATCCTCGAGAAGTACGCTGAACACGACTACCAGGTCGTCATTGTCCAACGACTCGGTAAGGGCTTCCGTCACATCGGTTTGCATCTTCTTCTTCTCGCAAAGGAAGGCCCACCGATCGTACTCCCTCACCATCTTCATTGTCTTAATGTTAAGGAGGGCTTGAAAGAATGACTTGACGATCTCAGGATCATTAGAGATCCGACAGTCAAGTAGCTCGAGCATCGCAATGGCCACCTCGGCCCTTTTCTTTGTGGCTTATTCACACATTCATAGACAACGGTTTTAAACGGTTATTTTTAACTTGTTTTGATTTTAAGCATATTATAATAAAAACAATTTATTTAAACACCATAAATACCAAAGCATCAATTCATTAGTATAATCATCTTCTACTAGTATGTGAAGTATTTCAAAATACACAAGAATTCATCATCTACTTTAAAATACAATGAACAAGTTCAATCACCAAATCTAAATGTTCACAAAGTTCTAAACAAATGCATACCTACTCTATATAACTTGATACACAATCTCCCCATTCGAAACACACTAAATGTGGAGATCGGAACCGAAAAAAGTATTAAGCCTAATATTTACCTGCTTCACCATTTGAGTAGTTAGAGGCAGCAGCTGCTCGATTACCATGGATATTGAGTCACCTGGTAAGTTTTGAAAGAAGAGAAGATTGTTTCTGACTTCTAAACGTTTTTCCTCATTAGTTTTACATTATGGTCCTCTTGTAGTAGCTCTTCAATCCTTGTTGAACTTTGGGCACTGCCATCCAACAAATAAATACAAACTTATAATTTTAAAGTAGCAATAAACCAACAAAAGCTAAAGATAACCCCATATATTCTTTCACTAGTACAAAAATGCACATAAGCTACACATGTAAAAGACTTTCTGCTACACCTGTACATGTGTAGCGGATGTGATGACTATAAAAGTATAGGTTTTCCACGACACCCATACGGGTGTCGCGGAAAGCATACGAAATTTTTTTAATAAAGACTTTCCGCTACAGCCGCTCCAGCAGGTGTAGCGGAAAGTATTTATAAACAAAAAAAATTTATGACTTTCCACTACACCCGCTCTGTAGAGGGAGTAGTGGAATGTTTTTTTTTTTTTTTAATTATGACTTTCCGCGACACCCTCTTCACAGAGGGTATCACGGAAAGTTACCATTTACACACAAAGAAGAAGATATAGACAATTATAAAAAGTTATTTTGAATTTATAACTATGAACACAATATTACTCCGTATCAATTAAATCTGAAAATGAACCAAATGTCTCATGCTTACAAAACAAATTACAATCCAATTTAATCTTATAAAATTCAAAGCTTACAAAACTACAACTCACTTGGATTTATTTAAATGCAGTAGTTCACACTTGACTGCATCATACAATAAATAGAAAAACCATCATAATATACAACCTAAAGAAGAAACATACCACCACAGAGTTCTGCACAATAAAAAGAAGGATCATACAATATACAATAAAATTTTGAACCAAACTGTTAGAAGAAATTGAGGCTGATCCCATCACCATCATACAATTACAGAAAATGAAACAACATAAATTATGATAAGAGAACTTTAATAATTCAAATAGGGTAAAATAAGGCATTAGCTAAATAGGAGTTTGCATCAATATAGTAAAAGAAGAATGAAGGTTATGCAATATCTGGTTATCAAAGCACATAATTAACCTAATCAATCAACTTACTTTAATTAGCAAACTTTTTCCACCCAGAAGCTTAGAAATGTCAAATGCATACTTAATTTTTTTTTTTAAATATAAGAATGAAACGGTAAAACTGTAGCTTCCCTGAAGTTGGTCTTGAATCGGCGAAGCACGTGGTGGTGCAATGAAATTAATATCATAAGTACATAATCATTCACTGCTAGAGCTTAATAATCACTAATATAGGTGTTGCCTTCTTACATGGAATGAATTGAATTATTAAATGACCTAGGCCATGTTCCACAACCTAAATATAACAATTCATTTTATTGCAGCCATAAAAGGTAACCCATTTGCACAAGACAAGAGTATTATGCATACCATACAAATCAAGCGGTCTGCATAAAAAAAAAATCAAGTTTTGTTGTTTTGGCATCACGTATAATTGTGTGCATCCCACGAATCTTGAAACAAGACAGACAATTAAATGCGAAAATTTCAAGCCAGTTCTTTAAGAATCAAGTATTGCAGGTCAAGATATTCACAGATTTGGTAACTATGTTATTCAAGACTGCAAAAGAAGGTAACCTGAAATGTTGAATTTATAACAAACACATTTGGATATATTTTGCAAAGATCATGTTGGCCGAGTTTTGTACGTATATGTTGTAATATCAAGTCGATTGCAACATGATTCTCTTCTCCACGGGGGATTATAATATCAGCATATTTCTTTAATTGCACTCTACACAACTCAAGTAAGGATATAGCCTCCAAATATATAAACCTGAAAAATTAGTAGCAACAATAAACTGGTAAGCGAGAGTCGACGGTATTATTAATTTCTTCCAGTATTAACCAAATATTAAATAAGCAAGAAGACATATATATCAAAGGGTCAAAACACATCATTCATTATTAATTTACTGGTAAGCGAGAGTCAACGGTAGGAACCTGAGAGGGGTGAGACCATGAGAGCCGAGAAGGTGGAGAGCCGGAGTCGGAGTCACAGTCCACGAAAAAGGCAAAGTGACGGAGTGGGAGCTAGAGTTTGAGGTGAGGAGTGAGAGACGCAGTGATAATGTCTGAAACCCTAACATATAGAGCGAAAAGAGAGTGAAGTCGTCCAGATCTGAGCTGTCAGTTTGAAAAAAATAACAAAAAGTTGAAGGGAGACTTATCAGTGGTGGTGGAGGCTAGCAGTGGCGGTGGCGGAGGCTAGCAGTGGCGGTGGCGGAGGCTAACAGGGTCGGCGGCAGGTCGAGATGGAATGGCGGTGTCGGCGGTGGCGTCTATTGCAGGTCGTCGGCATCGGAGGAGAGGGCGGCGTCGGCTGAGGAGGTAGCGTCTGAGAGATGGATGAGAGGAAACGTGATGGCAGAGAAAGAAGCTCTCAAATATGAAGAAATGGAGGAGGCTGCATTTGAGATATTGAAATGGCTAAGTATGGTCTCTCATATTTGAAGGAAGAAAATTAAATCGTTAGGGAAAAGGTGATTGACTTTTCGCGGCACCCATAGGAGCGGGTGCCGCGAAAAGTATATTATTTTTTTAATATTTACTTTTCGCGACACCCATCGAGATCTGGTGCCGCGAAAAGTTAATTATAATTTTAACAATTTTCTTTTCGCAGCACCCGATCTCGGTGGGTGCCGCGAAAAGTAGGGTCTTTATTTTATTTTAGGGAATACATTACACCTTTTTTAAAAGGTATAGCTAAAAGTTATACTTATATGGTCAATTTTGTAGTAGTGTTTGTATAGATTATCTATCTCTCCCCAAAAGTTACTTGATTTTGTAGCTTTCTGAGTTTTGTAACAACTTATGTGTGTCCACACTTAGGCTAGCCTTTAAGTCAACTCATAAAATATAAGGCATTAGAATACGAAATGTGATGCAAAGCATTGTTAATTTGTACTCACTTATACTCGAGTAGTCCAGGACGAAGTACTAAAGCGAAGTTTGGATGGTGGTTAGGGTTACTCAAACTCGGAGAGGTAGCTGGACCCCTGGGCATAGGCTAGGACATTACCTCCTAACCGCTGCCCGACTGAGTGGACTACTCCCTCCTCGCAAGATCAACCGTACCCCCCACCATCAACCAACTCAAAGCATTTTCCCATACCCAGGCCATTCTTCTAACATACTCTACCACATGCTAGCAATGAATAGGTACTATGTATCAATGGTAGAAACCGAGGCTTCTTATCACTTTGTATTCATTACAATACTTAGTGGAACCTATTTGGAGTAGGAAAGTTTCCAAACCACTATAAAAATATTTCTTTCATTTTAGTTTGAGTATTTACTTGTAAACTAACCCCATACTTAACACACAATCAACCAAGCTTAATTGTTCAAAACTTAGCTACTCACTTTTAAGGCAAGCTAAAGACATATGTTGTGAGGAAACTAGTTTTTTTTTTTTTTCTGTTACAATGTAGTAACACTTACTGAAGCACAAAGAGCCAAATTTTTTTTCTGTTACAATGTAGTAACACCTACTGAAGCACAAAGAGCCAACGCCCCCACTAGGGATCAAACCTGACCTCTCACTTGGGAGGGCCACAGCTATGCCACTTGACCGCAAGGTCTTTGGCACTTCAAGTTCAATTAAAGATATTTTACAAGATTTTAATAACATTAGAAAGTCTATTCAACCCCCTCCCCCTCCTTCTTTCTAGATGTTTTGCTTGCCTGATACCAATAGAGAGCCTGGAAGAATTCTTTTATATTGTGTCTTCTTGCTAGTCTCAAGCAAATATTTATTGTTTAATCATTCTTATTGAGTTGGACACTCTTTATATGTGAGAAATTTTGTGTGGTCTAAGGTCTCGTATAGTGATATTAATTTAATTGGAGTTACAATTGGTATATGAGTTTTTACAATTATGTAAACTACTTATTTTGAATCTTATATTTTAAATTTGCTATAGTGGATTTTGGTTTCACCTTAGAGTGTTTGCCCTGCAGAGTAGAAGTTTCCAAATTGCGATAAAATCTAAGTTTTAATATGCTATCTCTTTATTCTTTGTGATATGATTTTTTGTATTCTTTATTCATCTTTGGTCGCCTATGTTTCTTTTCTAACTATTTTTGTTGGTGTTAGAACGGATGCTGAAACAATTATTGTAACACACAAAAATTTTTTAGTTCAAATTCTAATGCCAAAAGGTGTTTTTCTTGTCTAAATTAAATCAAGTCAGAAATCTTACATTTATGATGTTAATGAAAACATACATAAATTTTAAAAATATTTTGAAATTTACACATTGTATTTTATTTTAAATTAACTTTGTGGTAATTGATATGTACTATTTAACTATTAGTGATTTGGTGGACTGCTTTTTTTTTTTTGAAATGATTTGGTGGACTACTTTAATTTTATTTATGAGTGTAATATTTTTAATTATGAAATAATTAATATTTACTTATGCATATTAAGAAAAAGTTATTTAGTAATATACCCCTATATATTTTTATTTATATGTTTTTTAGACGTTTCATTTCCTATTTTGAATTTTACATCTCCTAGTTTTTTTTTTTTTTTTTTTTGTTACTACCTAGGTACTGAATAAATATGGAGTATTGTAAACTTTGCTATACTTCATGTTGTTTGAGATAATATTTATACAAAAATTCGATACCAATAACAGACTTCGAATTTGATAGAGTTAGAGACCAAAATATTTCACCATCTAAAATAGAAATAAATCTCTTTTATTTTATTGGTTGTCATAAATTAGCTAACCCAAACTATGGTATTAAAAAAAATAGTAATCCAGTTATATTATATTGCACAATCAGATATATAATAAATGATTTTGGTGAAAAATCTTAACCCCTATAGCGTGATCATTTCAAATTCTAGCATGCTAAAATATTTAGTAATTCAATTCTTTTTTTTTTTTTGGTAAATTCACCGGATCTTTCTCCATACATTTACCGGTCCGGGTCCACCCACGTTATTAATTCAATTCTAATGTACAAGGAATTTGACCCTGTTTAGTAACATAATTCAATTCTAACGTACAAGGATCTTTCTACAATTTTAATTTATTTGACCACTATTAGCTGTTTGACTTGTTTAAATAGAATTGTTTGATTAATTTAACAACTTATTGTTCTAAAACACTAAAATTTAAAAAGTTGTTCAAAGTAGTTTTTTCGATAAACTTTGTGAAAAAGTTATATTGCATGTAACCAACTATCAGCTAATTTACCAAGCATCTTTCTACAATCAGCTAATGCTATCTTCTAGTCATACCCACTAAATCAGCAAACAGCTATTTACCAAACACTCCTTGTCAGATTATAGATTACACAAATTTAACGTACGAGTACATAAAAAACAGTTGCCACCTAATATTTTAAATATATTCCCATTAAAATTGCTTCCATATTTGGAACCAAAAACTAAAATAGAAATTTTCAAAATATTGCTTATTACCATTCTTTTTAAAATGAAAAAAAAAAACTTTTTTAATTATCTCAATCGAAAAAGTGAAAAAATGTTCTAATATTTTCTTCTTTTTTTTTTATAGAAAAATCATAAGAGTAAAAAGTATTGAATTCATTCCGCTATTTATTTTTTTTTTAATAACAAAAAAGCTAATAGTTGTTACTCCTTGTTCATTATATATTTAAAAATTCAAAAGTGGTAGATAATCATTTTAATTGATAATTGTAATACAAATTTTGTACAATTTAATGTGTGTTGATTAATTAGTAAAATTGACAATGAATATAAAACATGAAATTGTGATGCTCCAATCATCTCCATTCTTTTAGCACACTCTAACCTAACTATAGGTCCTGACTTGCTCAACAAATTATGAACATTTTTTTATGAAAAACAACAGTGATGCTATCAAACCACAAGGTATTTGGCATAAAATTACTCAATTGGATATTTTTATTGTATTTAGTAATTATATCAAAAATTTTAACTTAGTGTAATGTTAGCCAATTAATAAAAAAATCAATAAGATTATAAATATAATGCGTTTATTGCCTAAAAATAAATATTAGGATGTAAATCTAGAAGAGGAAAATAACCTTTTAAAATATTGTCAATAGAATTAATTATGCTTGACACTATGAAATCTATATCTATATCTATATTAAAACAGAAGTGCTAGCTTTCCCGCTCATTTTAGTCCAAAAATTTTGGAATCGGTCAACATAATATTATATAATAATTCCTTATCAGAAATTATAGCCTTCCTTATCATTCCTTATTTATGGCTAAAATTGACAAAATATTCAGAATATGATACCATTCCTTATTATGCACGAAAATTAATGTAATATTTTAATCAATTCTATTTCTGTATGAATATATTAATCTTCCATATTTTTAATATATAAATAAGAGCAAATACCAATTTTAGTCCCACGACTATTAGCAAAATGACAATTTTGGTCCACATGTTTCATTTCTACCAATTTTGGTCACACGACTATTGTTTAGTACCAATTTTGGTCCCACGACTACTATTTTAGTGCCAAAATTCATCGCGCCGGTCACCCATCCATTTAAAATGTGCCGAAATCTAAAAATTTTGAAGGTATTTTCGTCCTTTTCAACTCAATATCCCAAATTTGAGCATGAATAAAGAGATTTACGCCATAAGATCGATCACAATTCACAATTATCCTCCTCAAATTAAGGTAAAATGAGGAGGAAAACTGCGAATTTTGATCAATTTTAGGACTTAAATCCATTTATTCATACTCAAATTAAGATATTAAGTTGAAAATGGTGAAAATACGCTTAAAATTTTTAGATTTTTGCACGTTTTAAACGGATGGGTGACCGGCGCGATGAATTTTGGCACTAAAACAATAGTCGTGGATGAAAATTGGTACTAAAACAATAGTCGTGGGACCAAAATTGGTATTTGCTCAATATATATATATATATATATATATATATATATATATTAGTATATGATCTATTTGGTACTATAAGAACAATAACCCATTAAAAACATAACTATATTATTAAATTCCTCTCATGAATATTAAAAGAAAGAATTCTAACAATCAAATTACTATATGATGTATATTATTGTATTCAAAAAAATATTACTATATTATGTTAATGTATGTAATTAAATTCTTCTCATGATATTATTCAAAAAAAAATTCCAACAACCAAATTACTATATGATGCATATTATACTATTAAAAAATATTACTATATTATGTTAATGTACGCAATTTAATTTCACTCATGATAATATTAAAAAAAAATTCAACAATCAAATTGCTATATGATGTATATTATAGTATTCAAAAAAATATTAATATATTATGTTAATGTACATAATTAAATTCCTCTCATGATAATATTAAAAAAAAATTTCAACAATCATATTACTATACGATGTATATTATAGTATTAAAAAATATTACTATATTATGTTAATGTACGTAATTAAATTTATCTCATGATTATATTACGTACATCTTTTTCACATTGATTTATGGTGGGTGTTTGAATTGTGCGAAGGGTGGGTTGGCCGGAGGAGTCAAACACGTGGGAGCCAATGGAGAATTTGGTGTCTATGACCGATATGATAGATGAATTCGAAGAAAGGTTGTCTTTTCTTTACAAAGAAAAAAGGTTCATTACTGAATAGAAGCTGTAATTCATTGTGACATGTTTTTTTTAATTGTATATGAAGTTTGGCTAAAAAGAAACAACAGAAGAAACCTTTACCTTCCCCTTCCCCTATGGTGACCAAGAAGAAGAATGTATGTTGTGCCAATGCTGGGAAGACAAAGGAGTATTCAAAGACAATGGAATCCCCAACAAATGGGCAACCTCAAGATCAATTTGGCACAAAGCTAATAATAAGTGAAACTAAAGAAGAATTAGTTGTGCCCGAAACCAAGATGGCTAGTGAGGATAAATCCTTGCAACGCTCTCAAGAAGCCCAATCTGTTGGAGGGTTTAAGAAGAAGAAGAGTGAGTCTGGTCCCTCGGCTAAGAAGTTTAAATTTCCTAAACGTGGTGAGTGTGTGGATCTGTGGAACCTTGGGGATGATCACTTTGTCGATAAAGACCTTGACTGAGGTGGGATTTTTAGTTGGCTTAAACTTCATCAGTGTTCGTTGTTATTTCAAAAGTTATTATTTTAAGAATTTTCATTTGCTACTGCATATGATAAAAACCATAAAGGGCATCTCATTGATATGGTGTTTGAGTGGGTTTTTTGTAGCCCAATTTTTTAAAAGATAATAATAATCATTTTATGATTGACAAAATCCTAAGCATTAATTTTTTCATTTTTTTAAACTTTACTAACTTTTACGATTTTTGGGGTGTCTGGTAATTATTTGATAAATAGTTGTACAGAGAAAATTGCACTTTTGGTTCTATGACTTTTAAAACTAACGAATTAATTCTTTAACTATGCTTTTTTTAACAAATTTGGTCGTCCCGATCAAATCACCGGCCAAATCCTGTCGGAAAAACTTAACCCATGTCTATGGGTAAAATTGATTAGGCAATAATTCTGGCCAAAACGCAACCCCAATTTGGCTTAACTCAAATTTCTCCCGTTCAAAAAATAGACAAAGAACGAAGTCGTGGAGGGGTACTTCGTCTGGGCAGAAGACAAGAAGAAGGGAGAAAGCAAGGAAATCTATCTCATACACTGGGCATCAACGTAACTCTCGTCGAGGGATAGTTCGTCGTCTGCGATTGGATCTCTACTCTGCAATGCGAAAATCATCAGCAGCGACTGGAACGGGTCCGCCCAAAATACGATACAACTAAGTAAGTAATAGTTTGTTAAATGTTGAAATTGTATGAAATTGATAGTTTATTATAATATTTGTTGTTTGTGTTGAGTGTTGTGTGTGGAGTAGAATGATAGTAGAACATATCTAGGGTTTGGCGTGTGGTTTACATATGCATAAAGAATAATAATTTTTTCTGTACTTGTGTGGAGTAGAATGGCAGTAAAGCATATATGTGGACCAATATGTTGATTATTGTTTATTGTAGGATGTAGATTCGTATATTTCCTGTGGGGACCATTTATGTCATGTGCATATTGTAGTGTGTTCTATGGGGACCACTTGGTTTAAACTTTTATGATAATGTCATGTTCATATATTGGGATTAGGAAGCATTGATTTTTAACTTTATTATTTTTTGTTCTATGGGGACCACTATGTTGATTGTTGAATGTAAACGGTTGATTTACCGGAGATGGAGTTGGTCCATTTTCAGCTCTGCTTTTTCATAATGGGATAATAAATAGAGTTTGTGAAGTAAAATATTTGCATGGTGATTTTGATATATATGAGAGAATGGAAGCTACGGAAGTGCGTCTAGATGGGTTGAAAGATATGATAAAGCAGTTAGGGTATTCTGAAGTAGGAGTGATAATTTATTTTTTTTGGAATGAGAGATTAAAGTTACTACAATCAGACAATGATGTAATAGCACTATTGAATGAGGATAACCCGGGAAAGCATTTGGAGATTTGGGTAGAAACACTAGATGCATTAGACTTGATTGATGTAGAAATGGAAGTAGTTGAGCCAGATAGTGATTAGGAAAGGGAGGCTAAAGTTGACTTTATGGGTAGATGATGAGGTAGGTGTAGAGGTTGGGGATGAGTTGAGAGCTGACCAAGAAAGGGAGACTAAAGTACAAACATTAGCTCAAACAAATAACATCTCAAAGAATCGTGATGAAATCAATTATTCTGATGACGAGTCACTAGTGGATTCGGACAGTGATGGAGGGGGTAAGTAGCATAGATTTAGACCTGCAAAAGATATGAAAGACCCCCAATACGAGGATACTCTCATAATAAACCCTAAAACTCCTGCAAATTAATTAAACCCGTACCTATACTACCATAAGATAAGATGAGTGCATCCAAGCCAACTGTGTAGGCTACCTGGACGCCCAATCCTTTCTATGCTCCTCCTCGTCCGACGGCCTCATTATTTGTGTGTCCAGACCCAATGGAGACTTCGTTGTTTGCAACTTTAGTACGGGACAGTGTATTTTCCTTCCAACACTAATCCAATACCAAAACTGTGCACTACATTTGGGGTACGATTCACAATCTAAAAGATACAAAGTTTTGATGTCAGTCCAGATGGTTGATAAAGAGGATTTGATGTCAGCCCAGATGGTTGATCAAGAGGGCAGACGACTCATCGGCTACGAGTATAAGCATTGGGTTTTTACTGTGGGAGTGGATAGATCATGGAGGGAGATCAACAACTATTGTTCCCGTCCCTTCTACCCCTTTGTTGGCCGTCCCAACCCTTACTATTCCAATACTAGTGTTTACATTGACGGTGTTATCTATTCCTATAATTGGCAGACTAAACATACCCTTGTTGGTACATGAAAGTTGTAATTTTAGTGGTTGAATTTAGTGATTGTCGTCCTCTAGGAATGGCTAGGAGGGATTTGAGTGGCAAGGGACTAAACACGAGTTCATCAAGTGTTTGAAAGCTAACCAAAATGATATATTTGATTGCATGAGATAATGATAAAAACAAGTAATTGAATTGAGAAATAAACAATGATAAAGAGGAGGATTTAAATCAAATAGCAATGCACAAATGCTTCTATAATGTTCTAAGATTCTAGCTTAACAATGCTAAACAGCGAGCGAGGGATTGATTCAATGCCAATGCCACTCTCGTGGACATTGGCTATCACCCAGTTCTAATCCCATTCTCATAGCAATTAGACTAGGTGAGACATTTCATCAAACACATTGTGGCATAATCCCTTCCAACTTCCCTTTCTCAAGAGCAAGTTAGAATTGTGAAAGGGGTGGCCATGGTGGATCCCTATTCTCATAGGTGAAACACCAATTCCGTATATTTCTTGCATAATTTGGCCACAATCAAACAAGAATCAAAATAATCCCCTAATCACAATCACATTCATATTAAAAGCAATGCAAAACCTAGATTATACAATTTAATTCATGTAAGCATTCATGCATAGCAATTCAATCTAAATCCCTAAAGGATTTAACTATCCATAATGGAATTGAAAACTAAAACAATTGGAATAATCAACAATGAATTTAAATACAAAAGATATTGAAGAATTAAAAGAGAAGAAATTAGAATTCTTACTTGAATGAATTTGTAAAAAGCAAATATGAATTGAAGTTTAATGTGTGATTACAATGGAGAATTCTTCTTTAAATCTTCTTCAAAACTAATGGAATTGTAATGAAATTATGTTCTAAAGTGTTGTAGAGAGAAAACCTAAAAGAAGACTTAAAAATTTGAAAAGATAAGTTCAAAATAAAGTCTAATCCTATTTATACTATGACATTTGCGCCAAAATAACTACCTCAGGATGCCTGGTCACGATGGAGGTCACGCCGTGACCTTCATCGTGACCAGACTTGTGCTTTGCGGGTTTCAGGGCCGTCACGCTGCATGTCACGGCGTGACCTGCAGCGTGACGCCTTGAATCCGCAAAGTGGCCTGCAGGTCACGATGGCGGTCACGGTGTGACCTTCATCGTGACCCACAGGCCACTTTCAGATGGTGCTGGTCACGCTACGGGTCACGGCGTGACCTCCAGCGTGACACACACCATCTGAAAGGTAACCACGGTGTCACGCTGTAAGTCACACCGTGACCTCCAGCGTGACACCTCCCGGTGGTGTTTTCTGGCTTCTTCTTCGCTCCAATTCTCCGTTGAACTTTGCTATGGTTTTGACCCTTCATTCTTGACCAATTTTTGCCTTGAATTCATCCCGATTCGCCTTCATTTTGCGCTTCATCATGCCTAGGTCCCGGTTTCCAATGATTGAGCCGTAAATACCTGAAATACACTTCTTCCTTGCACAAACACATAATATTCACTTAGAAATTAGTACAATTAAAGCATATTTATAGGTTAATTAACGGCTTATCAGTACATTCCATATAGTAGCATTTGAGTTGGGTGTGAGAGTTTTTCTGTGATAACTCTTCCAGATAAAGTTTCACCTGGCCGATATTATTTTCTTAAAATCTGCATTGCTAGAAGTTGGAGGTCGTTGACTATAGTTCTTGTTCATCTCCTAGATTAGGAGAAGGAGAGGGTCTATGACTACATAGTTTTGGATTTGGAGAAATCTAAGGAAAGTGGGAGGAGATTACTATGCACCATTCCATATGAAATGGGAGTAGAATGAATTTAATACTCATGGATGTCGATTTGCTACAAATCATGAGAGAGGATATTGTGTTGTTATTATGTATATATAGTAGAATTCTTTATTTGATTTATAACTTGAAAGTGAGGTTTGGAGAAAATTTGATGTAAGTGGAGTTGAAACTTTTCATTTTCTGTCTGTTCGGGAAGTTATCCTGCCACATTTACCATGTTCCGGAGTAACTTAGTAGCTTGCTTAGCTTGCTTGTTGTAGATTACTGTTGAGTATTTTTCTTTACGTGGTAGTAAGATTATTATTTAATATATTGAGTGTTTTCACTAATTAGATTGTTGAGTGTTTTATTTCTTGTGGTAAGGTTTAGATTGTTGATGTTTTTGTTGGAGTATGTAAGATTTAGCCTTGAGTTTTTTCTTCTTGTATTAATTTTAAATTGAGAAGAGGTAATATCTACTGGTCTTGTAATTTTTTTATTACTTCAAATTTTTGTATAAATATTAATTAAAACAGAGAAAAAATTATTTTTTAGTGTTATAATCAATACTATTGTTTCCCATAATACTCAATTTATAAAAATATGGTCTTTTACACCTACACATATACATAATCAACAACGAACTCTCTTGTTGGACAGCATGTCTACACATGTTCATTGGTTGATTGAAGGCTAATCATCATGTCCCACTTTGAATACTTGACCTGATTAAGGTTTTGCAAAATGGTTTAGATGAAGAAATGCATCTAATATTATATTGATCAAAGGATCGGAATTAAAGGCATCCTAAAAAAGCGATTCCAAGACCACAATTGACAACATGCGGGGCGGAGAAAGGGCGATGAATCAACCGAACAACATCGTAGCTAGGTGTCTTGGGGTGGCGAAGAGGTTCAAGCACATCATTTTCTCGGCATGCTTTTAGAGAACAGAATCAAGTGGCCGACTTGCTTGCCAGACAAGCCCGACTGCAACCGATGGGTCTTACTATGTGCGGCGAGACGCCTATTGGGTTGCGGGACTTGATGATGAAAGATCAGTTAGGGGCTGTTTACTATAGGCGGGTCGCTATGACCACGGGAGCTAGCTCTTAGTTCCCTCTCGGGTGTCCCCCTCGTCTTTAATTAAAAAAAAAAAAAATGGCACCAATTTTTTATTTTGGATATATATTTATATTTTTATGATTTGTTGCCTCATTGTATCGGAGCAGGATGAGCAAGGGTGGTTGATTATTGCCTATTATTGCCTTGTAATAATAATAATAAAAAAGGCCTATTATTGCCGCAAATTATATCGTGGACCGTGGTCCACAATGCATTGTGGACCGCGGTCCCAAAACGACGTCGTTTTGATTAATGAAATAGACGGATGAATTTGCGCCACTCAGTTTCTTTTCAAATTACTGCAGTTTCTTTTCAAATATACTGCAGTTTCTTTCAATATACTGCAGTTTCTTTTCATATATATATATTGCAGTTTCTTTTCATATAAAACTACAGTTGTATATTATCGAATGAAACTATAGTTATATCCAAAAGTAACTGCAGTTGTGTTGAAAGGAAACTGCAGTTATGTTGAAAAGAAAGTGCAGTATATATGAAAAGAAACTGCAGTATATATGAAAAGAAACTGCAGTATATTTGAAAGAAAACTGCAGTATATTTGAAAGAAACTGCAGTATATTTGAAAAGAAAGTGAGTGGTGTATATAGAAAGAAACTGCAGTATATATGAAAAGAAACTGAGTGGCGCGAATTCATCCGTATGTTTCATTAATCAAAACGACGTCGTTTTGGGGATCCGCGGTCCACAATGCATTGTGGACCGCGGTCCACGATATAAGAACCGTATTATTGCCTTCATCTCAACGTACTCTTAAAAAAAATAGAGTGGAAATAAAACAATATTGCCTTATACTTAACTTTAAAAAAAAAAAAAAAAAAAAAAAAACGTAAAATTGTCTAGAGTTTTGAATCTATACAATTTGGTCCAAGCCTTGTCAAATGTACATAATTATGGTTATGACTCCAAATATATATATATATATAATTAATTTCCTTTTAAGTCCAATTCCTTATTAATAACAAAATCTTAAATTTAGATATCAAGATGGTTTTATGGCAATATAATCAATCAGGAGGAGTGGTTTTATTACCTTTAATACAACTCAATAATGAGACTAGCATTATATTCTTTGTCGAACCCTAAAAACCCTAGAGTGACCTTTCGATGCGATCCAGTACGAAGATACTCTCATAATAAACCCTAAAACTCCTGCAAATTACTTCAATTTTTTTATTAAATATTAATGTATAACATAAAAACATTATTTTTAATTGGTTATTAATCAATACTATTGTCTCCCATAATACTCAATTTACAAAATATATAATGTTACACCTAGACCATATACATAATCAACAACTCTCTTGTTAAAAGAAAAATACGACTGAATTTTGAGTGAGAGAGAGAATTTTTTTATACCTTAAATACGAGTGAATTTTTAGACTACACTAATTCATAACCCTAAAAATAAAATCTCATCATCGATCCAGTACGAGCGAGGATATATAGTGTTGGAAAATTGCACTAAAATGACATTTTAAGTGGTCATTTTTTGGTATAAATATAGATGGGTCCACTTCCGATTTTGGGTCGGGTCAAAGTGGATTCGGGTTCTTCGTTCTTAGACGGAGAGATCGATATATTATACGCTCAAAATGGATAATGGGTAAATGAGAAATTGATTCTCAAAGTAGACCCATTTGAGATGGAATTCAAGTGTGGAAAAGCTTATGTAGCTTTGTCTCACATTGGTTGGGAATGAATACTTGCACCACTATAAATACAAGAAGATTTTTAAAGCTAATTGACTTGTATGGCATAGAGGCTCTCTCTCTCGCGCAGGGGGGTGCAAATCAAATCCCAAAAATGAGTTCGAAAGCTTGAACTCGTGTGCGCGGCACCTGCGGGCACGAATGTCGTCCGAAAAATTGGCAGGCCTTGCGGGCTAAGTTATGCCATATTTTCGAACGAGTTTTCCATCTCAGACCACATGAGATCGAATTGATCTCTCGTTCGAGACATCTAATACACTGACCTCTCGAGAGGTACTCCAATGTCTCGAACCAAGTCGCGTACAAGGGCGATATCGCGCAGCCCGGGTCGGCGCGCGCGTTCGATGTCTCGCGGACCAATTTGATGTCTCGCTGCAGTGCGATGTCTCGAAGCTAGCACTTCTCGACGTCTCGAAGGTACGCAGATATGAACGATGTCTCGAACAGCGACTTTGGTGACCTCTCGATTGCAACCGTTCACCTACTGGATTCGTTCAGAAATGACTCTTAATATTACGGAATTAATATGATTAATTCCAATCTTTATTTCAGAGTTTATTTCTTGATTAAATGAATTAGTAGTGGGTGTAAATAGGTTGCTAATGGGTGGAGGTTACGAATGGGAATTAAATGTCAAATTTAATGCAATGATCCCATCCTTCACTATATATTCGTTGTGAGCAGCAGGTCTGAAAAACACACACCAAGAACACACGAATACACTGTTTCTCCCTCAAAACCCTGCTCATATTTCCTTCAAGCCATCTGCGTTCATCCCACGGTTTAGTTCGCCGGGTCCAAGTTTGTGTGCTCAAACGGCGGATCGTAGCACGTTTTATCCTGGGAAGCCTAGGCCGCAACGTTCCAGCACCCGGGAAGCGGCAAATAAGATTTTAAGGATAGTGAAAACACGACTCGTGCTTCCAACTACCCGAAGTCCATACAGTTCACCCGTCAACTTCCAAGGCCACTCAACCCAGCGTGGTATCTTCTTGATTTGTAATTGTTTAATCCTACGTGGATTATTTCCTTGTAATCTGTTTTTTTCGTTTTTCCAATTTCTTGTATTTCCGATTGTCAGAGAGGACAGTGCCTTAGCCGTGCCAATTTTACGATAGACATCGTAAAGGGAGTCAACCAACCCATTCAGAATGTAGTTGCAACAAAGGAAGTCAGAATCCTTCCAAAGCACAACCGCCATTACAGAATGAGGGTCTTGTTCCTTCACCACTGGAACCGTCTCGGTCAAGAAATTTGTTGTTGGCAGGTTGTTTGATTTCAAGATGGTGGATTCAAAAACCGTGCTGAGTCAAGTTGAAGAGTTGCAATTACTCTTTGACGAGATTCGTGACGAGGGCATGCCGATTAGTGAAGCCTTCCAAGTGGCGTCTATGATCCACTTGCTGCCTCCGGGATGGAAGGACTTCAAGAACTAACTAAAGCACAAGTGGAAGGAGATGAGCCTGGAGGACCTGATCCAGCGACTCCAAGTCGAGGAAGGAAACATGACCAGTGATGGAAGAGGACCTCTCGTGGGAGGTGCCAAGGCCAACGTGGTGGAGCACAGGCAAAGCTCCAAGAAGGCCAATAAGGGCAAGAAAAAGATGGGTCCGAAAGGTGGTGTTTCCAAGGGCAAGTTCCAAGGGAAATGCTACAATTGTGGCAAGATGGGCCACAAGTCGATGGAGTGCAAGGCTCCAAAGAAAAAGAACAAAGGTTCTGAAGCCAACATGGTTGGTGATATGAGCCAAAAAGTGGCGAAAATTAGCCTTTCAGCTATGGTCACGGAGGTGAACCTGGTGGGCTCCAAACCGCGCGAGTGGTTTATCGACACCGGTGCAACGAAACATCTATGCTGCAACCGGGAGATGTTCAGCACCTTTGAGGCCGTTGAGGGCGAGAAGGTCTGGATGGGAAACTCTGCTCAGTCCAATGTTGAGGGCGTGGGCAAGGTGATTCTGAAGATGACTTCCGGGAAGGAACTAACATTGAATAATGTTTTGTATGTTCCGGACCTTAGGAAGAATCTTGTTTCTGGCTCGTTGTTGAACAAGCATGGATTCAAGATGGTCTTCGAATCTGACAAAGTAGTTTTGTCAATGTTAGGGATGTTTGTTGGTAAGGGTTATGTAACTGACGGGCTTTTTAAGCTCAATGTAATGTCGATTATCAATAAAAGCAAAGTTATTTCCGTTTACTTGCTTGAGTCTTCCAATTTGTGGCATGGTAGACTAGGTCATGTTAATTTCAATTCTATGCGTAGATTAATTAGCATGAACCATATCCCTAATTTTCAAGTTAATACAAATAAATGTGAAATTTGTGTTGAGGCAAAACTAACGAAAACTCCTTCAAATCGGTTGAAAGGGAGACCGAGCCACTAACTTTTTGTCATAGCGATTTGTGCGAGTTTAGGTCGATTCAAACGAGAGGTGGTAATAAGTATTTTATCACGTTTATCGATGATTGCACACGATTTTGCTATGTGTATTTGCTAAAGAGCAAAGACGAAGCCAAGGAAAAATTCATTCTTTATAAGGATGAAGTGGAAAACCAACTTAATCGAAAGATTAAAAAGGTTAGAAGCGATAGAGGTGGTGAGTACGAACTACCTATCGGTGACTTCTGTGCCAGTGTTGGAATAATACACGAGCGTACTTCACCTTATGCACCTCAATCGAATGGTATCGCCGAACGAAAGAATCGTACATTGAAAGAGATGATGAATACGATGCTTATAAGTTCGGGGCTACCTCAAAGCATGTAGGATGAGGCGATTTTGACAAGTAATTACCTTTTGAATAAGGTACCTCACAAGAAGCTCGATAAGACTCCTTATGAGTTGTGGAAAGGTAGGAAACCTTCCTACCAATACCTCAAAGTGTGGGGGTGTCTTGCCAAAGTTTTGGTTCCAACACCAAAGAAAATAAAGATAGGTCCAAAGACGGTGGATTGTATCTTTATTGGATATGCACACAATAGTAGTGCTTATCGGTTCTTAGTACACGAATCTCATAATTCAGACGTACATAAGAACACTATAATTGAATCAAGGAATGCAAGTTTCTTTGAAAATGTATTTCCTTGTAGGTCTAATGAAAGACTAAGTACGTCACTTCGAGAGGTCGAGAGACCTAGTATGTCACTTCGAGAGGTCGACAGACCAGGTAAGTTACCTCGAGAAGTTAACATACCTAGTATGTCACTTCGAGAGGTTGACGGACCGATTATGTCACTTCGAGAGATGGACGAACCAGGTACATCACTTCAAGACGTTGATGTTGCTATGGACAATGATGTCGGGTATTCTGAGGAAGAACCCGAGCTTGAGCCGAGACGTAGTAAACGGGTGAGAGTTGAAAAATCTTTTGGTCCCGATTTTCTAACTTACTTATTAGAGTATGATTCGAATACTAGCTAGTTTAGTCTAGGGATTTGGATTGTGTGATTAAATATTGCTAGTGTGATGATCTTATCTCTATATCTTGGATCTATGTGTTTGTGTTGATGGATTATCTATTCTTGTCTATTGATTGTTGTTTTGATGAGATCTTGTTTGGATTTGGCCAATCTAGATGAGAGATTGAGCTCTTAACTCTTTCATGTCTCTGATTAGAGTTAGGATTTGAAGCATGACACAATCATAGTTCCTATGGACTTCTTAAGAATAGTAGGATAGTGTGTAGCTTAAGTGTTTGATAAAATTCCTCTTAGAACATTGGATGCTTGAAGGCACTCCTAAGTCAAAGAAGCCTTAGTACACAAAGGTGGAAAAGGACTAAGACAACACACTCTTGAATAGCCAATATCCTAGCAATCCTAATCCATGACCTTAGATACTCCACTATGCAATATTCATGAACACTATCCAATCCCTACCCCTTTTACATATTCACAAAATCCTTTTTACTTTACTACTCTCTTGCACTCAAACCAACCAAATGAATTACTCTCACTCACAAATCCACCCTTCACCACACTCGAATCCTATGCATGATCCAATCAAGTAAACTCCCGAACACTTGACACACCTCCACGTCCCTCCTTCGAGACCGACACTCGGGGAGTCACAGATTTTCCGTTTTACCATACAAATATCTTTTGGTGAATCATCCCACTCAAGACTACAAAACCAATCTTCAAAATGGCGCCGTTGCCGGGGAGGGCAATAGGTTGTCATATGCTTTTGTTTACTTTGATTGCATGAATGCTAGATTTGAGTAATGTTAATCCATTTCACTTAATTTTATTTTATTTTTATTTGTTTTTGCTACTAACCCAATTGACTACTTCTAGTCAATTGTGGAAATTTTTGTTTCATTGATAATTTTACTAGGTGAATGCACACGCGAGCAAAAGGAAATCAAGGTTTACTACCCTACATTCCTGAAATTAATAGAGCAACTAGAAGGAAAAATATCCAAAGATCACTAATGGCTTCATCAAGCGCAACAAGAAATCCACAAGGAAGAGGCACAACTGTACCAAATCTGCCCTAGTTCCAATTAATCCACAAGTACAGATTAACCATGAAGAACCAATCATTGAAGAACCACAAGTTAACAGAGCAAACAATCAAGAGAACATTCGTGAAGAAGAATATTATGAAAATCCTCAAGAACCACAAAGATCAATTGCAGATTACATGACTCTGGATTTTAACATGCACAACTCGATCTATGTACCCCCAATGGAGAACGTCAACTTTCACATGCATCCAACTATTCTCACACTGGTTCAGAACAATCAATATTTGGGATTACCATCTGAAGATCCCAACGCACACATCACAAGGTTCATACGAGCATGTGGGATGTACAGACGAGAAGGCGTTAGCGAGGTGATAGTTCGACTAAAATTATTCCCATTTTCAGTTATAGGAGAGGCAACATGATGGTTGGAAAGCCAAGACGACAATCATTTCAGAACGTGGCAACAGTTGCATCGTGAATTCATGAACGAGTTCTTTCCCATTACAAAAACTATGAGGATTAGAAGGCTGATACAAGAATTCAAACAAGGAAGACTTGAAAGTTTGGGAGAAGCTTGGCGAAGATTCAAAGTTCTTAAAAGGTAATGCCCACAAGATCTGATGCACCCATGGGACATGATTAGCTCATTATATGGAGGGTTGACAGATGAAGGAAAAATGTTGCTTGACTCATCCTACAGCGGTGCCTTTGTCTCCCTAGCTTTGCAAGAAGCTGAAGAATTGATCAAGAGAATATCTAAGAACACATCCTGTTGGTATGACCGAAGAGGAGATCGTGGAGGAATATATGAAGTTGATAATCGTGTGGCGAGTGAGGCCGAAATAGAAGCAATGAATCATGAAATCAAAAAGCTACAGGCTATGGTAGAAAAAATGGAAGGAAAGCCCAAGCCTTGCATGGCCTTGGCACTTTATTGTAATATCTGCGGAGGACCTCATGACACCAATATTTGCACTTCTCCGTCTGCATCTGAGCAAGTTGATGCGGTAGATTACCAAAGGAACTCCAACTTCAATGCTTATGGACAAAACCAAAGATCAAACAACAATTGGAAACAGGGAGAGGGTTGGAACAATAGCAACAATGATGGATATCAAGCGCGAGGACAATACAACATGAGTGGTTATCTGAGTGGTTGATAAATAAACCATCTCACAGTTCCATCAACATCAGTGGTTATCTAGCAGTTGAAACTCCTCCTTATTTTATCTGACCAATTATAGAATTAGTATTATTAAATTTAAATAAACATTTATGAGCCATAGAAAATAGTAAATCGTATAATAATGATAATTATTTTCACAAGAAAAACCGTAAGAACCCCATGATCTAGTAAATCCTCTCCCCAGCTCACAACCTAGACATCAGAAGACCATTCATTGTACTCTATGGCACACGTCTATTAGTTGTAGTGATTGTAGAATATGAATATAGAAATCATGGTTTCAAAATTATATTGTTCGGATTTCAGCAGTCCAAAATAAAAGTATTCATCTTAAGATACGAAGAACTACATAACATACCATGGTGATTGATTAGAGAGTAGAGATTACTATGGCAATTTTTTCAAACATTTATTTTATGTTTTTCATTATATTGTTATTAACTTTATTTAAGAATGAAATTATTTTCAAAAAATATTTTTTAAAAAAAATTTCTTTTCGAATTAGCTAATAATTATGAACCTATTTCAAATTCATATTAAATCAATCAATGAACAAAATTAAAGTTTCTCATATAAATATTTCTCTTTTTGGTCACTTTATCAATTATAGTAACAATTTGTACATTCTAAAAGAAAAAGTAACAATTTGTAGTTTAATCGTTATCTATGATTTATTTCTCTTTGGGTTCCCAACCTTAAAAAAAAATAAAAAATTACACTTCAAGTCATAAATATCATTCTCACAATGTCAGTCTCACAATCTATAATACTCTGCAAAATATTACAAATAAATGATATTACTTTAATACAAATACTTACAAAATTAAAATTTAATTTTCATTCACGAATATTTTTAGGTTAAATGCTATTAAAATCCATTATTTTGTTTTAGGCATTAAATAAACTATTTTATGATAAACAAAATTTCTATCCAAAATCTATCTGAGAATAGCTTGCTAGCATCAGCAAATTATGCTATGGACCTGTGTCCATATTCACAATTTTAACACTCTATGTTCACAATTTTAGAACTCTATATTCACAATTTTAGATCTCAATATAAAAAATTATATTACTCAATATTCAAAATTTTTGAACTTTATATTCACAATTTTGCAATATAGATTCAAAAATTGTGTTATACTGTTGAATATAGAGTTATGAAATTGTGAATATAGAGTTTTGTAATTGTGAATATAGAGTTCTAAAATTGTGAACACAGAATTCTATAATTGTGAACATAGAGATCTAAAATTGTGAACATGGACCCAGGTACGTCCATCTTGCAAGGTGGACATTGGGTCCATGTTATAACAACCGGCTAAAATCATTTTTTTAACTATAAAAGTTTGAGCACAAATACACTTTATATTCCTAAGTCCAATAATTTATCATGAGCACAAATCTCTAACCCGTATTTTTTACCCTAAAATTTAATAATTACAATTTTCCCTCAAAAATCCTACCTATATATAAATAGCATTACTCATGTCTTCCCCATTTCCCTTCTCATTTTGCCACCCACAATTCCTCTCCTTCTCTCACGTAAGTCTCTCTCTCTAAATTTTTCTTCTTGATTTAAACTTCTCATCTCCAAATCCTAGGCCCAAGACTTGGTAACTTTCTTCTTCCTTTCCCCCCTTCCATCCTCTAGTATAAGTTATTGAAATGATGCATTTATGTGTGTTATTTGTTGTGTTTTTGAGTTGCAATGGTGAAGTTATTGCTATGCTTTGGTTGGGAGAAGGAAGATGAAGGGTGTAGAAGAAGAGTTTCTGGTTCGCATTTTCTAATTGGCTAATTATTTTTTGTCCTAATTTCCTAAAAAAAAATTGCTCTAATTTCCCTAAATAATTTACACAGACATAAATTAAGAGTCCTAAAAACACTGTAGTTTTTTTATTGTGATATATCTTACGGTGTAATAACTAATACGCAAAAAAAAAAAAAATAGAAAACCTTACTGACAATCAAGGAAAAAGTCAATCTTCAAGCCTAATTGACTAAAAGTGTAATTTTCCCTTAATTGATTATCTATACCAAATTGCCAACTGTATCACTTACCACTCAATAAATTTATCTTTTTCATTGCTATTTTTTTAATTTAGGAAATAAATTATTATTGCCAAATATGACGAATTATAATAAAATTTCTTTAAGTAATAAGTAATTAGCTAATAAATATCAACATATTTGAAATTCCAATTTACTCATTTGGGGTTTATTTCACTTTTTAGTCAATAAATTTTAGTAGCAATTTTTATTTTAATCATCACTTTATTTGTTTCCTTTTCCGTTTTGAACCTTTAAAAAATTTCTATTTTAGCCATAAATATATATCTCTTTTAGACCTATACTAGATTTATTTTTTTAAAAATTAATTTTGAATGAGCTTGGGCCGCCTTCACTTGCGTTGGTTCCGCCACTATATATCTACACACACCTAAATTAAGAATCCTACAAGCACTTTATTACTGTTTATTTTATTTTATTTTATTGTTGTTTATCATAGCGTGTAAGAGGGAGAAATGGAAAACCTAACTAAGGATCAAGCAGGGGAAGGTCAATCTTCAAGCAACAAAAAGATCAAAAGTCCTTATAGTTTTGAAGTTCATGATTTTCATATCTCTCAAACTATAGGGAATGACGACAAGGAGAAAAAGGTAATTATATATGAATCATTCGCAACATTCTTCTTCAAAATGACACATCAAAAAATTTACAATTATTCACTATTCACCCTTCAACCTTCAACCTTCAACCATGCAATTCTCTATCCTCATTCAAAACTAACTCCACTATCACAACTTATTAAAAAAATTATTACGTACCAATAAAGTATTAATAATAATTAATAAATAGAAGTAATGATTAAGAAGTTTTTTTAAAGACTTGCCGCAACATGGCAGTTATTATTATTTTTTCTTCCACATCATTTTGCAATACCCAAAATTTCATGGGTGTGCATGGCTTAACATGTGTCAAAATTATTTACCTGTTGAACAAGTTTATACTACTAAGTTAATAAATATTTGGAAAATGCAATATATGAATTAGTTTTTATTGTTCTAATTTCGATGCAACACATGCTGAAAGAGCTATCATACCATGAGATGTTTTCCCAACAAGGAAGTCAATGCAAGATTGTTTTAAGAAATTTGAAACAAAATGTTTGGATAGGAAAAGTTCACCGAATGATGAATGGATGGTATTTATTAATGTTTTTACTTTTGTGTTGACATTATTGTATTGTAGAATTTTACTCCGTAATTCTTATCAATCGCATGGAAAATCAACTTGTCAAGAACTCTGTATGACAAAGGAAATTTGAGTACAATTTTGAGGAGTCTAAATGGGAAAGAATGTGATTTCTAATTTCAAGAAGACAAGAATGAAGAGTTGCTAATTATAGAATAAGTCTCACTCCACATATGATAAACTATTGATAATGACTCCATTAAGAAATTAATTTTTGAATTATATTGTATCAGTGAACACTCAGTTAATGCAGTTTCTTAAGATTGGTGACACAGTAGATTTTTTTATGTATAAAGGTATTTTGATTGAAAAAAACAAAAACCCCTTATTTCTCCAATATATTGATTGAATATATTTTTAAAAGTGTCTTTTTTTTTTTTCAAATTTAGGGTTTCTAGCATTTTGGTAAACCAACCAACGAGTCAACGCCTTTGCCCCACAGGTCGCTGGAGAAAACATCCAATTGGTAGCATTCTCCGTCGACTAGAGAAGGTGACCAGTTGGCCTGGTCGCCATCTAAGCAAATGAGTGCTTAATCCTAACTCTCTTAGGACCAAAATCTAACAAGGTAAGATGCAGTCCGGAATCAGTCCATTAATCCATAACAAGAAGCATATAGTTTCAAGAAGTGCAGGAAATATTAGAACATTCATTACATTAGGAAATTAAACCTAACTTTGAAATCTAATTAATAATTTGACTTCTGCTTAATTTAGAACAAATTTAGAACCAGTTTAATTAATCAGACCATACTAAAAGATAAGCATTAACTATGGGGCAAGATCAAAGTAGTTGAATTAATCATTTCTTCTTTTGCCACCATTGTTGAATTAAACAATTATATTGTTGATGAATACCTGGCCACCTTAGCCAATGCTTAAGCCATTATTTTTGCTTCTGCTTCTGCTTCTTCAACTGCCTTAGCAGCCTTCATTTGAGTTTTATAAATGCCCATGTTCTGCATCATGTACTCTTGCAATAACTCTTCATCTGCTACTTGCTCATTATTATTGCATCATTTTTGAATTCATCCTTTATCAAATCATTATTTTTTGTCTCTGTTTGCCCATCTCTAGACTCACACAATTTTCTCCTTTTAATGATGGGAAGTGAATATGGACAAAGTTCTCTTTTTTCATTTTTTTGGTCACTTTATGAATTGTAATAGCAATTTGTATTTTAATTGTTATCTTTGATTTATGGGCTCTCAACCTTAAAAAATAATAATAATAGCGACACTTTAAGTCATAAATTATATATCGAATACTT
>CP025659.1:10011111-10025677 GCA_003576665.1 Ipomoea trifida | reverse complement strand
GTTTTGTTCGGCTTGGAACGTTCCTAAATGCTCATTTCGAATCGTCGAGCTTGACTCATTCCGAATCGTCGAGTCTTTACTTTTGAATTATTTGTTGGAACGTTCCATCCGGCTCATTCTGAATCGTCTAGCCTGACTCATTCCGAATCGTCGAGTCTTTTTATATCATTATACTGGGCGTTAGCTCATTATTTGTATTTTCCTCATGTTTCAGAGTAATTAAGGATATGTGAATAGTACGAGGCACAAGTGGTGGGATCTTGAAGGTGGCTTTTGAAACTAGGAGACTTAGTCCTAGTATTGGAGCTTATCATGGATTTTTTGCTTGTGTGGGATAATAGCTTTGTCCCATTTGTATTTCTGCTAAATCATTGTGCTTGATTTTGGTGCTTGTGATGCATTTTGGACATACTACTATTGATTGTAAATATTTAATAGTGGTGAATTGATGTGTGTTTTGGGAAGAACTAGTTCTTTGTTGTGGAATTATTATGTATTCAAGTATTGTTATGAAGGTTTTGAGAGGTATGTATGGTTAGGCTTCGTATTGTTACAGGTTTTCACGTGACGATACTGCCTGGTCATGTCGTAGAAGTGGGTCGTGACACATAAAATCGGTAGTCGTCTTCATCTACGTACGAGAATAAACATAATAATTTGAACAAGCATAAAATCAATATGATTCCCAGAATTGCACGAATTCCACGCTCCAAAGTAAACTGAACATGGTCCTCATGGTTATCTCTTGGTGCAAGAAAAACGGTAAGAATCCCATGATCTAGTAAATCCTCTCCCCAGCTCGCAACCTAGACATCAGAAGGCCATTCATTGTACTCTATGACACACGTCTATTAGTTGTAGCGATTGTAGAATATGAATATAGAAATCATGGTTTCAAAATTATATTGTTCGGATTTCAGTAGTCCAAAATAAAAGTATTCATCTTAAGATCGGAAGAACTACATAACATACCATGGTGATTGATTAGAGACTAGAGAGTACTATTGCAATTTTTTCAAACATTTATTTTATGTTTTCATTATATTGTTATTTACTTTATTTAAGAATGAAATTCTTTTCAAAAAATATTTTTTAAAAATATTTCTTTTGGTAGTAAAGAATTAGCTAATAATTATGAACCTATTTCAAATTCAGATTAATATAATCAATGAACAAAATTAAAGTTTCTCATATAAATATTTCACTTTTTGGTCACTGTATCAATTATAGTAACAATTTGTACATTCTGAAAAAAAAACAGTAACAATTTGTATTTTAATGGTTATCTATGAGGGAAATTGACAGAAATACGAAGAAATAAAGAAAAATTGACAAAAAAAAAACGATATTTTTAAAAAGTTGACAGAAATATGAAAAACGCCTTTGGGAAATGCGGGTGGGTGTCAGAAACGCATTTTCCAAAAGCGTTTGATTTTTTAGAAATAGCACATCAAAGGCATTTCAGAAATGCTTTTGATGTATAAGCATTTCTGAAATGCGTTTGATATTTAAAAAAAAAAATTGGCCTGGTCGTCTTTTCCTGCGAAGGAGAAGGCGACCAAACACTGGTCGCCTTCTCCTTCCCAGAAGAAGGTGAGAGGAGGCGACCAAAAACTGGTCGCCTTCTCCTTCGTCGGAGAAGGCGACCGAACAGTAAAAAAAAAGTATGGCTTGATCGCCTTCTCCTTCGCAGGAGAAGGCGACCCAACTGGTCACCTTCTCCGGCGAAAGAGAAGGCGACCAGTTTTTGGTCGCTTCCTCCTTCGCCGGAGAAGGAGACCCAACCATCACCTTCTCCGGCGAAAGAGAAGGCGACCAGTTTTTGGTCGCCTCCTCCTTCGCCGGAGAAGGAGACCCAACCGGTCACCTTCTCCTGCGAAGGAGAAGCGCAGGAAAAGGCGATCCAACTGGTCTCCTTCTCCGGCGAAGGAGAAGGCGATCAGGCGAATTTTTTTAAAAAATATCAAACGCATTTCAAAAATGCTTTTGATGTATTTTTATACATCAAACGCATTTCAAAAATGCGTTTGATGTATTTTTATACATCAAACGCATTTCTGAAATGCGTTTGATGTGCGTATTTCTAAAAAATCAAACACGTTTGGGAAATGCGTTTCTGACACCCACCCGCATTTCCCAAATGCGTTTTTCATGTTTTTGTCAATTTTTTAGAAATATCGTTTTTTTTTTGTCAATTTTCCTTTATTTCTTCGTATTTCTGTCAATTTCCCTATCTATGATTTATTTCTCTTTGGGTTCTCAACTTTGAAAAAAAAATTACACTTCAAGTCATAAATATGGTTCTCACAATGTCAGTCTGACAATCTATAATACTCCGCAAAATATTACAAATAAATGATATTATTTTAATACAAATACTTAGAAAATTTGAAATTTAATTTTCATTCACGAATATTTTTAGGTTAAATGCTATTAAAATCAATTATTTTGTTTTAGGCATTAAATAAACTATTTTATGATAAAAAAATTTCTTTCTAAAATCGATCTGAGAGTAGCTTGCTAGCATCAGCAAATTATGCTATGGACCCGTGTCCATATTCACAATTTTAAAACTCTATGGTCTGAATTTTAGAACGCTATATTCAGAATTTTAGATCTCAAAATACAAAATTATATTACTCAATATTCACAATTTTTGAACTCTATATTCACAATTTTGCTATATATATTCAAAAATTGTGTTATACTGTTGAATATAGAGTTATGAAATTGTGATATAGATTGTGAATATAGAGTTATAAAATTGTGAATATAGAGTTTTGTAAAATTGTGAACATAGAATTCTATAATTGTGAACATAGAGATCTAAAATTGTGAACATGGACCCAGGTCTACCTTGCAAGGTGACCTGGGTCCATGTCATAACACGCTAAATCATTTTATTAACTATCAAAGTTTGAGCACAAATATACTTTATATTCCTAAGTCCAATAATTTATCATGAGCACAAATCTCTAACCCGTATTTTTTACCTAAAATTTAATAATTACAATTTTCCCTCAAAAATCATACCTATATAAATAGCATTACTCATGTCTTCCCCATTTTCCTTCTCATTTTGCCGCCCACATTCTCTCCCTTCTCTCACGTAAGTCTCTCTCTCTAAATTTTTCTTCTTGATTTAAACTTCTCTTCTCCAAATTCTAGGCCCAAGACTTAGTAACTTTCTTCTTCCTTTCCCCCATTCCATCCTCTAGTATAAGTTATTGAAATGATGTATTTATGTGTGTTTTTGTTGTGTTTTTGAGTTGAAATGGTGAAGTTGTTGCTATGCTTTGGTTGGGAGAAGGAAGATGAAGGGTGTAGAAGAAGAGTTTGTGGTTCGCATTTTCTAATTGGCTAATTATTTTTTGTCTTAATTTCATAAAAAAAATCTCTAATTTCCCTAAACAATTTACACAGACATAAATTAAGAGCCCTAAAAACACTATAGTTTTTTTTATTGTGTGTTTATCTTACGGTGTAATAACTAATACACAAAAAATAGAAAACTTCACTGACAATCAAGGGAAAGTAAATCTTCAAGCCTAATTGACTAAAAGTGTAATTTTCCCTTAATTGATTATCTATGCCAAATTGCCAACTGTATCGCTTATCAAACAATAAATTTATCTTTTTCATTGCTATTTTTTAATTTAGGAAATAAATTATTATTGCCAAATATGACGAATTATAATAAAATTTCTTTTAGTAATAAGTAATTAGCTAATAAATGTCAACCTATTTGAAATTCCAATTTACTCATTTGGGGTTTATTTCACTTTTTAGTCAATAAATTTTAGTAGCAATTTTATTTTAATCATCACTTTAATTGTTTCCTTTTCGGTTTTGAACCTTTAAAAAATTTCTATTTTAGCCGTAAATATATATCTCTTTTAGATATATATCTATTTGGGCCGCCTTCACATTCGTTGGTTCCGCCACTATATATCTACACACCTAAATTAAGAATCCTACAAGCACTTTATTACTGTTTATTTTATTTTATTTTATTCTTGTTTATCATAGCGTGTAAGAGGGAGAAATGGAAAACCTAACTAAGGATCAAGGAGGGGAAGGTCAATCTTCAAGCAACAAAAAGATCAAAAGCCCTTATACTTTTGAAGTTCATGATTTTCATATCTCTCAAACTATAGGGAATGACGACAAGGAGAAAAAGGTAATTATATATGAATCATTCGCAACATTCTGCTTTAAATTTTTTTTTTTAGTAAGAATAACTATTGTCATAAAGAGTCTTTATTGAGTACGTTTTCATTTGATTTTGGTAGTTAACGGGTATATCTATCATGGTACATAGTAGGGTTCAAGTTAGAGTACATTGTGTTTGAATAGGTTGATTTTTGTTTGTAGATCTTATTGTGGTCATCGTGTACTAGAGAAACTTTGTCAAGTTTTCACTTAAATTATTAGTTTTTGTTGTGAAGTGGTAGATCTTGAATTTTAGAGGTTAGGGTTAAAGTTTGAGAATGTGGTGTTGACATATGTGGTTGTGAGTTGAAGATTTAGTGATGGTCAGGACTACAGAACCTGTTGTAGAAAAGTTTGAGTTGTGGCCTAGGATTGGTTCTTTCTACATCTATGATATTTATATTGTTGTTATTTATTCTACGAGATACTGTTATTGTTGGGTTGCATGCTATATCATTTCTATTTGGTTATTTTTGGTTTGATATTTATTTGTAATGTGTATCTATTCACTTTCTGTATTATTAAATTTTATGGGGACAACAAAAAAAATAGAAAAAAGAAATATCCAAACAACAAACTTATTTAATTAGCAGTAACTTTTTCATTGTTTTTGCCATATTGAAGCTAATTCCACCAATGTTTGTCAAGCACATGGGAAAGTTGTTAGGTGAGATTGCAACCTTGAGGCTACCGTCAGGTAAACAATGGAGGGTTCACATACGTACAGAGAGAGATGACACATTTTTTAGCGAAGGTTGGGAGACATTTTATAAAGAAAATGATCTTTCCATTGGTCAAGTTGTATTCTATACACATGTTGGAGGCATGCACTTTGATGTTAAAATTTTTAACAAAGATGGACGGGAGAAGATGTGGGACTCTGATGTTATTCGAAAGTCTAATGAAGAAAGCGATCATGACGATAATCCTTGAACAACTGCAGGTACACATTTATGAATTTAAAAAAGTCAAAATATATTTTGTTGGCATTTCGAATGAAAAGAAATGATGGGCCAAAAGAGAATATGATGAGTTAATAAATTAATGTAACGAATCTACATAATAAAAACATGAATAAATTGTATGTCAAATTTTGTGTGCATCTAATATTGTCTATTTTCTGCATTGTTCCATGTCCTGTCCCCTAGACACAAAGACCTAAGGCTATCCGCACTCATGCAATCTTCTTTCACTTTCAAAATGACACATCAAAAAATTTACAATTATTCACTATTCACCCTTCAACCTTCAACCTTCAACCATGCAATTCTCTATCCTCATTCAAAACTAACTCCACTATCACAACTTATTAAAAAAATTATTATATACCAATAAAGTATTAATAATAATTAATAAATAGAAATAATGATTAAGAATTTTTTTTTAAAGACTTGCCACAACATGGCAGTTATTATTATTTTTTCTTCCACATCATTTTGCAATACCCAAAATTTCATGGGTGTGCATGGCTTAACATGTGTCAAGATTATTTACCTGTTGAACAAGTTTATACTACTAAGTTATTAAATATTTGGAAAATGCAATATATGAATTAGTTTTTATTGTTCTAATTTCGATGCAGCACATGCTGAAAGAGCTATCATACCATGAGATGTTTTCCCAACAAGGAAGTCAATGCAAGATTGTTTTAAGAAATTTGAAACAAAATATTTGGATAGGAAAAGTTCACCGAATGATGAATGGATGGTATTTATTAATATTTTTACTTTTGTGTTGACATTATTGTATTGTAGAATTTTACTCCGTAATTCTTATCAATCGCATGGAAAATCAACTTGTCAACAACTCTGTATGACAAAGGAAATTTGAGTACAATTTTGAGGAGTCTAAATGGGAAAGAATGTGATTTCTAATTTCAAGAAGACAAGAATGAAGAGTTGCTAATTATAGAATAAGTCTCACTCCACATATGATAAACTATTGATAATGACTCCATTAAGAAATTGATTTTTGAATTATATTGTATCAGTGAACACTCAGTTAATGCAGTTTCTTAAGATTGGTGACACAGTAGATTTTTTTATGTATAAAGGTATTTTGATTGAAAAAAACCCCTTATTTCTCCAATATATTGATTGAATATATTTTTAAAAGTGTCTTTTTTTTTTTTTCAAATTTAGGGTTTCTAGCATTTTGGTAAACCAACCAACGAGTCAACGCCTTTGCCCCACAGGTCGCTGGAGAAAACATCCAATTGGTAGCATTCTCCGTCGACTAGAGAAGGTGACCAGTTGGCCTGGTCGCCATCTAAGCAAATGAGTGCTTAATCCTAACTCTCTTAGGACCAAAATCTAACAAGGTAAGATGCAGTCCGGAATCAGTCCATTAATCCATAACAAGAAGCATATAGTTTCAAGAAGTGCAGGAAATATTAGAACATTCATTACATTGGGAAATTAAACCTAACTTTGAAATCTAATTAATAATTTGACTTCTGCTTAATTTAGAACAAATTTAGAACCAGTTTAATTAATCAGACCATACTAAAAGATCAGCATTAACTATGGGGCAAGATCAAAGTAGTTGAATTAATCATTTCTTCTTTTGCCACCATTGTTGAATTAATCAATTATATTGTTGATGAATACCTGGCCACCTTAGCCAATGCTTAAGCCATTATTTTTGCTTCTGCTTCTGCTTCTTCAACTGCCTTAGCAGCCTTCATTTGAGTTTTATAAATGCCCATGTTCTGCATCATGTACTCTTGCAATAACTCTTCATCTGCTACTTGCTCATTATTATTGCATCATTTTTGAATTCATGCTTTATCAAATCATTATTTTTTGTCTCTGTTTGCCCATCTCTAGTCTCACACAATTTTCTCCTTTTAATGATGGGAAGTGAATATGGACAAAGTTCTCTTTTTTCATTTTTTTGGTCACTTTATGAATTGTAATAGCAATTTGTATTTTAATTGTTATCTTTGATTTATGGGCTCTCAACCTTAAAAAATAATAATAATAGCGACACTTTAAGTCATAAATTATATATCGAATACTTCCTCACACATTGCATATTTTACCAAACATGCATAGTCTTACTATGTTTAATAATATTTTACACATTTTATACTAAAATCAAGTTCAAAAAGGTGGAAAATATTTAAATGATTAAATATTGCCTAAATTGGAGTCAAATTAAGTTGTCTATTTCACTAAATAGTATTTAAGGCACATGGGGGGTTTTAATGATGGCAAAAACTTGTGTGAGACCGTCTCACGGATCAAGATCCGTGAGACGGGTCGGGTCACACAGTTTATGGGTCAACATGTGTATATCATGTGCACTTTTAATTTAGGGATAAGGTACAAATAAGCCATCGAACTATTTGAGAAATAGCAATTAAGCCACCCAACTCAAAAAAGCTCCAAAAACATCCACGAACCTGGAAAAAAGTAGCAATTGGCATTTTTAACAGGTAAACTTCAGGTTTTTGCTGACTAGATTGCCATGTGTGTATTTTTTTTTCTTTTTTAAATATCTAACGTGAAAAAAAAAAAATTTAAAAGCTGCCTATATATCATTGACTGTTTACCTGGGAGGATGAAGCGCTGACATTCATGAAAAACTTTAACACCATTATCGTATCTAACGATGAACGTGAGTACGTGACTAAGATTTGATGCAATCAAAGAATCAATTCTAATGATTCTACAAGTGCTGCCTCAATTGGTGTTGCTCCAGCATAGCCCTTTGAATCTATGGCTCTTTGACTCACAGAGCCTTGATCATCCACCCTATACCCTCATCCCCATTTTTTCATCTGCAAATTAAATCTAATTCCTCATTAAAAATATTCCTAACATATATACTTGAGAAACTTGTGAAGTTTATTTTGAATGAATTAAGCACAATTTCAGTTCCATATGAAAAAATATATTTTTTTATTTTGTTTTTTTAAACTATTGTTTGAGATCGGTTTCAATCGCATCTCACCAGCAACCGTGGAATTGGTCCCGGACACTGTCGTTGCGTCAACTTTTCTGCAACGATCAGCGACGATTTAAGAAAACAAATTCTTTTTTTTTTTTTTGGGTTTCCGTCTGTAGCCGGTATCAACGGTACGGTCATCGCACTATTGTTGTCATCGGCGGGAGCAACAACCACAACTATGGTTGTCCGGCTTGAACAGGCGCATGACGGTGGAGGACGACAAAAAAAAAAAAAGGAATTCAAAAAGAGGAGTCAAAAATACACATGGCAATCTAGTCAAAAAAACCTGAAGTTTACCTGTTAAAAATGTTAATTGCTACTTTTTTCAGGTTCGTGGATGCTTTTGGAGCTTTTTTGAGTTGGGTGGCTTAATTGCTATTTCCTAAATAGTTCGATGGCTTATTTGTACTTTATCCCTTTAATTTATGGTTATTTCTCGCTTTTTCAACCTACCCTTCCCCTGTGTTCTCAATCTCCATCTCCGTCAATCCCTCTCGCCATCGCCATCTCCATCTCCATCTCCGTCAATTCCTCTCATCTTTGCGCTCACCATCTCCGGCTCCTCCCATCTCCTCATGATCATCTTGCTAATCAGGTTCTGTTATTCAAATCCCTAAATCTCTACCTAGAATTGAAATTATTTCTATCAATCTACTATGAGAATTTGTCCTATGATCATCAATAAGTTTCAATTTTTAATAAAATTTAGGATTTAGGATTTCTAACTTTGAAAAGTGCTTTTGTATATACCTCAGCAGCATGTTTCAAAAGACCGGTCATTGGCAATATAGATGTTGGATATGATGTCGAAGCTTGAAATTCATCCTGCTCCTCATTGCTCCTCCACCGCTTAACTGTTTCTTTAAAAATTGTATAAAACTGCATCAAACTTGTAGTTTTCTTTGCATTAAACCCAATAGCATGATTTGTACTTTCACTTCTTTGAGAAGTCAATGTTCCAGCCGAGAAGAAATCTTTGCTTAGTGCAGTACACCATTTTTCTTTTAATTCATATAAACGTCTAAACCAAGCATGATCTTCTAACCCATACTTTGAAACCATGGACTTCCAACAATTTTCAAATTCATTTTCATTAACACAACCTGTCATAGTATTCCAATTTAACATATAAGTATTGCAATATTTATCATAAGTATCACAATTTCACAGATAGGTATTATAATAGCAAACATGTCATAGTAAATTACACATTTACAAAAATAACTAATATTTTTAGCTATATATTTAATATATACTTTGTAGCATAAAGATAGAAAGTTTACCTGTCAAACATTTGTTAAATGCATCCTTAAATGACTTATCGCGCTTTAATTGTCCAAATCTACTAATAGCATTTTGGTGAAGATGCCATAGGCATAACCTATGTCTTGTTTCAGGGAAAACCTATATTAAAGACAATAAATATTAGAAAGAGTAAAAAACTTTTTTTAAAAAAAAAAGGTGTATTGTAAACAAAGGAAATACATACATGTGCTATTGCATTACTAATAGCTAAATCTTGATCTGTAAATATAGTTATTGGGTATTTTCCTCCCATTGATTTTAGAAAGACGGTGAAAAGCCATACAAATGATTCGGTTGTTTCATTAGCTAAGAAAGCACAACCAAACATAGTATTCTTCCAATGGTTGTTGATTCCAACAAATGGAGCACAAATCAAATTATACTTGTTGGTCCGATATGTAGTATCAAAAATCATAACATCACCATATATACTATAGTTTTCTTTCATCATTGAGTCCCGCCAATATAAATTGCAGAGTCTACCCATTTCATCTAACTTCACTCTAAAAAAAAAGTCTTTTTCTTCTGCACTTTGTTGATACAACATATCAATAACACTTTGTGCATCCCCGGCTTCTATTGCAAGCATCTTCAACCTATGGACAAAATTCATATGGTCTTTCATTGTGTGTCCAACAGATTGTTCCCCCCTGCTTCTTGAACCATATAACGAAAAGAATCAACAGCCCTCATTCCAGAAGAAATCATAGTCTCAATTGCTTGGGCTTTCTCACTTGTAATTTCTCTTTCTGAACGGTGTAGATGAACCCATTCTTTTCTAGTCAAAGGATGATTATGTGAAGTTATATGATGGGCTACTTCATAAACATCTTCATCATTCAACCTTACTCTCATTGAAGCCTCACATCCTGTGCGTGTAATGTTCTTTCTTTTACCTTTTGATGAAGAAACCTCACTTTGGTAATCAAGGTTCTTAGATTTGCTTGTTCCTTGAAGGTTCTTAGCTTTTCTTGTTCCTTCAAAAGAGCATACAAAATACTTTTCAACTATACGATTGTTTTTCATCCTTGTGGTTGATTTACGAATACTAAATCCAAGAGCACGACTATGTTGAGCATACAATTCATACATCTCATCAAGTGTTTTTCTTTTTAAGCCTTCAAGTGAACCACATATGCCAACTTCATTCTCTTCATTCATGACATTTTCTATCAAAAAAAAAAAAGAATAATGTCATTAGAATACACTAGAAATTATTTATTTTTTCATTGAAACTAGGCTACATAGAATAACATAATATTGCACAACATTACTATTTTCACCTAAATTGATACTTATCATAGAAAATATCACACTTTAAACTCGATGTTTGATGGTTAAAGTCATGATCATTCACTTGTGATATAAAGTACTAGTTTTAGGCTATAGAGTACTAGGTTTAATGGTTAAAGTGGTGATTGTTCCTTTGTGCGATTAAGTAGTATATTTGCTTTATAAAGTGTTGTGTTTGATAGTTAAAGGCATGATCATTCATTTGTGATATAAAGTAGTCTATTAGCATCATAAAGTATTAGATTTTATGCTTTTAAGTGTTGGTTATTCATTTGTGCAATTAAAGAGGAAGGAAGAGGAGAGGGAGTGTGCAATTTGATAATTCCCTTCTATTTTTGAATTTATACTCTGACAAAACATAGAGCTTCTACACTGAAGTTATTGTAATTCCTAAGCCTTTTTGAGAATCAAGATAATATCAGTTTTGCCAAGCACAAGCAAAATAAACTAAAGCTTTGCAGTGACTGCAGGCAGGGATAATCACTGACTTAGTAATAGAACAGATAAATGGCTGCAGGCATGAAAAATCACTGACAATCTTACCAATTGATTTATAGCTGAAGAACACTTACTTTATACTTATAAATTATAAAGTAAGTGCTTTTAATAAAAAAAATATGTACCCTCATTGTATAAAATTGTAGGACATGTGAGATGCTCATCAACGATAGCTTCATCAGTTTCATCAAACATTAAATCTAAAACTTAATAGCATAAAACTAGTACTTTAAAACACAAGTGAATTATCATGACTTTAACCATTAAATCTAATACTTTATACCATAAAACTAGTACTTTAGAACACAAATAAATACTCAACACTTTAACCATTAAACCTAATGCTAATGCTAATGTGAACTCAATGTGTGACGCTAATGGTAATACTAATTCCAATTCTGCTAGTGCCAATGTTAGTGCTAGTGTAGATAATAATGCTAATAATCATGGAAGGAGGGGTGCTGATAGGACTAATGCTTTGAGAGGAAACGAATATGGTGGGGGGAGTCAGTGGGGGTGGGGGAGTGCTAATGCTGCTAGGAGGAATTTTGCTAGTCTATTTCGCTAGGGATTCCAGGAGAGGGTCTAGGGGGATTTTTAGTGGTTTGCCACAACCAAATATATCTGAGAAAACTCCTAAGATTCATAGGGGAATGGCTGTTATTAGGTTTGGGGAATAGGGGGATTTTTAGTGGTTTGCCCAAGAATGTCACTTCCTGAACAGTTTGATGAGGGAGCATATTTTGTTTAATGGGAAGAATCCTATGAGTCTTTAGGTGGTGGTTAGAACATTGGGCAACAACAGAGAGCTAGTCATCAGTCTTTCTTGCAGGAAAGGGTACAACGGAATGGTAATACTCAACAGAGAATGCAGTGAACTAGTACTTTAAAACACAAATAAATACTAAATACTTTAACCATTAAACCTAGTACTCTATAACCTAAAACTAGTACTTTAAAACACAAATGAATATTGAACACTTTAACTATCAAACACAACACATTAAAGAACAAATATACTTTTTATTTGCATAAATGAATAACCAACACTTAAAGCAAAAAATCTAATACTTTATGATGCAAATAGACTACTTTATATCACAAATGAATGACCATGATTTTAACCATCAAACATAACACTTTATAGAGCAAATATACTACTTAATTGCACAAAGGAACAATCACCACTTTAACTATTAAATCTAACACTTAATAGCCTAAAACTAGTACTTTAAAATACAAGTGAATGATCATGACTTTAACCATGAAATCTAATACTTTATAGCATAAAACTAGTACTTTAAAACACAAATAAATACTAAACACTTTAACCATTAAACCTAGTACTCTATAGCCTAAAACTAGTACTTTAAAACACAAATGAATATTGAACACTTTAACCATTAAACACAACACATTAAAGAACAAATATATTTTTTATTTGCACTAATGAATAACCAACACTTAAAGCATAAAATCTAATACTTAATGATGCAAATAGAGTACTTTTATATCACAAATGAATGATCATGATTTTAACCATCAAACATAACACTTTATAGAGCAAATATACTACTTAATTGCAGAAAGGAACAATCACCACTTTAACTATTAAATCTAACACTTAATAGCCTAAAACTAGTATTTTAAAACACAAGTGAATAGTCAAACACAATACTTAAACCACTTTGCTTGTGCTTGACAAAACTGATATTATCTTGATTCTAATATATTACTTTAACCATCAAACACAATACTTAAAAGCATAAATATACTACTTCATAACAACAATGAATACTCAACATTTAAAGGAAAAAACAGAGAGTAATAACGAACCGCAAGAAATTAAACCGAAGAAGCAGAGATTAACAAGCAGAGTTGCCGGCAACGAAATTTCTATGGCTGAGGAAATCCAACTTACTGCATGCAAACACAAAAGTCATTATTATAATGGAGAACATCATGTGAGAAATTAAATAGAAGAAGCATACAACAGTTACCTGAGGCGAGAAATTTAACAGAATAAATGAAGAGTATAACTCCAGCCGCAAAGGTATAATAATAGTAGTTACCGGCGGCGAAATTTATATGCAAACACTTACTAGAAACGCAAAATCCGAGTAAGTTAACGGAATTGCGAAATCAGCTAGAAACGGAAGAAATTAAATGGAATAATGGAGAGTATATGGAGTGTAATAGGAAAACCCTAGCAAATTTTACACACTAAAAGTATCAAAAACAAAAACTCACCTGAGATTGTGAAGAAAATCCACCTTTGTGTTGAGAAAATTTGAAAATCTGATGAAGAACGGTAGACGAACCGTCTGTACTGCTGGGTGTGAAGAACTCTGTATACGCGAAAAATTGGAGCGAAAGTTTGATAACCTGAATTAATAATTTGGGCTAAAAAAAAGCCCATATCTAATTGTTAAAAAGAATAGCCCAGACAGAATGAATCCATAAGTTAAATAATAACCCAAATTATGTGACCCGACCCGTCTCACGGATTGAGACCCGTGAGACGGTCTCACACAAGTGTGACCCGACCCGTCTCACGGATTGAGACCCGTGAGACGGTCTCACACAAGTGTGACCCTTTAATGATTAACAAATTAATTCATTAATTTATTTTAGACTTGCCACATTAGATTATTTTTTTTAATACATTGGCCACCTTCATTTGCCTTGGTTCAACACAGAGACGAAGCTGCTCTTACTGTCAAAAATTAGACAGTCCCAAAATGACTATATATATATATATATATATATATATAGAATTTTATTCAAATGTGGCCGCGCCCTTACGTGCGGCCGTGCAGTTTACACCAGTCAATGTTAAGAAATGCACCACTCAATGTTACGAAATACACCACTCAATACATTGAGTGGTGTGTTTCTTAAATATGAAATACACCACTCAATGTTATTGAGTGGTGCATTTCGTAATATTGAGTGGTGCATTTCTTAACATTGAGTGGTGTAAACCGCACGGCCGCACGTAAGGGCGCGGCCACACTTGAACATGACCCTATATATATATATATATATATATATATATATATATATATATATATATATATATAAATCTATTCAAATGATGACATATATTATAAAGGACAATGGGAACAAATCCTAGGCATTCAAATAAGGGCAATCAAGGGTTGTGATTGTATCCAAAATAATTTTGAAAGGATTGTAATTAATATAGTTAATTTTGAAAGGGGACAAAGAAGGGGACAAAGAAGACAATTGAGAGGTATTTTAATTTTGAAAGGATTGTATATAATATATTAACATATTAGAT
>CP025659.1:9955242-10008242 GCA_003576665.1 Ipomoea trifida | reverse complement strand
ATTTATTAATGTTTGAAATTAATTTGTTGTCATTATAATTCTCAAAAAGAAATAATCATAATAATTTTAATCAATTTGACGATATTACCCCTAGATTTAACACCTATTAACAGAAATCTTAACGGAAGACTATTTATTGTTAAAAATGAAAGTCAGAGGACCATTTGTGGTCGAATTGAAAGTCGAGGACTAAAAGGAGTACTAGCCTAATAGTCAGGGACCATTTGTGGTATTAACTCTTTATTTTATTTATTGAACATTGTCATAGAGTTCTGTGAGCTCCTACCTTGAGGGATTATGGACTAATTATTAGGTAATTAGGATTAATGATCCTTATTGAGCTTAAGTATGGTGCGTATAGTGTAATGAGGTGAATTATGGTAAAGAATGGTGCTAGTTGATAAGAAGGATGGGTATGTGATGATTAAGTTGCTAATGGTGATATGATGATTTAATGATGCGGTAGATGATTATGAGGATATAAATGATTTAATTATGAGATTTGTATGAATATTATTAATGAAGAATCTTATGGTAAGGAGAATATGATCATCATTATAATAAGGGTTAATTACTAGTAATGGTTTGATGATGACTAAGGTTAATTGTGGATTAATAATGATTGTTGGACTATGGATAGAACTAATGATTTAAATAAAAGTTATTAGAGTTAGTAGTGAATTTTGGATAGTTATGGGTTATCATTGGAGGTGTGGGATTATTGTTGATGTGGAGAAAGGTGTTGGAATTCTTGTTAATAAAAGATGAAGAGGATTGGACTAATGGAGTATTGATGGGTTAAGATAATGGTTGTGAGAATATGACGGAAGGATTAGCATAACTATTAATATTAATATTAATAGTTAATGAGTAAAGGCTGTATTGTTCGCAGGTTCTCGTTGAAGTGACTAGTTTGTGAGTGAGCCTAGATTGGAGCTTAACTTTGAGGTAAGTTTCTATGTCCGTCAAAACTACATTTCCCTATCAAATGTGCTATTTATCTAATTGAGTGTCCTTAAACTATTTTGAAAATGTGTTTGGGTTTAAAAGTGTGATAAAAATATATATATATATATATATATATATATATAATATATATATATATATATATATATATATATAATCTATTATGATGTTACATATATTATAAATACAATTGAGTGGTGTATTTATTGAGGATGTATGGTGAATTATGAGAGTATGCAACTATACTATTTTTGGGAAGTGTAAACCATAATTATTTGAATGGTATAAGCTATGTTATGATTGGAGGATAAATCCTATGTTTGATGTAAACCCTATTTTGGAAATGTATATATTATATATATACTCTATCTTGTTTTGGGAAGTGTATTTGAATAGCCGGCGGGCAATGGAAAATATTCATGAAAAACTACTTGAAAGAATATTACTATCCTGGAGGATTTATATACAAATGTATCTATTCTTGAAGAATATTCTTATATTTATAAACTATATGGAGGTTATCTATATTTTTATTATTGGAGGTTACAGAATCTTGGGCTGCGGTCCAGATTATTGTGAGCACTTAGGGCTGCGGTTCTATTTGCTATTGATATGAGAACCTAGGGCTGCGTCCTATTGGTTATTGATTGGGTGGGTAACTTGGTAGTAAAAATCCTGGGTTACTAGGGCTAGTAACTACCTTTGGGCTTGGAATCCCCGGGTGTGCGCACATAGGTTTCTAGTTCCTGTTTCCATTTATATTGTATGGGTGTGAAGGTTCGGTAGTGGAGGCAAGCTCTGTTCCTATCCTCCTATTGGTGATTGAGTACCTCCATACTTATGTTTTACTTGATGATTTACTATGAATTAAGAATTGTTGGATACCTCCACTTATGTATTATTATGCTATATTGATACTTGAGAATGAGAGTTGAACTATCCATTGATATTTGAGAATGACTTTGAGAATATCTATACTGGAAATGCTTATATGATGAGCTATATTTTATGATTATGAATTCCTCCCTATCTATATTATGATATTCTTGAGTAAAGCTGGAATTGAATTCCTCCGTGCTTATATTATATGTACATCTTACAAATGATCTTTGGGAATGTTATGTTTTGAAATGAGTGGTGATCGAGAGGTATTATAATAAGTATTATTACGTATATGAACCTATTGGTACTTTGAGTAGTGTGTGTGTTATCTTTAAATACTTAAGTAATGTATGGAAAACTATTTTGGGAAGTATCTTTACTATGTATCTTTGGTATGAGTCAAACTCTTTTACTGAACGGTTGCAAAACATATTTACAAAGTATAGCTATTTTCAAAAGTATATATATGTACTTACTTTACAGGGCGGAGTAGAACTTACTTAGCATTTTTGTGCTAATCCTTTTACCTCTTGTTTTCCCAAACCTTAATTGTTTTCAGGACTTGGACTTGTGGCTAGTGAGAGCGTGGCGTAGAACTTGTACCCGAGCTTTGGTTATGGTATAACCTGTATAGTTGGAATTTAATTGATGTTGTAGTTAGATATGGTTTAGAATGATGGATTGGTTGTAATTAAATTTGTAGATAGAAATCCTTGTAGCCTGTGCGTTTGGGTTTAGATTCTAGCCCAAGCGTGGCATAGCACCCCATAGTTTAAGTTTTAGTTTCGCTTCCGCATTTATTTTCCGAATGGTTAGCAAGAATTATTGTTTATTTATGTTTAACCCTGTATTAGAAATTGGGAGTGTTACACCATTATCTTAATTATAGACTTGCTCAACAAATTATGGGGACATTGATTGGTCGGTTGAGACTCAAACCTGAGACATTCTTTATGAAAAGTAACAATGATGTATCAAACCACACGGTATTTGATATAAAATTACTCAATTGGTTATTTTTATTGTATTTGGTAATTATATGAAAAATTTTAACTTAGTGAAAATTAATAAAAAAAACCAATAAGATTATAAATAAAATGTGTTTAATGTCTAAAAATTAAATAAATATTAGGACGTAAATCTAGAAGAGGAAAATAGCCTTTTACAATATTGTCAATAGAATTAATTATGCTTGACACTTTGTAATTTAATATAAATCGTAATTTTCTTATAATTGTTATCTTACCCTACTTATGCATCATGTTATTAATACTGTATAAAACTTTTATAGTAATGTTATAATAGCCAAAGAATGATGTTGAATTAAAATAAATGGAGCACAAAATACGATCATGATACAAGATCATAGATGAGGTTTTATTTAGAAAATTTTTATAAATTAATTAGTAGTAATCTATTAAATTTTTATAATTTTAATAATTAACTTTAAAAGTTCACAAATTACGTACAACTTTTCCGCCCTTTAAAAGGCCCATCTTCTTAAGAAAACTGCAAAAAAGGTAGAGCTAGAAAGTAAAAAGGTAGGTGTTTTGCCTATGATTTTATTTTATATTTTTTATTTATTTTAGTTTTTTTTTTCTGTTGGTATAATGTTACTTCATCTTTTTCGTTTTCTATTATCAAGTTTAAATTGAGTTTTTATTAATTTTTGTTAAATCATTTCAATAGAAATTTTTTTTTTTAAAAAAAACTTAACTATACAATACAATTCAAGTTAGAATTGTAAATTGACCAATGTGATTATCTATTTATAAAATGAACTTAAAGTCCAATCTTAATAAATTGTTACAATTTCCATCTTTGTCAATGTATAACAAAAGTTTTTTAGCTACTAAACAATATATATGAACACTGTGGAATGGCAAATTTTATTGTGGACCATGGTCTATGTAGCAACGTGGACCATAAAGTATGTATCATTTTAATTACACTTCACCTACTTTGAATTTGATAGGGTTATCGAGACAAAAATATTTCTACCATTTAGCATAGCAATAAATCTCTTTTTATTATTGGTTATCATAAAGTGGTCCCAGACTTATGAGAAAATTAATTGCTTTGTGAAAGGAAGACATCACCGTCAACAAGCAGATCGTTTCCCCACCATCGCCGTCGCCACCCTCCGGCCTCCGCCTCTTCTTCCATGACTGCTTTGTTGGCGGCTGCGACGTTGACATCAACCTCTCCCTCCCCGGCGACGGCGACGGCTTCGATTTGATCGTCTGCGCCAAGACCACTCTGGAACTCGCCTGCCCCGGTGTCGTTTCCTGCGATGCCAGGCTTCGATTCAGGAAACATTGGCCTTTTCCGGCGCAAACACAATCTAATTCTCGCACTGCAAAGAGTTCAGCTCCAACATCTCCAACAAATTCGAAACCATGTACTATCAGAACTTACCCGAAGGATTAGGGCTGCTGGCATCCGACCACATGTTGAATTTGGATCCCAGAACTAGGCCTTTTTGTGGAGCACTACGCTAAGAATCAAACCTCGACTATCGCAGCCCAAATCTTCGACCTCCTACGCCAACCGGACTCCAGCGTCGGCGACTACCTCAGCCGCTGGCTCTACGACACCTTCCACTTCTCCGAGCTCGATCTCCACCTCGTCGCCCTCCGCTTCCTCCCCATCATCGCCGACGTTTACCTCTCCCGCGTCGCCCTCCACAAGCCCCTAGCCGGCTTTGAAGTCATCTTGCCCACGAAAGCGTCGCCCGTAACGACCACAAAACTGGCTTTTGGAATAACCGGCGTAGCAGCGGCGACCTCCCTCCCCTTTTTGATGAAATGACTATATTGTCCCTGAACTTAACACCATTTTGACAGCTAAACTAACTGAGGACAATTTTGAGTGATAACACTAAAGTCTGGGACCACTTTATGAGACCAAAGTCTTAGGATAAAATTGAGACAAACCACTATAGTCGAGGACAATTTTGAGTATTAACTCGTTTAGGAATTGAGTAGAAACTGAAGAAAAAAATAAGGTTTACGCGATTGAATGGGCGGATCTAGTGCACACAACCCGCACCAAAATGGGTTGTTTTTAATGTTTATTTTTAGTGGCCCTATGAAAACCGGTTACTTCTAGGAGCTCCTTACATTTCTTGTCCAACAAATGAAGCCATGTCACTTCTTTGTCATCTCTGGTTAGTTTCTTCGTCCCTCGGTTTCTAATTGTATCATATACCTCCGTAATGTATGGTTCCATAGTACTTCAGCAACTTACAACTTATTTTGTACGTAGTTCCCATTCAGGGACATGGTCATCAATGACTGGGACTGGGGTAGAAAATGAAGATATTAACAAGAAAAAGATAAAAAAAAACATTATATAAAGTTTTTGAGAACTTTATCAAGTACTTTGTGGTTTGATGGCATCATTATATTGTGGCCCGTCCAAACAGAAGGTTATAGGTTTGAGTCGCATCCCAGTCAAGAATGTTGGTATATCATGTTATTACATACCGAGCAAAAGCCTTATCGATTTTGAAGGGCAAATTATTGCATGGACCATGATCCACATAGTGATGTATGTACCATAACGAAAAGTACATTTTTAATATACTAAAGGTACATTATTTGTGTACTGAATGTACGTTATACAATATAATGTACATTCATTACATAAATAATGTACATTCCCTGAATACATTGTACATTTTTAATATACTAAAAGTATATTATTTTTATACTAAATGTACGTTATTTGATATTATGCTCCACACAAGATTGTAAGTTGATTACAAGGGATTGGATGCAATGCTATTACAGTAATTGTTAGACAAAGTATGATGCAGATGTCTTGTAATGCTAAGACAATCGTCTATAATACAAGAAAATCCCAACTAAAATAGGCTAAATTTGTGAAGAGCTACAAGATCATGTGGTGGGCCATGAGACTAAGTCAAGGCCCATGTAGTGTGTAACACCCCGAATCGGCTATACCGAACCAATGGAGTAATTACCGCCACACTTAGATTCGGCCCAACCTTAAATAGGCGGGATTCATTCTAAGTGCACAGGCTAACAACAAAAGTAAGGATCGCGTTTCTTAACGTCAAAATCCAAGACAACTTTTAGGATAAAACTGCATTATATATTGATTATATAGTTATGCATCATCAAAAGTGTAACTAGGAAGTTACACAAAACGAACTGGGTTTAATAATATTACCCATTCGAAATGTTTAGAAAGAGAAAGACCTGGTTAGACGACTGTTTGGATTAGCGCCTCTACAAAAGATATATTTACACAAAAAACTAGACTACACCCCACCCTTCCACTACGGACTCTATCTAGTCGAGGGAACGATACACGGGACCCGTGTAAGTTCCCCAGACCTCTCTCCACTCACCCTCGTGCCACATCATGTGGTCTAGGAACCGACAGGTATCCATCGTCATCATCCACTCCTCCAGATACTCCGGGGGACTTGGGTCCCATGGGTATGGATACTGCACAATAAACTCAGGTGGGTTGCTACCCGGGACTAGCTCTATGGGGTAAAACCCATAACTAGCTTGAATAGCATCGAACGGACACAAGGGTAAGACAGGAGGGGGTGTCCAGATGGGAGCTTCCGGCGAGTTCGGAAGGGGAGCGATGTCAGGCGTGTCAATCAAAGTGGGCGGATCGGGCGCAAATCCAGGGCCATAGGGGTCGTCGTCAGATAAGTACTGAATATAGTCGTCATAATCATAAATAGGGAACATAAACTCGGATGGATCCGAGTCGGGTGGGCTACAAGAACCCACGCTAGACATCTGTTAAGAACACAATGAAGTGCAGTTAGCGCGACGGCTAAGTAAGGATATCCATTATCACTTGAAAATAAACAAAGGTTTTCAAAATAGTCAATCAATGAGAACAATGTAAGATAATATTACCCACAACGCAATCAACCTGCAACAACATAATTAGCAAGTAATTTCACTTTATTTCAATAATTAGAGCAATTAACTCAGTCATTAATTCACCGGTAGTTAGTTCTTACACGTCGCCCATGGTACACAATTCTCGTCTTACTCATAAGTGGGGTACGAAACACATCCACTATTAGATCTCGGTGGGGTACACAACACATCCACCTTCCAATTCTCACGTGGGGTACAAAACACATCCACGATTAGTTCACGGTGGGGTACGAAACACATCCACCTTTAATTTCATAAGTGGGGTACGAAACACATCCACTATTAGATCTTGGTGGGGTACACAACACATCCACCTTTCAAATCTCACGTGGGGTACACAACACATCCACGACTAGTTCACGGTGGGGTACAAAACACATCCACCTTTAAATTCATAAGTGGGGTACAAAACACATCCACTATTAGATCTCGGTGGGGTACACAACACGTCCACCTTTCCAATTTCACGTGGGGTACAAAACACATCCACGATTAGTTCACGAGTGGGGTACGAAACACATCCACTATTTAGATCTCGGTGGGGTACACAACACATCCACCTTTCCAACTCCCATGCTTAGTTAGTGTTAAACACATACCCAAAATATTCAAGCATAGAGACATGATAAATTTCAATACATAGTTATTTCCCAAAATCATAAAATATTTAAATATAATAATTTGACTTCAAAAACACCCACCCGGATGCCCGTAGGCCCTCAAAACATCACAACACATAAGTCTAAAAGCATCGGGGAAAAACCGGGTCGGGAATAGGTCGAAACGAGTCCGCGTCGCGCGGACTCGCAAATGTCCGCGCCTGCGGACGCCCGGCGGACGCGGCGTCCGGACCGCGTCCGCGGGCTCGGCCTCTCGCGCCGAGACTGGGCGCCCACGGACGCGCAGCGGACGCGCGTCCGTGCGGCGTCCAGCCTCTCGGCCGAGGCGCCGTATAGCGAGTTCGCAAGGGGCGCGCGGTGGAGCGCGTCCACTGTCGCGTCCGCCCGTTTTTCTGCCCATTTCGGGCCGCAAGTTCGGGGCCGTAACGCCCCGATCTTCCACCTTTTTCACAACATAAGCATATATGGACCCCCAAACAACATATACATGCATAAAAATGATTATGAACACGTACAATAAAATTTATCAAAGTTAAATTCAAGAACTTTGGAGCCAATTCATAGATCTAAAGTGTAACACACATTTTTCATGAACAAAACCCTAGCATGCAATTTTTCCTAGCATTTGCCTATTTCCAAGCGATTGAACCGACTTAAGGGACTCCTTACCTCCGTAGAAGATTTCTAAACCGTAAGTTGAGTATGCTCCCTTGGAATTTTTTCCAAAAATCCTAAAGAAATGCCACCATAATAACAACATTTTTCTTGTATTAAATATCACACTTAAAGGCTAGAGATGTTTGAACCATTAAAGCTTAAAGTCTTACCTAGACTTGGTTACTTGAGTTAGGAAAATAGTAGGAGGAAGCTTTAGATCACAATGAAGACTTAGCTAATTTTTTTCTTCTTCTTCTCTTTGGGATTTTCGAAAATGGGAGTGGAATGAGATGAAAGAGATGATCTTCAATGTTTAGCTTGATATGGAAGTCTCAAGTACAATGCACCATACCCCTTATGTCATGACATTAAATGCCCAATCAAGATCAAATCTTTCCTTAGGATTATAATGCCACATGTCAACACCCTATCAATCCCTTAAGAAGATATTAGTTCACTTGATCAGTTTAAGCCTAAATCAGATGAATGTTCGGAGGATTATAACTTAATTCGGGAAAATTTTAATACTAAAATTATCGTAAAAATATTCCCATCGCAAATCATCAATTTTGGGAATTTTCCGATAGTCCGTTAAATTTAGGTTCAGAGTCTGTAACAATTTATCCCTTACGGTCCATTTAGAAATTCTCTTGAACCAATTAAAATTCAGGCCTAATCGTATGATACTCAATAATTCCAATTCTGAAAAATCCGAATTGAATCCATGTCCTTAAAATTTTCTCGGTTCGCAACCGATACGTAGTTCGCAGCTTATCGATAATTAATCCTTAAACGAAAAATTATTTCAAGTACCGAATAGTCCTCTCTTAATTGTCATAGCTTAAAAAAAAATTTTATATCGCTATTTTTCGAATCTTAGTTTTACCGGAAAAACCGAGGGGTTACATAGTGGGCCCGCGAGACTAAGTCAAGGCCCGTCATTATGGACCTCGAGTTATGCACTTTCGAACCCCGGGTCTCTATTATTGGGCCGTTTCTAATATATCCATCACTATCATTCAACACACATAAATTAATCACAACCATTCACTTAACCTTTCAGAAATTATGAATATAGCAAAATCATGTTCACCTGCAAATGCATACTCGACAAACATCAATTATGCATCCTAAAACCAGCTATCATATCTACAGCACCTTAAGGGTTCAATTATTTGACAACATCCTTTACAAACTTGAGTAGATCTATGAGGCTTTTGCTGGGTAAGAACAAAATTGCAAATGGAACCAGGTTCAAGTTATTGTGACATATCTTACGTACAAAGCCAAAAAAAAGTTTGGCACACAAACATTGTTATACTGCCTCTACAATACACACGAAAACTAGAAATTCTTGATAAGAATATGTTCCTGATATAACAAAGCTGGTTGTTTAGATGGGTAAAACATATGTGGGAAGATAACGGAAGAAAAGTGTAAGAAAAAGAACATAGACATATGATGGAAACTAGTGAAAATTAATTTCTCAATCTAATTTTATTTATTCAGCTCAAATCAAGTTATATGTTTACAATCCAATTTCTATATTAAATTTATTGTTAATGGAAATTTTGTATATGTAGACATTATATTAAATGTTGCGTTAATAATAAAAGCAAAATTTTTTAATTTAAAAATTATGAAAACAATATTTTTAAAAAATAAGTGGATAACTTCTTTTATCCTGATGTTGTTCTCACGTTTTTTGTGTGTTATGAGTTTTGAGAATGAAGATGACTTCCTTGCTGTGTTAACTTGTTTCTTGATTTGGGTTGGTAGTATTTTCCATTATTTTTTCTTTAAATTTGTGAATAAAAAAAAATCTAAATCTTGTGATTTGAGTTTTGGAGATGAAGATGAACACCTTGCTTTGCCAAATATGGAAAAACTTCACTGGTAATCAATGAGAGAGAAGATAGGGATAATTTTGGATTTTAGAAAATGTTGGAATAAGCTAATTGTCATAATCAACTATTTCAGTAAGCTCTTTTACCAAACACTAAATTTGGTTATTCAAAAATGGTCAAAAATTCCAAACACTCATTTTCTATAAAATTCTTGTACCTAAATTTTCAAATTCTTCTCTCAATAAAACAGCCAAAAAAATGTCCTAAAATTATTTTAGGTAATCTTCAATTGATGCGGACACACTGCGCCATCCTTGCACAAATCTTGCATTGAACTTCCAAACCGGTGAGTTTGTCAAATTTCTAATTTTTTCTTGCCTTTCTCATATGTATTACGGCATACGAATGATATTATTACGGCATTGAACTTCCAAACCGGTGAGTGGAACTTTATTCTTGATATCTCCCTAATCCTTGACCACTTTGACTACTTGGCCGTTGTTGCTGTATTTGTGATATAGTAGATTGACATACAACATGTTGTTTGATACCGCTCATTATTTTTCTCACACTCAAAACCCTCTTGTCTTGCCCCATAGAATGTAGACTGAAGCTGTTGAGGGTGACCTGCATGTAGACTGAAGCCGTTGAGGCTGACCAATAATCCCGACCAGATCCAGAAGCATGTGGTGTGCATGCTAGCATGAGGCTGGGAATTGAATTCACCTGAACGGGAAGTACGTACAGAATGAGTTGTAGTTGTTAAAGTACTGTGGAACCATACATTATGGACGAAGAAGCAAACCAGATGACAAAGGAGTGGACATGGCCTAGTTTGAACTCAATTTTGATTTTAGTTTATGAAGAACTTTCCAGTAGTACGTACCTATATGAACTTTAATACTAGCATGACAGCCTGAAGGTTTTTTCATTTTTTTTAAGATTTTTTAATTTTTGCAACTTGCATTTGTGGCATGTCGTACGACAAATATAAGTCGCACTTGTGTTTGGCCCGTACCAGAATTCATACTAAAAATGTAAGTTGTACTTGGGTTTGTTGTATTTTAGATTTAAAGAAAAAAGAATTTTAAAAAATTTGACAAACTCAAGTGACTTTCCCGATTTTTTTTACCAAAAATTCAAGTCCTAAAAATGTTTTTCATTTTTTGTTTAAATTTTAAAAGTAGCCCATCCATTTGTGTCTATTCCTCATGAAATTTACCTATTTCAATAAAAAACTTCAACACACCAACAAATGCAGACTCGGAAACTTCAATTTTGATGCTAAAGGCATGAATCCTTGATCAGAATGGTGAACCGGGTTGGTAATGACACGACGTGCAATTAGGCCATACAATTTAAAGAGCACCACCATTTGTGATTTTTTTGTGCGGCCAAGCATGAGGTGGAGGAAAGAGATCCGGTATAGTAGAGAAAAATGTGATGATTGAGCTCTTGCAAGTAATGATTGTTTTGGGGGTCGTCTAAAAAATATCAGCTAGGCAGCTACCATTTCTAATTTCTTTCTAGTTTCTTATATCACTAATACCAATTTTTTTTTTTTTTTAGTTTAATATTATTTACTTCTTTATTGTTTGTTTAAGATTTTATGTTCATGCCTTTTTAATGGGTACGGTGGTACCTAATTGCAAGATTTTTGAACACATGATTTTGGTTTAGTATAACTAGCAGTTTACCCGTGCGATGCACGGACTTGAATTTTATAATTGGTTTATAAATATATGTGAATTGTATTGTATGCATGTATTTTTATATTTTAATAAGTAATTTTAGTAGAACAATAAAATAGAATGAGAAATTATGTCATTTACAGTTTATTAAATATCTCTTTGTAAACTACATTAATGGTGGACTTATTAGTACCATCTAACTCGTTACAAATCTTAAATTTGAGTCCCTTAGGATTACTAACTCTAGATGTTGCAACGTATATTAGTGTACCTTACTGTAGCTTTTTTTTTTTTTGTTTTTTTTTTTACAATGCTCCAATTTAATCTAATAGTTGTAATTAGTAGTTTTTTAGACAATGGTACTGTGTACCTTTGAGTCCCTTAGATAATGCTAGAAAAATACTTGCTATGGACCTCACTTTAATTTTTTTTTTTTGCACTGTTTAATCTAATAGTTGTAATTAGTAGTTTTGGTGTTGTAAGGTAATTGATTCTATTTTTACTTGGTCTTTGATGTAGCTATCTCATTTCAAGGCAGAAGTTCAAAAACAGATAAGTCTCTATCACTTATTACTATTGTTAAGTGTAATTAGTCTAGGTATTCGACTGTATAGCATTGTCTAGTCAAAATAATATACATAAATAAGTAAGTAGCTTGAATTCATGATTACCTTTGTTCTAACACAATACTCCCTCTGTCCCATTTAAAATACTTAAATTATTCTATTTTATTAAAAAGAAGTTGTGATCTTAATTGCTTTAATAATAGTGGTGTCTTTGCATCTTTTCTAGGAAGAGTAAAATTTGAACTGCCATTAATGGTATTAAAAATTTAATTGTGCCGGTTATTATATAAAAATTTAATTGTGCCAGTTATTATATGATAATAATATCGCCTTATAGTTATTTAAATATATATATATTTCAACCATGTTAAAAATTACAGATGAACTTCTGTCATCAACCCAAAACAGTTAGATATGAACTTCTATCATCTAATTAAAAGTGAACAAGCACACACACAAACACATATAATTTACTTTTTATAAATGTATATCATATAAAATGTTCTTATCATCATGAAAATATTACAATCTTATAAAATTACTAATCATACAAATAGTCGAACATTAAAAGTTAAATCTTCTCCAAATAGTGCCATTACTATCACTACTCTTCCAAACAAACGCCAACTTTGCAAAATTTTTTTTTAAAAAAAAACCAACAAACATTCTATAGAGAATACTACTTAACAGAAATATGCTAACTATAAGAGTAAAAACCTAATAGATGAACAAAATGCTTTTTAAAAAATGCAATGCTTATTTCATTCTCAATTGCAGTGCCAATCTGCAATGCAGCTTGGAGTCCTTGAACATACTTAGTCCTCTGAGTCTTCTGCTCCTTCTCTATGGCATCTCTCACTCTCTCAGGGGTTCAAACAACCCTAGGAATAGTTTCTTCACATAAGGAAGGTCTGGCCCCAATTTTTTCTCACATGCAATTCTGACAACATATGTTTGGCCTTCCAATTTCTCCTTATGTTTAATGGCGCCAATTTCTTCAATTCTCACATGCAGCATCTAAGATCAAGTAAAAGCATCCACTTCTACATGATGCAAACTCCTAGCCATTCAGTTGAAAAAAATTGTCTGACTACATTTCTGAATATACAAATTACATAGTGCTTGATTCCTTGCAACTCTAAAAAAAAAAAAGAACAAAAAAAAAGGAAAAACTAAGATCTGCAAATTTTCCTGCGAGAAGTGCAACAAGTCGTGCAGTATAAAACTATGTCTGCTCCGACGTCTGGGCCTCCCCCAACTCCTCCGTCGTCCCCACCGCGTCATTCGCCACCCTCAATCAACCAACCTCTTCCACCGTCCGAGTCTCCCCCATCGCCAGATTCGCCGCCGTCCGCCACCCCACCTCATCCGTGGTTAGAGTCTCCCCGGTTCGATGATTCCTTCTCGCTCTTCGCCAGGGTCGCTGCCGTCCACCACCACACCTTCTAGCCTCACCTCCGTCGCCATTGGCCTCATGCTCGGCATCAACAAACTCCTTTCATTTCGTCGGATTCCTTGCATTCGGCGACCAGGACGCACCCGGCCATTCATGCATCTAAGCCCTCAGCAAAACCCAAACACCATATTGATGGCTCTAACACAATACCAACAGAGAGCTGCTACATATATATATATATATATATATATATATATATATATATATCACTATATACTTGAATGCAAAGACTACAAATACTATGATGAAAAACTCAAAAGACACCTTGAAAATAACATCTCTGGTCATTACTTTTTATTATCTTTTAATTTACCTTGGATATATGAAAAAGTTGCTTAATAAATAGATTGTTTTCCTTGAAAATTGCAAAGCATGCTTTGGTTGTTGCAGTAAATGTGAACACAATAAATACATTCATACTGCTAATCTGATTTGTACCAATAATTTTACAAATTAATCAAAACTACGTAGTTTTGATTGGGCGGAAAAATGAAAAATTTTTTATTTACCAAAAGTTGTTGCTATATTATAGTTATAGATTTTGAAATAAATTAGTGAACGTATACACCTGCTAACAGCTCTAAATCAATCTAATTAGGTCGATCTTGAGGGAGAGATGATATGTTCAACTCCCATACCCACAATTGAAGAAGAATGGGGAACCGCCAATTAGACAAGCATTATCCATTCTCACCCTGCACATGTTTCGATACAAGAAGTCAAGAACAACACTACCCAACTGTAGTCATTGGCACTTTAATTTGAAAATCGCTAATGTAGTCTAAGGAACATAGTCGATCTCACATTGTTGTTCGATGTGTCAGGGAATAGCACTCCACCTTTTTATTGCATGATACCGAACCAAATCATGTGCTCTATGTCTTCATCAATTTAATGCTTTGTCAGTGGTCGCGGATTTTGTAGACATGTTAGGATCAAACAAGAGGTGCAAGAAATTGAATTATTGTTAGGCCTAATAATGCCGAGGAGGTGATGATGACATATGTCACACAACTTGTCTTTTGTCTGCATTTGGAAACATCTGGCTACTGCCATGTCATCAATGCGCAATCCTAAGAGAATCTCCACATCTTTGCAATGTAATGGTGACTTCCCCTAGAATATATAATGGTTCTCTGGGCTACATCAATCCAAATGTATCATTACCAATCTAGACAATCCATCAAAGCCTGCCTGTTGAATGTAAGCGATATCCCTATCATCAAATTCTTGCATCCAAATCCTCAAAATTTGTCCTGACAAAAAATAAAAAATAAAAATCCCCGTATTCTTTAAGGGAATCTTCCATTGATGCACAAACTGCACCATCCTTGCACGAACATGAGATTTCCTTTTATTGATCACTGCAATGTGGATTTCTACTACAACGCTCTCCGCCAAGCTTTGACCATACCTCTAGGGTTGCAAGCAAAATATTTGCATGCAAACCTAAACATGTACATGTACCAAATTACCACATATTGTACCAGGTGTTGCCCTCGATGCCCTAACCCCCTTTAATACCCACTTTGCTTCGTTCTATCCAACACCTATCATCTTCTACACAACACGATTTCTAGCATTTCAAGCAATTGAACTTGTTTCCGGCAACGAAGACTAACTTTTCTTGTCATTGTATACCATTCCTTTTAAGTAATTCTACTCCAATTATATCACCTGTATTTTCCTTTAATCTTACACAGATACATAGAGCAAACCCAAGATCTGTAAGAAATTTTACAATTTCAAGCAAGTGAACCCAATTTTTTTTATTATGAAATTTGGATTTATCATCACTGCTCACATTCTTTTTAGATAATTATATTCTATTTAACTTTTCACTACTTGTCTTATACAGGTATAGATCGAGAACAACCCATAAATCTATCTACAAGCGATTTCTATTATTTCAGCAGGTGAACTCATTCACTCTACCGGAGACCAAATTTTTAATTATCAACACATTTCTTTAAGGTAATTCTACTCTATTTCACTCACATTACTTTTAATTTTACATAGGTGAAGAGTGCAAATGCTGGATATATAAGTGATTTGTATAATTTTAGAAAGTCTATTATCCTATGTGTTGTTACAATAATGGAAAGCAATTTAATTAATGTGCCATATATTAGACTTCTTTGAATGTATAACTATATATATGATCTTATATTAATAATAAAAAATCTTGTGATGAAAATATGCATGTTATTTATGGTGGAATTGTGTTTGGGTGTTACTCAACAAGTGGGTACAATGGGCATTGTCAATGTGCTTGGGCTGGGTAGAAAATGAAGATATTATAATAAAGAGGGAAAAAAGCATTATATAGAAGTCTTTGAAAACTTTAATTTGCTTATTTTATTTGGATGAGAATAGAAAAAAAAAAAAAGAAAATGTATGAAGATATTTTAAGGAGAAAATGCCCTTAGGAATTTGGATAAAACAACCCAATCCTATGTTTTATTGAAGATTCTTCCCTTCAAAAATTGAGAAGAAAGTCAGGAAAAATGATAATAAATAATATGAGAATAACATCAGGATAAAAGAAGTTATCCATTATTTTCTTAAATATTGTTTCATAATTTTTAAATTCAAAATTTTGTTTTTATTATTAATACAACTTTTAATATAACATCCAAATATACAAAAACTTTCATTAACAATAAATTTAATATATAAACATTGAATTGCAAACATATCTCTATATTCTTTTTCTTATATTTTCTCTTCCATTATTTTCCCACAAATGTTTTACCCATCTAAACAACTAGTCTTGTTGTATTAGAGATATAGAATTACCTAAAGTTTCTAGTTTCTGCATTTGTGAGAGTATATTGGCATTCTTGATACCTCCGGCCCTCACCCTTGACCACTTTGGCTACTTGGCTATTGTTGCTGCATTTCTGAGAGTAGATTGGCATATATGCAGCTAGGGCTGTGCAAAACCCGTCCCGCCCGAATAACCCGCCCGTGAGGACGAATAAAAATGCATGAAGCACAAAATACGATCATGATACAAGATCATGGATGAGGTTTTATTTAGAAATTTTTTAAAACTTAATTAGAGTAATCTATTAGTTTTTGATAATTAATTAAATAATTAACTTTAAAATTTTATAAATTACAACTTCTTTCCCCTTTAAAAGGCCCATCTTCTTAAGACAATCAAATGTAAAAAAGGTAGAGCAAGAAAGTAAAGAGGAAAGATAGTAGGTATAGTACAAACTACTCTCTAAATACACCATCTAAAAACGCTCCCTTCATGGCCGGTGACGGATGCAAGGGTGGTTCTAAAAAGTCTTTGGCCATTCTGACGAAGGCATCAACCAACTCAACCCCCCACCATCAACCACCTCAAAGCCCTTTCCCATACCCAGACCATTTTTCTAACATCCTCTATGACATACTAGCAATGAATAGGTACTACCATTCTTCTAACATCCTCTACCACATGCTAGCAATGAATAGGTACTATCAATGGAAGAAGTTGAGGGAATATTTCTTTCATTTTAATTATTTACTTGTAAACTAACATCTGCTGTGAGGAAACTAGTTTTTTTTTCTTGTTACAATGTAGTAACACTTACTGAAGCACAAAGAGCCAACGCCCCCACGGGAATCGAACCTGACCTCTCACTTTGGAGGGTCACAACCATGCCGCTTGACCACAATTGTTATAGTGATATTAAGTTGGAGTTACAATTGTTATGAGTTTTTACAATTATGTAAACTACTTATTTTGAATCTTATATTTTAAATTTGCTATAGTGGATTTTGCTATCACCGTTTGCCCCGCAGAGTAGAAGTTTACAAATTACGATAAAATCTGGTTTTAATATGCTATCTCTTTATTCTTTGTGATATGATTTTTTGTATTCTTTATTCATCTTTGGGCGCCTATGTTTCTTTTCTTACTATTTTTGTTGGTGTTAGAACGTATGCTAAAACAACTATTGTAACACACAAAAATTTCTGAGTTCAAATTCTAATGTCAAAAGGTGTTTTTCTTGTCTAAATTAAATCTAGTCAGAAATCTTACATTTATGATGTTAATGAAAACACACATAAATTTTAAAAATATTTCGAAATTTACACATTGTATTTTATTTTAAATTGACTTTGTGGTAATTGATATATACTATTTAACTATTAGTGATTTGGTGGACTATTCTCTTTTTTTTTTTTTTTGAAAAGATTTGATGGACTACTCTAATTTTATTTATGAGTGTAATATTTTCAATTATGAAATAATTAATATTTATTTATGCATATTAATAAAAACTTATTTACAAATATACCCCTATATATTTTTATATATACGTTTTTTACATGTTTCATTTCCTGTTTTGAATTTTACATTTCCCCATTTCTTTTTTCTTTTTTTTTCTTTTATTTTTTTTGTTGCTACATAGGTACTGAATAAATATGGAGTATTGTAAACTTTGCTATACTTCATATTGTTTGAGATAATATTTATACAAAAATTTGATACCAATAACATACTTTGAATTTGATAGAGTTATAGAGACCAAAATATTTCACCATCTAAAATAGAAATAAATCTCTTTTTATTTATTGGTTTTCATAAATAATTAGCTAACCCAAACTATGGTATTAAAAAAATAGTAATCTAGTTATATTATATTGCACATCAGATATATAATAAATGATTTTGGTGAAAAATCTTAACCCCTATAGCGTGATCATTTCAAATTCTAGCATGCTAAAAAATTTAGTAATTCAATTCTCTTTTTTTTTTTTTTGGTAAATTCACCGGATCTTTCTCCATACGTTTAACTGTCCGGGTCCACCACGTTATTAATTCAATTCTAACGTACAAGGAATTTGACCCTCTTTGGTAACATAATTCAATTCTAACGTAGAAGGATCTTTCTTCAATTTTAATTTCTCTGACCACTATTAGTTGTTTGACTTGGTTAAATAGGGTGGTTCTAAAAAGTCTTTGCCCATGCCGACAAAAGCACCGCCACAAGATAATCAACTTCCGATGGTGGAGGGGGAAGATTGGTCTTCAGAGGGAGAGTTTGAGGAGGAAGACAAAGTAGACGAGAATGGTGAATCAAGCAATGAGGATGAGGGAGAGCAGGGAAAAGGTGAAATTGAACAAAACGGACTACCAGATGGGTTTTACCTAGTTGAGGCCGTGAGGAAGAAGCGAGTTCGACAGGTTGGGATTCCCTTTAATTAAAAAAAAGTGTTTTTTTTTTCTTTTTTTTTTTTTTTTACATTTTAAAGTTTTAAAATTTCATTTTTATTTAAAAAGTAAATAGACATTAACAAAATGCTTAGTTTATGGAATTGAATTTTGCCTCCGGACACAACATCTATACTTTATTATGATTTCTTTCCTGAAATATTTTCGGCATGCATTCATCATCTGTTTGTATAAATTAAACCTATTTTATTAAGATTTCTTTCCTCAATCTGTCCATATATTAATGTGCTTTTGGTGGCTACTTGACTTGGGTTTGCAAATTTTTGGAACTCCGGGCAAACCAAACAGGGCGAACCCCAATACTTAATCAAATGGTATGTAAAGAATCGGATTTTAATTTGAAGAGAAAGAACAGTCCTCTTTTTTTTTTAACATTAATTTTGAAATTTATAATTTAACATTGATTTATGGTGGGTGTTTGAATTGTGCGAAGGGTGGGTTGGCCGGAGAAGTCAAACACGTGGGAGCCGATGCAGAATTTGGTATCTATTACCGATATGATAGATGAATTCGAAGAAAGGTTGTCTTTTCTTTAAAAAGAAAAAAGGTTCATTACTGAATAAAAGCTGTAATTCTGACTTGTTTTTTTTTTTTAATTGTATATGAAGTTTGGCTAAAAAGAAACAACAGAAGAAACCTTTACCTTCCACTTCCCCTGTGGTGATCAAGAAGAAGAATGTATGTTGTGCCAATGCTGGGAAGATAAAGGAGTGTTCAAAGACAATGGAATCCCCAACAAATGGGCAACCTCAAGATCAATTTGGCACAAAGCTAATAATAAGTGAACCTAAAGAAGAATTAGCTGTGCCCAAAACCAATATGGCTAGTGAGGATAAATCCTTACAACGCTCTCTCAGGAAGCCCAATCTGTTGAAGGGGCTAAGAAGAAGAAGAGGGAGTCTGGTCCCTCGGCTAAGAAGTTTAAATTTCCTAAACGTGGTGAGTGTGTGGATCTGTGGAACCTTGGGGATGATCACTTTGCTGATAAAGACCTTGACTGAGGTGGGATATTTAGTTGGCTTAAACTTCATCAGTGTTCGCTGTTATTTCAAACGTTATTATTTTATGAATTTTCGTTTGCTACTGCATATGATAAAAACCCTAAAGGGCATCTCATTGATATGGTTTTTGAGTGGGTTTTTTGTAGCCCAATTTTTTAAAAGATTAATCATTTTATGATTGACAAAATTCTAAGCATTAATTTTTTCATTTTTTTTAAACTTTACTAACGTTTACGATTTTTGGGGTGTTTGGTAATTTGGTAAATAGTTGTATAGAGAAAATTAGACTTTTGTGTTGATTATATGTGGACCAATATGTTGATTATTGGTTATTGTAGGATGTAGATTCGTATGTTTTAATTTCTGTGGGGACCATTTATGTCATGTGAATATTGTAGTGTGTTCCGTGGGGACCACTTAGTTTAAATTATTCTGATAATATCATGTGCATATACTGGGATTAGGAAGAATTATTGTTTTTTGTTCTATGGGGACTACTATGTTGACTGTTGCATGTAAATGGTTGCTTTACAGGAGATGAAGTTGGTCCATTTTCATATATGCTTTTTCATAATGGGATAATAAATAGGGTTGGTGAAGTAAAATATTTGGGTGGTGATTATGAAATATATGAGAGAATGGAAGCTAGCTAAGGAAGTGTGTCTAGATGGGTTGAAAGATAGGATAAAGTAGTTAGGGTATTCTGAAGAAGGAGTTCAAATTTATTGTTTTTGGAATGAAAGATTGAAGTTACTACAATTAGACAATGATGTAATAGCACTATTGAATGAGGATAACTCGGGAAAGCATTTAGAGATTTAGGTAGAAACACTAGATGAATTAGACTTGATTGATGCATAAATGGAAATACTTGAGCTAGATAGTGATTGGGAAAGGGAGGTTGAAGTTTACTTTATGGGGGTAGATGTTGAGGTTGGTGTAGAGGTTGGGGATGAGTTGAGAGCAAACTAAGAAAGGGAGACTAAAGTACAAACATTAGCTCAACCAAAGAACATCCCAAAGAATTGTGATGAAATCAATTATTGTGATGAGGAGTCACTAGTGGATTCTGACAATGATTGTGAGGGTAAGTGGCCTATATTTAGACCTGCAACAGACATGAAAGACATCCATTTCACTTTAGGCATGACATTTGCATAAAAAAAACTAGTTTAGAGAAGCTGTGCAGAATTATACCTTCAATAATGGCAAAGAAATTAAAACACTAAAAAATGACAAGGCTAGGGTCATTGTTAAGTGTACATAGGAGGGTTGCCCATGGAGAATAGGACTAAGGAAAGTAGTTAACTCACTGTCATGGAGGATTTTAAACATGACAGATGAACAAGAAGGGTGTCCTTGGGTTTGGGAGAATAGAATGGTGAAATCTACTGTCGTTGCTAAGAGGTGTGCAACTGAATTAAAAGACCACCCAGATTGGATGATGAAGAAGTTCAACGATAAGGTGTGCAGTAAGGAGGGATTTTATGTCAGTGATCAACAAGCTTATAGGGCAATTTGGAAGGCAAGGAAGCTAAGAGTTTGCAATGAGGAAACTATCCTTTCAATGTGTAATCTCACAACCTTTATAAGTTTTCTGTTCCTATGCAAGTTGGGAGGCCAAAGAAACTAAGGAAAAAAATCAGCTGGTGAATTGAGTCAAGATGGGCTGAAAGTTTCTAAAAAGCATATTCCGCTCCACTTCATTGTTCATTGTGTTGAGAAGCTGGACATAATAGCAGAAAGTGTCCTTCAAATCCAAATAAAAGGTTTACTGTCATACTACTGTTGCAATAAGCTTTTAATGAGGATTGTTTGGAATTTATAGTTTTTTATTTTCCCGTTGAAGCCAAAGAAGAGGGTCATATATGCCACAAACCAAATTCCCAGCCACTTGCCTTCAGCTTCAGGACAGCAGCAGCATGTTGACAGCACTGGATCAGGAGAACAACATCAACAGGTTGACACCACTGGACTAGGAGAGCAGCAGCAGCGTGACACCACTAGACTAGGAGAGCAGCAACAGCGTGACACCACTAGACTAGGAGAGCAGCAACAGCAGGATGAACTAGGTAACTCCAGCAACCAATTGAACTCCAAGAGGGGAACCAAAGTGAAGCAATCCAACCGCAAGAAGCCATATTATACAAGGAGCAAGACTGTGTTCAAGTCTAACACTACAAGAAAAATCGCGAATCGGGACGGAAAAATTCCGTCGTGAATGGGCCAAATTCCATCACGAATCCCGGATTGCGACGGAATATATTCCGTCGTCTATCGCCTTGTTGTATTTCGATAGACGACGGAATAATTATGTCGCCAAATTTCGCGACGGAATTGGTGATGGAAAAAGGCGTCACGAATTGGCGACTGAAATATTTCTGTCACAATTTTGCAACGAAAATTACTCCGACGCTAATTCCGTCGCCATATTCGAAACAAATATTCTGTCGCCATATTTTTATTCCATCGTAAATACCGTTGCAAAAAAACGACGGAATTGTTTTCCGTCGCGATTCAGTTGCAATTATTATTACAAATATTTCGTCACGATTCCGTCGTAATTTTTGAATTATTTTTAAAAATTTTTTTATATAAAATTAATATTAATATTTTAAATAGTAATGCCTGTTTTTAAATTATTAATATAAAACTACAATAATATAAAAGACACTATTAATTCTAAAATAAAATATAACATAATTTTAATATATTATCAATCCACATTAACTTCAAGTAACAATACATTATCCATCCACATTTAATAAATAATAATAGTCAATTCATGTCCAAACAACAGTGTAATAGTCTTCAAAAAGAACAATCCACATGGAAATAAAATATAGAAAAAAATATCGCGATGGAATAAATTCTGTAGTTAATTCCGTCGCGATATTTAGTGAACAAATCACTTTCAAATCCTTGCGATTCTTTCTGTGAAAGATCGGCGTATCTGGATTCAAAGAGAGAGAATATCTGGTCTCCGCCCCTTGCATCTCAAGTCTCACTTCCTTCTTCTGCTAATGCTACTCCCACTATATTATTGTAAATATACTAAACCACTATTATAAATAATATAATGGGACTTATCCTGTTACAAGGTGGACAACTACAACTAGTGAGACTCAGTCTAAAAGTAAATGAAACTTCCACTCTCAGGCATGCCAGTTCTTTATATCTTTGGAAAGCGCATTGAAATGTAAAGGAATGCCATGAGAAAAACCTTGGAGTGGAACAGATTATTATCTTCAATCGATAACCTAAAATTGTTTGATCTTCGTAAAGAGTCCGTAGGCTATCTTTGGATGAGAATACTGACGACAACAGTAGTGAGTCTTCGTCTTCTACAAATCAAGTTCGACCTTCGTCTTATGGTAGTATTACTCGTTTCTTACGAAGTTGGAGACATACTCCTTGGAACCATTGCGACGCAAAAAAACAAACTGTTGCCACCTAATCTATACTATATATAAAAGCATTATCCTCCTCCAGAATTTTCCCGCCCAAACGTACGGGTATTTTAGTAATATGGTAATTATTATAATATTAATAATACTAAATATTAATTATTAGTATTATTATTATAGAATAATATTAATGATAGAATAAAATATTAATTATAATTGGTTATAATAGGTTATTAGTAATTATGGTAATTATTATGATAGAATAATATTAATGAGATAAGAATGTGGTTTTGATTGTTACAATTTTTTGGTAATATTTAGCTAAATGTACTCATATTCTGGCTGAGATACAAAAATTATAAATGTCAATCATATTATATTATATATGCTAATAATATCTAATAATTATAATTGGCAATTGCCATGTAAAATTAAATCGAATGTTTATTATATTTTATTTTCAAACCATTTCTAACCAATTCTCAGATGGTAAAAACCTACTAACACGAATTGTTTGCTTAAATAATATTATTTTATTAAATTAATTTTTTTATTAAATTGTAACAAATATTAGCATATTAATGTCACTTATACACGGTAATAGTAGTAATGTACGTGCAATAAAAATTGGTAATATTTATATATACACGAAAATTGTTGTAAAAAAAAATACACAAAGATCACGTCCATAAAATCATGATTTTTTTTTTTTTTGGAAAAATAAAATCATGATTTATTAGTAGAAAATTAAATCAAGAATATGAGATATTATTGGAATTGAAATTTTTTTTTTGAAAACTATTGGAATTGAAAATTAAATCAAGAATATAACATATTATTGGTTATATATATATATATATATATATATAATAATTATAAATTAATTTGTTCATTAAATCGTAACAAATATTATCATATTAATGTTACTTATACACGGGAATAGCAGTAATTTACAAGCAATAAAAATTGGTAATATTTATATATACACGAACATTGTCTTAAAAAATATATATACGCGAGTTACGAATTCTGACTGAGATACAAAAATTACGAATGTTAATCATATTATATATATATATATATGCTAATATACACTAATAATCTACATAACTATATATCTATATATAATCTATAAAAAACAGCATCCTCCTCCCAAAATTTCCCGGTCAAATATATTAGTTAATTGGTAATAGATAAATAGCTATAATTGTATGGAATTCTATTAATTATAATTGAATTCCATATATATTATATATTCCAATACCTATTTGTTTACAATTCCATTTATTTATTAACAATTACCAATTATTACCAAAAGATATGCTATTATTATGTTAATGGTGAAAATATATTAATGGACTCCATTATATTATATTACATACATATTTGAATTCCATATATATTATATTCCAATACCTATTTGTTTACAATTACATTTGTTTATTACCAATTACCAATTATTACCAATCTATAATATAATGGAGGTTTTCCATTCATATATAATAGCTCTGCCTCCCTCTTTATGGCTATAAATACAAGAAGAAACTCAGTCAACCACCACACCAATTTTCATATCTCTTAGTTATGTTGTTTTTCGTTTGTGAAAGCATCAATGTACATAGGAAGAACCACCCTCCTCCATAGAAGTGTTACATATTTACTGTTTTTTTTACCATTCTTATCTTATCTTTTTTAATTTATTTTATTTTTTAGTTACATTCATTGCAGGTTCTTATATTTTGTAATCACAAGCGTTGAGATTATGTTGGTAGCTTCAATTGTTGAAAGGTAATTAAAGATTTCAAATTTTGAATTTGTGTTTGTTTAAATCTTAAGAATTCATGGTTTTACATTACATTGAATATTCAGTTGTTTTATTCGTTTATTCATACCATGTTCAGAGCTGAAATTATAGTTCAAAGAAAAAGAATATTAAAAAAAATAATTAACTAAAAATTAAACGCCATGGAATTTAGGCCATTTGAAAAAGTAAATTAATATTAATATTTGTTTGAAAATTGAACGAAAAAGGAAATGAATTTATTTCGACAATTAAATTATTATAATTATATTAATCATATTAATATTTATGAAGGAAAAAGAAAATGAATATATTAATATTTCATTGGAAATATAATTGACAATTATATTTTTATAATTATATTACTTATTAATTATATGGAAACGAATATTAAAATCTTTTTATGAATGAAAAAGGAAATAAATATTACACACGGGAATCTATTATTAATATTATGTTACTAATGTTACTAATTGGCACAGGAATCAGGCCAAATGAAAAAGGAGATTAATAATAAAAATTCACTATAAATATAACATAGCTTTTCCTATGCAAAAATTAGTAACACTAAATGAAATATTAGGAAAAAATTATGAAGGAAAAAGAAAGGGAAATTAATATTTATTCCTTTTATGAAAGAAAAAGGAAATGAATATATTCATATTTCACTGAAATTATAATCGACAAGTATATTATAATTATAATTATATTAATTATTTAGAAGGAAAAACAAAATGAATTTATTAATATTTCACTGAAAATATATTCAACAATTATATTTTTATAATTATATTACTTTTTAATCTTATGATAACTAATATTAAAATTTTATGAACGAAAAGGAAATGAATATTACACGGGAATCTACTATTAATATTTTCTTACTAAGGCAAGGAATCAAGCCAATTAATTGGCAACTATAGGAAAAAGAAATGGAAAACAATATTAATTCTTTTGATGAAGGAAAAAGGAAATGAATATACTCAAAAGAAAATGAAATAATATGAAAAGTGAAATGAATATATTATTATTTCACTGGAAATATAACACAACTTTTCCCTACGAAAAAATTAGTAACCACCAAATGAATGATTAGAAAAAATTATAAAGGAAAAAAGGAATGTAAAATAATATTAATTCGTTTTATGAAGGCAAAAGGAAATGAATATATTCAAAAGGAAATGAGATACTAGGAAAAATGAAATGAACATATTAATATTTCACTGAAAATATAACACAGCTTTTTTTATGAACAAATTAGTAACCAACAAATGAAATATTAGGAAAAAATTAAGAAAAGAAAAATGAATGACAATAAATAATTCATTTTATAAAGGAAAAAAGAAATTAATATATTCAAATGGAAATTAAAGTATTAAGAAAAATTAAATAAACATATTAATATTTCATTGGATATATAATTGACAATTATATTATTATAATTATATGAATTAAATATTAATTAAATAATTATATTTGTTAGGAACCCCGAGTTGTTGATTTTGATGATACCAAACTATACGAGGAGACCCCTAACTTTCGTGAATGTCTTAGATTAGGTTATGCTTTATATCTTAGTCCTGTAAGGTAACTGAATCCTTAACTTTCTTTTATTCACTAAGGATCTGAGTCTTACATACCGAAGACATGAAGACTTCGACCGAGATATGATCTATCCGAAGAGTCCAAGATGCGAAGACACAAAGACTTAAAGAACCGAAGACTGGAATCTTAGGTCAAAACACGGAAGGGCCAAGCTTTTATGATCGAGCAATCAAGAGTGTGATTGACTCGAGGAGATTAAGAGAAATGATAAGGTCAATCATTCTCTTTTACAATCAAGGCAAAAACATTCTCTGATAAGTTGTCTTATCTATTGGTTGCCTTGAGAATGGGTATAACTGAATGTCACTTTGGGTCCTATGCAACAATCCCAAGAAGCATTTAATGATTGTCACCTTTTTGAGGGACAAAAGACAATTTGTCCTTGCACAAAAGTGGACAAACGGCTAGAAAGTGCTGACATTCTGAAAAAGAAGAAAACACTACCTATTGGATATTACACACTGGACAATAGGTTTTGAATTTGATTTCCCTCCAACGGATCTGAAATTCCACCTATAAATACCCTTGTCCCATCTCACTTTGACAAGGTTGGAAATACGCGAAATATTGTCATTCAAGTGAAAACTTTCAGTGTGATATTCATAAGCTTATTAGTGATATTCAGATTTATTTGGAAGTTCTTGTGTGATCAAAAAGTTGATCAAGGAAGCAAAGCACAAGAATTTCAAGTTGGAGAATCATCACAACTTTTCAACCATCTCTACAAGTGAAGTAGAAAGAGGCGGAGTAAACTTGGAAGAAGTTGAAAAACCTACAACAACAAGGCTGCCGGGCTTAGTGATCAAAGGAGCTTGTTGTAAAGGAGATTGTACTAAAAAGGAGATTATAGTGCAAACCTTCACGTATTGTGAAGAAGAGTGGAGTAGGCTTAGTTAACAGCCGAACCACTATAAAAACTCTCTCTCTCTCTCTATATTTACTTTACGTATTGCATTGCATATATCACTCAAACCTAACATCTTTTACAAGAAACCCTAAGTGCAAAGTGAAGATAAAATTGGATATACTCTTTCCGCTGCGTTTATCTCTTTAGTTAAAAAGTTTTAAAAAATCTCTTGTAAGTCTATTCAACCCCCCCCCCCCCTTTTAGACTCACATCGCTGCCACCGGGACCAACAATATTAATATATACAGCTCCTTAAGCACCAGAACGTGCTCTTTTTGGTCGTAGACTCGTAGAGTTAACCGAAACTCCCTCCGAAAACAGCTAACTTATCACATAATTAATATTTATTAACTAGAAGGTTGAGCAATCCTCTCACCAACTTTAGATGTCGTTGATCAAATTAATTAGTACACGTGTGACATGAACACTGCAGAAGGTCAAACATATTTAATATATAATAATAATAATAATTTTTGTATATACAAATTGATATTTCTGTTAACGAAAAATAATTAATTTTGTGTAATTGACTAATAATAATTGCCTAATAATTATTATGGTAATTAAGCTAAATATTGGTCGTTCAATTTATCTTTATACTCCGTAATAATTAAAGTTAAATAATTTCTCATTTTTCAATATTTATTTTTGTAATAATATAATTACATAATTTATACGTATTAAATATTGAACCTTTTAAGATAATTGTAATCAAACAAGTCATATATTATTCAATTAATTGAGTGATACTTTTGCACTAATCTTATAATCAAATAAATGTACATGTTCAATAATAGATTGTTTAAAATAATTTTATCTTTAATTTTATTATCTAAATAAATAATAAAAAATTTATCCGTGAATTGCACGGATAATTGGACAATTATTTGCTCTAATTCAAGCAAAGAAAACATAAAAAAAATATAATCAATCCAACCAATTTCATCAATTGCGCTATATAATATTCGATTTTATAATTTATATAATTGTATATCAATCGAAATATTCTTAAAATATTATAACAAATTCATTCCGTGCGACGCACGTGCGCAAATACTAATATTTTAAATATATTCCCCTTAAAATTGCTTCCATATTTGGAACAAATGAAAAACTAAACTAGAAATTTTTTAAAATATTTCTTAATACCATATTTCTTTTTAAAGGTAGAGCTAGAAAGTGAAGAGGAAACGATAGTGGGTATAGTACAAACTACTCTCTAAATACACTATCTAAAAACGCTCCCTTCATGGCCGGTGACGGATGCAAGGGTGGTTCTAAAAAGTCTTTGACCATTCTGACGAAGGCATCAACCAACTCAACCCCCCACAATCAACCACCTACCCAGACCATTTTTCTAACATCCTCTACGACATACTAGCAATGAATAGGTACTACCATTCTTCTAACATCCTCAACCACATGCTAGCAATGAATCTTATGTAAACTAGCTACTTATTTTGAATCTTATATTTTAAATTTGCAATAGTGGATTTTGCTATCACCTTAGAGTGTTTGCCCCGCAGAGTAGAAGTTTTCAAATTACGATAAAATCTGGTTTTAATATGCTATCTCTTTATTCAATTCTTTGTGATATGATTTTTTGTATTCTTTATTCATCTTTGGGCGCCTATGTTTCTTTTCTTACTATTTTTGTTGGTGTTAGAACGTATGCTGAAACAACTATTGTAACACACAAAAATTTTTGAGTTCAATTTCTAATGTCAAAAGGTGTTTTTCTTGTCTAAATTAAATCAAGTCAGAAATCTTACATTTATGATGTTAATGAAAACATACATAAATTTTAAAAATATTTCAAAATTTACACATTGTATTTTATTTTAAATAGAGTTTGTGGTAATTGATATATACTATTTAACTATTAGTGATTTGGTGGACTAATTTTTTTTTTTTTTTGAAAAGATTTGGTGGACTACTCTAATTTTATTTATGAGTGTAATATTTTCAATTATGAAATAATTAATATTTATTTATGCATATTAATAAAAAATTATTTACAAATATGCCCCTATATATTTTTATTTATACGTTTTTTACACGTTTCATTTCCTATTTTGAATTTTACATTTCCCCATTTCTTTTTTCTTTTTTTTTTTCTTTTTTTTTTGTTGGTACATAGGTACTGAATAAATATGGAGTATTGTAAACTTTGCTATACTTCATATTGTTTGAGATAATATTTATACAAAAATTTGATACCAATAACATACTTTGAATTTGATAGAGTTATAGAGACCAAAATATTTCACCACCTAAAATAGAAATAAATCTCTTGTTATTTATTGGTTTTCATAAATAATTAGCTAACCCAAACTATGGTATTAAAAAAATAGTAATCTAGTTATATTATATTGCACATCAGATATATAATAAATGATTTTGGTGAAAAATCTTAATCCCTATAGCGTGATCATTTCAAATTCTAGCATGCTAAAAAATTTAGTAATTCAATTCTTTTTTTTTTTGGTAAATTCACCGGATCTTTCTCCATACGTTTAACTGTCCGGGTCCACCACATTATTAATTCAATTCTAACGTACAGGGAATTTGACCCTATTTGGTAACATAATTCAATTCTAACGTACAAGGATCTTTCTTCAATTTTAATTTATCTGACCACTATTAGCTGTTTGACTTGGTTAAATAGGGTGGTTCTAAAAAGCCTTTGCCCATTCCGATGAAAGCACCGCCATAAGCTAATCAACTTCCGATGGTGGAGGGGGAAGATTGGTCTTCAGAGGGAGAGTTTGAGGAGGAAGACAAAGTAGAGGAGAATGGTGAATCAAGCAATGAGGATGAGGGAGAGCAGGGAAAAGGTGAAATTGAACAAAACGGGCTACCAGATGGGTTTTACCTGGTTGAGGCCGTGAGGAAAAAGCGAGTTCGACAGGTTGGGATTCCCTTTAATTAAAAAAAAAGTGTTTTTCTTTTTTTATTTTTACATTTTAATGTTTTAAAATTTCATTTTTATTTAAAAAGTAAATAGACATTAACAAAATGCTTAGTTTATGGAATTGAATTTTGTGTTCGGACACAGCAACTATATTTTATTAAGATTTCTTTCCTGAAATATTTTCAGCATGCATTCATCATCTGTTTGTACAAATTAAAGCTATTTTATTAAGATTTCTTTCCTCAATCTGTACATATATTAATGTGCTTTTGGTGGCTACTTGACTTGGGTTTGCAAATTTTTGGAACTCCGGGCAAACCAAACAGGGCGAACCCCAATACTTAATCAAATGGTATGTAAAGAATCGGATTTTAATTTGAAGAGAAAGAATAGTTCTCTTTTTTTTTTTTACATTAATTTTGAAATTTATAATTTAACATTGATTTATGGTGGGTGTTTGAATTGTGCGAAGGGTGGGTTACCCGGAGAAGTCAAACACATGGGAGCCGATGGAGAATTTGGCATCTATCACGGATATGATAGATGAATTCGAAGAAAGGTTGTCTTTTCTTTAAAAAGAAAAAAGGTTCATTACTGAATAAAAGATGTAATTCCGACTTGTTTTTTTTTTTTTAATTGTATATGAAGTTTGGCTAAAAAGAAACAACAGAAGAAACCTTTACCTTCCACTTCCCCTGTGGTGATCAAGAAGAAGAATGTATGTTGTGCCAATGCTGGGAAGACAAAGGAGTGTTCAAAGAATATGGAATCCCCAACAAATGGGCAACCTCAAGATCAATTTGGCACAAAGCTAATAATAAGTGAACCTAAAGAAGAATTAGCTGTGCCCAAAACCAATATGGCTAGTGAGGATAAATCCTTACAACGCTCTCAGGAAGCCCAATCTGTTGAAGGGGCTAAGAAGAAGAAGAGGGAGTCTGGTCCCTCGGCTAAGAAGTTTAAATTTCCTAAACGTGGTGAGTGTGTGGATCTGTGGAACCTTGGGGATGATCACTTTGCTGATAAAGACCTTGACTGAGGTGGGATTTTTAGTTGGCTTAAACTTCATCAGTGTTTGCTGTTATTTCAAACGTTATTATTTTATGAATTTTCGTTTGCTACTGCATATGATAAAAACCCTAAAGGGCATCTCATTGATATGGTTTTTGAGTGGGTTTTTTGTAGCCCAATTTTTTAAAAGATTAATCATTTTATGATTGACAAAATTCTAAGCATTAATTTTTTCATTTTTTTTAAACTTTACTAACGTTTACGATTTTTGGGGTGTTTGGTAATTTGGTAAATAGTTGTATAGAGAAAATTAGACTTTTGTGTTGATTATATGTGGACCAATATGTTGATTATTGGTTATTGTAGGATGTAGATTCGTATGTTTTAATTTCTGTGGGGACCATTTATGTCATGTGAATATTGTAGTGTGTTCTGTGGGGACCACTTAGTTTAAATTATTCTGATAATATCATGTGCATATACTGGGATTAGGAAGAATTATTGTTTTTTGTTCTATGGGGACTACTATGTTGACTGTTGCATGTAAATGGTTGCTTTACAGGAGATGAAGTTGGTCCATTAACATATATGCTTTTTCATAATGGGATAATAAATAGGGTTGGTGAAGTAAAATATTTGGGTGGTGATTATGAAATATATGAGAGAATGGAAGCTAGCTAAGGAAGTGTGTCTAGATGGGTTGAAAGATAGGATAAAGCAGTTAGGGTATTCTGAAGTAGGAGTTCAAATTTATTGTTTTTGAAATGAAAGATTGAAGTTACTACAATCAGACAATGATGTAATAGCACTATTGAATGAGGATAACTCGGGAAAGCATTTGGAGATTTTGGTAGAAACACTAGATGAATTAGACTTGATTGATGAATAAATGGAAATACTTGAGCTAGATAGTGATTGGGAAAGGGAGGTTGAAGTTTACTTTATGGGGGTAGATGATGAGGTTGGTGTAGAGGAAGTTGAGAGCAAACCAAGAAAGAGAGACTAAAGTACAAACATTAGCTCAAACAAAGAACATCCCAAAGAATTGTGATGAAATCAATTATTATGATAAGGAGTCACTAGTGGATTCTGACAGTGATTGTGAGGGTAAGTGGCCTATATTTAGACCTGCAACAGACATGAAAGACCTCCATTTCACTTTAGGCATGACATTTGGATAAAAAAAATAGTTTAGAGAAGCTGTGCAGAATTATACCTTCAATAATGGCAAAGAAATTAAAACACTAAAAAATGACAAGGCTAGGGTCATTGTTAAGTGTACATAGGAGGGTTGCCCATCGAGAATTGGACTAAGGTAAGCAGTTAACTCACTGTCATGGAGGATTTTAAACATGATAGATGAACATGAAGGGTGTCCTTGGGTTTGGGAGAATCGAATGGTGAAATCTATTGTTGTTGCTAAGAGGTGTGCAACTGAATTAAAAGACCACCAAGATTGGATGATGAAGAAGTTCAACGATAAGGTGTGTAGTAAGGAGGGATTTTACGTCAGTGATCAACAAGCTTATAGGGCAATTTGGAAGGCAAGAAGCTAAGAATTTGCAATGAGGAAACTATCCTTTCAATGTGTAATCTCACAACCTTTATAAGTTTTTTGTTCCTATGCAAGTTGGGAGGCCAAAGAAACTAAGGAAAAAAATCAGCTGGTGAATTGAGTCAAGATGGGCTGAAAGTTTCTAGAAAGCATATTCCGCTCCACTTCATTGTTCATTGTGTTGAGAAGCTGGACATAATAGCAGAAAGTGTCCTTCAAATCGAAATAAAAGGTTTACTGTCATACTACTGTTGCAATAAGCTTTTAGTGAGGATTGTTTGGAATTTATAGTTTTTTATTTTCTAGTTGAAGCCAAAGAAGAGGGTCATATATGCCACCAACCAAACTCCCAGCCACTTGCCTTCAGCTTCAGGACAGCAGCAGCATGTTGATAGCACTGGATCAGGAGAACAACATCAACAGGTTGACACCACTGGACTAGGAGAGCAGCAGCAGCATGACACCACTAGACTAGGAGAGCAACAACAACAGGATGAACTAGGTAACTCCAGCAGCCAATACAACTCCAAGAGGGGAACCAAAGTGAAGCAATCCAACCGCAAGAAGCCATATTATACAAGGAGCAAGACTGTGTTCAAGTCTAACACTACAAGAAAAATAGCGAATCGGGACGGAAAAATTCCGTCGTGAATGGACCAAATTCCATCACGGATCCCGGATTGCGACGGAATCTATTCCGTCGTCTATCGCCTTGTTGTATTTCGATAGACGACGGAATAATAATGTCGCCAAATTCGCGACGGAATTGGTGATGGAAAGAGGCGTCACGAATTGGCGACGAAAATATTTCCGTCACAAATTTGCAACGAAAATTACTCCGACGCTAATTCCGTCGCCATGTTCGAAACAGATATTCCGTCGCCGTATTTTTATTCCATCGTAAATACCGTTGCAAAAAAATGACGGAATTGTTCTCCGTCGCGATTCAGTTGCAATTATTATAACTTTCGAATTATTTTTTAATTTTTTTTATATAAAATTAATATTAATATTTTAAATAGTAATGCCTGTTTTTAAATTATTAATATAAAACTACAATAATATAAAAGACACTATTAATTCTAAAATAAAATATAACATCATTTTAATATATTATCAATCCATATTAACTTTAAGTAACAATACATTATCCATCCACATTTAATACATAATAATAGTCAATTCAAGTCTAAACAACAATGCAATAGTCTTCAAAAACAATCCACATGGAAATAAAATATAGAAAAAAATATCGCGATGGAATAAATTCTGTAGTTAATTCCGTCGCGATATTTAGTGAACAAATCGCTTTCAAATCCTTGCGATTCTTTCTGTGAAAGATCGGCGTATATGGATTCAAAGAGAGAGAATATCTGGTCTCCGCCCCTTCCATCTCAAGTCTCACTTCCTTCTTCTGCTAATGCTACTCCCACTATATTATTGTAAATATACTAAACCACTATTATAAATAATATAATGGGACTTATCATGTTACAAGGTGGACAACTACAACTAGTGAGACTCAGTCTAAAAGTAAATGAAACTTCCACTCTCAGGCATGCCAGTTCTTTATATCTTTGGAAAGCGCATTGAAATGTAAAGGAATGCAATGAGAAAAACCTTGGAGTGGAGTAGATTATTATCTTCATTCGATAACCTAAAATTGTTTGATCTTTGTAAAGAGTTCGTAAGTTATCTTTGGGTGAGAATACTAACGACAACACTAGTGAGTCTTCGTCTTCTGCAAATCAAGTTCAACCTTCGTCCTTGGAACCATTGCGACGCAAAAAAAAGCCCGTCGCAACATCCGTAGCAACTTCGCGACGGACGAAAATCGGTATCCTTTTCTGTCGCGACATGGGCGGCGTAATTCAATTGGTCGCAAGTTAGGTCGCGAATATTTGACCGCCAATATTTTGTAGGTTTTAATTTTTCTTTTTTCCAAAATTCGCGACCGAATTAAATTCTGTCGCCTTATCATTCGCAATATGGCAACAGAAGCTAGTGGATTGCAAAATCGGTCGCTATATGGCGACAGATTAATTTTCGTCGCCACATGGGTGACGTAATTCGATTCCATCGCAAGTTCGGTGACGAATATTTTCCTGCAAATATTTCGCGGGTTTTATTTTCTATTTTGCCAATATTCGAGACGGAATTAAATTCTGTCGCCTTTTCCGTCGCAATATTGCAACAGAAGCTAATCGGTCCCTATATGGCAACGGATTAAGTTCCGTGGCAATTCACTATTTTTCTTGTAGTGAAGTTCGTTGGCAACAAGGGTGACCCAATAGACCTTGAATGACTGCTTTGGTTGTTTTTTGGAAGGTGTAAACACACTTTTTTGTACTATAATGGTGAATGTATGTATGTAAACAACCATTAGATACTGTTGGCAAATGCTTTGGTAAACAACCATGTACTAAGAAACAGTTTATGTAATGATTGTTTCCTTTTGCTTTGGCAAATGATTTGAACTCTGATGCCAATTGGTTAATGAAAAAGTATGGTTGTTTTGTTTACTGATTGTTTCCTTTTGCACTAACCATTTATACCTTGAAAGCTACCAAAACATACATTACCAAAACAAACCATCATTCATAAATCACCAAAACATACATTTCCAAAACAAACCATCATTCATACATGACCAAAACATACCAAATTCATACATTACAAATACAAACCATAATTTGGATCAGTTCATTACATAAACCTACAACCGACAAATACTACAAAAATTACAGTGAATAGTACTACAACCTTGCTCATCCACTTACACACTTTAACATCATCTTTATCCCCTTTAATCTTCATATTTAATTTGCGTATCTCTTCATCTTTTTTGTTGATGCGTTTTAGCAAGCCCGGAATTATTCGCATTGAACGTTAGCACATTGGAGGATCATATCATTCAATAAGTCAGCATCCCACCTTCCTCTTTTAACACCTCACTTTTTCCACTACCGAAAATACGGGTATAATTTAATTTTTTTTATACAACAGCGGAAGCTTAAACAACAACTAAAAGGAAAAAGAGGTGTTATGCCACGCTCGAGTATCTCTCTTATACTCAAACGCACAGGCAAAACCTACTACCAAAATCACTATTACAATGGTGGAATTCCTAATGGTACAATAAAATCTTTATACAACGATTCACTCTGATGCCAAGTGCCATGCCAAATATTTCCTGCAAAAACACTATGGTAGAAACAAAGTCAGCACGATGGTTGGTAAGACATACTCTACCCCGTAAAACATTTTCCACATAGCATTTTGGAGCACATAAATTTCCACATAATAAATTTCAACCCCTTAACATGGCATTTTTAATCTCATCAATATAAATCATCTTTAATCCATTAGAAGTATATCTTGAGGAAATCATACACATTCAAATATGTATAAGAAATACATAACAAAAATATCTACAAAACTTCCAGTCATTGCCTATTTCATAATCCAAAATCGTTCAACAACTATTTTCTCAAGATTCACCATATACAATCTTGCTATCAATATTTCCATATAACAATTTCCTCAATACAGATCATAATAATATCTTTATCTTAACTTTTCCATATAACAATTTTCTCAATATATATCATAATATCATCACTACTCAAAATTCCTTTAAACCAAAACTTATTTACCAATAGAGAGATTTCCAACTCTCAAAATAAATACCAAAGGAATAACTCCAATATCTCAAAATAATTATCAAATAGATAATTCCAATATCTCAAAATAAACATCCAAAAGATAATTTCATTATCTCAAAATTAACACCAAAGAGATAATCTCAATTTCTCAAAATAACCACCAAATAGAGAGTACCCAAACTCTCACAATAACCACCAAAGATAATTCTTCAAATAATTGATTAAACTTTTCATATATCCCAAAATAGTTATTATATAAAATATCAAGGAGGAATGGATCCAAATGGAAAGTTTCAACTTCCAAACCAACCGGACAAATCCACGAACCGATGGCCCAAAACCACATCAAAAATCAAATCCAAACCAACCGGACGATTCCATGATCCGGTGGCCAAAACCAAATAGAGAGATCTCAACTCTCATCATCATAATCTTAATCATAATAATAATAGTCATAAAGGATAGTTCAAAACCTCCAAGTATCACCATCCTCCGGGACAAAATATATAAATAACCGTATCCTTCAAAATATCATATCTTACATCTATAACCCAAAATTACTTATTCAATGTCATATCTTATGTCTATAACCTTCATATTCATAATATCCACATACCAATATTTTCCTTTTCATAATCCATATACGAATAATTTCATCACCAAATCTCTTCAACATCATAATTTCATTACTTATCATAATCTCTATAAATCTAATAATTTCACTAACAATCACAAGAACAAACAATATGTATTCACATCAAATAATTTCATAAGACATGTACTCACATTTTCACAAAATCATTTAAACATAATATCACATAAGCACATATTAAATATTTTGATTTGGGGTAAAATAAATTTTGGATAAACATAAATCTTACCTATAACCAACTCTTCTACTTCACTTGCCCAATTCTTCTCCCACACATATATGATTTCTCTCCTCACTTCTCCTGATTTTTCCTCCCCACACAACTCATCTATTTATAGGCAACAGGGAAAGGAAGACAAATCTTGAAGAGAAAGACATATGGGATAAGAATGAAGAAACTTGGAGATCAAGTCTCTATTTATAGCAACTCTAAATTAATTTAATACAAGCATGTGGTGTAGGGAGTTGCCAAGTGTCAAATTCCTATGGTAACTCAAGGAAAATATCTTTGGCTAGACTGTTAAGGGTTAAAACAGATATAGTTACGGTAGGAAATAATTTAGGTAGGGGTAAATTCGAAACCAAAATTATCCCAAACTCAATTCTAACCTTAATTTCTTAAATCGGGCAAGGTTCGGTACATCGCGAAATACAGCGATGCTACGGTCGAAATAAATTTTCACTATTACGGGCTAATTTAATTAAATAGGAAATTCAAGGTTAATAGTACGGTGCCTAATAACCCACTTCCTAGGACAATCGGGACAGAACACATACTTTAAAAAATTTTACGGTAGAAAAATTAGAGAATTATAAATGGGCCAATAAAAGTGGGCTAAAATAATTAATTTGGAATTGGGCTAAAGTTAGGTTCAGAACATTACGAAATAATCACATTTGGGCTTAGGGATTTAAGTAGTAAAATAAAAAAAAAATAAGTTGACCCAATGCCCATAACAAAATAGTTAGATTTATATAAAATAATAATAATAATCCATTTTTGAAAATATTTATTAAAATAATAAAGTTAGGAAAATACGAGGTATTACACCTCTGTATTAATTGAAACGACATTTCATCAATTAGCTTCAAAGACCCAGAAAAAAAATAAATTTACGAAAAAAAAACCCTAACAAAAAAACCTAAAAACAAAATGAGCTTATAATACCACCGGGGCATTGCCAAAACCTACGCCCTCGATTTTCAGTTGTCCATGAAGTTCGAATTTTCAGTTGCTCCCCACATCTACAATGGACAATTGGAAACCTTTCCCCAAATTCATAGTACTCACTACCTTCATTAGAATAACAAGAGGAAAAGGAATTAGACATACCCAGGACGAGTACATGGAGAATCAGCTGTGCGTCTTCTTTTTTCTCTTCCTCCTTCTTTTCTTTCTTCTCTTCCTCCTTCTCTTATTTCTGCGCTATTCCATACTCATTCCTGCTCCATACGCATTCCTCCGCATTACAGTTATAATAGTGTGAAATAATAGTTTAATCAATTTTCCCCCTTCTTTTAAAAACAGAGAATGATCGTTATGCCCTCAATATTATGTAATTAGACTTGAGTTAAGTTTTTCCGGTTGGATTTGGCTGGGAGTACCAAATCCATTAAAAAAAAAAGCATAGTTAAAGGATGAATTCGTTTAGTTTTTAAAGTCAAGTGTTGTAGAAAGATGTTTTGATAAATTAGTTGTTAGCTGATAGTTGATTACATACAAAATTTTGATAAATTAGTTGTTAGCTGATAGGTGATTACATACAAAATTACTTCTGAAAAACCTGATAAAAAAGCAAGCTTTAATTTGAATCGCTTTTTGAAATTTAACATTTTCGAGCAATAACATGTTAAAAGAACTAATTAATCAAGTACTTGATTGTTTAACCAAGTCAAATAGTTAATAGTTGTTAAATAAGCCAAAATTGAAATAGTTAATAGTGGTCAAATAAATCAAAATTCACTTATAAACCAATGGTACGTTTGGTTCGCGGAATAGGTCTAAAATGGAATAGCATTCCAAGTAATATGCCTATTTCTTTGTTTGGTAAAAATTTCTATTCCTAGGAACATTGTTCCCGGGAATGACCTATTCCCCTTGCAAGGGGAATAGAGATTCCTAGCCTCCCCTAGGTATTAGGCTATTCTTGAGTTCTCAGGGATAGCCTAAAGTTGTTATTGCAATATTACCCCATGGCGTTTTGGGGAAAGATCTTCCTTTCCTCAAAAGGGCCCTATATTATTTAAAAAAAAAAAATTGTAGGTAAGAGAAATTAAGGCTTCTTAAATGAAAGAGCTTTTGGCTCTTTAAGGCTTCCTCATCCTATTGTTAATTTCAAAAGAGAATTCAATGTTTCTCTTATATAGAGGAGCCCAAACGAACTCCTCTTCTTGAGTTACCAATGTGGGATCAAAAACTCGCATTTGTGTTTTTTTTTAATTATTATTATTATTATTATTAATATTATTATTATTATTATTATTATTATTATTATTATTATAATTATTCCTTTTTTCTTATTATTGATATTAATATTATTATAACTTTTATTTTATTATTACATAATAATAATAATATTAATAATAACATGAATGTTCTTATATGTCATTTTACATATTAACCGCTAACCTAAACAACTAATTTTACCAAATATTTTTTTCCAAACTGCTAATACAATCTGCTTGTCAAACTCGGTATTTTATATATAATTTTGTTTTGTATTATTATCATTATTATTATTAGTATTAGTATTATTATTATTGTTATTATTATTACTACGTATTTTATAAAGGTATTTATGTCTTTTGAAACATATTTCATTTCTATTCCTTAAACCAACCAAACACTGTAATATAATTCCTAAAGTCTATTCCTCTCAGGAACCAAACAATAGAATTCAATTCCTATTCTATTCCTTGCCTATTACAATCTTTATGGAATAGCATTCCTATTACCTCAAAATTCATTTCGTGAACCAAACTGTTAGAATAATTATCATTGTTATAATATTATTCATTATTTTTTTTCTATGGCTCATAAATATGTATTTATATTTAATAATGATAATAATTCTTTTATTGGTTGGATAATATAAGGAGCAGTTTCAACTGCTCAGATAACCACGTTGATGGAACTGTGAGATGGTTTTATCAATTTCTCAGGGACTCTGGTCCTCTCCCCAACCCTTCTGCAAAAAAAAACTAAAAGTTCTCTCTCCATCAAAGTTCTTAGACTTTGGGAACGCTCAGGGTCTGGAGGGAGAAACCAAGTCTCCCATTGAAGCATCTGCAGTAAAACCATGGAGCCAGGTACATCTGTTAAACATTAATGCAGTATTGTATGTGAAAATCATGTGTTCTAAGATCTTATGTATGCTTAAGTTTTAACTTACATGTGGTATCATGAGCCAGGTTGTAGAACATTTGTTTTTCCATATATTATGTTGAAAAACCATCATCATTCAAACAGTATAATTTACGTATATATATTGGTTGTATGCTCATGTTCTTCTATACATTTGTTTGTATGAATTGCGTAGAAAATATGACTTTACATTGTTAATGATGATGACTGTATAAATTTTTTTCCCATGTTTGTATGGATTGAGTATATGAATTGCAATTACATTAATATATATAATGATGTTACAATGCAAACAATTACGTTTTCATAATGGAACAAAGAATATATACACATGATTGCGTATTCCCAGGTTCCATTTCTATATTGTTTGCTTATGGGTTATAGCATTATTACTGCATTGTTTACTGCATTGTTTATATGGCCTTATTATGCAAATGTTTCAAGGATTACTTTTAAAGTTTGCAATATGAAAGGTTTATATATATGATGCATTTCACGGCTTTGGCTTCGTAATTATTGTGCATGTTCGGCATGTGTTTGCTGCTTCCGTAATATTACTGCATATCATTAATGTTGGCAATTATGATATTACAGATTATGTGAATAATTACATACAAATTGCATATTAGTCTGCAATTAATCGTAATTAATTTAAATATCATATATTCATTATGTATTAGAATTGTTATTCTATTAGAATTATTATTCTATTAGAATTGAATTACATATTTCCTTTTAATATCTTATTCCGCATTAATTTTTTGATATTATTTATTATGGTTTATTTATTTGATATCTAATTATGATTATTTGTAAGTCACCAAAGTGACCAAATTATAAAGTTTCATAGATATCAAATTTAAATAAAAAAAAAATCAATTACCCATGATTATGTGATGCTTATAATGAAATGACATGATTTTATTTTTCTATTATATTGGGTAAATTGAAGTTTAATAATTATGAAATATTTAAGAGTCGCCCAAAGGTTGATCAATTATTTCATAATTATAAACATAATAGCGGTTAATTATTTATATTCGATTGGATTGTTTAGCATATCCAAAGATAGCAAACAAGTCTAGTCGTAATATAATTAATATCCAATTATGTAAAAATAGTAATAGTTGAGCATCATTATGTTTAATGTATGTTATACATTGTTGGATCACCCAAAGGAGACGTTCAATGTATTTAATTGTTTGCAAGTATGTTAGTTAAATGTATTTACTTTGTGTTAATGTAGAATTAATGTCTAAGTATTTTATATGTATTGCAGCATTAAGTTGTGTTTCAATGCTTTCGCAAGTTGCGTCTATTGCAAAGTTTAATGGGCTGAATTTTGCTGAGTGGCATGAACAAATTCAGTTTCACCTCGGTGTTCTGGACCTTGATTTAGCACTCTTGACTGACAAGCCCGCTGCTATTGATGATAATAGTAGTGCTGATGATGTAGCCTTCCATCAAGCATGGGAAATGTCAAATAGACTAAGCATAATGCTTATGGGAATGACACTTGAAAGCAACATCAAGTCAACAATTCCCAAATTTGACAGTGCTAAGGATTTGTTGAAACATGTGGAGAAAAATTCACTTTCCGAATGTGCTGATAAGGCCCTAGCAGGCACACTTATGGGTAAACTGACCACCATGAAATTTGATGGTTCGCGTTCCATGCATCAGCATGTTACTGAGATGTTAACCTTAGCAGGAAAATTAAGGTCCATCCTTGTCCAATTTATTTTAAACTCTTTGCCTCACGAGTATGAGACATTCCAAGTGAATTATAATTCCATTAAAGATAAGTGGAATGTGCTCGAATTGCATAAAATGCTAAATCAAGAGGAAAGAAGGCGTAAGGGACAAGGGATTCACTCAGTTAATCTCATGAGTCAGTCAAGGGCTGGTAAAAAGTTTGGAAAGAAGAATCAGAAGGGTAAGAAAGGACCAATGAAGACTAATGAGTCCTCTTCTCAAATCCACAAAAAGGAACATAAGAATGACAAGTGTCATTTCTGCAAGAAATTTGGACATTTTCAGAAAGATTGCCTTAAGCGTAAGGCATGGTTCGAAAGGAAAGGTATAAATTTTAAATCAGTATGTTTCGAATCAAACTTAACTGAAGTTCCTTATAATACTTGGTGGATTGATTTTGGTTCCACTATTCATGTTTCGAATACTATGCAGGGATTCCTTATGACCCAAACCATAAAGCCAAATGAAAGATTTGTGTTCATGGGGAATAGAGTTAAAGCTCCAGTAGAAGCCATTGGAACTTATCGTTTAATTTTAGATACTGGGCATCATTTAGATTTGTTTAAGACTCTTTATGTTCCTTCAGTTTCTAGAAATTTAATTTCTTTGTCAAAACTGGACTCTGTTGGTTTTTCCTTAAAGTTTGGAAATGGATGTTTTAGTTTGTTCAAACAAAGTCACTTAATTGGTTCTAGTATACTTTCTGATGGTTTGTACAAGTTAAATCTTGACAATCTTTTTGCTGAAACTCTTTTAACCCTGCATCATAGTATTGGAACTAAACGAAGTTTAGTTGATGAAAGATCAGCTTACTTGTGGCATAAACGTTTGGGTCACATATCCAAGGAAAGGATTCAAAGACTTGTAAAGAATGAAGTTCTTCCTGAATTGGATTTTACTGATCTCGGTATTTGTGTGGATTGTATTAAAGGAAAACATTCAAATCACACAAATAAGAATGCAGCCACAAGAATCACACAGCTCCTTGAAATTATACACACTAATATGTGGACCTTTTGATGTTCCGACTTTCGGAAAGGAAAAATATTTCATCACATTTATTGATGACTTTTCACGTTATGATTATGTCTATTTGTTGCATGAAAAATCTCAATCAATAAATGCCTTAGGGGTATTTGTTGAAGAGGTTGAAAGACAGTTAGACAGAAAGGTGAAAATTATAAGGTCTGATAGGGGTGGTGAATATTATGGAAAGTATAATGAAAGTGAACAATGTCCTGGTCCATTTGCTAAATTTCTTGAGAAACGTGGTATTTGTGCTCAATACACAATGCCCGGAACACCGCAACAAAATGGTGTTGCAGAAAGGCGTAATCGAACCTTAATGGAAATGGTTAGGAGTATGATGAGTTATTCTTCTTTACCCTTGTCATTGTGGACATATGCTTTAAAAACCGCCGCCTATTTATTAAACAAGGTTCCTAGCAAGGCAGTTTCAAAAACACCTTTTGAACTGTGGACTGGAAGGAAACCCAGTTTAAGGCACCTTCATGTTTGGGGATGCCCGGCGGAGATACGCATTTATAATCCACATGAAAAGAAACTGGACTCAAGAACAACTAGTGGATTTTTCATTGGTTATCCAGATAAATCTAAAGGGTATAGATTTTATTGTCCTAGCCATACTACAAGAATTGTTGAAACTGGAAATGCCAAGTTCATTGAGAATGATAGCATAAGTGGGAGTGATGAATAACGAAAAGTGGAACTTAAAGAAGTTACGGTGCAAGATTCCCCGATAATTTCTTCTCAATTTGTTGTTCCTGTGCGTCAAATAACTTTACCTGGAGTTACTCAGATTGTTCATCCTGCAACGAATGAACAATCTAATGACTTACCTGAACAACAAATTATTGATCAACCACTCCATGATGAAGTTATCAGTGAACCCACAAATGATATTCCTACAGAAGTAGCATTAAGAAGATCTCAAAGACAAAGGAGATCTGCTATATCTGATGATTATTTGGTTTATCTTTAAGAATTAGATTTCAATATTGGAATTGATAAAGATCCAGTTTTATTTTCACAGGCTATAAATAGTCCTAATTCTTCTAAATGGGTCGAAGCCAGATGAGTTAAAATCAATGGAACATAATGAAGTATGGGATCTTGTTGAATTGCGTGAAGGTTGTAAGCCAGTTGACTGTAATTGGGTTTTTAAGACCAAACACGACTTAAATGGCAATATCGAACGGTATAAGGCCAGACTTGTTGCCAAAGGTTTTACTCAGAAAGATGGTATTGATTTCAATGAAACATTTTCACCTGTTTCAAAGAAAGATTCATTTAGAATAATTATGGCGCTAGTAGCTCATTATGACTTAGAGCTGCATCAAATGGATGTGAAAACAGCCTTTCTGAATGGGAATTTAGAAGAAGAAATTTACATGAACCAACCTGAGGGTTTTTCAGTTGAAGGAAAGGAACACATGGTGTGTAAACTTAACAGATCGATATACGGACTTAGACAGGCTTCTCGACAATGGTATCTTAAGTTTAATGATACTGTAATGTCCTTTGGATTTAAGGAAAACACTGTTGATCAGTCTATATATCTGAAGGTTAGTGGGAGCAAGTTTATATTTTTGATTCTGTATGTCGATGATATTTTGCTTGCTACTAATGATCTTGGTTTAATGCATGAGACCAAGATGTTTCTTTCTAAGAACTTTGAAATGAAAGATATGGGTGAGGCATCCTTTGTGATTGGAATTGTCTCAGAAAGCATATATTAACAAAGTCTTAGAAAGATTTAGAATGGAAAAGTGTTCTGCATCTGTTGCTCCAATTCAGAAGGGAGATAAGTTCAGTCTTATGCAATGCCCTAAGAATGAATTGGAGCGAAAGGAAATGGAAAATATTCCTTATGCATCTGTCGTTGGGAGTTTGATGTATGCTCAAACATGTACCCGACCAGACATTAGCTTTGCTGTTGGGATGCTTGGTAGATATCAAAGCAATCCTGGTATGGATCACTAGAAGGCTGCAAAGAAGGTATTGAGATACTTACAAGGCACAAAGGAGTACATGCTTACTTATAAGCGGTCCAATCGCCTTGAGGTGATAGGATACATGGATTCAGATTTTGCCGGGTGTTTGGACACAAGGAAGTCCACATTTGGATATCTGTTCCTTTTAGCCGAAGGGGCTATCTCTTGGAAAAGTGCGAAGCAGATTGTCATTGTTGCATCCACTATGGAAGCTGAGTTTGTGGCATGTTTTATGGCCACAAATCATGGGTTATGGCTGCGGAATTTTATTTCAGGACTTGGAATTGTCGACAGTATTGCCAAGCCGCTGAAAATTTATCGAGATAATGCCGCAACAGTCTTCTTTTCTAAAAACGACAAGTATACAAGTGGTGCTAAACATATTGATTTAAAGTATCTTGTCGTTAAAGAAGATGTTCGGGAACGAAGAGTATCAATTGAACACATTAGCACTAGATTAATGATTGCAGACCCATTAACTAAAGCTTTGCCACCAAAGGCATTTAATGAGCATGTTGAGAGAATGGGCGTTATTGAAAACAGTTAACATTATGTTAAGGTTTGTGTTTTGATATATTTGATACTTGGAGCTCAAGATGATTTTGTTCCTGTATTAAGTGTCCTGTTTAGTTTGAAGTATATATACATGAATGTTTTATGTCAATATAAACGGGATTTGTCTTTAACAAAGACATTATCGTGGACCATTATGGAAAATATCATTATGAGTCTTATTAAGTTTGAAATTAATATTGTGATACATGAAATTAAATTAGTGACGTATTACCGCCATGATTCTTATTAGTTTCTAACTGAATGATAACTTATGTTCTAACCAATGTAACGAAGGAATTAGCTTATACTATGCATATTATGTTCACGTTCATTATTAAGTTTATGATTTATGAGCCAAGTGGGAGAATGTTAGAATAATTATCATTGTTAAAATATTATTCATTATTTTTTTTCTATGGCTCATAAATATGTATTTATATTTAATAATGATAATAATTCTTTTATTGGTTGGATAATATAATGCAAAAATCACACCTAGACACCGGCAAGCCGCCTAACGTATCACCATAATCAGTCGTCTAGGCGGCCGACTAGGCTACCTAAACACTTGCGTTGACCGCCTAGCCTCCTAGGCACCGACTAGGCCGCCTAGTCGGCCAATTAGCTATTATTATTTTAATGGGTTATTTCACTCAAAACGACATCGTTTTGAGCGAAATAACTCGAAATGTTTAAACTCTAGATGTTTTTAGGTTAATATTCAATATTTCAGTATTAATTAAAAAAGTATTAAATAGTTTATAATTATTAGTCTTAAAATTTTTAAAAATTTAAAATTTAAAAAAAAATATTTAAAAATAAAAAAATAAATGGGGACCTAGCGATTTTTTCAACCATAATCTCTATAGCGTGATCATTTCAATTTTAGGATGCTAAAAAATTAAGTAATTCAATTCTAGCGTACAAGGAATTTGTCAGATTTTTTTCAAAGCAGGAATTTGTCAGATTTTTTTTTGAAAGCAGGAATTTTTCAGATTAGATTACACAAATTTAACAATGCAAGTGCATGAAAAATAAAATGTTGACACCGAATATTTTAAATATATTCCCCTTAAAATTTCTTCTATATTGGGAACCAAAAACTAAAATAGAATTTTTTAAAAACATTTCTTATTACCATATTTCATTTTAAAAATGAAAAAAATAGTTTATTATGTCAATCGAAAAACTGAAAAATGTTCGAATATTTTCTTTTCTTGATAGAAAAATCGTAAGGTTAAAAAGTATTGAATCCATTATCCTAATTATAGACTTGCTCAACAAATTATGCTAACATTGATTGGTAGGTTGAGATTAAAACCTGACACATTCTTTATGAAAAGCAACAATGATGTCATCAAATCACAAGGTATTTGATATAAAATTACTCAATTGGTTATTTTTATTGTATTTGGTAGCTATATGAAAAATTTTCACTTAGTGAAAATTAATAAAAAAAAAAACCAATAAGATTATAAATAAAATGTGTTTAATGTCTAAAAATTAAATAAATATTAGGATGTAAATCTAGAAGAGGAAAATAGCCTTTTACAATATTGTCAATAGAATTAATTATGCTTGACACTTTGTAATTTATTATAAATCGTAATTTTCTTATAATTATTATCTTACCCTTCTTATGCATCATGTTATTACTACTGTATAAAACATTTATAGTAATGTTATAATAGCCAAAGAATGAGGTCGAATTAAAATAAATGAAGCATAAAATACGATCATGATACAAGATCATATCATGGATGAGGTTTTATTTAGAAAATTTTTATAAATTAATTAGAGTAATCTATTAAATTTTGATAATTTTAATAATTAACTTTAAAAGTTCACAAATTAGGTACAACTTTTTCCCCCTTTACAAGGCCCATCTTCTTAAGAAAAGTGCAAAAAAGGTAGAGCTAGAGAGTAAAAAGGTAGGTGTTTTGCCTATGATTTTATTTTTATTTTTATTTTATTTTAATTTTTTTTCTGTTGGTACAATGTTACTTCATCTTTTTCGTTTTCTATTATCAAGTTTAAATTGAGTTTTTATTAATTTTTGTTAAATCATTTCAATAGTAAACATTTTTTTAAAAAAAAACTTAACTATACAATACAATTCAAGTTAGAATTGTAAATTGACCAATGTGATTATCTATTTATAAAATGAACTTAAAGTCCAATCTTAATAAATTGTTACAATTTTCATCTTTGTCAATGTATAACAAAAGTTTTTTAGCTACTAAAGAATATATATGAACACTGTGGAATGCCAAATTTTATTGTGGACCATGGTCTATGTAGCAACGTGGACCATGAAATATGTATCATTTTAATTACACTTTACTTACTTTGAATTTGATAGAGTTATGGAGACAAAAATATTTCTACCATTGGGCATAGCAATAAATCTCTTTTTATTATTGGTTATCATAAATTTGCTAACCCAAACTATGGTGTAAAAAAAATTAATCTTGTTAATTGCACATCAAATAATAAATGATTTCGATGAAAAATCTTAATCTCTATCCGTGTTGTAAAAATCACACCTAGGGACCGGTAAGCCGCCTAATGTATCACCATAATCAGTGGTCTAGGCGGCTGACTAGGCTGCCTAAACGCTAGCGCTGACCGCCTAGGCCTCTTAGGCACCGACTAGGCCGCCTAGTCCGCCTATTAGCTATTGTTATTTTAATGAGTTATTTCACTCAAAACGACATCGGTTTGAGCGAAATAACCCGAAATGTTCAAACTCTAGATGTTTTTAGGTTAATATTTAATATTTTAGTATTAATTAATAAAGTATTAAATAGTTTTTAATTATTAGTCTTAAAAAATTTAAAAATTTAAAATTTAACAAAGAACTAAAAAATAAAAAATAAAATAAAAAGTACATGGACGCCTAACGATTTTTTCAACCATAACCCATACAGCGTGATCATTTCAATTTTAGGATGCTAAAAAATTTAGTAATTCAATTCTAACGTACAAGGAATTTGTCAGATTTTTTTGGAAAGCAGGAATTTGTTAGTTTTTTTTTTTTTGAAAACAGGAATTTTTCAGATTAGATTACACAAATTTAACAATGCAAGAGCACAAAAACAAACTGTTGCAACCTAATATTTTAAATATATTCCCCTTAAAATTGTTTCCATATTGGGAACCAAAAACTAAAATAGATTTTTTTAAAAAAATATTTCTTATTACCATATTTCATTTTAAAAATGAAAAAAAAAATTTATTATATCAATCAAAAAAGTGAAAAAATGTTCAAATATTTTCTTTTCATGATAGAAAAATCATAAAGGTAAAAAGTGTTGAGACTCAAACCTGAGACATTCTTTATGAAAAGAAACAATGATGCCATCAAACCAAAAGGTATTTTATATAAAATTACTCAATTGGTTATTTTTATTGTATTTGGTAATTATATGAAAAATTTTAACTTAGTGAAAATTAATAAATAAAAAAAACCAATAAGATTATAAATATAATGTGTTTAATGTCTAAAAATAAATATTATGTTGTAAATCTAGAAGAGTAAAATAACCTTTTACAATATTGTCAATAGAATTAATTATGCTTGACACTTTGTACTTTAATATAAATCGTAATTTTCTTATTATTATTATCTTACCCTACTTATACATCATGTTATTACTACTGTATAAAACTTTTATAGTAATGTTATAATAGCCAAAGAATGTGGTCGAATAAAAATGCAAGAAGCACAAAATAAGATCATGATACAAGCTCATGGATGAGGTTTTATTTAGAAAATTTTAAAAAATTAACTAGAGTAATCTATTAAATTTTGATAATTTTAATAATTAACTTTAAACGTTCACAAATTAGGTACAACTTTTTCTCCCTTTAAAAGGCCCATCTTCTTAAGCAAAGTGCAAAAAACGTAGATCAAGCAAAGAAGAAACCATCGTAGGTGTAGTACAAACTACTCTCTATATTCACCATCTAAAAACGCTCCCTTCATGGCCAGTGACGGATGCAAGGGTGGTTCTAAAAAGTCTTTGCCAATTCCGACGAAAGCACCGCCACAAGCTAATCAACTTCCGATGGTGAAGGAGCAAGATTGGTCTTCAGAGGGAGAGTTTGAGGAGGAAGACAAAGTAGACGAGAATGGTGAATCAAGCAATGAGGTTGATGGAGAGCAAGGAAAAAGTGAAACTGAACAAAACGGGCTACCAGATGGGTTTTACCTAGTTGAGGCCGTGAGGAAGAAGCGTGTTCGACAGGTTGGCTTTCGTTTAATTAAAAAAAATATTTTTCTTTTTTAATTTTACATTTTAACGTTTTGAAATTTCATTTTTTATCTAAAAAGTAAATACACATTAACAGAATGCTTAGTTTATGGAATTGAATTTTGCCTTCAGACACAGCAGCTATATTTTATTAAGATTTCTTTCCTGAAATATTTTCGGCATGCATTCATCATCTGTTTGTACAAATTAAAGCTATTTTATTAAGATTTATTTCCTCAATCTGTCCATTTATTCATGTGCTTTTGTTGGCTACTTGACTTGGGTTTGCAAATTTTTGGAACTCGGAGCAAACCAAACAGGGCGAACCCCAATACTTTAATCAAATGGTATGTAAAGAATTGGATTTAATTTTGAAGAGAAAGAACAGTTTTCTATTTTCCTTCAATTTTGAAATTTATAATTTCACATTGATTTATGGTGGGTGTTTGAATTGTGCAAAGGGTGGGTTGGCCGGAGGAGTCAAACACGTGGGAGTCGATGGAGAATTTGGCATCTATCACCGATATGATAGATGAATTCAAAGAAAGGTTGTCTTTTATTTACAAAGAAAAAAGGTTCATTACTGAATAGAAGCTGTAATTCATTCTGACTTTATTTTTTAATTGTCTATGAAGTTTGGCTAAAAACAAAACAACAGAAGAAACCTTTACCTTCCCCTTCCCCTGTGGTGACCAAGAAGAAGAATGTATGTTGTGCCAATGCTGGGAAGATAAAGGAGTGTTCAAAGACAATGGAATCCCCAACAAATGGGCAACCTCAAGATCAATTTGGCACAAAGCTAATAATAAGTGAACCTAAAGAAGAATTAGCTGTGCCCAAAACCAAGATGGCTAGTGAGGATAAATCCTTACAACGCTCTCAGGAAGCCCAATCTGTTGGAGGGGCTAAGAAGAAGAAGAGTGAGTTTGGTCCCTCGGCTAAGAAGTTTAAATTTGTAATATCCCGTATTTTCCTACCATTATTATTTTAATAAATATTTTCAAAAAGATATTTTATTATTATTATTTTATATAAATATAACTATTTTGTTATGGGCATTGGGTCAAATTTTTTTTTACTACTTAAATCCCTAAGCCAAATGTGATTGTGGCGTAATGTTCTGAACCTAACTTTAGGCCAATTCCAAATTAATTATTTTAGCCCAATTTTATTGGCCCATTTATAATTCTCTAATTTTTCTACCTTAAGAATTTTTAGGAGTATGTGTTCTGTCCCGATTGTCCTAGGAAGTGGGTCATTAGGCACCATACTATCAACCTTGAATTTCCTATTTAATTAAATTAGTCCGTAATAGTGAAAATTTATTTCGACCGTAGCATCGCTGTATTTCGCGATGTACCGTACCTTGCCCGATTTTAGAAATTAAGGTTAGAATTGAGTTCGGGATAATTTTGGTTTCGAATTTACCCCTACCTAAATTATTTCCTACCGTAACTATATCTGTTTTAACCCTTAACAGTCTAGCCAAAGATATTTTCCTTAAGTTACCATAGGAATTTGACACTTGGCAACTCCCTACACCACATGCTTATATTAAATTATTTTAGAGTTGCTATAAATAGAGACTTGATCTCCAAGTTTCTTCATTCTTATCCCATTTGGCCAAAATAAAGAGAGAGGAAAAGAGAGAGAAATTCTTCATTTTCATCTTCAAGACTAGGAACCTCCATAGCTAGCATCCTTCATCAAGACCACAAATATTCGGTAAATTTCTATTTTTGTTCGGTTAAAAGCTTTGTTTTCTTACCTAGAACCTAACTATAGGTTAAAATCTCTTAAAAATTATTGTTATGGTGGTATGTCTTGCTTAAGAATTTTTGGTGAAAGATTAAATGTAACACCCCAATTTGCTATAGGCAACCAATGGAGTAATTACCGCCACACTCAGATTCGGCCCAACCTTAACTAGGCGGGATTTATTCTAAGTGCTCAGGCTAACGATGAGAGTAAGGATCGCGTTTCTTAACGTCAAAATCCAAAACCAATCCATAGGATAAAAACTGCATCATATATATACATAATGGTTATATATATCGACATGCATCACAAGAATGTAACTCGAAAGTTACTAAAGCGAGATGGGTTAATAATAATACCCATTCGAACCCAAAAGAAAGGGACCGACTAAACGACTTCTTCGAGTTTGCCCTTTTACAAAAAGTATATCTACACAAAAAAACTAGGCTACGTCCCACCTTCCCCTCCAACTGATCTAATCCAGGGAGTAGTACACAGGACCTGTGTACGTACCCCAGACCTCGCACCACTTGCCATCAAACCACGTCATGTGGTCTAAGAATCGGCAAGTGTTCATAACCATCATCCACTCCTCATAAGTCTCCGGGGGACTGGGGTCCCACGGATAAGGATAATGCATAACAAACTCTGGCGGGTCACTGCCCGGGACCAACTCAAGAGGGTAGAGTCCGTAACTAGCTTGGATCTCATCAAATGAACACAAGGGCAGGACCGGTGGGGGCATCCAGAAGGGAGTATCGGGTGAGCTCGGAACTGGGGCGACATCGGCCGTATCGAGAAGGACGGGCGGATCGGGAGCATAGCCGGGGCCATATGGGTCGTCGTCGGATAGGTACTGTATATAGTCATCGTAATCATATATAGGAAATATAAACTCGGACGGGTCCGAGTCAGGTGGGCT